>OZ010571.1:18956440-19006440 GCA_963932145.1 Acanthosepion lycidas
TATATATATATATATATATATATATATAGTATTTACCTAATATTTACAGCACTTATTGATTTCATGTTCATAATAGTTAATTTGAAAATTCTTTCAACAAATACATTTAAATAAAAAATACAAAAGCAATAACTGCTGGGTAATGTAAATAAATAAGTACTGATTATTCTAGTTTGTTTGATGTATGAATTAACTTTCCTGGAGTGATTGCTTGACATAGTTCACTGTGTACTGTAGACAATATAAGTTGTTAGAAATTCTATAGTTAGTTGTTATCATAAGCATCAATATCTTCTGAGTATTATTGGTCTGACAATGATATTGGTAATGGTAATATTAACCACTTCCTAATAATGAAACAGTCTGGATTCATTGACCAAGCAGCCAGTGTTTCTTCTGTTTGAACTTTGTAAAATCTTTCCCTGAAAACAATTTTTCAGAAAAATAAATTTCTCAAGTCTACTGTTAGCACTGCTACCAGTATTATGAGGACTTCTTCCTAACCTTTTCTTTGAAGTAGTGTAGAATGTCAACATTGTTATTATGTCTTTATTTTCTCTTTGAGTTACATATGGTACGTATTTTAGTTGTTTTGTTTGTTGAAAGTCTTCAGGTAATGTGGTTTCTGTACAGTTGTTTATGATTCTCAAGTGTTCTACAAGTTTTGAGGGAGGATAGTACTTCCTAAGCCCTACAGACTTCAATCACTGGAAGCCATTTGTAAATAATGATCTGAAAAAAGTATTTGTATACAGTTAGCAGTTGAGATATTTCTGAACAAGTTTCGCACCATGGATGACATCCATATAGAAGTTTCAATTTGACAAGGTTATTTAAGAACATAACACAAGTTTTCAGGTTAATGGTTTGGTTTAATAGTTATTCAGTTGCTGTGAAAGTGAATGAAAGTAATTTGGTCTCCATAAAATTATTTCCTCTTATGATGCAAACATGATTTGTCATTATCATCGCCATCAGTCTGTTGACTGGGTGTGATTGTAGGGTTGCTACCCAGCTGAGCATCCATCTAACCAGCTCCATCCAGATGTCTTGTTTGCACATCAAAGTCTGAATGATCTTCCAGTCCATACAGTGATGTTGTCAGCCCATTTGTTTCCTCTTCTTATGCTTAAGCATCACTGTAAGAATGGCAAAGAAAAAGTCAATTATTACCCTCAAAGATTTTGTGAATTTCCAAGAAAAAAAGCAATGGTTTCATTTGGTTTATTTTGTTTTATGGCATATCAACCTCAATGGGTAATTTAATGCCAACAACATTTTTAGGCTAGATTCGTATGAATAGAATATGTATTCTTTGGTTTAGATTGGTTTCGTTTATTTTGTCCCACAGCACACCAAGCCCAGTATGCTACTCAATGCCGACAAAATTCTTTATTGCTAGTAATATTTTGTTTAGTCAAAAATCTGTTTCTGGTAATATTGTTCCTTCAAATTTGTATCACCGGTAATAATTTTTTCAAAAAAGTATTGCTGGTAATAGTTAACTATTTGCCCATAGCTGGGACCCTGAGTCAGGGTGGACCTGAGAACACTAGCAATTAAGAGGTGGTTCCACGCTCCTCAAAACCTTCTGATCAGAGGCCTTGCTGCTGGACATAGATTATCATCTTACCCAGGACGCAGATGTAGTTTAACGTCTTACCCAGAATGAAAAAAAGACAACGGAAACAACCTCAAGATATAGGTTATTCATAATTGTTCAAAGTAGAAGATTATATTCTTGTGTTGATGTTAGGGTGTAGCAATTGGCTATTAATCACTGTTGCAGTTGAAACTATAATACCAAAATATAATGAACATTCCACACATTTTAAACATACAACAGTTAGTATTTGTTGTAAAGAAATTTAACTAACTTAATAAGAAACATAAAATTTCATAAACATACTAAAAGGATATATAACTAAAATAAACAATCACCCAAACTTATTGCAGCAGAAAAAACCTAGAAATTTATATGAACTAAGTGCCACAAAACAAAACAAAATACTCAAAGACAATATAACTAAAGCATACAAATATGCAACAAAATTTATAGAATATGATATTAACAAAGCTAAATATTTGCCAAAACAACATAGATTACCAAATCAATATCATTGCTAAGTCACAAGTATTCATCACACTAAAAAAACGCAAAGAAAACAACTCAACAAGCAGATTCATAAACACAACAAAATGTATGAAATGGACAAAATATTTAAGTAAATGATCTGCTTATAATAAACAGTATTAACAACATGACATGCTATACTAGTTTTGCACTAAAATTGACCTTGTTAACCAGACATTCCTTCATAGCTAAACTGGTATAGCACATCAGGCTATATGACGATTCCGTGTAGGATACAGGTCAGATTCCTGTCAGTGGATGCATATTTTCTATGAAATTTCTCTGACGTTCAGGCTGGTAAATGTTGTTAATACTGTTTATTATAAACAGAGCATTTACTTAAATATTTGCGTATATATAAATAATGTATAAAAATATATTACAACAAAAAGGATATGAGGCAAAATAAGTAAAATAATACTAGAAAGAATTAACTCAGAACTAAGCGAGAAGTTTGGTGTATACTAAGAAAAAATATACATATATAGGAATAACCAAAGAACCTGGAAAGAGAAATTAACAGACATCAATTTCAAATGGTAAATATGCAAACAGCTTTCTAAACATATATTGGAAATTCAAAACAAAACTATATATTCACTATATACAATACTGATACTGCAACATTCTCTGAACTAAACCAGTATCCTAAACTAATCAAATAAGATAACCAACTCCCGAGACAATAAATAAATAAATAAAATAAACAAAAACTCTGAATAAATATATAAATAAATAAGTAATCAATAATAAATAACAAGGAAAAAGTTAACAATTAACTGCACTTAGATCCACAATTATTCCTACTCAATTGCCTATAAAATAATTTGAAACATAGTTGTTACTGTCTGCTTGATAATGTGAGAATACAATGGACCTTATTCAGAAAATGCAAATTCTTTTTCAAGGTCTCTGATTGTGAAGTTTTGAGGCTCATGGAACCACCTCTTAACTACTATTGTTCTAAGGTCCACCCTGACCTGGGATGGTAGCTCCTGTTAAGCAAATAGTAAACCCACAAACTGGGGTCATAAAAATATGAAAGTATAAAAATAGATTTTTATAATAAAAATTCCCAACAATAGATTTCAATAATAAAAAAGAATTACCAAACTCAAGAATATTAAATTTTCACATTAAATGACCCATAAGATGTTGATATGCTGTTAAACAAACCAAATCAATCTATAATGTTAGTAAAGGGATTGTAATAAAACCTAATATTAAGAAGTTTAAACAAGACTTTAGATTAAGGAGGTTGTAATCAAGCAAAAGTATTGTTTTAATAGGCCCTTAACTTTAAAGTTGTCAGCCAGCATTTTCTCAGAATTCTAAATCAATTGCAAGTCATGTACCCCATTAGCTATCATGATATCAAAGTGTTTGATTGATCAACCACCAATATTGATTATTGAAATTAGGTTAAAAACACATTTAGCATTTCACGTTGGAAGGAAGAGAGAATAGTGCTTAAAATATCTAACACTTAATAAAATAGTGTTATAAAAAATCATAGTAAACAGAATTATAATAAGTTGGAATATTGGTTGAAATTAAATTAGGATTCACCAAAAAGTAAAAATATAAATAACTTGTATACGAATATGTATGTATACAAATATTAAGAAATTATGTAGTTATACTTAAGTATGCGATTTAAAATATTTAAAATATATGTACACTTGTTAGTGAATATGAGATTAATAATTAACAAAATATATTTGTCTCCTACTTTACATGTTTATATATATATATATATATATATATATATATATATGATTACCTGTTTATAAATCTATCTATCTATCTATTTATCTACATATATATATATATATATATATATATATATATATGTTGGTCTTGCAAATGTAGATTAAGTGGGAGGCTACATGTCTGTCACAAGCTTGTAAATGATTACCAATATTCACACAAGTAGTGTTACATTTTCAACTTGCATACTAATTCAGTAAGGAGAATTACTTATAAAATCTTGTGGCACCTGGAAGGCTTGTCAATGGCTGGTTACTCATTTGTGATGGTCAATACTATAGGATATAAGAGGCTTTTTTGTTTGTATAAATATATTTATTAACACATACACATACTGTTGAAATTGCTAGATATAATCATAAGTTCTATTCTAATAGTTTATTTTCTTGCATTTCTTGTTAGTAGAACTCTTATGAGTTCTTGCTTCCCTGACACCTATAATCTTCCAAAACCTAAATTCAAATTCAATCAGCAACTTTTGTTATCCTAACTCTTGTACTTTATTGTCTTTTTCCTCACTAATATCGTTTCATTCTCTTTCACTCCTACTAACCCCATGTATCATTAGGGCATTATATTTGCTTGGGGTGAAAATAACAACAAAAAAAATGTAGATATACACACACACTTAGATATATATGTATGTAAGTGGTTACATTTTAAAATGTGCAAATATTTCTTCTTCATGCATTATCAGTCATGTTCACACACACACACACACACACACACACACACATATATATATATATATATATATATATATATATATATAAATATTATTACGAACGTGGCTGAGTGGTTAGACCATTCGCATTCTGACTAATGAGACCCGGGTTTGTATTTCACCATGGTCAATTGGTCAGGAAGGAGACTTCCTAATGTTATCAAACTGGAGGAGTTGATCCCAGCATGCAACACATTTGGAAAGTTCCTGAAAACCATACAACTTGTTGACCCAAGCCTTGTGAGTGAAATTGGATAGATGGAACCTTTGGGTGCCGTTGATAACTGTGCTTGCATGAAGTCACAAGTCATCGTGGCCGAGGGCTTGAGCGTGCTGGCCTTGTTCAAATTGTTGATCATGCTAGATAACATGCTCTTTCCCAGAAATTATAACTGAGGCCTGCTCTGCACAGTTGCAGTATAAACTGCAGGTGGGCTCTGTGGGTGTTGGATAAACACAAATGCACCTGAGTGAGCATCTGCAATAGGGATTGGCTAGCTGACCTAGTAGACAGGTATCCTCGAATGCAAGTGGCCTGCTATATGTTACTGTGCGCATTATAGTGGGTATATGTGTTTAAATTGACATCAATGTTATTTTAAACAGGAGAAATGGGAAGCCCTATTAATACAGATAATAATAATATATAATAATAATAATAATAATAGAGATTGAGAAGCCCTACTAAAGAAAATAAAGACACATACACACAAGCATATATATATATATATATATTTATATATATATATATAATAATAATAAAAAGAAGGAACAGTAAGATATATAATCCTGTGTTCCTATTGATATTTTTTGTTTTTACAAAAGAGTGCTCAATGTAAATTTACAGAGCATAAATATTATAAATTGACTGATTTAAAATATGGTTTCTTTGCTACACAGGAATTGCCATGTTTCAAAACTGAAGCTAAAAACTTCAAATTTAATTATATAATTAAATTAAAAGCATTAGTTCTGTTTCATCTTCAAGCAAAGTTTGGAATAACTTATTTTTTTAAATTTACTGAGTTTTAAATGCACATACAATTCATAATTTTTTTTGTTTCCAAGGATACAGAGAAATCCAATCATTTAGACAAGGGTAGTAGCATGTTCATTTTTATTAACTATCATTGTATCAATTATGAGTTACGTTATATATATATATATATATATATATATATATATATATATATATATATGTGTGTGTGTTAAAAAATATGACATGAAATATGACATATTTTCAAAGATACATTTTACAAAGTGCGTGTTTACAATGATTCAGAAAAATCAAATATTCTGGGGTGTTTTGGGGAATATCTTATACTTCTTGCTTGAATTCACTTAAAGTTTGTAGGGTCAATGGTCATGGATAAAATTTAAATGCCAGAACTGCCTAACAAACAAAATTGACAAAATTTGTAATAAACAATAACAAATAAAACACAAGAAAAAATAGGGCCCAAAATAACATAAAGCAAGCAAAGAATACATGCCAGTCAAATTAGCAGCAATAAAGCAAAGCAACAATAATAATATGGCAAAAAGTTCACAACCTAAAAATTGGCATCAACATATGAAAGCAAGTTTAGACAAGTGAATGTAGTGTTTTGAATTTAAGTCAAGATAGACTGGGACTAAGTCAAATGAAATGTAGAACCAGTATATTTTCTTGGCTTCGAAGAAATCCTTGCATGCATTTGTTTTCTTCTGCCTATGAATTGGGGGAGGGGAAAGTATTTTGTAATCATTCCCACTTGAATTGGAACCAACAAAATTGGATAATTTATTCTTAACAGCATACCAATTAAATATATATATAAAAATCAGTCATTTTAACTCTGACAACTGAAATTTGTTTATATACAAGATTATTTCATGAGTATTCTCAATGTTAGAGTATTGGTAAAAACAATGGAATCCTCTGTGTTCAGCATATTGTCATTCAATATGATAAATGGCAAGAGTTAAGGATATATTGGAGATATAGAAAACTAACATTCACATATTGGTAAGACTCAAAAGCAGATGGCAGTTGACTTGGGACACTCTAAGTTTGTTGTCTTGACAATGTGAAGAACTGCAGTTCCAAAGTCAAGACAGACCATAAATGAATATTTAATTTTTCCAAGTCTTTATTGTCTATGAATGGACATACTGTGCTTAGCATTTTTAATTCCAAGTCAATATATAATATAAAATATATATTATGTATATATATCTATATATATATATATATATATATATATATATATATATATATATATATATACATAATATATTATATGTATTATTATTTATATATTATATGCACGGTACTTATTAGAAAGCACTCAATATCAGAGATAGATCTAACATATTTGGTTGGATTGATGTGAGTTTGTAACCCTGGGTTTCAGGCTTTTGCGATCCTCAGACGATCGCAACAGCATGAAACCCAGGGACACAAACTCACATCAATCTAACCATATATATATATATATATACACACACACACACACACACACATATATATATATATATATATATATATATATATATATATATATATATAAATTCCCAAGAGGACGGAATCCAGGTAGAACTCAGTGATCAGGACAGAGTAAGAATATATATATTTTGAATTTGTAGGTCTGGTTAATTGGATTGTGATTTCAATTCTATGTAATAAATTATAACCATGGAATATTAGTGTTTGAGCCTTTTATATTACATATCTCTCTCTCTCTCTCTCTATATATATATATATATATATATATATATATAATATATAGGTTTGTGGTTCACATTAGACCAAGATTAATATCTTTAAACAGACACACACATATATATACATAATTTACAGATATATAAAATAGATATCAATGTAAGAAATAATGTATATATGCACACACATCTCTCTCTCTCTCTCTCTCTCTCTCTCTCTCTCTATATATATATATATATATATATATATATATATATATATATATATATGTGTGTATGTATATGTAATTAAGATCATTAGATTTATAATAGTTAAATATATAAAACAATTATGTGTATGTATGTGTTTTGTTTGGTGAAGTGTCTGTCGATATTTATGCTTTTCACACCTTTTGATGTTAGAGAGATAAACACATGAAAGAGGACAATTTGCATCAAATAAAGTAGAACCTGCATTCACAAGATAAATGATGAAAAGCTTGCAATAAAAAGCAGAATATAAACAAAACCCAAATTAAATTGATTTTCAGATGAGCAATATTTCACTCTTTTTCTCTCTATTAATCATGGAATATTTACAAACTCATAATCTATCCTCTTTTTTTTCTTGGTAGTATTGTAACTTAGGCATTTAAAATTTTCATTAATTATTTTAAATTGTTTTTTTTTTTTATCTCAAACCTTGTTGGAAGATATTTGTAATTTATTGCAGTGGGCATTCAAAAATTATCTGAATGGAAAAACTTTAGGGGAAATTAAAAATGTAAATTGTTTTTTTTTGTTTTTTTTTTGCTTGTAAATGAGAAAATATTTGCACATTAAATATGGTGAGGTTTTCATACAGTTAATATATACGTGCAGTTCAGAAGTCATCTCCATACAAAAACAACATCTTATTGGCAATATATTTACTGAGTATGCATGTTTAAATCAGCATTTTGGTTTGTTTGCTTTTCATTTTTTCCACAGTGTCACTCAATATTTACTGACCTAGGTATTTAAGAGTCTTGATAATTAGAATGTGCCTCTTAGCAGATAATATAAATAGAATATGCAATATAAATGCATACAACACATCTCTCTCTATCTCCCTCTCTCTTCTCCTCCCTCTCGCCCTCCCCCTTCCTCTCTCACTATATGTATATATGTATGTAAAATCAAAATCCTGCATTGACAGTTCATTTTATGCTTATACACAATCATCATGGGTTATGATTGCATATAAGCATGAAACAGATTGTCGTTACTGGGTTTTAACTTCAATGTTGACTTTTATATTTACATATGCTCTATCCAGTAGTGGCTTCCTACCAGTTTGTGTGATCCAATTCTTCAAATTATAAAATATTAGTGAAGCATTTGTTGGATTATCCAAAAATAATCATATTTTAATAGACAATTGTGTAGGTAAAATGTGTGGCAAATCTTCTTGTCATCAATTTGGATCTTTGGGACTAAAGTGATACAGTTTAAATGTGGCAAAGAAACCATAACACAGCTGATGCCACTAGAGTCAAAAAGTGTCATATTTCCATCTGGAAATATCTTAATAAATAAATGTTTTCTATTATTAATTATTTTTGATACTATGAAATGATTTTTCATTCTTAGATTGAAAATATAATAAGTAGAAAAGGTTGTAATGATTACTTGTCCTTATACAAAGGAAATTCAGGATGCCACCACCTGACTCTATGCCTGATATTGATCACTAACCCATAAATATCAGTCATGCTTAGGTGATCATGTATCTTTTGATACATGACTGACGAGGCAGATTTTTTCCCCTGCAGTAGGTTCCCATTTCTTTCTGTGGTAGACCAGTTTTCATCCAAGGCTATAGAACATGGTCTGTCTTGCCATTTACCCATAGCTGGGGGGAGAAGAAGAGAATTCATTCCTTTCACAAGGGTATTAGCAAGTGAATGTAATGGATTCAACTGGAATTTGAACTCGGCTCTCTGATTCCTCAGTCTGAGATGCTATTCTTTACTCTACCATGCCTCCTTAACCCATAAATATAGATTAAAACAATATTTTTTTTTATGTAATGGAATAATCTGTCACCCCTATCAATGACTACACTATATGTAGTAACTGCCTATAAGTATCTGTAAGTCAACAATTTAGCTGGAATCTGTTGAGTATGACTCAGACTTACACGAGAACTACCGAACTTCCAATAGTAGCACTCACTATTGGATTGACTTACGACAAACTTGTGCATAACTGTTACCTTTATTCTTATTTTATTGGTTTTACAATAAACCTTTACTTATTCTATCCACCATGTTTGTCAAGTATATATTCCTATTAGCATGGAATATAACATTTATTTTTTCATATATATATATATATATATATATATATATATATATATATATATGTGTGTGTGTGTGTATAATCATAAAGCAGTCCCTGTCAAAGTTAAATTAGACCAGGAAACAGTTGTATTAAAAAGTGCTCAATACACATGTAAAGAAAATAAAAATTTAACATGCGGAGCTTTTAAGTTTAAAAAATTAGGAGATTATCCAATTACTATACCATGGTTTCAAATTTTAGGTATTCCCCAGGTGATATATCTTGGTCTTTATCATGCATATTTATATATATAATAATTAGGAAAAACCTTAAAAATCCATTGATGGTTATATATTTGATGAATATAGGCATATACATCTCATCAGACGGACTACATTTTATGAAAAAATTTTTTTCAGAAAATGTAGTTAGCCTGATGAGATGAATATGCCTATATTCATCAAAATAAATTTATTATCAACAATGGATTTTTAAGGTTTTTCCTAATTATTATAAATTCCTCTGTATCATACATTGAGCTTGCATATGGACTAAAAGTCTTCTTTCGAATAATTCCTACTAACTGCAATTTGGTATTTTATATATATATATATATATATATATATATATATATATTATAATAAAAAGAAAGAACAGTTAGATATATAAGCCAGTGTTCTTATTGATATTTTTATTTTTACAACACAGTGCTCAGTGTAAATTTATAGAGCATAAATATTAGGAATTAACTGAGTTAAAATATGCTGCCTTTGCTACACAGGAATTACCATGTTTCCAAAACCAATTTTGCTTGAAGATGAAACAGAACTAATGCATTTAATTTAATTATATAATCAAATTTGAAGTTTTTAGCTTTAGTTTTAGAAACATGGTAATTCCTATGTAGCGAACAAATTATATTTATCAGTTAATTTCTAATATATATACTTCAATGATACTTAAGGCAAGAAACTGCTAGTTACCATACATTGTTAATTTTTGTGTTGGTACTGTTTATATCTACAAATGATCTATCCTTGATAATCGGTATTCTCTCATAAAAAGAGAATATTTTAAACATATATGTGGGGGGTGGGTATTGTAGAATCTTATTATTGCATCTATAGTTCAACTTCATCTGATTCCAAAAAGACTCGCAGACAAAAAAAGTCTTTATTTTAGCTAAAATGTTTCTTCTCTTGCACTTCTTGGCAATGAAAATCTTAAGTTTCTTGTTCTCCTGTCAATTACAATCCAAAGAAAAAGTATATGCAACAGCAGTCATCCTATTCTCCTCAGTAATGTTTTAGCATTCCCCTTCACTCTACTGTTTTCCATCCTTAGTAACTCCTTGCATCATAGTGGCTTTATCCTCTTGTATGATTTATGCTTGATATATTGATCACACATTTACACTAATGAAAACTTAGACAATAAAACCAAAAATTTGGAAAGAAATCTTAGTAACTCTTCATCAATGACAGAAACCCACAAAACAAAATCACTTGTCTTCATAATTAAAAAATTAAGGTCTTCACAGATATAAAATGTTTTAAATAATATGATTAACTGAGCAAAAATAATTACTTTGCACACTTTATCTTATAAAACAAACTTACCAATAATAATTTCCTACCATCAATGATAAAACAGTATTAGTCTTGAAGTCTTTTAGAAAAATGACAAGTTCACCCTAATATAAACAAAACTAAAATCATCATTTTTTCTGTCATAACTTTCCTATGAAAAATAAACAAAATGAAAAAATCTATTAAAATGTAATTTGTCAGTATATACCATTTGATGTTTGCAGTAAACACTTTAGAAATATTATTAACTATAATTTTAAACATCTAACCATATCATTACCAATAACTCAAAAGTCCTACCCTCAGTAAACCAAAAAACATCAATGTTGTTCATGAATCCTCACATCATCTGGGAGATTGCATCTCAAATACCAAACAGTAATAAAATACAAAGCATTAAATTCTTACATTGGTCACACAAACATCACAATATCTCTTAGATTAACTTGTCACTTATCGAAACTTGGTTCAATTTTATTCTCACATAACAACCATAATACAACTATTAACATAAGACTAATATAAGTAGATAAAACATAAACACTATAATACACAAAGTAAAGAAACACTCAAAATAGACAATTATTTATTTTATTTTTATTTTCTGAGTTTCTGCTTGCAGCATCTGAGCACAATGTCTCCAATTGCACAGTCATAAGTCATCGTGACTGAGTGTTTGAGTGTACTAGCCTTGTTCAAACTGTTGATCATGCCAAATGATGTGCTCTCTCCCAGAAACAGTAACTGAGGCCTGCTTAGCATAGTTGCAGTATAAATTGAAGGTTCACTGTGGGTTTTAACGGAGACAGAAATATGCCTGAAATAATCATCTGAAAAAATGGATTGGTACTCAGATATGAATGGCCAGTCTCTCTCTCTCTCTCTCTATATATATATATATATATATATATATATATATGAGAAGAGGGGGCACAGTGGAGTAGGGGATAGCGGCTTGGATTCAGGAATCAGAGAGCTGAGTTTGAATTCAAGTCCATTAAATTCACTTATGTGCTAATACCCATGGGAAAGGTATTAATTCTCTTCTCCCTCCAGCAATGGGTAAATAGCAGGACAGACTGGGTTCTATAGCCTTGGATGGCAACTGGTCTACGAAAAGGATTCAAAGCCTGCAGAGGGTCATTTTGGGATCTTGTGGTGATTCACCTCTTCAAAAAGTGTAGTTGATTTTGCACAAAGCCTTCACCATTATAATCAAATCATATGTGCTGATGTCTGGCTGTTGGTTTCTTGGAATTGAGCTGTTTGACTCTCATACATTGAATACGATGGTCCAATATATATATGTGTGTGCATGTATACATATATATAATTATTTATATATAATTATTTATTTAAAAATATGATTCCAACATGCTACATAAGAGTTCTTATGTTATAATTATATTTATGCTCTACTTTTGTATCAAGCACTATTCTTTAAAAATAATAACAAAAATACTAAAGAACTTTGGATTATTTACCTAACCAGTTCTATATACTTTCACACATATATATATATATATATATATATATATATATGCATATCTATATGCATGTCCAAATGTTTTATAGAAACATTTTTTTCCATTAGAAACATACTAGTAGAAAACACAAATATAACTTCATCCACTTGTAACTAAAAATTAAAAATAATGGAAGCTTTAATAATAAAAAAGAAAAAGCCAACTCTTAACAATATTAACTACGAACAAAGCCACAATGTACTAACCGTATTCAGAAATTAAAAACATCTCTTTAACTTACTAAATTATACACATAATGCACATACTCAATTAAGCTGAAAAATTGAGTCATCCTAGATAATGGCTAAAGGTATAGCCGAAAGCACTTGTAACTACAAAACACTTGGACAGTTTTTGCACACTCTTTGTCCAGAAAAGTAAGCTCATGTTCAAACAGAAGAAAAATTAATTAAAAAGCTTAATCGTAGTAACTTGTCCATCGTTTTTAATGTAACATGCATAAACGAACAATAGCTGCCTATACATATATATATATATATATATATATATATATATATATATTAATGTAATATAAAAAAATGTAAAGAAACAGTGTATGAAATCTACAAATTTGAAATAATAAAAAAATATATTCTGCTTTCCACAACAGAGAATTTTACATCCATCATATTCTTTATTAAAAATCTCTAATAAAAATATTCATGCTGAGATGATGTTCTGATAAGCTGCTTCTCTTTCAAAAAAAGGGGAAATAAAAAATACTTTAACTAATTGACTTTAATAACAAGAATTCTGCATATTCCTCATGGCAATTAATACTCCAATGAGTTGATTTAATGAGATTATTTCTGGGAGCCTTAGAAACTAGGCCAATTCAATAAAATCACTTTTTTCTGATGTCATTGCATAAGCAAAAATGAGAGGGATTTTAAAGATTTTTTTCCATTAATTTCAAATTCATACATAACACTACTGTGCAGATAGAACTCATTAATTCTTCTTGCAAAGATATATATATTTACCCAAATTAAAAAAATGAAGATGAAATTATATAATGTGTTTTCACTTAAAAAGCATGTAACTTTTAGTTAATTATGATGGCATTATCACTTTAAAAAATTCCTAGATCATAAGATAATATATGAAAATATCTTAAAATATAATTTTTGTTAACATTTACTACGACTTACTTTTAATTATTTTTTAAATAATTTTTAAGTTTTTAGAGATCAATATATATTTGAACAAATTAAAGGGCCTAAAAATGTTTTTCGTTACTATTTTCATATTTTTCAATATTCTTTTTTTTAACTAGAAATTTGAAACTAACTTAGTTTCAAATAAACAGACCTGGACATTTATTCTTTCTTAGAGAAAAATCCATCTGGGACATTCTTATTTTAACCAATCCTTTTATTAAATATATCAAGGACATTTTCTTCTACCTCTATAATAATTATCCTGGATCATGTATTTGAAACTCAAATGCATTTGAAATAATTATACATTAAACTATTTTATAAATAATTGTTTTAAAATACTAAAAGTAAATTTATTGGTATTTTTAAAATACTAAATGGAAATTTATTTATTTAATAATGTTGAAAATTCTTCTTTGGATTTTATCAAGGATCCCTAAATACATAGCAGGAGCAGCAGACCAGATGTGGCAGCAATATTCTAAGCATGAACTTAGAACAGGTAAATTTATAAATATGTAAGATAGACTTGGGCAAGAAAAATTGTCCAGCATGAAACAGAATCTGCTTTTCCAGTAGCGGACCCCTAGCAATTGATTCCTTATAATTTTTCCGCTTCTTGTCAGCAGAAAACATTAGCCCGACAAGGTGTACTTATGAAAGATGAACATTTTACATTTTATCATTTTTAATTTTTATTAACTTATTTCAGCTGAAGATGACTAATGTATTAAGTTTTTTGAAAAGATTGTCTATTTTCTTTTGGAGAGAAATAAAAAAAAAAAAAAATGATAGTACTTATCAAAAATACTTAGATTTTAAGATGTTTTTTCATTTTAGATGTTTTAGATGTTTTTTCATTTATACTAAATCCACTGTGTCCAGAGTTACAACAACGCATGTATCTTGAGCAAGATAGCTCAATAGTTCATTTCTATTCAGTCTAGTTTTGAATTTGTTTTTCTCCTAGATTGGTTGCCCCTACCAAAGCTAAAGAGCTCAGTCTACCTTATTTACCCTGGTTTGAATTTTCAGATTTCCTTCTCCTGAGTCTAAATAGCCATGTCTGTCTTATTAAACATGGAGGTTTGAATTTAGAGTTTTTCTTGGCCTAGACTGGTTGTCCTACCAAGACTAAAGAGCTCAGTGTGCTTTATTACTTACAGGGCTTGAATTTATTTTGCTTTCACATAGATTGTTTTCCCTACCAAGTTTAAAGTTCCTAGGTTAACCTACTATTTTACCCATATCTAAGGGAAGAAGAAATTCATTCATACCTTACTAAGGGCTTTAATGAAAAGAGAATGCAAAAGCCTTAATCAGAATTTAAATTTGCTCATATATTTCCCCCTAACAACTCCTATATCAATTGTGCTTCCAAAACCAATTCAGTATTTGAACCAAAATTGTAAGATTAATTAGATTAGCATACCAATTTCAAATTTTTTTAGAGTTCACCCTATTTGAGAAATGCAAAAGTACAAGAAAGAATAATGATTAGTTTAAGCTGAGAATTCCCTGGTCTGATGTCTGTTGATCTTTCATTTCTAAAACTCTAAAACATGAGATATTTGTTATTATCAACTTGAATCTCTGAAACTATTCTTCCCTCTTGAGTCCTGATGTTGTAAATTCAACCAGATAATGGCATATATGTGGAAACATACAAGCAAGATGTTAGGATGAAGAATGGTTATTGACAAAATAAAAAAAAAACATATTTTTTACAAAGGATTTTTCTGTTTTTGACATGACACATAAATGTCTCCTACATATTGAATATCTATATTATGTTCTCAGAAACTGGAACAGATGAGAAATTCTTGACATCAAAGATTTAAAACAAAAATCTGTAAATAAAATGGTAAATAACTTTTTGAATAGAAACATAGTTTACATGAGAAAACAGATTCCTGAATTATGGGGACATATTTTCAACACACTGCAACCAAGGAAAACTTAGGTTTTCACAACAATAGCACAAAGTCTGCATGTAAAAACAATTCATGAAAAGTAACTGAATAAATTATAGGATACCTTACACTGTCCTTTAAGTAACAATATAGGTCTCCATATAGAAATATTTTACAGGTGGTCCTATTATATGCCAAGTCCTTTCATGATGTCGCACAATGTTTTGGCTGTTGTGTCCTCCAGTCTTCAGGTGTGTATTGATCCAACTAACTTACAGGGAATTCTTAACTGAACCCTTTTTTTAATCTACAGGGGTAGACTGTTCATGTTCCACTGCATATGTGTAGGGATATCTTACCTAGTCTTATTATTTAAGATAAGCCCTCTTGATTGTTTTCTCTTCAAGTTACATATGCTATCTATTTTAATTGTTGTTGATGCTGAAAGTCATCAAGTGATGTGGTTTCTGTTATTTGGTACAGTTTTTTGTGATTTTCTAGGAGGATGGTCCTTGCTAAAACCTACAGATTTCATTCAATCAAAATTATATTTAACCATTGAATGGAGAAAGCAATTGTATACAGCTGATAGTTTAGATACTTATGAATGAGCTTGGTGCATCCACATGAAAGTTTCAATTCGAAAAGGCTATTTAACAACATGGCCCCAAGACATAAATTATTATTAGATATTTAATTGCTGTTCTGTGAAATTGGTTTTTATAACAGACAATAATACTAGATACTTTATTTCTCTTTGTTCATAATTCATGTTTAAATATGAGATAAAAATAAGGACAAGCAATAAATATTGCAAAGGATAAGGAAGAGAATAAGAAGATACAGATATTTGTTGGATTTTGTCAATATGGTAATTTTCAGTGGAACCGAGATTACACCAAATGTTGAATGCTGATTATTAATGCACAGTTCATGGAAGATTCTTGTAACAAAATATTTTTTATCAATATTTGGCTCTTGTACTAGACAGTACTAATATTGGTACTAATCAGTACTAATATTAATAAATATTGACTGTTTTAGTTGAAATTAGTCTTGTACACAATGTTGTCAGTGAAAACAACAAAAAAATAAAATTTTAAAATCTTGTCCAATGGAGTTCAGATATTTTAGGTTAACTAAGCTTGTAAGTTAGTCTGTTCTCCCGACCTTCATCTGTCAGACGAAAACTTTGATGTCTGCATCTTGCAATCATGGAGTGGGATTGTCAGGTTAGAGGAAAAGAGGTGATCAAGGAAAAACAATTCCAATGATTAAGAAGGTAAAATTGTGATTTTTTTTTAATTTTTTTTTTATTGATTAATTCTTGTTTTAGTTAATGCACTAAAAGTATGCTCACAATGACTTCTTACTTTTTCTGAGGTTACAATATTGGGAATTAATATTTCTTTGACTTTTATGTTTTGTTCAATTCTTTATATTTACATTCATGCACATATCTAGATACACACACGCATGTGTATATGACTAATAATGCATGCAGAAGAAATATATGCATGTTTTAAAAAGGTAGCCACTTACACATATATCTAAGCATATGTTCTCACATACATACATGCATGTAGCCATGTGTGTGTTAACATTCACATGTATTTGTATTTAATCATAGAAATAGAAAATTGTAGTTCAAAAGCAGTAATATATATATATATGTATATATATATTATATAGTATATATAGTAATATATATATATATATGTATATATATATGTGTATATGACGTGTATATGACTAATAATGCATGCAGAAGAAACATATGCATGTTTTAAAATGTAGCCACTTACACATATCTAAGCATATGTTCTCACATACGTACATGCATGTAGCCATGTGTGTGTTAACATTCACATGTATTTGCATTTAATCATAGAAATAGAAAATTCTAGTTCCAAAGCAGTAATATATATATATATATATATATATATATATATATTTTAAAGAAAAAACAGACAACTTTAAGGTACCATTATAATAATTTATTTCACCAGAGCCCTTTTAAAGGATGCCGATTTAAATAAGCAAGAATATTTAATTAAATATATATCCTTAGTAATCATATATATATATATATATATTACTGCTTTTTAACTAAAATTTTCTATTTCTATGATTGATGAACAAGAGCCAAACATTGGTAAAAATATTACTGCTTTTGAACTACAATTTTCTATGATTTCCCTCAAATTTTCAAATCTGCTTGAAGCATATCTAAATGTAAACAAATGATGTCACATGCTAGCAAATGAACAAAGGCCAACAATTATTTTAATATATTTTATTGTTATACATTATTTAAATAGGCAAGAATATTTAATTACATCTATATCCTTAGTAATCATGTGTGTATATATATATATATATATATATATATATATATATATATATATAGATATATAGACAAGTATAGGATTGGTGTATATGGAATAAATTCCAATAACCAACAAGATTCCACATTCAACATCATCACTTGATAAGACACCATTTAGCTATTTTTGTAGTGATTTTATAACATATTTTTTATAATTTTTGAATATATAATTTTATATATCTATATATCTATATATCTACATATATATATATATATATATATATATAAGGCTCAAACACTAATATTCCATGGTTATAATTTGTTACATTAGAATTGTAATCAGGATCCAATTCATCAGACCTATAAATTCAAAAGAAATCGGAAAAAAAAAATTATTTTTCCAATTTTATTTTAAATTTGTAGGTCTGATGAATTGGATCCTGATTACAATTCCAATGTAACAAATTATAACCATGGAATATTAGTGTTTGAGCCTTTTATATTATATTATTGATCTGTCTTGTACATAGAGTTCTACCTGGATTTTATCCTCTTGGGAATTTATATATATATATATATATATATATATATATATACATATGCGCGCATGTGTGTATTGATATAATAGGAAAGAACTGTTAGATTGATGATCCTAAGTTCTTTATTATTTTATTTTTTATTCTTAAAAAAAAAACAGTGCTCAATACAGAAGGAGAGCCTAAATTATAATTATTTTTTAAAAATATGATTCCATCACGACACAGAAATTACTATGTTTTGAAACTGGTCATCAGTATTCAAGTTTAATTTCAATATTAATCCTTAACTGTTGGATAACTTTTTCATTCTCAACTGATGTTTGGAATAACTAATTTTCATTATCAAGGGGTCTCTGCTTTGATGAAAGTAGGAGTATTTGTTATATGTCAAGTTTTTGCTGTTGTGTAAGGTTGGTTTGGGGTTTTTTGTCTGGCTACAATGGCTAATTTTATCAGTCTCCATTGTTTTTTATGATTATCTGCTAAAATTCTAACTGGTTGATGTTGTAGTTAAGGTACTTTTTGATGAATATAAATTTTTAGTAGACACCACAAAAAAATCATTTTAATGCTTTATTTTCTTACACACATATAGTATGTATAAGTAGATGTTTTTTGGGGGTTTTTTTTAACAGAAGACAGAAAATGTGGCACTGAAATCCAAAAATGCATTGAAATAATTAAAGACGCCTCTTGAAGAACTAAAACTTTTAAGAAAAAAGGAAAATTTAATTCAAATTGAATATTAGGCAAAAATAATGTCGTTTTTTGACGTTAAACTTTATGTGAGAAAACGACATTATTTTTGCACCAACCTAATAAAAGAGTGCCAAATTGGTATATAATATTGATCTTCGTCTTTGGCAATGAATGCTGGACAGTCTCCTTACAAATAAGAAGAGACATTAATCAAAAGAAATATACCTCTGTAGAAGGATGCTGAGAATACCATTACTAGACATGTGACTAACACATTTTTAAGGATAATAAAAACAAAAAGTACTTATAATTAAACTGATAACAATGCAGTTGAAATTTCTAGGCTGCCTAATGAGGAAAGATGGCTTGGAGAATTTGATACTCACAGTACATATTAAAGGAAAGAGGTAAACTGTCAGTAACCTACCAAACAAGCATTTCTAAATGGATGATAAAACGAAGTGGGAAGGAAGGTGAAAAGATAAACCTTAGTAAGAGTTAGGAAAGTGTGGTGATCCATGATTATCCATGTACTTGAAACAGCATGTAGAATAAGTAATGGAATTATTTTATTGTATCAGAGAAATTTTGGGGTGATCATGCTACTTCACATCTTCCTCTACTAATATGGGGAAAGGATTAAAAAAAAGTAAATTTATTTTTGACAGCAAGTCTTTTTTGAA
Source organism: Acanthosepion lycidas (assembly GCA_963932145.1). Lineage (NCBI taxonomy): Eukaryota > Metazoa > Mollusca > Cephalopoda > Sepiida > Sepiidae > Acanthosepion > Acanthosepion lycidas. The sequence goes on from OZ010571.1 coordinate 18,976,514, forward strand.
AAGTCTTGCTGTCAAAAATAAATGAATAACATTGTAAATTGTATCAATAATCTCAATAATATTTATGTGCGTGTGTGTGTATATGTGTGTGAAGATTATATATATATATATATATATATATATATATATATATATATATGCTGTCAATATTTGTGCTAGAACATTCACAAGTTATCATGAACAAGGGTCTTACCATACTGGGCTTGTTCAAAATCAGTTGATTATACCACACTCTGGACTCTCTCCCAGAAACTGTAACTAAGCTGTATCCTACAAGGAATTGTCATATAGCCTGATGTGCTATGCCAATTTAGCTATAGAGGAGTGTCTTGGTTAGCAAGGTCAATTTTTTACTGCTTTTAAACTACAATATTCCATGAATTCCCTTGTACATTCATATCTGCATAAAGTGCATCCAAATGTAAACAAATGATGTCAAACATTACTTAAATATTTGTATCTATAAAAATAATGTATAAATATAAAATGTCTTATAATAATTCAGTATCTGTCTATATTTCTGAGATGACATATTATGTACACTATTTACATTGTTCGGACTATCATTCTCATCTTTGTTGCCATATTTATCATAAAATTTGGCTGTTGTACTCTCCGGCCTTCTTCAGGTGGTTTGGCAAGTAAAATAAAGTTTGACATTCCAACCACCTGAAGAAGGCCGGAGCATACAACGGTCAACACATTATGATAAATATGATAACAAATATCAGGATGATAGACTTAAAATAATTGTTGGACTTTCATAATGTGTGACACACACACACACACACATATATATATATATATAAATATATATATATATATATATATATATATATATATATATATATAAAACAAAGATTGTGTATTTCTAGAAGAAAACATTTTAAAGCAAGCAGTTTTTTTTAACTATGGTGTAACAGATTATTAATATACACAAATAAAATAAGTGGACTTACTTTGTCTCCACTCAGTAGAGAGTACATTCATTCATCAGAAGACTTAATTGTAAAATTTAATTTATTTTCAGTAACCTATTTATGAAGTTAATACATAAAAAGTTCAAAAAGCTTGTCTATTGAATTTAGTTTTGCACAGACATAACTCATCAGCATCTAATAAATCTAAAAGATTTATCAGATGCTGACAAGCAAGAGATGAATCTTTTGATCTTTTTAATATATTAACTATATTTGCCTTATTTTTGAGCATTTAGCAATTTGTTTACAAAATCTACATTAAGCATATAAAATATCAATTTAATGTATTACAAGTTTGGTTAGGCATTAACAATTTGTTCTATTATTGTTATTTTCTGTATATACATATATGCACAGAGATTGAAGAGTGCTGAAAATATTTTAGCTCAACCAATTTCCAAAGATTTGACTAAAAGATCAAGCAGCAGAATTTTAGGCAGAATCCCTCCTTAGTTGTATCAAGTACTTTTTTGTGTAATATATATATATATATATATATATATATATATATATATATGAATATAATTTCTAATGATATGATATAGTTTCCAAGAAGAATTTGCAATGTTATTGGTCCTGACCTGACATCTTGGCTTCAATCATTTCTGAAAATACTTTTATGATAGATGTTCTAATGACCTCTCCTCTGTAGTACCTAGACTTTATGAATTCAAGTGCAGTACAAGATTGTCAGCAAGATCTAATTTTAGAGTTAAAATGGCTAGATATGACTGCAAGTTCTATAACTATTTATTTTCTCACATTTCTTGCTTGCAGAAATCTGTTCCAGATTTTTCTTTTCAAGTGAACTTTACTTTACAAAAAATTAAATGCAATGTCAAGGTTTATCTTCAGTTTTCTTAATTTCTTTTATTGTTCTTTAATAATCTTTTCTTTATATTTTTTCACACACAGTTGCCGGTTAGTGGCTTTGTTGCTTTGCTTGGGGCAAAATGATTAAAATTATGGATAAAAGTGCTCAGTATCAGTGATTGTATATATGTAAATATAAAAGTGAATGCAGAGGGTCACAGTCAGTTTAATGCTTGAAAGCAATTGCCGTGAGCTTAAGATTGCATTCAAGAATGAAGCAGACTTTTGGCACTTGGCGTTTGTTGTGGTGTCTTCCCTCTAATGTGGCTATTGTGGACTCTTCCACTTACTTTAAAGTAGTAGGAAAGTAAGCCTCACGGGAATAGTGATATAGACTGAACGCTGGTCAATCGACACACACTCCCAAGTCGTGTAACACACTTCTGTTGTATTTACTGTTCAATACACGATTTATCTGCAACTTCTTGTTTTGTTATTTCTTAACCAATTACTTGGTCACAACAGTGTTGATCTCAGTATATATATATATATATATATATATATATATACACACATAAATAGTAAGAATAAAAGGAAATACTTGGCCAGTTGATTGTTGATATATGAATCTCTGAGATTTTCATTTGATAATATCTGTATCTAACTATATATATATATTAGGTTGGTGGAAAAATAATGACGTAATAATGTCGTTTTTTGACGTAAATGACAAAAAACGACATTATTACGTCATTTTTTTGCACCAACCTAATATATATATATATATTCTATTATTTATTCATTATTTTCTATGAAATAGAAGGGAAGTACTGAAAGAAAGAATAACTCTTGTTTGAACAATGTTCTGCTCAACAGTGACATTTTCCTTAGGCAAAAATCTTGCAATAATGGCACTGAATATAAATGCAATGTGAATTAAATTTTAAAATCAAAGTTTATTTTGTTGTTTGTAAATATATGTATGTATATACATTCTTCAAACACAATTACTATTATTTAGAGCTTGTAGGTTAATTCCAAAGAATCATATTGTATAATGGAGATTGTTGCATTTCCAATCTATCTCTGGTGACTTCCAAGGCATTACTTTCTTATTTAAGTCTTCCTGTTTTTTACAAGTTAAAAGCTATGTGTAAATAGAACTGTTGTCGGTTTGACACATCAACTGTGATAGATGAATAGATGGCAGAACAAAAGGCAAAGAAATCATAAAGCTTCAATGAAAATATATGCATACGAACTCAAAAGTTAATTTTTGTTCGTGAACAGAAATCAGTACCTGCTTGTTTGTATCACAGTATACACATATATTTTTAGTTATGCACATTATATAGGCACTCTTTTATAAACAGATTCATCCAAAAGCACAAACAGGTACACACACACACACACACTAGTGCATTAATATGAATAAATTAACACATGTGCACACAGATATTCAAAATCTACACAAAAGCATAAACACTCATCAGCATGAAGAGAGAATCACACAAACAGAAACATATCAATACAAAAATGTATGCACATAAGATATACACATGTAAGTAATTAATGAATAGGGAAACACTTATTGCTTGTTTACTTCATTCAAGGAAAATAAATTCACCTGGGAATTAATAGGTTCATTTTAAAAAATAAAAATAGGAAACTATTTTTTTTTTCAAAATTACATTTTAAATTCAATGACTGTCATTTTATCATAAACATTATTCAATATGTTTTATTCAGAATCCAAAATGTCTGTTATGTATGCAAACATATATGTGCATATAAAATAAATATAAAATATGTGCATCTAAAATAGATTTATTCTATTTAAGCCAATACACACTCACAGACCGATATATTGATAGACATTGAATATTGATGGGTAGATAGATAGATAAACAGATAGATCCATTTGAAATGGAACAAGAAATGATTTAAAATTAAGTTCTCCAATACTAAACTGCTAAAATCATTTTACAGAAACTTTTTTGACCCTCATTCATCAAATATGACTCGAGAGTCGAATATATATATATATATATATATATATATATATATATATATGTATATATTTAGTATTACAGAAAAGTGTTGGTCAAGTAATCCAAAAAGTGACTTGACCCAAAGAGGTGTGAGTTCAATAGCTGGCCACAGTAGATGAAATATAACTTGTAGAGCTGAGTGTCTACAGGGAATTAACTGAAACTGAGATAATCTAAAAAACAAGGCATGGCAAATCGATTAGAACAATCTGTCATCATTGACTAAATAAAGGGCTCAATTTGAAATTCCAACATATGAAGAAGGCTGGAGAGTGCAACAGCCAAAATATTGGGAATATGGCAATAAAGATGAGGACAACAGTCTGAATGATGTAAATAGTTAGAATATCTCATCTTGGAAATATAGACAGAAAATATATAATATAGACAGAAATATATTACATTATTATAGTGAGTACTTGATTTTGAAATAGATGCCTCATTTTTAAAAATGGGGTACCTGTTTCAAAGACATGTACCCCACTATCAATAATGTTTGAAGTAATAAAAATGTCAGATTAAAAATCAAAATATCAGATTAAAAATAAAATCCATGAATTCTCTAAAAATTGCTTTGTTTGTGTTTTGGATACTGAGCAAATATGGTCTTTCAAGAAAAATATCTCAGTGAGGAAGTGTGCTTCCCTTAAAAAGAAAAAATGGAACCTTGCTGTAATGTGACACTGTTGCAGAATAATTAAGCACACTTGATTAAATGAAGGTTTCACCTACAAGAGGGGATGTAGATTCTATTCTCAAATACACAGACTGATAAAAAATAGACATAATACATACTGATTACATTAAAAATAAAAATGGGTGCTTATTTCAAATGCAGATATACACTATAATATTGATTGAATACAATTGGCATAATAAATTAAAATCTATTAATACTTTAGGTATATATCTTCAGAGCTACTTTGCTTATAGTGAATGGATAAATCTTTTTTTTTAAGCAATGTTAGGTCAGGGGTTAAAAATATTAGCTTTTTAAATGATGCTTATTAGTCTAGTGTGTCATTCCCCACTTCAACTGATCTCTGGTTGATATCAAAGAAGAAAATATTGGGTGAGAGACAGCACCTGCTTGCACCTGGTACCATTGCAAAGTGACAGAGAACCTCAAAAGCCTGGTAGTATTGCAAAATACACCTGTGATACATTGGTATTGTATAACCATAAGACATGTTTGAACCTTCCTTAATCATAGTGGCATCATCTGGCAGGCACCACTAATGGTGTTGCAGCTGTTGTATAAATTTAACATAATATCTATACATACATACATCTCTCTTTCTATCTCTCACACACTTTCTCTCTCTCTCCCTATATATATATATATATATATATATATATATATATATATATATAATTCTGGGAGAATGATATATAAATTCTGGTATGTCAGTATATGTTATACTGAATTTTTCCAGTTTGTCATACAATTGCTCTCTCTCTCTCTCTTTCTCTCTCTCTCTCTATATACATATATATATATATATATATATATATATATATATATATGATGATTGACTCTCCTGTCGAGATTCAACAAATGAGGGTCAAGCAGATCAGTTTCCTAGGAAACTGACAGCCCGACACTGGCACATGAGATTTGATTATAGTGGTGAAGGCCTTGTGCAGGACCATCCACACTTTTTGGAGGGACGAATACAGAGACCTGGTGCACCGAATGCCACAAGGTTCCCAAACGACCCTCCGCAGGTTTTGAATTCAGAGTTGTCCTTCTCCTAGACCAGTTACCATCCAAGGCTATAGAACCCAGTCTGTCCTGCTATTTTACCCATAGCTGGAGCGAGAAGAAGATGATTCATACCAAACGTATTAGCACGTAAGTGAATGTAATGGATTCGACTGGAATTCAAACTCGGCTCTCCGATTCCTCAATCCAAGCCGATATCCATTACTCCACCATGCCTCCTATATATATATATATATATATATATATATATATATATATATATATAAAAAAACTGTAACTACAACATCAATAAGTGTGAGTTTTAGTAGATATTAATAAAAACAACAGAGCCAGGATAGAAATGGCTATTGTAACAAGACAAAATCCCCCAAACCAACCATACATGACTCCAAAAACTTGACATTTAATAAACATTCCTATTTTCATCAAAGTAGAGACCCCTTGATAATGAAAAACAAACCCCAGATTACACATCCATTTACAAACTAAATGAGTAAAACATTTCTTCAGTCAGTTATTACAAACATTGCTTGAGAATGAAATGGTCATCTAGAGTTAAGGTATAATATTGAAATTAAACTTTAACATTTGTGGACCAGTTTCAAAAGATAGTAATTTCTGTGCCATGAGGGAATCATATTTTTAAAAAAATGATTATAATTTTAAGTTCTACTTCTGTATTGAGCACTGTTTTTTTAAAAATAAAAGCAAAAATACTAAAGGACTTTGGATTATCAATCTAAGTGTTTTTTCCTATTACTGTGTGTATCAACACACACACACAAACAAACACATATATATATATATATATATTATATAGGTTTCAATTCCTCTTTAATGTGTTTCCTTGAACAGGATTGACATGGTTTAGTTTGTTAGTTTAAAAAAAGGCTTAACAGTTTAACATAGAATGCTTAAAACTTACAAACATTTGGGTAATTTTTACTAAGCCCAGAAAAGAAGTCGTCTGTATATATACAAAAAAAAAAGCAATAAGATCGAAAGTACTTGATTCATCTTTAACAGAACATACAGAAGTTTGAAATTTGGATGATAATTTATTGGTATGTAGCTTGTGTTAAATGAATATTTATGCATACTTACAGGACTTTATGAAAAATGTGAATTATATTCAATATCAGATTTGTCATAAACCCAATCAAATTGATAAAGTTATTTTGCTATCATCTTCAGCAATATATGAGTGAAGTTTTACATAATGAGTAAATTAGATTAGAAATAAAACTTTGTAATTAATATGAATAGAACAAAAACAAATATTAAACAAATTTACAAAAAGAAAAACAGTTTTTGTCATTATTCTGTAAAGAATGATTTGGGGCAGAATGCAACGGTTGATAATTTTTTCCTGTTTTGATCAAATTTAAACAAACAGAATTGACATTAAAATCAAGGTCTTGAGTTTGATTTGATTTTGATTTTAGCAATTTTTGTTTTTAATCAAGCATTCTAATATCAAATAAGTCAAGGTTATGCACAGTAAATGCCAAGGATATTTAAAAAAATAAATAGTTATACATTCCTTTAAAATATCCTTATGCCCCAAAATCCTTAAATCTTTTTATATATACAAAATTAATTCAGTCAGTTATGTGCCATGTGTGATGCATGCTTAGGTGATCAGGTGCCTTATCATACATGACTGATGAGGCAGATTTTTCCCGCAGTAGGTTGCCATTTCTTTCTGTGGTAGACCAGTTGAACCCAGTCTGTCCTGCTATTTACTCATAGCTGGGGTGAGAAGATAAGGATTCATACCTTTCCTCAGGTTATTAGCAAGTAAGTGAATGTAATAGATGCGACTGGAATTTGAACTTACCTCTCCAATTCCTCAATCCAAACAGCTATCCATTACTCTACCATGCCTTCTTGTTATTATTGAAACTAAAATTAAGCTTTTCATATATATATATATATATATATATATATATATATATATATATATATATATATATATATATATGTCCATGTCCTATTGAGTGACATTGAAGCTAGCTCCTGGGATGGCTCTTGTTTGGGCCATTGCCTTGTTCATGAGTTTGAGTGTCCCAAAGTTTTTGCATATTCTCAGCATTGGAAGCTCTCCTGGATGCTGTTTGATCTGGGTTTTTATTTGCATGGGACTTTCTTTTGATTGCTGCAGGACTGGCAGTTTTGATTGCAATCTGCTCCTCTGTTGCCGGCAATTTCTTTTTGCAAGGCATATTGCTGCTGTATGCAATAGGAAACAAAAATCTTCAGAACTCAAAATTGATCACTACATTTAAGTATTGCATTAATGTATAAGCTTACCTTTTAAAAGTTCAATGATAATTTTTCTGCTACCATTTAATTAAACAATCGTTTGATGTACATATGTCCTTGATTTCTGTACAAGAGGGGTCTCTTAAGTGGAACTTTATCAAAATATCTAGGGAGGAGTAAATGTGATAGGCAATAATAAACTACAGAAGAACTCAAAATTGATCACTGCATTTAAGTATTGAATTAATGTTTAAGCTTACTTTCAATGATAATTCTTCTGGCACTACTTAATTTAAAGACAATTTGATGAGAGTAGGTCCTTAATTTCCATACAAACCATAATTTTTATTTCATGGGGGACTTTAGTTTCATTTTGCAATTAATTTAATTTATTCCCAAATTTGTTTCCAAGTTATAAAAATTGTTATTTTACAAAATGATTTGTCCCAAAAAGTCATGTTTTCATTACTGTAACTGTTTTAAGCAATTTTTTAACATGACATTTTGGGACAAATTTTTTGTACAATAACAAAAAAAATTTGTCTCAAAAAGTCATGTTAAAAAAATGCTGAAAACAGTCACAGTAATTAAAACTTGTATTGCAAAATTTTAGGATTGCAGGTCTAGATGTTTTTAATTTGCTCATAGAGTTGGCTTGATTCTAAAATAATGTGATATGTTGGGCTATGTCCTCTAGGAATAAAAGTTGAAAAAGTGTGACACACTGACATTCACACACACACACACACATATATATATATATATATATATATATATATATATATATATATGAAGTTTATTTATTTACTTAGATTGTCTAATTACTCTAAATGGATTATTTTCAAGATCAGGTGACATGGTAGTTTTGTTGCTTTGTTTTTCTCTGAATTAAATGAAATTATAAGGTCTGCTCATCCCTAGAAAAAAAGTGACCTGCAAACATGGTATCAAATGGTAGATAATATTTTGTGCAGCATTATATTTTGTTAAATTCTATTTTGGAATAAAGGAGGACAAAAAGTGGAAAAGATGATAATTTTTTTTTTGTTTTTGATGTTATACACTGAAGTGTCTTCATACAAGTTTCAAAGTCTTAAATGGCATTGATATATGGTAAATGTAAGGCCATTTGGGAAATGTTGATTTTGACTTTGAAGTTGGTCTATTGGTAAAACATGCCAAAATAGAATTTTTTCAAATTGTCCAATAAATTTACCATTCCACCAGATATTTGTCTAACTTTACTCCCATATATCGTAATTACCTTTCTACAACAATATAAACTACTAAACAGACAATCAGAGCTCACCTGTAAATGCACACAGGAAAACATATATAATTATATATATCATTACCTTTCTGCAATGATATATACTTCTAAACAGTCAGAACTCACTTCTAAATGCACACAGAAAAACATATATATATGCATTTTTGTGTATTTGGATGACAATTTATATTTTATAGAATTTTCGTTAAAAAGCACTGATAAAGTACTGAACTTAAGTTTTTTTGTTTAATTCTTTGTGGCATTCTGAAAGATCTAATGGAAGATCTATCAAATTCATAATGAGAAGATATTTTTTTAACTTCAAGATGATTTCTTTTGTCAGAATAAATTAATGTTCATCACAGAAAACCTTCTTTTAGCTTCTGGAGAACTCACAGCAATGGTATTAATTCTTAGCTGGTTATATTTATAGTTATTAATATATAAAATTATTTTTAGATTATCCAACAACCTGTTTGCTAAGTTTTTATAATTTTTACGATGCTAGGATGCCACCACTGCTTAGAGTTGTAAAATTGTGTATTTTACTGCTTGTTATTCTTTAATATTTATCAACATATGCACACATGCACACATTTTAGATCACCTATGCAAAATTTCTTTCTTGTTATGTGCTGTGTCCTTTCAGGATGTAAGCAATCATGGCTCTCCACTTCCTTCTATCCCTTGCAGCTCTCAGTAAGTTTTGTCCCTCTGCCAACTCTCCCAGACTACATTCTGCCATCCACTTGCTTAAGCCCATTAGGTATGTCATGCATTGCTTTCCCTTGTCTCCTTTTCCCTCTATTTGACCTGTGAGTATCAGATTCTCCAGGCCCTCCTTTCTCCTTATGTGTCCCAGAAATTTCATCTGCCTCTTCCTGATGTTAAGTATAAGCTGCCTCCTTGTTTACATCCTCTCCAAGACCTCATCATTGCTCACACACTGGCTCCATGATATCCTTAGCATCCCTCTGAAGAACCACATCTTTGCTGACTTGAGTCTCTTCTTCATCTTTGAGGAGACTCTCCAACATTCACTGTCATATAGGATGACAGATGTTACATAGCAGCTGAAACCAACATTTGCTGCCATATGCAACATTTCTTTTATGAAATAGTGGAGACATATCTTCCAAACTTTGAAGAAGTGATTCTTTTTATTTTGTGACAGGCAGTACATTTTGTTCTAGACCCACTGATCAGATGATTATAACTGGCTTAATTTGGTGCTGACTACACATCCACTTTTGAGACAAAAAACAAAAACTAAATGTAAAACAATTTTCCAACTGATTACAATAGATCCACTTAGCTTCAAGCAACAATTAATTTTTGAGCCACTGCAAATTCATATAAACTATCATCAATTCAGCTCCATGTCTGTCTTTCACTCACTTTGGCTGGTCATTCATTAAGGACACCAACACATGAAATCCTGATGCTGATAATTGAAAACAACCACAGAGATGCCAGGTAGTTTGATGTTAAGAGCAGCAGCCTAGGTTGCTATGCAGTGAAAACCTCTAGTGATATTATGCAATAAATCTGAAACACATATATACTTTCCACGTGCAATATTTCTGGACAACTACAATAAAATAGCAAATCCTATGTATGCAACGGATTCAGACTATTTCATCATTTGTGCATATTACTCTAACAATGGTTGATCACTATTGTTGTGTGTTAGTTATTCTGCTATTGGAATTAATGTACCCTAGATACACAAACAAAGCTCTTTCATATGCATCAGTTTTGTAACACACACACACACGTGTGCATGTTGATTAATTTTATTAATCAACTTTTCTAAATTTTGAATAATCCTTCTCTGATAAGGAGGAATGTCTGTTGTCTTTAATAACAATTGTCTTAAAGATCATTTGCTGCTTAAATATATATATATATATATATATATATATATAGTAAAGGTAATAAATATGTTGGTATGTAATCCAAGTGGATCTTAGTAATATAAAATATTAAAACTGATCCACAAAAAGAGCTCAATGTATTTATTATTACAGAGCAAATAAATTAGTACATAAAAAAAAACAAAATTACCTCATATGGGGAATAGACCTATTTAAGCTGATGGAAACATCATCAGTATTATTCAACCCTGGTATATAGACTGAGTTCATGTTGGCATTAGAAGTTTAACTGTGACAGTTGTCAAAAAATAATACAGAATTTATCCATTTCAATGTTTCAGTCAGACCAAAAGCATGAGTCAGTAGTCAGGGGGAAGATGAAAGGTATTAGCCTTAAAAGGAAGAGTTTTTATAATATTAAACCCAGATATTAAACTTATGACATTAAATTGAGGTTATATGAAGAATGAAGTGTTAATTTGAAACAGAATATATATATATATATATATATATATATATATATATATATATATATATATATATATAATGTCTGTGTGTGCAATGATAAGTATAACTCTAGTTCCTGGTGACCTGTCTGTCAGGCAGCATCACTCCCTATTAGAGTAATGGATAAGATGTGTCCAATTGCTTTGGACTAGGTATTTTCTAGACACACCCATCACAAAAACTGCATAGGGCTTAACATTTTACTCATAACAAGAGCCAAATTAGATAGTTATCATATCACAGGCAATGACCTGCATATGAAGTAAACTTGGTATATTTAATGCTAAATGCATATTTGTTAATGCAAACAATAAATAAATAAAAAGCAATAGAAGTCAAAACATGTTTGTGTTTGGTTTTATTTTTTTATCCTCAATAAAAGACATCTGCCCAAGATGTCAGGACAGCTTATTTGGGAGTCAACCATTCCGTTCATTTGTTTTTCAGGACACTTTTCTTTTCCTGTTTCTAATTATTTTCTTGTTCTTCTTCAATCACTTTTTTATTCATTGGTTGCCATTTTCTTGGTAGAAATTCCTTTGTGCATCACTTTTGTTTGGTACTTTTCTGCTATTGCCAATTCTTTATTTCCATTTTTCTTCAGTCTTTTTTTCTTCCTTTCTTTCTTTATTGGTTTCTTTTTTCTTTTGCTGATTTCTTTTTTCTTTTGCTGATTTCTTTTTGCTTATGCTGGTCCCTTTGTCTTTTGCTGATTTCTTTTTGCTGGTCCCTTTGTCTTTTGCTGGTCTCTTTGTTTTTTGCTGATTTCTTTTTTCTTTTGCTGGTCACTTTGTCTTTTTCTGGTCCCTTTGTCTTTTGCTGATTTCTTTTTTCTTTTGTTGATTTCTTTTTATATTTTACTGATTTTTTCTTTTACTGATTAGTTTCCTTTTTTAAAATCTTTTTTGCTGTTGTTGATTTTTTTCTATCTTCTAATTCCTACTATTTTTCACTAGCATCAATTTTTCCCTTTCTTTTTTATTTTTGCTTTTGTTTTTATCCTTTGTTTCTTCTCCATCACAATCTCTTTGATCTTTCTCTCCTCTTCTTTCTTGTCATATATCATGATTCTATTCCTTCCCTCTTACTATTCATTATCACAGCAGCTTAAGCTACATTCCCCAATACATTTCATTATATAAACCTCAAACTATAAACTTTTCACTCCAAACCTAGTCTTTGAAATATATCCAAAGTAAAGATGTTTTTTTATGCTTCATTATATTAAAATTATAGTGGGAATAAAAGATCACAAAAGATTTTTTTGTGTACTGAAAGCCTTTAGTAAACATATTAAATATTTCCTATTTTTCCTGTTATAAAGAAACGGCATCCTTATTTTTTGGCCCTTCTCTTCATGACAGAAAATGTGATGAGGGTCAGGTTGATGATCATTCTTTTTACATTTCCTTGTTGGACATTCATAAGAGACGTCAAACATTCCTTTCATATTTACTCAGATGAGCTATGTATCTTGAAAGTTGGACTTGATTGTATTTCCTTGTACTTATAACTTTGATCTTGTATGCGATCATCAAAAATATCTGATAGGCATGAACTCTTTAAGAAGATTGAAAAAGTAATTAAGTTGAACAGAAGATCTAAAGGGTCTCTGAAAATGGATTGTTTTGAAATTTTATTTTAAAAACATGACCTGTCCTTTTGTTGCCTCTGCCCTCCTGGTAATATATTGTCTATCTGAGTCATCTAGTGTAACTTGCCAATTCCTGAAGTACAAACAGTAAAATAACAACTACAAAACATGCACACAGACATGCAAGTCAGTCAAAAGCTAATGCCCATTTTCCTTTAATTACAATAAATTCTTTACGCTATTGTTCACCTGATACAAGGCCCAAGAGCCACTCCAGCTAGGGGGGGATACTGAATGAGTTTGCTTTATAGACTCTAGAATTGTAGATTATATGTTTATGTAGGATAGATAATGGTTGACCCTAGAGACTAAAATTGTAGTGGTTGGGAAAGCAGCCTGTAGAATGTCTTCCACAAAGCAACAACACTTAGGAATAATCAGTCCAGATGAACCTTCCTAATCAAAGGAATATGAACAGCATGAGGATGGTTCCCCCTCTGTGGACATTGCATGCTGGGTCTTAACTCTGAAGTTATGATCTGGTAGAACTAAGGAATGTAACATGTCGAAATAGCAATAGGCTTGTGATATGTAGAAATACACAAAGCACATCAAAAGAAACACAAAAGTTTGAGATATATTGCAGTTGAGATATTCTACTTTTTGTTGAGGACATTTATGCCTTTTTACACCTCATCATAAATAGAGAACAGTTGTTTTCTTCATACCATCCGTGTTATATAGCACCAGAATTTTTAGAAGCAACCAGTCTGCTCATTAATGAAATCTTACAGCACAGACCTTTGAGTAGCCAAGAAACTGCACTAAACTGCAGGAATTAGCATGGTTTTGAAATTGGGATTCTTTTGTAAGCTGTAATGAGAGCATGAGCCTCTTTGGCCTCATTTACTGCAGCAGTCAGCCTGCTACTGCAGCGCCTGTTGCTAAGGTCAGTTACTATCTCTCTAGGATTTCTAGTAACTCTGCAAAACAATATCCTTACAGTGTTTAAGTCAAGTGCAGTCTTTCCCTAAATACTCCTGTCCTGGGTATGATGATAAACTACATCTGATAGCTAGGCCTCTGATCAGGAGATTTTGAGGAGCATAGAACCACCTCTTAATTGCTGGTGTTCTCAAGTCCACCCTAACCAGGGTGGTAGCACCTGTTAGCGGTCCCAGTCAGTTAAGCCCTAAACTGGGGTCAAAACCCTATGAAAGGGTAAAAATAGGTTTTAATACCAGTAATACATTTTTGTAAACAATTATTACCAGCAATTAATTTTTGAAGAAAAAATTTACCAGCAATACATTTTTCGAAAAAATATTACCAGCAATACGTTTTTTAACAAAAATATTAGCAGCAATAAAAATCTTGTCTGCATTAAATAACTCATTGAGGTTGATATGCTGTAAATAAAACAAACCAAATCTAAGCATTCACTAACCTCTTGTCAATGTTTTCAGCACTTTCTGCTTTCAAAATTAGAATTTCTATGACAGTTCTCTGCTTTCTGTATGGGCACAGAAGGCTAGCCATTTGGTAAAAGATTGTAGTTAGGAAAAATGAAGAATTTCACTAAGTATATATTCCTGGTAATAGGATAGTAGAAGGAAAAGTGTGTTTATGCGTTTTTCTAGGTATTTAGTTCTGAGTAGCCTATTAGTTGTTTTGTTGATTGTAATTTCCATGCATATAAAATTCCTAGACATAGGCATACAAACACAGTTTATTATTTTGGCTCAAGACAGTGGATGTGAAATTTTGAAAGTATGCCAGTGGCAGTTGGTTCTTTCTGCCAGTAATTTGTAATTTCCATTGCTTTACATATAAAATCAGAAATGTGTCCTTGACTTTCTCCATTCACAAAAAAATTACACCAATTGATATTTGCCAATGTTTACTGAACATTTACAAAAATCAAATAGTGGATGTGAACACAGTTAGGCACTGGGTAATGCATTTCAACTGTGGTAAGAATGATAATCGTAAAAAAAAACATGTTCCAGGCAGTTCTGCACATGAATAGGCACCAGTAGTAATTATATGGGGGAAAAATACTGTTTGTAGCTGAAAACTTGCTCTATCCACCAGTGTTGTTGTGCTCCTGGTATTAGGTATAGTTTCTAATGAATATATATATATTTACAGAAACAAGATGCATAAAAATTATAAACATGAAAAATTTCCTATTCATTGCATCATAAGACAATACATTTCACCTATC
Source organism: Acanthosepion lycidas (assembly GCA_963932145.1). Taxonomy (NCBI): domain Eukaryota; kingdom Metazoa; phylum Mollusca; class Cephalopoda; order Sepiida; family Sepiidae; genus Acanthosepion; species Acanthosepion lycidas. The sequence continues at coordinate 18,991,824 of OZ010571.1, forward strand.
AAAACTTGTGGAAGTTACAATATACTGCATAAAATTAAAAATTACTAAACTCATAATTACCAATAGCCACATACTGGCAAAAACCCAACTTGAAACCATCAATTTCCTAATTTTATTGCACCTATACAAAACTAATTCTTGTAGTGAACAAAATCCAGATGAAAACTTAGTAGGTAGCATTGCCTGTTGTCATGTTCACACACTTGCTGAAACTTTTTAAAAGGGGTAGATATTTATACCATGTTTCCTGATTAGGATTAGATTTCTAGTTCTTTCTAAAATCTTCTCATTCCCTTTTAATCTCTTTAATCCCTTGCATCTTAGTGGCATTAATACCTTGCTTCAGGTGAAATGATTAAAAATAAGTATAAACTGGCAACTCACTTGAGTCAGGTTAATTAAAAAAGAAATCTATTAAACATTCATGCACAACTTCCTTCTCTCATAAGATAAATTCTTCAGTATTTGTCTATATTTCTTAGATGAGGTATTATGTACACTATTTACATTATTCAGACTATTTTCCTCATCTTTGTTCCCATATTTATCACAACATTTCAGCCACTGTATGCTCCGGCCTTCTTCAGATGGTTGGAATGTCAAACTGAACTCTTTATTTCACTTGCTGGAGTAGACTGTTCTAGTTCCACATGCCATGTCTAATGGATGTCAGTTATCAGTTATCTGTTAATTCCCCTCTTCAAGTTCTCCACTGGCTTAATCGGGTATTGAACTCACATACTTTGGGTTCTGTCACTGGATCTAACTAACGCCTTTATCCACTGTGTCATGTGTCCTTAAGGTGAGAGATGAATTAACAGGAGATTACTGATAACCATTAATCCATTAGCCATGGAACTAGAACAATCTACCCCAGCGAGCAAAATAAAGGGTTCAGTTCGACATTCCAACCACCTGAAGAAGGCTGGAGCATACAACAACCAAAACATTGTGATAAATATGGGAACAAAGATGAGAATAATAGTCTAAATAATGTAAATTGAGAGAAATCCTTGTAGCGAACACTGTCATTCTGAAAGCATCTAATTATAAAAGGTATTTAAAGATGATGAAAGTACTTTTTATAAAGCAGTTTAATCCAACCCTCAACATTACAAGCAGGAATGTCCTAGAAATGTTTTGAAAGTACCCTCAACATGGACTTGCTGCTCATCCCATACAGCAAACGTTAGAATTACTACTACGTACACATATATATATATATATATATATATATATATATATATGCACAATACAAAAGAGCTTAGAACAGAAACTCAGAAAAATATACTAACAACAACAAAACTATACTAACAAACTTCTTAATGCTTAATGAATTGACTGAAAGTGTTTAGTTTAATAATCCATATGGACAGCTCTTATACCCTTTAATCCCTGTCAAAAAAACACCCAAAAAACTCTAAGAATACTAGAAAAAAATTAATAACTAATAAAATTTCCTTGCCTGTCACATTCATTGAAACATATATGGTTGAGTGCATGTAAACATGTCTATGTTTACATATATTCTTGCGAGTCTGCTTTTGTGTGGGGGTTTTTATGCACTCAGTGACTGAAACACCTGATTTGTTAGGAGCAACACCAAGAGGTCATTATCTCAATGATTTTTATTTAATCGGTTTTTCAAATAAACTGAATATTACTTCTGGAACCATTTCAAGAATCGACATTTGAAATTATTTTGAATCTGTTTACATTAAGAGCAAAATATATTTACTTATGACTTCACAGACTGAATTTATTTCTAAACTTTACCTGCCTCAGGGTACCTTAAAAACTAAATTCAATTTGTGAGCAATCTATAGAAGTTAATCCCTTTATCCTAAATATATTTACTGAGGATTATGCTCAGGATATATCATTTAGGCATTTGAATTCACAAGCATCTGGTTTGGGTTGTTTCTATGGAAACTGAATGTTATAAAATTTGATCATATGTTAAAAAGAAATTACAAAAGAGAATTCTAGTTTTGAAGCACTCTGCTGTTGCATAGAAGTTATTGTGGTGATCAGACTGACTCAGTAGCATATGTCCCTTTATGACTGATTGGTATCATTAAATTTGTTTGTAAAGACATACATATATTTACCCAGCCAGATGTACATTGTCTGTCTGAAAAAGTTTTAAGTTGGAAATATTTTATCTGTCATTAATATTTTTTCTTCTGTTAAAAATCTTTTCAAATATAACTACCACCATCTTGGACCCAGTATCCATTCATGTCAACAAAAATTTGGGTAATCGCTTTCTCTTTTTGTTCATCTATAGTTGCTGAAATCTATTGTGTTTTGTTTTACAGACATAATATCGACACTTCATCTTTGTACAGGTGTCTAGGTTCCGAATTCAGTGCTGTCTTTCTCTTAGACTGGTTTACAACCACAGCTACAGAGCCCAGTCTGTTCTACTATTTAACTTGCAGCTAGTAAAGAACATATATATATATATATATATATGCATATATATTTTCCAACCACAGCTACAGAGCACAGTCTGTTCTACTATTTAAACTGCAGCTAGTAAAGAACATATTGAAACATAAAATTTGCTGATCAATCATCTAATTTCACTTTCAAAGCCCATGTTGATCTTAATTTGCACATGGCCAATGATAATAACTTTCATTCGACTTTTTCAGGGACAAGGTAATTCAACATTTTTGCCAATTTTAAGATAAATAAAATTTGAAATTATTTAGCTATCTACACACATCAATACCTCTATTCCATTAACATTCTGAGAGAATTAGATGTACACTTCAGAGTAGATGCAGTTTAACATGTATATATCTGTACAAGTTTAATCCTCTATTTTTATTCATATATATATATATATATATGCATGCACACACAGAAATTGAACCCTCTGTTTTATTCGAATATATATATATATATATATATATATATATATATATATATATATACACACACATAGGTTAAACCCACTGTTTTTTAATCATATATATCTGCATGAGTTAAACCCTCTGTTTTTACTCATATACATCTATGAGTTAAATCCTCTGCTTTTATTCATATACATCTATGAGATAAACACTTTGTTTTTACTCATATACATCTATGAGTTAAATCCTCTGTTTTTATTCATATACATCTATGAGATAAACACTTTGCTTTTACTCATATGCATCTATGAGTAAAAACCCTCTGTTTTTGCTCATATACATCTATGAGTAAAACCCTTTGTTTTTACTCGTATATATCTACACAAGTTAATACCTCTATTTTTCATTCATATATACCAATATAGATTGTGTTATAATTAGTATATACGCAATAGGCATTTTTACTCACACATAGTTTTCACTGAAACAGAATGTCATAAAATATCCTTGCTCATATGCTAGGTAAGTAATACCATGGAAAGAGTTAATATATTTATTTATTATATTTTATGGTAAGATGTCAGAACTAATTTCAGCACCATATTCAAGCATTCTAAGAGGTTATACTTTTCTCATACTAGGTTTAATCAGTTTAGTTTTATCATAGCTAATTTAATATTTTAGTTTGAACCAAGAAAAGACAGAACTACTATTAATTTGACCATAATGTGATAAAAAATGCACTTTTTGAACTCTTTAAGATTGCTTTATAAGTCAAAAGTTTGCAAAAGTTTTAGTGCAGAATTTAAACTTTTTAAGTCAGTTGGTAAGTATTATATTTATTAACATGCTAGATGTATATTTGAAATGTTTTGGCATCATCTTAGTTCTTTGTGCTTTTTGTAATTGTGGTATTATATATATGTAAGTATTAGAGTGAATGAAACTTTTGATATATTTGTTTAATAAATTCTACTCCCTCTTTGGGCCAGTGGAAGAGGGCTATATACTTATAGGGATCTTATAATTCAAGTGACACCCGCCATATTTTGGAGGGAAAGTCAAAACGATAGTTGTGGTACCCTTACTTAGAAAAGAAACTTTGCAGGATTTATACCAACTCTGCTGTCTTGATTTAGAAAGAAAGCTTGTCAGGACTGGTACCTACTCTCGAATTTTGGTTAGACATTTCACAGGTGAGTTGGAACACATCTTTTGAATTTCTATGTTATTCTGAACATTTTTTGTATTAGCATAGGTAACATGAACCATTTGTTTTCTCTTTCAGTATTTCACGGTGTTTGTAAAGACATAAATAAATTCCCTTTTCAAGCATCAGTTGACTTTTAGAGTTGCCTATACTAGAAGAAAAACCTTGGAAGCAGTAACACATAGTATCAAGAATTTTCCTTAAACAGTGAAGGATAGATACACAAATATGTTTTTTCATGAAATTGGCAGTAATATCTACTGCTTTTGGATTCTGTAAAAAACACCTAGTTATTTTCAGTCAAAAACGTTTATTTTATTTTCAATTATACATAAGGATTTAAACTAATGCTTTCAGTCTCTGTGAAATATTTATTTACCATTTTCTTTTAAGCCGCATGTCCTTTCATGATGTAAGAGATCATGACCTTCCACAACTTCTTATCAGTTGAAGCCCCAAGAAACATTCATCTTAACATCTTTCCAATCTCTCCTTTGACAGCTATTAACACAAACGTGTTGGGTAATTTTTTTATCATTTCACCCTAAGCAAAGTAATAATGCCATTAAGGCATAGAGTATTCCTGAGAAAGAATATGAGAAAAAAAACATTATTAGTAGAGAGAACAATAAAATAACAGGAATTAAGAAGACAGAAGATAATAATTAACATTGTGTTTAAGGTTTTGAAGATCAAAATTAATTAGAAAGCAAGAAGAGATTTCCACAAGTAAGAAGTGTGAGAGAAGAAACTGTTAGCATAGAACTTATGGTTACATCTAGCCATTTTATATATAAAAAATGATGAGACATTGCCACCATTCTCATACTGCATTTAGATTTAAAAAGTGTAGGTACTAAAGCTTATTAGAACAATTATTATGGAAATTATATAACGAATTGGTTTAGCTTATAGGTAATTAGCATAAAGAGAGCTATAATTATAGCTCATGGACAACTTTGAGTCAGTGTATATAGAATATCTACTAAGTTTGATCACCATGACAGAAATATTTATAGAAAAATGCATAGAGAAGCTACGTTATTGCAGAGGGAAAATTACTGAAGCCTGGATGCCAGATCAGGACACACACTTTCCTTCTGACACCTTTAACTTCAATATATCCTGTGAGAGTTAAATTCCTCAAGCCTTCTTTCCCCATTGTATCATAAATATTGCTAAATTATAGATGCCTTCTTTTCTCCTTATATAGCCCGAACAACTGAAAGTTTTTTTGTTTTTTTTCATAGTCATTACCAATGGTTTGTTTGTAGTTCCAGTTTCCCTTAAAAGCTAATTTGTCTCATATTAAGACAGTCAGGCATTCTTTAATTTCATCAAATTCCAGAATTGGACAAGATGCTTTGTAAGTTGATTTGTTTACATTTTTTTTTTTTTAAGAACATCCATGATGTTCTTAATATTCATCAACTGAACTAAGTCTTTGTCACTTCATGAACTTTCTTCATTTGGGACAAATATAAAAAGATAGACATTATATTTTAGCACTATTTTCTTCATTTCTAATTTTTTACCCTCTTAGTTCATGTTATGGTGAAACACACCTATTCTATAGTTAATAGACTCTCCCACTTAATATAAGTAGGAGTAGTAAGAGAAATGAGGGTTAGTCAATGTCGGACGACAGTAGTCGACAGTTAGTCGAATACGAAAGTAGTCAGCAACAACAACAAGATTACTCTGCGTAATACCTATTATAGCAAGTTTGTAAGATTTTGTACATCAAACTTATTTAGGACCGATTTAGTACAAATACAAGCCTCCACTGCGAAATAACTCCACAACAGTTCATTACACAGTTTTTGCAAAATAACTTTTGGTATTTATTTATCCTTGTCTGTCTACTATTATTATACTGCTCAGATAGTTTAATTTCAAAACTCGTTTAATTTTACCATCCCCCTTATGTAACTTACATGTTCTTTTTGCTTACCACTGTGTATTATAATTGATGATCAGCCAGTATGTTATTGACTTGAACTGTGTTATTGTGTATAAACTTTGAGTGACCTCATATGTTGAAAAAGAAATCTCATCACTTTTGTTTGGTCAGATGTGATTTTTATCCTCCTTTTCTGCTGGTAATTTGAATCAATAGCTTCTTGCCAAAATTGGATGACTCTTCAGATTAAATGAGGGTCACTAATGAATAAGTCATGACAATGGGGGCCTCTCGGGTATTGGAACATGATGTGGCTAATTGAGTCAGGTATTATTATGCCACCAAAAAAAAAAAAAAAAGAAAAATAGCAGACAATTAAGAATATTGGTCTTATTACTCTTAACAATCTTTCTTGGCACGTTTCGCCTATTTCAGGTTGACTTCAGGCAGAAAAACAACATCAAAAATGTAATTCTTCATATCGATAAAGTTAGATTAGTGGCATTAACCTCAAACCACATTATATCAAATTAATTAAATAGCAAAATAAAGAGGTTATTTCTTTAATTAACAGGTAAACATGAATATTGAGAACGAAGGTGAGAATAACCATTTTCATAGAGGAAATATTTGGCAATCATTGACCAAACAGTGTTACTCTCAGTTGAAATTTGTAAAATGTTTCTCTTGAAACAATTTTCAGAAAAAATAGTCTTCTCAGTTACACTAAATGTTATATCTGTTTATTGTATAGATAGAAGTTTCTTTCTAAACATTTTTTCAGTTAGAGAGATTATATCATTATTGATTCCTCTTGCTATCTATTTTAGTTATTGCTGTTAAAGGTCTTTGAGTGATGTTAATGTTCTTTCTTTTTAATTCTATGACAAGAAGATATAGTTGAGGTTTCTGGGGCGCATAATGAGGAAGAAGGCCTTGGAAAATCTGATACTCACAGGACAGATAGCAGAAAACAGAAGAAAAGAATGCATAACATTCTTAATGAACTTGAGTAAATGGATGGTGAAATTGAATTTAGGAAAAATAACAGAAAGATAAAGTTTATTAACAGCTACAACAGACAGGAAGTTGTAGAGAGCCATGATCACCTATGTCTTGAGAACTGGCACATTGTTATGGTCCAGGTTAGGACCAAGGAAGAACAACATGAACACAAGAGTAGAAATAACGAAGGTATATTACATTAAATAATAATACAAGATGTGGAAGGTGTTAGTATGACTGTCAGTCTGGTTTGGAGTGAACTACTATCGGCTCGACTTGATTTGACCCTCTCTCTTGAGAGGCGTAGTATACATAGCATTAGGAAGAGTTCATTCTGTAGTTATAGGTAAGGACCCATGACACACATGAAGAAGAAGAATGCCATTCAATACAATGTAATGAAGAATTGTCTTTTTTAAAACAAGAGATTGTTTTTAACATTTTTATTATGGACCTGAGAAAACATTTGTATGTATTGGATTGGTGCAAAAATAATGATGTAATAATGTCGTTTTTTGATGTTAAAAAATACGTCAAAAAACAACATTACTACGTCATTATTTTTGCACCAACCTAATAGCTGATAGTTTAGACTTTTTTAATACTTCAATAAATTTGTCTATATCTTTGAGATGAGGTATTATGATTACTTGCATTATTTACATTATTCATACTGTTATTCTCATCTACATGGCCATTGGTGGACGAATTGAAGGGTTTGGTTTGAAATTCCAATCACTTGAAGAAAGCAGGAGCATACAATGGCCGAAACATTGTGAATATGAAGATGAGGATAACAGTCCGAATAATGTAAATAATGCAAATAATCAATAAATTTTTAGCCTGAAGACAAATGATTATATAATGAAGAGTTATCAACTATTGATAACATAGCAGCCTAATGAATAAGATATGATATATATATCTCATATTTTTAACTAAAGTTCATCCAATATGAGACTCAAGATCAACTCAAGGTAGATGGTTAGTGAATAATGTATGTGATATGAATATAATAGGAGTTGAGAGGAAGTGAAGATTATGAGGATAAGAAGGATAGGTAATTATTGACCCTTAGCTTGAAGAAACTAGGATTTTAATCTTCAGGGAAGCATTCATACAGGAATCTGGTTTACAGTGTGATAGTTCTTTGGGAAGTCAGTGTCTTCATTAGTGTTTTTTTTCACATTGGATCATGTTCTTTAGATAATTCACAACCCCATGGCCACAGGGATTTACAGAGTCATGTTTAGTAATTAACCTTTACAACTCCTTACTTTCATAGTTGTATCCCTTGGATCCACATTAATTTTGGGAGTGCTAAGTTTTTGAATGGTAGGTATTAGGTTGGTGCAAAAATAATGACGTAATTATGTTGTTTTTTGACGTATTTTTTAACGTCAAAAAACGACATTATTACGTCATGATTTTTGCACCAACCTAATATATTACTAGCACTGTAAATTGTACGATTTTAGAGATATTGTTATGAAACTTTCAGGGTATTTGCATGAAAGGATGTAGAAAAATGTATATAATAAATTCTGCATATATATATATATATATATACTAGCAGTAGAGCCTGGCGTTGCCCAGGGATGTAACAGTAAGAGATAGATCAAGAATCAACAATTATAAAGACTGAAAAATAAAATTGACAAAGAACATTGTTTAAGGTTGATGGAAATGCATGTCTTAAATAGTTTTTTTTTTTTTTTTTTTTTTTTTTTTTTACAAATTGGTCAAACCCTAACTCAAACAAAAACATTGTTTTCAATCGTTATGAGTCTATCGATTGAATAGAATTTTATTATAAACGATTGTCTTGTAAATGGAATTTTTAAAGCATTCTGAATGTAAAAATAAAGAAAAAAGTGTGCAAGACAATAAGAAACACTACCTGCCAAAGAAAAAGTGAAGTTTTGTTGAAATCAGCTGAAAAATGTAGGAAATCCAATCCCATATATAAACACACACACACACACAAGCAACCTGAGTTTTATAATAAGTATAACTCGATATGAGTTGTCCCCCTTTCATTCTGGCAACAGAATCGTGTTTTCAAATTAATTTTGTGCAAAAACAATTGTGTTTTTCCAATTTTGGGTGCTGTCAGAACCACCACAAGGTAATTTTACGTAGTTTTGTTGAAATCGGATGAAAAATGTAGGAAATCCTATCAAATATATAAACGTACAGACACACACACACACAATCTGCATTTTATAATAAGTAAGATATATACATATATATATATATATATATATAATCTGCATATATAATAAATTCAGAGAAAAAAACATGAAAACTAAAAAAATATTACAGAATTGATGAAAAATGTTTCCTACCCATCACATTGGGAAAGCTATCCACATATAAAAGGGGGTTTGTTGTCCAGTAAGATGAATACAAAGGTTGCTTTATCAAACCAAATTTCTGGTGAAGTGAATTGGGTCATGGTGTTCTTTTCCTCATAGATGGAGCCCAACTGACTCTACTATAGTGTTCAATTGACTTAATCAAAAACAAACAATGTACAAACACAAAATTAAAAATAGAAACTGACAATTTACCCATCGCACACAGTATATATATATATATATATATATATATATATATCTTTTATAATATTTTTATTATAGTCTAAACCTTAAAGTTAAAATCAACACAAATTTCATTAATGTAGCACTAGAATTGGTAATACATACCAACCAGATATAAAAACACACACAAATCCACTATATATCCACCCAAAATCTAATCACCCTCCATCCATAAAGAAACACATACTCTCCTCCATAGAATATAGAATTAGCAATAACTCTTCTACTGAAAATGTATTTTATACACATGGCAAATTTTACAACACTTTCTTAAAAAATAGTGGCTTTAAGAGCTCTGACATTAAATATATTAAGCATAACAGTGGTAGTAAGAATATAAATTGAAACAGAAAAATCATTTCCTACACACCCCCATTTAATCAAATGGTTAGTACTAAGTTAGGACAGAAGTTCTTCAATTTAATTGAGAAACACTTCCCCAGAAATAATCCTCTTAGTAAGGTTTTTATTAAAAATACACATTAGTTACGCTATAGTTGTACAGATAATCTTGAAAAATTTATTAAAAAACACAATAATAAAATTTTAAATCAATACTTAAACCTAAGTATTAATCACCATTCCAAAGCAGCAAACAATAATGATACCAATTTGTGTAACTGTAGGAAGCATAATGACTGTCCATTACAAAATAGGTGTCAAACTGATTCTCTTGTTTACCTAAGTACTATTTCATTTAGAGAAAATCCAACAGTTAAAAAATTTTATATTGGCAGTACCAAAAATTCATTTAAAACTAGGTGCTATCAACATATATTATCTTTCAACAACAAAGCATAGTGCAATAGAACATCCCTTTCTAAATATTTTTGGTATGGTAAAATAGAAAATATTAAAAAAAAATAGAACTTGTAAATCTTTACATGATTCATGTTTCCTGGGTTTACAAGAAAAATTACATATTAAAAAATTTGCTAACAAAAAGCTCTATTAAGCCAAAGAAATAAATTAATGGTGTTATGCTGGAATTGCTATCTTTAACCTTAAAGTATGGTTAAAAATTTTCATAAATAATTACAATTTTGTCGCCATTATTTTATTAGTAGATAATGGTCAACTCAGTACAGGTATTTTATTTATTTTATTTATTCAACTTTAATATTGCCATGTTTTGTCGTCTATTCATTATTATTAGCATCATATATGTCATTTTTATTTATATCAATTGGCCCCTTTAAGAAGCTTCCTGAATTTCTAAAAAGATTATTTTTTAAATTTGTTTCTTATAACTTTATGTCTACTTCAACAAATTGTAAGATCATACTTGGCTACATACATAAAACATTTGTCACTGCCATGTTTCCTACAATTGTTGGATGACATGTTCAAGTGTCAGTTTATCATGATGTGAAATATAACCCATCCACCTCCACTCTCTGACCTTATATTTCTATTTTAGCATAGATCTGACTTTTAGTTGGTTAATTGAGACATATGCACAATTATATTTTTAATTCTAACCTTATGCTTCCCACCCGACTTCCAAAAAGAGGTAACAATTTGTTTTTAAATTTCCCTAATAAATTTTATCACAAGGTATCTAACATAACATGAGGAAGTACAATAATAGAATTGAAACATGAAAGTTTTTGTGTAGCGATGTAAAATGTTTTTATTATAATCTATTATAATAAAAACGTTATAATAATATTTTACTCTACTTTGTATTGAGTGCTTTTTTAAAAAAGTAAATGCTAAAAATAGTGGATTTTTCTCCATTTGCTCTTTTTCTTATTTTGATATATATATATATATATATATATATATATATATATATATATACACATGCTGTATTGATCTCACAGCAGTATGTTGCTACATCAACAGATTTTTCTTATTGGTGATGACATAGATATTTATAGTTGGAATGTGAATGATCTTGAACAAAAGAATCAACATTATCAAGAGTTCCAAGAAGTATGACTTGGAGCCGGGATGAAATGTGATGGCACAAAATAAATATTTAGAATGTGGAATTAATCATTTTCTATATTTACATTGTTCACACTGCTGTCATCATATTTGTTACCATAATCAAAATGTTTTGGCTGTTGTACCCCTCGGCCTTCTTCAGATGGTTAGAATTTTGAACTGAACCCTTCATTCATCCACCTGTATAGATTGTTCTAGTTCCACATGCCATGCATCTTCCACATATCTCGGTTATTATCCTTTAACTCAACTCTCCAAGTAGCAGTAGCCAGGTATTGAACTCCCAACTATTTGAGTCAAGTCACTGGATTCAACCAATGCTTTTATCAACTGGACCACGTGCCGTTGAGGACAACGGTTTGAAAAATGTAATTAGTGTAAATAATTACAATACCTCATGTCAGAAACATAGAAAGATATTGGAATCAATCAATATAAAACACTTCAAATACCCGTTGTGTATTGATCAGTTATAATCAAATTAGTGTAAGAGATAAGGAAATTGAACATATGATATACTGCAAAAACCAAAACCATTAATCTAAGAACTTGAGTAACTTAAATAACCATACCAGATCTTCTGTTTTCACATTGGTGTCACACATGGCATTCAGATTACAAAATTATCAGCTACTGTATATTCTCGGATATCATGCGACTTTGGAAGACCTAATTTTGAAGCTAATTTTAAGGGGGAATTAGCATAAGTACTGCTAGTCTCGGTTATGTCATTTATTGTAGTCAAATTGTATAGCTGTATTGAAAATAAAAATGATTTTGATAAAACTGATGTTTTACTTAACTGTATCCAATAATAATGCATGTATTTTTCATATATGTGTATTGTATTATAAAATACAAACAGCGAATATACATTTTTCCATTGTTTACATTTATAAGATATTTAGCTGTTTCTCATTCAGTCTTTTATGGCTTTATGGGTTTACGTAACAAGCACAGCATTACTAACGATACTTTTATCATTGTCTTTTACTTTTTAACTTAATTAGAATATGAGATAAAGCGATAGACGGAAAAAGGTTAGTCTATTTTAATTTGGTCTCTCAAAAAAGAAACTCACATGATACACAAGATACATGATGAAATCATATTTTATAAGTGAAAATTTGTGGTCATACAAGCATATGCAGTATATAGAATTATTTTCTCACATCAATGATTAAAAATAGATTCAAGTAAATGAACCTTGTAGGTTTCAATATAGACTGTCCTTTATCAGATCTTGTGGACTGGCACTACAGAGTCCCAAGCAAAGAACTTTACCAAATAAATAATAGATCATTTAAAGATGTACAACAACAACAACAACATTAAAATGGATATCACATGAATGTTGAAGAGAAAAATAAGGCCATAATCAAGATGTTCACTTTCGACACTACTTTCAAATGTCATAGTGTGTTAAATAAGAATAAGTTTTCCGTCCTCTTTTCACTCAATTTCCTGTGTTTACCCCTTCTCTGTTTTTATCGAAAGTGTCTTTTTCAGACACTGACAAATAAACATGCCCAAAACAATGTTCACTAATCAGCTACAGACATGTTTATATGTTGATCTTGATTCATTTTATGCCCTTCTAACCTTGAAATGAGATCACTTGGTCAATTCATAGTCTGGTAAAGGTGTTAGCCACCTCTTGGACACCTCTTGGTGCCTCTGTTTCTTAAATCCTTATGCCATGCATGATACCTGCTTAGGCGATCATGGATCTTTCAATACATGAATGACAAGGCAGATCTTTTAACCTCAGTTTTTCTGTCATAGACTAGTTGCCCTCCAAGGCTATAGAACTTGGTCTGTCCTGCTATTTACCCATAGCTGAGGTGTGAGAAGAAGAGGATTCATACCTTTCCCAAGGGCTTTAGCACGTAAGTGAATGTAATGGATTTGACTGGAAATTGAAATTGGCTCTCCAATTCCTCAATCTGAGCTTCTATCTATTACTCCACCATGCCTCCTCTTAGTTTCCTAGTTACTATATTAAAAACAAATTAAAATTTTATCTGGAAATGAAATATTTTTTTCCAAACTAATTGGCAGGAAAGGGGTTAATATCATCTTCTGATAAAGTAGAATCTGTTGCTTGTAAATTCTCTCCAATTCTACTCTAGGCTCATCCATAATACATTTTCCTGATTTTCCACTTAGAATTGAGTCACTATTTAGTGATATACACATATTGTTTCTGCTATCATCTCCACAATGAATGTGGACTCAATAGTAACCCTTCTATAGACATTAGGATATGTGCTTCAGATTTGACTCCTGTTTTCCCTAAACTCTACAATAAATTCTTTGCTGCTTCCCACTTTCCTGCTTATTGGAAATCCTCTCCTGTAGTTCCAGTCTTTAAGAATTCATGCAAACCATCATGGATCTTGAACCAGTTTCACAAGTCTAACATCAGAAAAGGCCAGTGATGTAAATCAAAAGTGTAAAGAAAGCACATCACAAAACACAATGCTTCACTATTTTCTTCACTCACAAAGAGACTAGCCGGGAGTGAAAATTGTCTAAAGTAGCATTCTTTTATTAGGGTAAGAAACATTGTGATTGGTCAGAACACCTAGAGAAGCACAAAATATATTTCAAGGCCTATTAAAGTCAACCTGTTCTTGATTCTAATTTTCTTTTTTGATTGATAGCACAGAAAACAAATTCTTTTTTAGGTAAAATTTTGTTTTCTCCTTCATTGCCACATAAATTTTATGATGGCCCTGGGCAGATAATGGGCTAGTGAGATAGTGGATTAGCATTTTTAAAGTTTTAAGACATAAATCATCCCTCATACTTGGTCAGCTATGTTTTTTACTTAATCCATCAGATTAGCAGACATAATCCTTTAATGATTGATAGGATAAAAGGTTCTTTTTTCAAATTAACCAACCAAACATTGATACTGAAAAGTTTTTAAACTATCTTCATATGAGCTTTCAAAGAAATGACTTTTTTATATCAGACTTTGCTTAGTTGATATGAGCAGCTGATACAAGATATGTTGATGCAAAAATGTTTTATATTCAAAACCTGTTCACTTCCCTTAAATACATTTGTTTCC
>OZ010571.1:19016440-19018940 GCA_963932145.1 Acanthosepion lycidas
ATGATATCTCTAGATATAGGCAACAGAATGAGAACTGTCTGCTCTCTTCAATTAAGTAAGGGGCCCACTTCAGAAATGCCCAAATCAAAATAAACCTGTAAAAGGCTGGAGGGCACAAATAACAAGATGACGACAACCGACTAAATATAAATAGTGTAAATAATGCTAACTGTTGTTGCATAAGTTTAAATGTTCCATGTTTTACCATTTCTGGACACCTATTATTATAATTTCTCATTCCTTGTCATCTTCAACACTTTCTTGTACCCAATTCTTCATCTGCTGGATGTTGGTTATCTTGGCTCTCCACAACATCCTCTCTTTTTAGGTCTTAGTAAACTTTGCCTTTTTGTTTTCTCTCCTAAACCCTGTTCTGCTATTTATTTACAAAAGCTTGCTAGTTAGGTTATGGATTGTTTTCCTCTGTCTTTTAATCTGTCCTGTGAGTATCAAATTTTCCAAATCCTCTATCCTCATTATGAGCCCTAGAATTTCAACTATCTGTTTCTAATGCATTCTTTTAGTTTCCATTTTCTCTAAAACATTGTCATTGCTCATTTGTAGACTCCAAGGTGTTTGCAGAATTTTTAAGGTAGAAAGTTTCTAAATTAGGTTGTTGTGAGTGTGCACAGAAAAGAAGTAATAGGCGGATATTATTAGAATATGTAAGATAGATAAAATTGACATTTGTAGAAGTTAAGATTGTAGTTGGGAAGTCCATTACATCATGCAAAATTTCTGGGGAAGAAGGAGTTATGAGGCTGCGTGTTCTTTGGCCTGTGTATATCTTTTGTATAATAAATGATTCAAGACAACGAAACTCCAAATGTGAATCAACAAGTGTATACTGAAATAACATACATGAATGAAATATACAATAATATTGTGTGCAATATATAGATTAAGGGAAAAGAAGTTGCCTCCCTTTTACCATATTTTGATTTGTATTTGATTGTTCGAAAGAAAGTTCTTGTGAGAGAAAAATGTTCAGGAATCAATATTAGGACAAAGGACTGTTTGTTGGAATAGATAACACAAGAATACAATTGATCAGAAAGTGTGTTGTGTCAGAGAAATTAAAAGAGTCCTGGTTGATTGAACTTGGCTGAGTCACAGAGAGATATGTATATATGTATTACAAAGTTCTGTGTCTGTGTGTGCGTCTGAAATGTTGTGAGTAAAGTCATAGGTTTGTGTTGACAGGCGATATTTGCTGGACTCTACTGGTGACTTGCGAAAACGTCGGTAATAGTTGTTGGCAATGTTCTTTAATGTCTGACTGCATGTTTAAGACGGAAGCACTTGAAGACTACATCTTGGCAACAAGGAAAAAGATGAATGAAGAGAACGAGAAAGGTTTATTCGTGTTTTGTTTATATAAGGTTGTGTCTCCCATGACAGGCTCCCAGCCTTGTGCTTGGGAAAATTATTCCTCACATGAAGGCGATTTGATTGGTCGGAATTGACCAATCAGCATGCTAGTTTTGAGGAGATTAGCCAATGAATGCTTGTTTTATGATCTGTATGTATGTGTGTGTGATGGCGATGATGATTGCTACAAGGGTATCGGAGTAGAATTTCCTCCACATCAATTGAATATGAAGGGAATGAGGAAGAGTCAACTCCAGGAAGATGTGATTTGGGGTCTTCCCTCAAAAGTTTTATCTTTTTGCAAAGATGTAAGGAATTCTGCCTTCTCATCTTGCCAGTTTGCCAATTATATAACTTCCTATTATCTGGTTGTCATTGTATATTTATGTTGTTGTATATTTATATCCTAACACTTCCTGTTTTTGTTGGGGCACACAGTTATATCCTCTGAGGCCTGATTCTATATTTGGTGACTTTGAGATTACCTTCTAGAGAGTGGTTACCAAACAGAGTCATGTGCCTCATAAGCCAAAGATAAATATGATTTCAAAATTTAATTTATTTTATTATTATTATGGACTACTTGTAATTCTATGCATGAATCCCAGTATAAATAGTTATAAATAATTATTGACCAATTTTATCTTTGTGATATTTGTGCATTATATCAAGTATTAAGAATATAGTAATTAGGGCCTACAAATTGGAGGAGAAAGTTATCAATGATAATGTTCTGACTTCAAATCCATGGTTATCTCTGTTTAACCTTCTCTCTGATTTTTATTTTTGAATGTACTTTTTAACACATAAAATTTGACTCCCCTCTTTAAAACTTCTCTCTGTTAAATTTTAATCCCCGCTTGACCTTTAGACCTTCCTGTTCTTTTCTCTTCTGTTACCCCTCCCTATAGCTTTCATTTACTCTAACATTCATCCCACCCTCTCATACATACACTCTCACTAATTTTTTTTTTTTTTTTCCTGGAGTTGTTTTTTCTGTTTTCTTTTAGAATTTGTACGTCTGATGAATTGTGAATTGGATCATATTTACGATTCCAATAAAATAAATTTTTATTATATACTTACTCTGTCCTGGACATTGAGTTCTACCTAGATTCTACCGTCTTGG
>OZ010571.1:19021440-19033940 GCA_963932145.1 Acanthosepion lycidas
GGGGTTTTCAGCAATTCTCTGTTCATACCCAGAAACAGAAATTATTTATTTGCCAGAAGTTGACATGATAAATTCAAGGTAATATCGTACTGTAATTTCTTTTACAGTTTTAGGATTAAAAAAAACAAAAAAAAAACAGAAAATATGGTTGTCAATGAAAAGAACTGTTCAAAATTTGAACTATAAATTTTGAGACACCAAAACAAAGCAAATACAAAAGTTTTAAATATCTTGGAGGTGTTTTAACAGAGGATAGATATGGCAAGAGTTAAATTCAAAGGCATCTTGGAATAGCAGAAGACACCCTGCAAAAGTATTGTCCTGACAAACAGGATAATTTCATTAGAAACAAAGAAAAGGGTACCAAACTGTTTTTTGATTATCAGTTTTCCTATTTGACAGTGAATGCTAGACAATCTCCTCACAGATGAAGTAGTTTGAAGTAGCTGAAAAGATGTTGAAAATACAATAGACTGAACATGTGGGCAATGATAAAGTTCTGGGGAAAATGAAAGACCAAAAGACATTATATTTCAAATCAGAGAGTTTAAATTTCTTGGGCAGATAATAAACAAAATGGTCATGGAGAATTTGACACTTGCAGATAAATTATTCATTGCTTATCTCTAACTGTAGTTAAATTTCTCAAAAGCCACTTGTACAACACTGAATGCACCTTCGCACATGTATCACTAACATAAAAATCGCCCTCCCCCCTTCTCACAAATGCAGCCCTTTTTATTTTGCCAAAACCACTGCTGATTGCCCAATCAGCATTCTTGGCTTCGTCTTCAGTCACACAGTCAAATATCATGTGTACTGCTATTGGTCAAACTGTGCTAAGCTCTATAAAATCCAACGTTTTAGATTCATACACTTCTGGAATAACTAAGTGGTAGGGCGAATTCATGCTATTTTTAAAGGAACAAAATGTTGCTGCTATGTGTCATGTATTGAAGTGAGGAACTTATTTTCCTTTACACCAAATGCAAACCACTCTGACTTTTTTACTTTTATGTAATTGTTCACTACACTAATGAGCTTATGTAAATGGCTGGAAAAGCAAGGATTAGGAGAGATAGAAAAAAGACTAAGACCAACAAATTATAGGAAGTTGTAGAGAGCCATGATTACCCAGATTTTCAAAGCACATGCCACATAGAAGACTGGCATAGTAACCAATGGATTTCTCTGATGACTGCTGATGCAAAATTTTTAAACAATAATATTTTCAATATCTGTCTATATTCCTGAGATGAAGTTTTGTAATTATTTACACTATTTACACTATTTGGACTGTTGTCTTCATCTTTGTTGCCTTATGGATATGGCAATGAAGATGAGGACAGGAGTTTGAACAATGTAGATAGTGTAAATAATGATATTTTCTAACAGAAATCTTATGGAATGTTTGCATCAGGGACAATACACTTTCTTTTTCATCAGTGACAATAAGCTTCCTTTTTCATCAGTGACAATAACCTTTCTTTTTCAGTAATGACAATATGCTTTCTTTTTTGGAAGTGACAATATGCATTCTTCTTCATCAGTGACTATAGGCTTTCTTCTTCGGAAGTGACAAAACATTTTCTTCTTCAGCAGTGACTATAGTCTTTCTTCTTCATCAGTGACTATAGTCTTTCTTCTTCATCAGTGACTATAGGCTTTCTTTTTTGGCAGTGACTATAGGCTTTCTTCTTCAGCAGTGACTATAGGCTTTCTTCTTCAGCAGTGACTGCAGGCTTTCTTTTTTGGAAGTGACAATACGTTTTCTTCTTTAGCAATGACAATACGCTTTCTTTTACCAAAGTGGCAATACACTGTCTTCTTCAGCAGTGACTATACGCTTTCTTTTACCAAAGTGACAATGGATGCACCTCTGAATATACAACCTTTTGGCCTTTGAACCAGGCTATCGAAATAAAATACCATATTGACTACCATTCTAGTCACATAAGAAACAAAGGCTGTAATGCACTATGGCTCACAAAAATTGGACAATGGCAGATAATATACATATATAAGCTGATTTAATAAAAACTACCTAAAACCATATAGCCCTTCATTTGAATTATTTCAGTTATACAACATGGCTTACAATGCAGAAGGTGGATAAATCCATGTGAGGATGTATCTATTCCAGTAGGTTCCATAACTGAGTTGTGTTGGATCTGTAAAAATTTTTAGCCAGAAATCTTGATGTTGTGTTGGTCATAAAAAAACATGACATTTGTCTTTGTATTGTTCACACAGATCATTCATACTTTTTTAGTTTATATTAATATGCCCAGTCTATAACGTGAGTGTCTTTTTCACTAAATAACTAGATTATACAGATGTTGGTTTGCTAATCTAAGCAGAATAGTGCAAGGTGTTACCCAGAATCTGTTGCTTTCCAACAATGAAAAAAATGATGATTTGCACTTCTTACAAAAGTAGCTAAGAAAATATTTTTCTATTTACAATTTAAAATTTACTTTGATTGAGAAACTTTCCTTGGCAGTTTCAAAATATCTTTTACCATGGAGTCACTAATAAAGAAAGACAAATGAGAATAAGTCTTCAATGGCAGCTATAAAACAAGAGAAAAGTTTTAGAGAGTGCAGTCAAACATGACAAAGAGCAGCAGCAGAACTGATCAGCAGACAGATTAAGGCTCCAAATTCTCCACAGACAATTGTCCTACAGGACAAAAACATAGTTGTTTAAAGCATTGATTCATAAATTTGGGTAACATAATAACTGTAATTTCAAACACTGGCACAAGCAGTGTGTACTTGGACTCAGCGGGAATGAAGCAAGAAATAATTGAGCAGTACTAAAAATAGAAACTAGACAAGATGTACTTAGACATACCCAAGACTAGTGTATGTGTAACATACGTACATACATACATATACATAAGTAGTCATTGAGGTCAAAAGCCACTGGCAACAGTTTGTTTCATGCTTAAAATCAATGTTCAATCTGAAAATTGTGTTTAAGCTTGAAACTCACAGTCGACGCTGGGTACTGACCTCAATGTCTGCTTTTACATTTGCATACCTTCATCCCTGATATTGAAAACTTTAACTGATAAATATTGCATATATTAAAAGTGTTTTTATCATATATATATATATATATATATATATATATATATATAAAATCATTTAGTCTAAAGTTACAAAATATAGCCATTTTGTTTCAACACTTCTAGTGTCTTCTCACATGTAACAGCATGACTTGAGAAGACACCAGAAGTGTTGAAACAAAATGGCTATTCTGTAGTGATTTTATAGCATTTTTATGTTATAATTTTCAAATAAATGCTTATATTTCCTCTTCTCTGTATTCAGCACTCTTTTTACACCAATTGTATACTTGGGCATATATATATGCTCTTATTTTCTGTGAAAATCTATCTATACCTGTTTCTTTATATATACCTAATCTATTTTCAGATGATTAAAATATCTACCTATTTTTCTTGGTATATACAGTTAGATATCAATCTCTCCTAATCTGTCCATATCCATCTACCATTACTTGTGTTTATATATATATATATATATATATATATAGTGTGTGTGTAGAGAGAGAGATTATCATATGTTGCCATTTTCTTCTTGGGGTCCTATGATTCTTTGCAAAAAAACAATTTGATTAGACCTTTAAAAAAGAGCAAAAATCAGTAGGAAATATATTTAGAAAAATTGCAACTATAAAATTAAAAAAGAAAACAACATTTTTTCAAATAAAATCAATTTAAAAAATAACAATTAGAAGAGGATAAAATTTCAACATTTGATCTTACAAATATTAATGTAAGTTTAAAAGCACCTTTAAGAATTTGGACACAAGTCAAAAGTCTGACATTGAGTTGTGAGAAAAATATCCCCAAAATATTGGTCTAGAGACAAAAATAAAATTGGCAAAATATTTAATATGTCTGCAAGGTGGTCTGACATTACCCAGGATATTGTTGCTCATAGCAAATTTGAAATTATTGCTTCAGCATTTTTACCTAAGATCAAAACACCTTGTAGGCTTCTTCAGATTAAAGAAAGTATCAATATTTTGTCAATATTTAATAAACAATCAGAAGTAATAAATTTTAATCAAATTAACAAAACCTCTAACAAGACAACTGAGCTGGATATTTTAGTTTTAACATGATTTCTTCTATTTTAAAGTTGCAAAAAGAGTCAAAAGGATTTAAAATTAAACCTCATGTCCAACATTCTAACCACTGATATGTAATCATTGTAAAACTTTGGGACATAACAGTAATTCTATTATTAATAACTATCATATGAAAAGTAATGTATGTTCAAAAGGAGCAGGGTTGTTAATGATATTGGTAATATGATTAGTCATAATAATATTGAAAATAGTAATTACAGTAATGTGAATGGTTCACAGTTGCATTAGGAATACAGAAAAGTGAAATAGGTCTTTTGTCTTCAAGTATTAATGGATGCTTCTACCAGCTCTGTTTATGGTAGTGATAATGATGATGACCCAATTTGATTCAAGCAAATGTTTCTCTTTGTTTTGTCATTAAAAACAAGTGTTTGTTTTATAATCTGATTTCTGTAAATCTTGCATCTACTTCAAAAGGAATATTTGTAATTTAGTCACAGTAGAGATAACGTAATGTTCATTATTTGATGCAAGTGTTTCTCGATAGTGCCAAGTCTTTTACCATATAATATCTCACCAGTTATTAAAGCTAATGCAATCATATGTACTTGTCCATACATCATGAACATATAATTGTTTGTGTTAATAAATGGAAACATATATGCTGATGATACAGATGTGAATGCATTAATCAATAAACAGCATTTACCAAATTTCTCCAACATCATGCATCATCAGTCAGAAAGAACGACAACAGGGTTTTCTGGGGACAGCTCTGATAATATACACATGGCCTGCCTTACCACTGGATATGACATAAAGGCATCGAAAGCCATTTATAACTAAGATTATAATCAAAATTGCATCGTGAGTCATGTTTCATGTAACAATGCAATCTTCTCTGTCTGAAGATGAAATAGAAGCATGAAATGGATACTCACCATCCAATGTTGATTCCTATGCCCTCACAGTCTGTATCAATAGACAATATATGTGTTGGTTTTTACAAGCAAGAGTTATTTGCCTTTATTGGAGCATGCAGGTATAATACTACATAGCTTTTGACACTTTTTGTGTGCTTGAAAATTATGTTACGGCTGGATTTTTCAATGAAATTGTGAAAAGGGGAACAATAGTGTTCTTCCTTTTCTTAATGTTTTTGTACACTGATCAAAGATTTCTAAGTGTACTGGAAACAAACATTTACAGATTTATATATACAGTTAGGTTCTTTCTGTTTCAAACAGCAAAGTCAACTAGATTAAAACCTTGGCTCACTGGACCTTGGTCATATGCTTAGAAAGCAAATTAGATTCAGAAATTTAATTTATTAGGATGCGAGCAAAAATGGTTACCCATTGAATATTGGAGAGTTTAAATTTAATGAAAAAATATTACAATTTTATAAGCCCAGGTCAATTTACTCCCACAAATGTCCTGTGTATTTTCATTTACCATGGATTAGTGAAGTGTGTATGAGATTTGCCAAGAAAATTTCAGCTGGTGTAAGAAGTTGTTTTTCTATACATCCACATATTTTGTTTTTGTGCCCAACCTATGCTGAGACCAGTCCAGAAGAATTTTTGTTTTTCCTATTATATCTTTTCTATATGTATTGTGGAAATTACAAATGCTGACTAAGTGGGCAGAATGGCTCAATGCTTGGAAACACATTAACCAACAAGTGCCAGCCAATATTTGCAAGGAATAGGTGGACAATTTTACATATGTGCATAAATATATCATGTTCAGCGATAGTTGAATATTTGATTAAAAGCCAGCAATGTGCTATGTATTATAACCTGGACTTGTTCTCTGTGCTGAGTAAGGCTTATACCAATTTAACACTGAAATCTGAAGACGCACTGGGATAGAGAAGTTGCCTTCCAAAAGCTAAACAAAATTCTAAGAAAGAAGAAAATTTCATTAAAAACAAAGAACAGAGTATTAAACCACTACATAATATCAGTCTTCCTATATGGCAGTAAATGCTGGACAATCTCTTCACAGATTAAAACAATGTGATTCTGCAGAAGGATGCAGAGAATACTATGAACCGAGATTGTGAGCAACAATGAACTTTTAGAGAAAATGGAAACAAACAGGACATGTATACTTAACATTAGAAAGAAATAGTTAAAATTTCTACGGCACATCTTGAAAGAGGGCTTGGAAAGTTTGATACTTACACAAAACAAAAGAGACAAAAGATTACAATTCATAACCTACTTAATGAATTTGAGTAAATGGTGGAACTGTAACACAAGAGAAAATGACTTACCTCCTGGCAGAATGTTGGTTCGAATATGTCTTGTATATAAAGAATCCCCAAAAGAAAAAAAAGGCAGCTTTACAAGTTGCATACTTAAGAAACAATAGATCTCAAAACCAGGTTTGTCTTGCAAGACTATTTTTTGTACCAATGCAAATCTAACCTTTCACTCAAGCTACAAAACATGCTTGACAAGGTGACACAGCTGTGCAATTTGGGGTAGCAAACAGGAGACTTGTGTACTGCTGTTTGGTGAATGAAACAGATAAGGGAATTTTATTCAAGCACAACGAAACTGATTACTGGAACAAAGTTTAAGGGAGATAACAAAAACAAAATTTAATGAGCTACAAAAGACAGAAATAGTAGAGAGGCGTGATCAATGTCTTAGAGGGATACAGCATATAGATGATAGCTAGGACACTATTTCTGTTGATTAGGAAGAGTTTGAACTTAAACTGTCTCATGTCTTCTAAGTGTATTCTGTTTACATAAGTAATTATTAAAGAAATGTAAATATTGTTTTTCAAGTGTAGTGCAAATTGTTGCTTTCCTTCATTTTGATGGTAAAATATAATTATTACATTTACTCTTAAAACGAAAAAGTAAACATGATCTCTATCTGTATGTACTGATGTGACACTTGAAGATCACTAAAATTGCAATGCATATGTAAGAATCAATATATTTTTGGTAATGTTTTATGACAGCTGAAGATACTCAGAAGATATTGGGCTGTTATATACAAGTTCTCCCTGGAAACCAGATAAAATGATTTGAAGTGAAAAAAAAGTCAGCTATGAAAAAAGAGAAATGACACTCATTACCATAGATTAGGTATATTAAATACCGAATCTATGGTAATGATGAGATTAGCTGTATAAAGAAACATTCAGCATTCACTGGTGAGCAGTTTGTATTACTCTCAGTTGAAATTTATAAAATATTTCTCTGAAAATAAATTTTTTGGAAAAATAGGTTTCTCATGTCCAATAATTGCTATCTTGTTTTCCAGGACTGGCGAGGGTTTCCTTTCTAACTATTTGTTTAAATTATTGTGGAAAGTCAACCTCTCGATTATTTCATTATTTTTTCATTAATTTACATGTGCTATCCATTTTAGTTGTTGATACTGTTGAAATTTTTTAAGTTATCTTATTTTGTAAAGTTCTTTATGATTCTATAGTAACAAGCCATAAGATTCAATAAAGGATGTTTGTTTCTCTCTTTTTGTTTTTCTCTCTGAAATATTTGAGCATTACTTTATAAAATGAAACTTGAGCTCAACATTGAAAATCTGTTCCTCCTGGACTGCTTTGAATTGTTTTCTAGCTCTGTTCTTGGTTGTTTTTCCTAACTGAAATGTTCTGCTCTATAGCACTTTTGATCTTGTTGCAGTTAATGAAATATGTATAAAAGCGGGATTGCTGCCTAAATACACAATATATATATATATATATATATATATATATATATATATATATATATATATATATATATATTAAGACATTTTTATGTTTATACATTATTTTTATAGATACAAATATTTAAGTAAATGCTCTGTTTATAATAAACAGTACTAACAACATTTACCGTCCTGAATGTCTAAGAAATTTTCATAGAAAATATTAGTCCTTCAACAGGAATTGAACCTGTATCCTATATAGTATCATATAGTCTGATGTGCTTTAATGTGTGACATCATTTGTTTACATTTGGATACCCCATGAGCAGATATGAATGTACATGAGAGAATAATGGAAGATTGTAGTTAAAAGACAGTAAAATCAACCTTGCTAACTGAATGCTCCTCTGTGGCCCAATTGGTTAAGGTACATCAGGCTATAGATAATTCTGTATAGGATACACTTCTGATTCCTGTCAGAGGATGAATATTTTCTATGAAAATTTCTCTGACATTCAGAACAGTAAATGTTGTTCAATACTGTTTATTATAAACAGAGCATTTACTTAAATATTTGTATCTATAAAAAGAATGTATAAACATAAAAATGTCTTAAAATAATTGTCGGACTTTGTCCATTTCATAATATATATAATTAATGTGAAGAAACTTATCACTTAACTGTTTATGACAATCTTTCCATATCTATCTACATTTCTCAGCCTATATAATAGTTATTTATTTATCCCACTCTATTTATATCTATCTTTCAATTTATGCTTGTCTGTGTTTTTATACATTTGAGTGTGTTTTTAACAGGTTTGATTTCATAATTCTGACATATCATCTTTACAATCATTTTTATTTTGTGTAGATATATAATGAAAAGGGAAACCTCTTGCATACTGTGACATAAAAGTAGCTTTTATCACCAGAACCATGTCGCCTAGTTGCGGCAAAATCGTCTTATAAAGAAGCAAGTATGTAAATCTTAGAATTGAGCATTGTACATTCGATCGATCCTGAAAACTACTTTTGAATGTAGATATCAAATTCAGACGTTGATTCTTTGCATCAAAATTTATTCAAATTTTACATTGATATTTTTTTCTGTTTTGCAGACAAACCTCCTGACAACAAAAGACATGGTAAGTCTTTTTCTCTCCTTTTTATTCATTTACTGCTTGAACACCGAGTTATAAAAACAGAAAACTTTGTTAAAAATATTTAAAAAAACAGAGTAAGGAAAGAGAAAAAAATACTCATTGCATTTCAGACGGACTAGAAATTTTAAAATCAAATTCGGTTTTTCCTCTCATGATTTTTTTTTTTGTGAAATAGTTGATGTTTTATTAAAAAGAAACTGAATGAATTTAAATAAACATTCACTAATTTTTTATCACCAAGTAAAAAAATTATCTATTTTTAAAAGAAAAACAAAAAAGCAGCTGCAGAAATAAAGAATGCATAAAATGGTCTTTTATTTATTTCGGCTGAACTTTTTACCTTATTTCATATTTTAGATATCACTTTAAAAGAAAGATTCAGCAAACTAAAAGGAAAAAAAAAATCATATTTAGCATACCAGAGCATGCAGATCAAATAAAACTATGAAATGAATACAAAGAAGAAAGAGACAAATGACCACAGATACCTCAAGTAATGTTAGTGCTAAAAACAAAACTTACCATTGCAGGATGAAATGTCTGAAGGCAAACATAGTGATGCTCAAGAAGCACAATATGTTTCAGAAACTGATGAAGACCAGTCACTGAAAAAATACGGCCATGATAAGTAGAGAAAACAAGATAGATCAAGATCTCCCAAAGAAAGGAATACCTTAAGATCTTAGGTGAGAGAAAGAAACCCTGAAAATGAAACCATAGTTAAAAGAAGCACAAGAAAAAGAAGAGGTGCAAAACCTTTTCCTTACATGGTGATGTGGTTTTACGTAGATTAACCCATTAACATAGCCAGGATACCCAGGCTATTGTGGGTTAATAGGTTGTTTTTCTTATACATGTCAGTGGTCACCATAATGCTGTGGGGTATCCACTCACATCATCGCAGCAGTAATTAGCTTCGTGTTCACAGAGATAAAAGCATACTTGACAAGAAATAAAACATATACAAAAGCAGGAAAAGTATGGTAAATTGTATGTTACTTTCATACAATTTATTTATATGTTTGTGAGTATTGGTGTGTATTTTTTTAGTTATAATTGTTTAGGGTACATGTGAAAAAGGGAGAATTTACTCCATAGTATTACAAGCTATAACACAAAGAGAAGTTCAACATGTGTTGCCCATACCAAGGTTTTTGGTGAAGAGGTTGAATTTAATGTCTTAGGTGGGATGTCTGTTTTTCTGGCAGGAACAGTTTTTGTTGCATGCTGGGAGAGTTTTCATTATTTTTAATTTTTTAATTTATTTTATAGAACATTTTTATATTATTGTTTTATTTTATTCATAATTATCATTATTATTATTATTACTTTAATTTTTTTTTTTGTAATAATAATAATAATATTCCTGCACTATATAGCTGCTCTGATTAGGAGGAGGAAAACTACTATGCATGAACATTGAGTATTATCATGAAGGACTTAGGACATTGAGTATTATCATGAAGGATTTAGGACATTGAGTATTATCACGAAGGTCTTAGGACATTGAGTATTATCATGAAGGTCTTAGGACATTGAGTATTATCATGAAGGACTTAGGACATTGTGTATTATCATGAAGGACTTAGGACTTAGAACAATATTGAAAATAGAATTTTCACTAAGCTAGAAAGCTTCATAGGAGAAAATTCAAGGTCTACAACTAGAGTGCAATATTTTCATATGTATAGAATTTTTCACATTATAAATTTCATTCTGTTTTCTTTTACATATAATTTGAAATTTGATGTTGCCTATAAAGAAACATTTTAAAAAAGTGACAAGAATTAGGGGACCATCATCCAAATAACAAACTTTACTAAATTAAAACTATTCTAGGAGAATGGTATCATGATCTTTCTCAGAAGGACAAAGTCATCCTATTAAGAATCAGAATAGGACACACATATATCACTGACTCATTTTTCCTAAAAAAAAATAAACATCCTCTTGAATGCATATTATTTCCTAAGACATATACCGTAAAATATACTCTAGCCAATTGTAGTGAACTTAGCTCAATATGTCTTATGAAGAGGACCTTTCCAAGAAGATAAAATTAGAGAATATCCTAGCCTACTTGAAAGTGGTTAGTCTATACTAGAAATTATAGCACTAAATAACTCTATTCTAGAGGCACGTTTTTGGTTAAAAAATAATTCATAGGAAATAAGGATCAGAATGGTTAAAGATGGTCAAGATCAAGTCAGCCTTGCACTAAATTGGGATGAATCTCTACTTCATGAGAAGGGCTGCTGAAAACATGTAAACATATGGAAAGAGAAAGATTCTGTCCTTTCTGGAAGTGGAGTCATAAAATAGCACTTTCTGGTTTCTTTAGAACTTGCATCATGGGAAAATAAATTTATTTATTTTTTTTATTCTTTATTATTTTATTCATTGATTTTATTTCATTTTCTCACAGATTTTAATATTTCTTGTTGAATATTAAAATGGACTTTGTCAGGCATTATTTATGTAAAGGAAAATTGTTGCCTTGAAGGCAAAGGTCATTGACATTTAACTGGAGAATTTAAAAGAAAAAGACATGGGGACATTACCTTTAAAATGAACCACCACCTGCTGTCCCTCATTCAATAAGATGAACAGTCTAGCTTAAAAATATATAAATTACGTCTGTTTGATAATTGGTGTTACTATTAGAAACCATGATGTCAGTAATATCTAGTACTAAAATTGTAGCTTACCAATCTTAATCTTTAGCATGTTGTAAATACAATTTCAGTCCCCTGTCTATGGGTTAACCATATAGTTCTCTATAGAATGTCACTTATTTCAAAGACTTTGTGTTGTCTATTTTGCATTTTTATATATTCTGTTGGAAGATATTATCTACATTGTTTAACAAAAGAACCTTCTATATCAGCTTATGTTATCTATGTAAAATCTTTATCTCTGTATATTCTCTGTATATTCCACGTACACAGTCAAACTTTATACCTGACTCACCTATAAGCAATATTTATATTAATTTCTTTAATATGTTTTTCACTATTTCAATGTTTGCCTTTTTGGTGTCATTTATGCTTTTACAGCAAAAATAAATTTTAGCTGATTCTTGAGTGCATTTTTAATTTTCTTCTTGTGCACTTTTCTTTGGAGTATTAGTAAATAGAAAGAAACATTAGGACAGAAAAAAGAATGCTGAAATCTTAGTAATGACAGTTCTCCTTCATAGCAGTGAATGCTTGCCAATTTCCTCACAGCTAAAGTGGAGGCATGAGACAATGGGGATATAGTTCTACAGAAAAATGATATGAATATCATGGATGTAGCATGTAAGCAACAAAGCAAGTTTTAAGGAAAATGGAAAGAAAAATACTCTTATAATCAGAAAGTTAAAATTTCTAAGAAACATAATGTGGAAAGAAGGGTTACAAAAATTGACACACACAGGACACATTAAAATCAAGAAGTAAAGAGGAAAATAACGTGTTACCTGCTTTAGAAGTTTCTGTAAGTAGATAACAGCACAGAGAATTAGAGGGAGGGCAAAAAAACTAATGTTGTA
>OZ010571.1:19038940-19086440 GCA_963932145.1 Acanthosepion lycidas
AATAAATAGAACTTTTACTCAATCTGGCATTTCTTGTGATTAAAGAAGAAAGAAAATGAGTGTCTTTTAAAAAAGCCATTACAGAATAAATATTAATGGCAATAACAATCATAAATATGAATGCTGGTCATTATTTTAAGAAGTAAGGGGGTACAATTGAAAAGATTTGAAATTGAACAACTGTTTCCATTTCACTGAAACAGGTGTTAAACACCTTTGTCTTTCCTTCTATCTTTCATTTTCTTACTGAAACCAAGTATCATTTTTGATATGTCCTTTGTCTTCTCACTGATCAAAATGGAAAGGTCCATTATTTATGCAATATTGGCAGGGTGTAATGGTTGTGCAAACTAACAAACGGTGGGACAAGTACAATTATAATAGGATTATCATATAATTATTGATATTTTCTTTAATATCAAATATACTATGATTAGGAACAATGAGTTTGCACAGAAAAAGTTTGAAATTATAGTGGATTAACAGGAACCTCTTCTTGCCACTATCAAATGGACAAAAATGGCATAGTTTGGACAGGTTACAAGGCACAACAGCTTGTGCAAGATCATCATGCAAGGCAGCGTTGAAGGTGGGCATAGGAGAGGATGCCAATGCAGAAACTTGTTGGACAATGTCAAACAATGGACAAGTATGATTATACCAGAATTGTTGATGGCTACTGTTGATAGACTGTTATGGAGGAAATTAAATATGGCTTCTGCATTTAGATACGCACTATGATGACAAAAGTCAAGGGGATGATAAGGATGGTGATACTAAGATTGGCATGGATTTTAAGGAAGACAACTGCAAAGAAGAAACAAGATATTGTAAAGTTATTGAGGGATAGGATACAACTTTGGAAATTATAAATGGTAATAGATGATAGAAAGAGAATAAAAAATCCTGAAAAACATTAAAAAAAATTTCAGGATAATTAAAAGAGTAACATGCAAGAAAATTAGATTGAGCAGTAAGGAAATATTTAAAGAAGTTTGTGTTTTAAATGTAAATAATTAAGAAAGCTAAAATATTCAGAACATTGGCAAAACACATGGAAATCACCAAAATTTGACTTAAGCATCACTGTGAAAAGATTGTAAGTTAAACAAAGAACAGAAAGTATGATGCATGTAGTTCAACACTGAATGGAACTGATGCCTTGGATAGTTTGGGTTGTTTATGGAAATATTCTATGTGCCATGTCCCTTCGAGTCATGGGTGATAATAGCTTGCCACAACTTTTTGTCTTTTGTAGCCCTTGGTAAATCTTATCTTTTTGCCATATTTCCTAATCTCTGTTCTGCCAACCATTGAAACAACCACATTAGGTAGGCTATGCACTGTTTTCCTCTGTTGCTCTTGCCTTCAATATGTCCTGTGACTATCAAATTTTCCAAATCATCATTTCTCATTATGTATCCAATAGATTTCATTTTACCTTTTCCTGATTCTAAGTGATTCCATTTACTCCGACATTGTTATAGTTGCTCACATGTTCGGTTTTTGGAATTCTCAGTATTCTTCTGTAGAACTACATTTCTGTTGCCTGTGTTGAGTAAATAGCCATGATCAAATGCAAAATAAACAACAGAACTGTCAAAGTTTGCAATAACAAGAAAAAGATAAGAACAGGGTAAATATAAAATAAAGCAAGCAAACAAACAATATATGCAAAGTAAATTAACAGTAATAAGGCAAAGCAACAATAATATGGCAAAAAAGTTTAAAAACTAAGAATTGGGGTTGTCCCACAAGAGCAAATTTGAACAAGTAAACATAGCACTCTGATTTCAAGACAAGTCAAACCAGGATTGAATCAGATGAAACTGAGGAATGGGATATTTTATTGGCTAGAAAAAAATACAGAGAACTGGTGCACACAGTTAAAGTTTCCAAAATGATCCTCTACAGGTTTTTAATTCAGAACTCTCCTTCTCTTAGACCAATTGCCATCCAAGATTATAGAACCCAATCTGTCATGCTTTTTAACCATAGCTGGGGCAAGAAGAGGTGGTTTCATACCTTTTCCAAGGGTATTAATACGTAACAAATTTGACCAGAATTTGAACTTGGCTCTCAGATTCCTCAAAATGAATTGCAATCAATTATTCCACCATCTCTCCATGTCTTTCTCTCTCTCTCTCTCTCTCTCTCTATATATATATATATATATATATGTATATATATATATATATATATATATATATTGTGTGTGCGTACAGACACAGATACATGTGTATGTGCACCTATATGTTTGCATATAAGTCTGAAATAATGTTACAAAGAAAAAGCTGTTTTTAAAAAAGTATTCATTCATCTCTCTCTCTCTCTCTCTCTTCTTCCTTTTTTTTTTTTTTTTTTTTTTTTTTTGTCCCATTTTATATCTTGCTAGAATGTCTGCAAAAGAAGATAAATTGCTGTTGATAAATTTTCTCCTGACATTAATCAATTCTCAATTCCACCCATTACCATTTTTGGAGAAAGCGACATATCAATATTTACTACAGAAGAACCTAAAGCACTGAAGTCCAATGAATTGTGTTAGCAAAGATAGAATATCAGGCAGATGGGTTCTTTCCTCCAACCTCTTGCAAAAATTTTCTTAGAAAAATTTTGGCATCCACAAAGTGTTGTTCTTTTGATGTGTGATGTCTTACTTTTGGAGAGCTGATATTCCACTTGTACTGAAAATAAAGCATCTTTAGCATTTGAATTCAGATAGAATATCAATTTGAATCACAAATTCAATTAGCAAACAGTATTAGTTTCTAAAATCAAATGAAGAATAAATATTTCTCACATAGAAAATTCCTGTATTAATCATCTCATTTTTTTCTTGGTTTGTATTTGTTATGGTCTGGTTCCTTGTACCATGGTGATAGTCCAAGGTAGAACCAATAAAGAAGAACTCAAATATGGATATGGAATAACACAGATATATTACAAACAGGAATATATACAGAGAAATAGAAAGTGTTAGTATGAAGAATCAGGCTTAGTAGTAATTGTCTCAATGCGACTGTTTCGGAC
This sequence comes from Acanthosepion lycidas, assembly GCA_963932145.1. NCBI lineage: Eukaryota > Metazoa > Mollusca > Cephalopoda > Sepiida > Sepiidae > Acanthosepion > Acanthosepion lycidas. The sequence continues at coordinate 19,041,974 of OZ010571.1, forward strand.
TGCTCTGACTCAACTGACTGATTGACAGACTCCTGACAGACTTCTGACGAACCTCACTCCAGACTTTAGACTGAACTGTATTTAGTCACCCCCCACCCCCACGAGGGCATCATGTGGCACAAGGCTGGTTTAACGTGGGATCTCCGAGCCCATGGGATCTCCGAGCCTGTGGGCTTGGCCAAAAATATGCCCTTTGAACCTGTATAAATGGGTTCAGGGTCGGTTTACCTCCGCGAAAGAGACTCCGCCCTTCGGTGTAGCCTCATTCGGGTTCCCCCCCGCCCGAAGGCAGAGAGTTCAACCGATCAGCCGGTTGCCCGACTTCGGACTGAATGGTATTTAGTCACCTCACCATGAGGGCTTCATGTGGCACAAGGCCGGTTTAACGTGGGGTTTCCGAGCCCGTGGGGTTTCCGAGCCCATGTGCTCGGCCAAAAATATGCCCTTTGAACCCGTATAAACGGGTTCAGGGTCAGTCTACCACCCCAAAAGAGACTCCGCCCTTCGGTGTAGCCTCCTTTGTGTTCCTCCCCGCCCATAGGCAGAGAATTCAGCCGATCAGCCGGTCGCCCGACTTCGGACTGAACTCCCTGCTTCCTCTTGAGGCGCAGTATTTATTACATATGGAATAGTCCATTATGTTATTATGGGTAACGTCCCATAACAGTATTATAGTAGTATTTCTTGATATTTCATTAAGAATATTTTAGAATTTAACTATTATTTCATGAAAATCTTTGCTTCATTATAAACTCATACTTGAAAATAGATTCATTCAATCTCCATAGTGATGAAGAAGAAACTTGAAGTCACAGAAATGTGGTTCTTTCAATAAATGCTAAAAAAATGAGAAAAGTGAGCAAATAGGAAGTTTCAAGGAAAATAGAAACTACAAACACACCAATACTTACAATCAGATGGAAAACAAGAAAGACTCAAGATATAGTGGCTTGGAATGTTTGGTTTTGTTTTACAGCTTTTGTTTTATCAACTTCTATGGGCTATTTAATGACGACTTTTTTATTGCTGGTAATAGTTTTTTACAAAATATATTGCTGGTAATATTTTTTTTTACAAAAAATATGTTTTCTTCAAAAATGTATTGCTGGTGTTAAAACCTATTTTTACACTCTCATAGTGTTTCAACCCCAGTTTGGGGTTAACTATTTGCTCAAAGTTGGGATCCTAACAGGTGCTACAACCCCAAGTCAGCATGGACCTGCAAACACTAACAATAAAGAGGTGGTTCCATGCTCATCAAAACCTCCTGATCAGAGGCCTTGCTGTTGGATGTAGTTTATTGTCTTACCCAGGACATAGATGCAGTTGGAGATATAGTGTGTATGCTACTAAATGAGTTTCCGTGAATGGATGGCAGAATAAGGACAAACAGAGATGGTAATGAACCAAAAGTTACTTATAGTAAAAAAAGACAGGAAGTTGTGGAGAGCTATGGTCATGTATAAGCTTGAAGTACATATCATATAAAAGAAGAATAAATAATTTGAGAAGTGTTTCAAATCAGTTTTAGAACCATATTCAGTATAATTTTAATGTAAAAACCAACACATTTTAAGTTTCTTTTAAAATTCTATATTTCTTAAAATACAAAAGGTGGATCAAAAATTGTTTTTAACTGAATTTAGATGTGAAATCTTAACTCTATAATGTTTGCACTGTAGGAAAGGAAAAATAAACAAGGTCTTGCTAACCAGTTAGTAGCTCCATTTCTGGATCCAATCCGTAATCAGTCATCAAGAGGAACAATAACAACCAGTTTCAGACCCTTTTCCTCTACTGCATTCTGCTATGGCAAGGCCCCTCCATTGTGGAGGCTTCTTCTAGATCTGTGCTAACTGGTCTTTCCCGCCATCAATTGTTCTCCAACCAACTGTTGTCATCACACTTTAACCAGATGAAGAGCGATGCTTTTTCCACTGTCTTCTAAAGATCTGCTACCACACTTTTTATCTCCTTGCTGTTGTAGCCAAATCATCTTCTGAGCACATTGGCGACATCTTTTCCAACAAACAACAACATCCCATGGCTAGATGGTAGAATTGAATCTTCCACCCATATTTTTCACAGTTATATATCATGTCTTTATATCTCTCAACATTTCTTTGCACTGCCTGTTCCAAATTGTCTTCCCAAGGGACTGTCAGTTCCAACAACAATACTTTTTTTGCCATTTTCATTTCATAACTCTCGGTCTGGATGTTGGCTTGTTGCTACAATAAGAAGGACAAGTACAGAATCATGGTCTGCTGCTATTTTTCATTATGCTGACCACCTTTCATCCTCTATTGTCATTTTCATTTGAGATCCTCTAGTAGTGGCCTTTCTGCCTTCTTTGTGAAACTGTACTTTAGTCTTCACTTGCTTGGTAGATCTGTTTCTTTCAATAATATTATCAATTTCTTCCTGAAGAAGTAAAACACTTCCAAGATTTGATTATGTCACCACATGTATCTTTCTTTCAAACTCAATGGACAGGCAAAAAAGATATGTCTTATAGTACCATGTTCATTGCACTTACACTTAGGGTTATCTGAAACTTTCCAACTAACAAGATTTGCTGGGGATTACAACATGTCATAGGTATACTTAATCAGGAAACTGAGACGATCAGGTTTCGATGAACAGAATTCCTTCCAGCTTAATAGATAAACATTGTCTGAAGCTGATTGACTGAGAAGAAGATTATGTTAAGAGTAAAAAAATATTTTGTGTAAAAATAAATACTTTTTGTTAGTCAAATACAGATATAGATTTATCTGACATATCTATAAGTCTACAATACACCCAGACTTAGAATATTGCTACCATATTTGGTCTGCTGCTCCTGTTATTTACGTAGAGCACCTTGATGAAATCCAAAGAATGAGCAATATTATTGGAACTACTCTGGCATTTTGGCTTCAGTCTCTTTCCCACTACCTGTGTCTTTTCTATAAATACTTTCATGGTAATTGTTCAGATGAGCTCTTTACTATGGTGTGTATACACTTCAAATTTAAGTGCAGTACTAGACTGACATTAATTAATATCATCAGTTTGCAGTTGAGTTGGCTAGATGTAACCATAAATTCTATGCTAACATTTCACACATTTCTCCTTCTGGCTCCATGCTTTCCAGCCCACTTTAATTTTCAGAAATTTAAATGTAATGTCAATCGCTATCTCATGACTACTCTTATTTAGTCTTGCTCCTTAGCAATGTTTTTGTGTTAACTCTTTTATGCTTGGGGCAAAATTGAAAAAAAAATATGTATATATTTCTTTTCACACTCAATCATATAAGTAAAAACAAAAAGAAAGTAGAAACAAAAAGGACAATTATACATAGCATCAGAAAGAGTCCATTTTAATTTCTAGGGCACATAATGAGGAAAGACAGCTTAAAAAATTTGACACTTACATGACACTGAAGACAAAAGGGACAAAGAAAAATAGTACATAAACTACCTAATGACCTTGTGTAAATAACTGGCAGAAATATAAAATATAATAATAATATAATATAATATACAAAAATATAATAATGATAATCATTTGTACCTTCTTATTTCACCAAATAATGACCTGTATTCATATTTTTTGTTCTTGGAATGTTTGGTTAAAATTAAGCTCAAATGTTTAAGTATATAACATGGGAATCTCCACAAGTATTTTATAATCATGGAACTTGCAAATAACTTATTCAGTCATTAACATAAGAATTAAATTAATCAGAAAATTCAAATAGGAAAACTGTGAAATTTTCATGAATATTTCTAGCAATGATTAACTTGTCCTTCTAATCCCATTTTAAATTCGCAGTCAAGACTTTGAATCAAGCCATAATTCTGCTGCCACTCTTAGCATACGTATTAGAGAAAGAGCTAATCCATCTCTAATATTAAGGATTTTATTTGTAATCCATACACATGACAACGAGGAAAAGAGGATAATATTTTGGAGATTTGACTGAAGCGATTTTTTTAAAATCATTTTCTTAGGGATATGGTACAATTTTAGTAGGATTATACTTTAATATCTTAAATCAATAACATAATATGAAAAGTGCTATTTTTCTTTGTTAATTTTTTTAACATTGTATCTCATCCTCTATGCATAAATAATGCTTATGGCCAAATCACACTGAAAATGCTGCTTCACATTCAATCTCTAAAATTAAGCAATGTCAAGCTTGGTTAGACCAATTAGGTACATCAGGTACTGTAAGCAACAGTTCAAAAATGTTTCAGTTTTAAAAAACACACAAGTGGTTGAGAAGATGCAAAAAAAAAATCAATAAACTATGCATAAATCCATGAGCACACTTTATATATATATATATATATATATATATATATATATATATTGTGAAGACCAAGATGTTCTACTCATCCAAATAAAATTTCCTCCTCCGTTTACAGAGGAGATTTTGTTCTTATGAGTTGAACATCTCAGTGTTAACGAAATAAAAATTATAAATGAAATGGATAATTAAAATCTCCATCTTCTTATTATCATTATAATGCTCTGTAGTCTACATTGAGCTCTCCCCAGATTTATATCCTCCTTGGAATTATCCTTTCCAGTCACAAACTGGTAAAACATGTAATTATATATATATAGAGAGAGAGAAAGAGAGAGAGAGACACACACACACATGACAAACAAACAGAAATCTTGTCATGAGACCAAACAAAAGTGGAGTAATAGGTGGCGGTCTAGATTGAGGAAACGGAGAGCCAATTTTGAACTCCAATTAAGTTTATTACATTCACATGTGCTAATACACTTTCTCTCCCCAGCTATTGGTAAATAATAGGACAGATTGAATTCAATAGCCTTGAGTGGTAGCTGGTCTAGAAGGACAACTTCAAATTCAAAACCTAAGGAGGGTCATTTTAGGACCTTGTGGTATGCTCTGTATTTGGCGTTTCCAAAAAATGTGATCGGTTCTGCAAAAAACCTTCACCACTATAAATTAATCATATGTGTAGATAATCTGGCTGTTTGCTTCTAAGAATTGAGCTGTTGAACTCTCAAAAAATGATGGGAGATACATGTATGTCATATTCATATGGGTACATTTATGTACACATATAGTGATATCTATGGATGTATAGAAGGCCTCTTTGAGGCAATATCAGAATGTTCCTGCTCCATATTTATCATGATATTCTTTTCCACATAAAAATGCCTAGAGCTTCAGCACGTGGTACTCAATACTGAGTTAGTCTTTTAATAATCTGTGCGCTATCTTGTCCCGTTTTTATTTAAGTTCTTATAATTGTAGGAATGGCTCTTCAATCATTGCAATAACTGAAAAACTTAACCTACATCAAATTCTGCATGAAGCTCTTCAAATCTACTATGTAGACACTCAAAATGACTTGTAAAGTTTTCTGTTAGTGTTTTTGAGTTGGACACAAAGTTTTGAGTGGCACATTCAGTGTAAGGCCAGTCAAGTGCCATTACAAGATGATAAGAATTCAGGGCCACCAGTCATAGGCAAAATGGTTTGGTTTGTTTGTTTAACAGCATATCAACTCCTTATGGGTCATTTAATGTCAAAATTTAATTTTCTTGGGAGCTTGGTAATTTTTTTTTACTACTAGAATCTAGTGCTGATATTTTTACTATAAAAATGTATTGTTATAATTTCCTCATGTCTTTACCCCAGTTTGGGTGTTCACTATTTTCCCATAGCTGGGACCCTAACAGGTGCTACCACCACATGTCAGGATGGGACCAGGGAACAACAGAAATTAAGAGATGTTTCCTTGCTCACTATTTACATTATTCGGACTATTGTCCTCATCTTTGTCGCCATATTTATCACAACGTTTTGGCCATTTTTTGCTCTGGCCAGTTTGTTGGAATGTCGAACTGAACCCTTTATTTCACTCACTGGGGTAGACTGTTCTAGTTCCACGTGCCATGTTTTAATGTATGTCAGTTGTCAGTTACCTCCTGTTAATTCCCTTCTCCAAGTTCTCCACTGCCTTAACCGGGTATTGAACTCAAACTCTTTGGGTCCTGTCATTGGGTTTAACTAATACCCTTATCCACTAAGCCATGTGTCTACACCAGTGAGTGAAATAAAGACATTTCCTTGCTCCTCAAAACCCCTTAAGCAGAAGCTATTTTCCCAAATGCAGTTTATCGTCATACCTAGGACACCCAAAAATGACAGATAATGTGGAAAAAATGGTGGGCTCCGAAGAATCTGTCATTTTCATCATGACTGGAATCTGTTCTGTAGCCTGTAAGGCAATCCTAGTCTGTGATGGTTCCAATGCAAGCTTGTACGCCACTCTACACACACACACACACACACAAATATATTCAAACTAATTCACATATTGTTGACACACATTGAGCAATACACATACTAGTGTTATATCTTTAGATAATGAATAAAACCAATTCTACTTTGTATAATGAGATACAAACCATTGTACTGCAGATCTGAAAAGAATCTAATGACTAATTAACAAACTCAAATATAATTGGCCTTTCAATTAATCCACTGTATAAATAAATAATTGTGCTCCAGCCTGGAGAGCAAAATGACTTTGAGAAAATAATTTAATAATGTCCAAGAAACTAATATAATTCATTAATAAAAGCTAAGATAGAAAATGTTATATCATATTTGTCACTATAATTACAATCAAATTAACTGAAATAGCTTCTTTTTTTTTTTACTCTGACGTGTTTCACAGATTATGGAAATGTTCGGATAAATTACATCCTTAGTTCCACCAGTTCCAACTTTTACAGCAAGGACTCACCATCTTGTGTTCATTGGATCAAATCATCCTCATTCCCTTTCTATTTCATTGGTAAAAAAGGAAATCTAACACAGACAGCTCATTTTTTCAAGTCTAGGGTCAACCATTATCTATCCTACATATCCTCATCATCTGCACTTACTTTTTCTTATATTCATACAAAAACCTCTAGATTGTAGTAATATCCCTACTTTCAGTGGCTCTTGGGCTTTTTATCAATTGAAAAAATACTGCATCTTATTTATTCCTGAGTAGACCTAAGGAATATTTCTTGTTGTAAGCGAAAAACATGTCATTCAAGGTGGCATTGAAGTATCTGTGTCATGTGTCAGTTAATCCCAGTGATTTCATAATTTAGTCTTTGTTACTGTTTTGTTCTTTCTTTGGCTTTGTTTTCCAGAAATACCTCAAAATGGGAAATAAAACTGAATGAACGAAATACCTTTGTTGGATATTACATTAAATAATAGAAATACGTTCAAACATCATTGATCTGAAGAAAAAAAATAAAATTTTGTTCTTTTACCAAGCAATTTCTAATTTCAATAATCAAAATTTATTTCATTATTTGGCCTAAACAACATATGTATGCATGTTAACCAGGGGCACCACGAGGTGATGCAATGGTTAGTAAGCTTGTCTTGCTAGAACAATTACTATTGTGTAGTTAGTTTGATCCTAACTGAGTGCCCCCTACATTCGGCCTTGTGCCACATCTAAGCTACACTTGGAAAATCACTATGTATGTTTACCATGCTGACACTGCTATTGAAGTATAGAGCCAATGCCCCACAATGCTACAAGTTGCCACAATGGTTGCTATAGCAGGAAGTTTTTTTTCCTACAGTGTAGAGATGCTAGCCTGTGGTGAGCCCATATATATATATATATATATATATATATATATATATATTGTCATCCACAGACAGACTGTTTTGCAGCTAATCCATGTGGCTAAAAATTGAAATTGAAACCCAACTGATTTGGCATCAGTCGGAGATTTTACCCCTAAGCCATTGGTGCACAGTTGAAAGAAAGGCAAATTTTTACATACTTATTCTGTGAATAAAATCCCCAATGACTGACAGTGCTCAAATAAGGCATTTGCTTTCCTTTAAAACCCATATTTCTTTTTCCTCTTGTTTCTAGATATAGTTGAACATAGATAAAGAATGCAGTCAACAGGGTACATTCACTTCCTTGATTCTGTTGTCATTTGAATTCTCACACAAATGCACCCATCTTTGGGGTATGACGATAAACTACATCCTGCTGCAAGTCCTCTGATCATTATTGTCATACTTGTAATGTTTCATTTGTTGTATGCTCCAGCCTTCTTCTGCATTGGAATTTCAAACCAAACACTTTATTTCATTCATTGGGGTAGATTGTTCTAGTTCCACATGCCATGCCTTTTCTGGAAATCTCAGTTTCAGTTAATTTCCTTTAGTAACTTAACTCTCCAAGTTTTTGTTCCCTTCTGCTGTGGACACATAATGAACACACAACTCTTCAGTTAAAGTCACTGAGTTACTTCAACCAATGCTTTTATCCACTGGGCCATGTTTCCTTGGGGTTCAAAATTCCAATGTATCAGCTGAAGAAGGCTGAAGTGTAAACAGCCAAAATGTATATCTCACTCCATATAATCATCATTTTAGGGATGCAGTATTTGAATTTTCATTTTTATTTTCAATATTTTTTGCGTGATTTTATTTTTTAATATCTATATTTCTTCAAATTTCAAACTGAAGCCCTTACATGCAAGAAACCCCTAAAGGGTCATGATGAGATAACTTGAAGCCTTTAAACCTGAATGCTTTATATGCCAAATTTGTTATAGACTTGCTGTTATAAAATGATAAGTACTGTTAATAAATCAATTCATGAAATGTGGATTTTCTAAGATTGTCTGCTTTCTTTAAAACAGATAAAACATGAAAACTTCATAAATTAACAAAAGGAGAAAATTTTCAAAATTATGGAAGTAACTTGTAGATATTCCATGCTTATGGTTTTGTATAAATCCAGTAAAAATACAAATGTAAAATTTATCTTAACTCACCAGCTAGAAAAATACTAGAAAAAGTCAAACCAGAATAGAGAATGAAAAAGTCTGATTGCAACATTGTGGTAATATTTGTAACTCTATCTGTTGCACATACAAACATCCCGATGTCCGTTGGAAGCTTGAAAAATACTTGAAGAGAATTAATCTAAAAATGAGCATCTGTTTGTTGCTTTACTTGAATAAATTTTGTTTCTTTTTATGAAATATTCAAAATGTCAGCTTAATTTTATTCTCATTGAAAAGGCTGCAAGTAAAAGAAAGCTATAAATTAAAAGAAAATAAAGCTTTATCCAAAATGCCATGTGGTTTTGATTTCATAATATTTTTATTTACCTGCCAAATGGAATATCATTTCATATTTGAATCTTGGTTTGATTGTTTCTTTTCATAGAGAACTTCATTCATCATCAGAATTATAATAAAACTTTAGTCACAAGAAAAGCTGCACTTTTTTTCTCTGTTATTTCTCACAAAGCCTTCATATTATGCAATTTTGATAGAATAGCAGAAGTTAAAAATAATAGTGTAATGCAGTGGTAGCATCCTAGATTTATAAGTCAAAATTTTGTAAATCAAAACTACAGTTAGTAACTAGTTATTAACTATCACTCAACTATCACTCCATAGATTATAGATCCAAATTTTGCTCTCACTGTCTTACAATTATTCTTGGCTTCAGTTATGTGGCACACATAATAAAACAATAATAGTTGGTGAGACTACTTTTGTATGTATTGTGGAAACGTGAGGAGGTTAAAAATGAAGCCTTGTAAAAATATTCAACTTGTTGAAAAGGAAAATAAAGTGTAAATTCAAAATTTGTATATTCCAGAAATACTTATTTTCTGAAAATTGTTTTTTTTCCTTCTTTTGTTAGTCCAGTTTCTTATTAAAAGTTTTTTAAAAGGCAGGAAAGAGGCTAAACACAGGAAGATTTTTTAATGACTTCAACTCAAACTGTTACATCTACATGCTACTCAGACTATCACACATTACTTAGACTTACTGATTTAATACTCTTTTATTTATACCTCATGCACAGATATTATAGAAGACACAAATCATATGTAAATATTTAACAGAAAAATACTCAGCACTATTTGCCAGTTTTGAACTTGACGAGTATAAGATTTCTAATAACTTCTATATGCCATGTCCCTTCAAGGTGTGTGCAATAATGGCTCTCCACAATTTTCTGTCCTTTATTGCTCAAAGTTTTACAGAGGAACAAAGAAAAGTAGCACATAAACTATTTAAAAAGATGGAGAAGACATTTAAGGCAAACAGTGATGGAGTTCTACAGAAGGATGATGAGACTACCTCGGGGGAATATATGAGCAATGAAGAAATTTTAAGGTGTATGGGAAACAAAAAGAAATTTCAACTTAGGATCAGAAAAAACAGTTGAAATTTTTGTGACATATAATAAGAAAGGAGGGTTTGGCAAATTTGTAACTCAAAGGTCAAACAGCAGGTAGCACACCTAACAAGGTTGTGTAAATAGATGGTAGATGTCAGGGACTGAAAGAGATAGTAAGTCGACAAGTATTGCGCTTAGAGCTCCAAAGAAGTTGGGGAGAGCCATGATTGCTTACATAAAAAAGACTAGGGAATTTATTTAGTAAATTGAATTGTGATAATTTGAAAACATTTTTGAGCATTCAGTATTTTGAAACACTTGTAACATGTACTTCAGATTTCCGCTAGCCCACCCAAGCCAAAGGTTTACTCTTGCCTATTAACAGCAATTGTTCTCAGGAGTGGTTTGCAAGGCAAAGCAGTATGTGGCATCTTGTGTGGGATTTATATCTTACACTGATGTTGTGAAGGAAGAGCTGATTCATATTATTCCAGGCCCAGCAGGTACTACAACCTGGGGGTTGTAAAGCAATGATGGAACCCAGCTGAGTGAGGGCCAAGTAACAGCAGGGTGGAGACTTGGGGTAATACTGGCAGAAGTTGAAAGCCAAAAATTCTTCCAGACAAAGAATTACATCTTAAACCAGTAATGAGGTGGGGTTAGGTGTTGATGTTTAAAGCAGATACAGTTGTTCAGCAGTGAGTAATGATTCTGATTGTTTGAATGCTTATCTGGAATGGCAGTTTTGGCTCAATGGTTAGAAAAATGAAGATTAGCAAACGAGGCTAAGATTCTTTTCTTATTCAATGGTGTACATGTATGCAATTACCTACTGAAAATTTCAAAAATCAAAATATGTAAGAAACAAATTTTTTTATTTAGGAATTATCTGTATATCAATATATGCATTTGATGTTAGATTTGAGGACTATAAACACATCAAAAGATGCCTCAAATATCTCAATAAGTAACCATCATAAGTCTTATTACTTGATGTGGTTGGTTGTTGGGTCACTGCAGAGATCCTGATCATCTCCCTCCAGATATCTGGGTTGAAACCTGGAGAGATATTCATTGATGTATAGTGTGTATTGGGCAAGTAGACTTGGCTGAACACATCCTTCTTCTAGTTAAACTACAGATAATGTCCTCCAACTTGAAGGCTTACTTTGGTCTCAGACACATGGTTGTTGATTCAATTGAGGGAACATTTTTCCTTGGTGACATAATTGCACTGAATGCATGTGTAGATACTGAGTTCATTCTATATCATTTACCTAACTTGACCTTTGATTCTACAAGGAGATCCATCCATCTTTTAAAAAGTCTTGGTTTTAATCCTGCTCAGTGTGTAGCCATCCTCCCCCACCAGAAAACCCTTGTGGGAGGAATTGGTTTACATGGTACTAGTAGCACTCAGAGTGACATGATATAAAAGAAACAAGAAGTAGGAAGCATCTGTCAATATCCCTACATCAGAAAGTAGATTTGCTCTTGACATTTCAACATCATACTTCCATATAGTGACTTATTGAAGATTCTTCTCCTATAGGCCGTGTCCTCTCTTGACATGGGCAATCATGGGTCTCCACAACATCCTATCCTTTGTAACTCTTAAGAATATTTGTCTTTTACTTGCCTCATCCATTTAAAAAGATTCTTTAAACCGGTTACTTACTATATCCATCTGTCTGTGTTGTCCAAGATATCTTTCCTCATTATGTACCTGAGAAATTCCAACTGCAACTAATCAGCCCAAGGTTTTCTTTGCATCCTTCTGGAGAACCACATTTCTTCCTGTATCCATCTGTCTGTCTTGTCTTTATTTCCTGTGAGTGTCAAATTCTCCAAGATATCTTTCCTCATTATGTACCTGAGAATCCTTCTGGAGAACCACATTTCTGTGAAAGTGAAATGGCAGTAAATTGTCTAGAATACACTGACCTGAAGAAGGACTGATATTGCGTAAGTGTTCATAAACCTTTCCTTAGTTTTCAATAGAATTATCCTGTTTCTTAATACTTTGGTTATTTTCTGGAAGGCATCTTTTGCTATTCCATTGTGTTTTCAGATATTTTGTTAAATTTTTAGTGATTGTGATAACCAAACAATAAGACATGGGACAACATTACATAACCTCCAAAAATTAAGATCCTTGTGAATACAGATCTTACATAGTTGATCCTGGTCGTAAGGACTTCAAATAAGTGATTATGCACTGTATAAGTAAATGGCACCTTTAATTTCTCCAGGCAACTTTTTTTTAAGGGCAAATTCTGCTGATCACAGATATTGTATTTTCTTTATTCAAGATAAATTGTAATCAATTTTTTCTGACTTGTAATAAATGTCCAGAATCCATTATCTTTTTCTAACAGAGTAGCAGTATGAATTTGGGTGAAATAATCAAACGACACTGTTATGTCGGAAACCTACCACCCCTCTTGAAGATGAACTTCTCTGTCTCACTGTCTTTCCTCATGTCAACTGACATGCCACTCTTTAAAGTCTTTGTTCACAGACGCAGACAAGTTCATCTTCAAGAGGGGTGGTAGGTTTTTGACACAACAGACACCATAAGGTTGCCTCTCTATGTCTTTTCTGTTAATACTTCCATGGTAATTTTTCTAATGAGCTCTTCACTATGATACATAGATTTTATGAATTTAAGTGCAGTACTCAACTGGCATCAAGATCTCACCAATTTACAGATGAGCTGGCTAGATGTAGCCATAAATTCTATGCTAACAGTTTCTTCTCTCACACTTCTTGCTTGTGGAAGTTTCTTCTGGCTCCATGCTTTCCAGCCAACTTTAATCTGCAAAAATTTAAATACAATGTCAATTGCTATCTACTGTCCACCTGCACTTCTTTTTCTGCTCATCATTAATGTTTCTGTTCCTAATTCTTCCACACCCTGTAACCTCTTGTGTTTCAGTGGCATTAGTGCCTTGCTTTGGGTGATTCTGATTAAAAAGAAAAAAAAGACAACATGTTTCTTGTTTGCTGTAGTCATTGTCACAATTCTCTGTTGCTTTTTTTAAACACTTTCTATAGACTGACTGACAGGTCAAATTTGTGTATGTGGAAAAAGAATCTTGTGAAAGTATCCAACTCTGAGATCTATCTTTTTTATAAATATTTGACTCATGAAGCTGCCATTTTCTTTTTGAGAATATTTTACAAGGGAGACACATACAAATCCACTTTTAGCGAGGAGGTAAGCCACTTTCTCTAGTGGCACATAAACAAAAGGTAGATTTGAATGCAATTTAAAAATAACATTTGAACTAACAAGAATATATCTTTTCATCTTTGTTTTATGACCAAAAATGAGCCTCAGATCAAATTCTTAATCTCCTAAATAAACATTTACTGACCAAAATATCTGTCCAAGAAGTATCAATTGGCTATTAATTGCTATTAAAAGGAGGGTGATTTTCACAGTTTTAAGTTTGTGCTATATATATTCATATAAGCCAACTTCATGTATAGTGCAACCCCTGAATTTTTTTAATGAATTTTAACCCCTTCAGAAAAATTTTATGTGTGTATAATGCAACAAGTCACTGAAAATGCATGATTTCTAATCTCTTTAATATATATATATATATATATATATATATATATATATATATGTATATATATATGTGTGTGTGTGTGTATAGTGTGACCACCTATTTTTTGCGTAAATAACTGGTCATAAAATCTCACTCTATACTGAAGTATATATGGTATATTATGAAGATGCCAAGTATGAAGACATCTTCTAAATGGATAATCTCTTCACATGGAAAAGAATTAGGCATATTTTTTCTTTCTTCTGAATATAGTCTTGTGTTCCATGTCACCACTGCCTTCAGTTCTTTCAAAACCGCAACATCATTTCATAGAATTGTATCAAGAAAGGGAGAATTTCTTTTTTCCTATTCACCTTACTATAAAAGAGGGACAGACATGGTAGCATCAGTTCTAAAAGGTAACTGGAAGGAGGTCTTCAGGAGAACACATGCCCGCTCATTGGCTTAGCAGTCTACCACATATGTGCTAGCCACTCTAAAGAATCTGGATACAGAAAGAGTTTTGACTCTTCAAAATTCTTGCAGTCTTCTTCCGACATCCGAATCTTAAACAAGTCATACCATCACTGTCAGAATTCCCTACCTGTGGGTCATTTTGGTAGTAATTTGCTATCTTGGGCCAACCTCTATATTTTGTAATAAGCTGGATTGACTGAAGCTTTTTTATCAAGGGTTCAGAGAATTAGGTCTGAGATAGAGGCCATATGAGAACGCTAAAAATTCTAAGATGGAGATCCTTTTTTTTTGCAGTATGGTGAATCCAACCAAAATACACAGTTATAACCTTGCATCAACCCTCACCATTTCCAGTGGACCATTCCTCTCAATATTTTGACAGATGTTATCTTGCCAAAGTTACATTGTGTCCCTTAAGCTCTTATGTTGATTGAACATCCTGGACTACTTTTACCACCTTCTGTTGATTTTGCAGTTTTGCATGTTTTTTCTATTATGTAATTTAAAGGGATGTTTTAGATTTTATGAATTTGTATACAAAATTTTATGTTCTATTTACATATTTGATCTTAGAAAGACTACTTTATAAACTTTACTTGTATTCTCTGTTCTGTCCATTAGTAAAGGAAAACCATTCAAATACAATCTCTTCTACTCTCTGTGCTTGTAAAAGATTGTGTGTGTATATATAAGGTTGGTGAAAAAAATAATGTTGTTATGTTACTATGTGAGAAAATGACATTATTTTTGCACCAACATTATATATATATACATATATATATATATATATATATATATATATATATATATATATATTACGATGAATCATTCATACAAAAACTAAATTAGTAAAGTTCAAGATATCATTATTATATATATATATATACATATATTTTAATATATCATCATTAACTTTACTAATTTTTTGTATGAATGATTCATTGTAATATAAATTAAACTGCACCCATAATTCATTATATATATATATATATAATATATATATATATATATAATATATATATATATATATAAACATACAATAAAAAATATATAATAAACATCAACTGCAAGAAGATAGAATGCTTCATGTTTGCATTTGATGTTTATTCCTTTTTACTTTCCTTTGCTACATTCTGTAGAAGTTCTTGTAGTTTCCTTTCCAACAGACTTAGCAATTTATTCAATGTAATCTTTCCTGTACATGTCAATGGAAAATGTTAGCTCAAGAAGTTACAATGAGTCTCTCATGCTGAAAAAAGGCAAAATATATTCTCTCAGACAATTAAAATAGATTAGTTTTGTTTTGTAGGCATTAAAATTAACAAGCCATTTCTTGCCCCACTTAACAGATTGTAGGTATTTTTTTAGATCAACTACAAATTTCACCATTTTTGTTGTTGCAATATACAGTATTATATCTTTTTGCAAGCTTTGCAGATATTAAACATTAATTTCAGTTTTCCCTATCAAATGCTAAAAAAGTTTTAAATTTTTATTTTTATTTCCTTCTTTTCATTTATTGAAGTTCTACACAAATTAGTGATAGTCGAAAAAATGCAAAAAGCATATTTTGTCTTTCATTTCATTTGCTTTAAATTTTGGCCAGCAGTGTATACGGATTGTGTTCTAAATTCAAAGATGTTGGCTTAGATTGATACATAAAAAACTGAAAATGTCACAAAACTGGAATATCTATAACATGCAAAGGTTAAGTAAAGACTTAATGCCTGTCCTGAACAAAACAGGAAGTATGATTAGATGCATCTGTGTTAGGCTATTTTGACAGGGGTGGAGGAGCATGTATATTTCTCTTCTCACTTCTTTTTTAATCTCTCACTATATATCTATGTTCAGATATATACAGTGTTATCCCAAATGTTAAAGAATTTAAACATCAATCAAGTTACCCAGAGTTTTCCAGTATTCTAGATATTCCACGTCTTGAAACCATAATTGTTTATTAATTTTACTTTTTCGAGGAAGTTATTTTGAGCTTCAAATATCCTCCAAACTTTATAAACATGTATATGTGCAAAATTCATATAATTCCCTCCAATATATATATATATATATATATATATATATATATATATATATATGTGTGTGAAGGCTGGAAAATGAACATTAGGCAGCTCCAGCTGAGACATGGCAGAAATGCTCAGTTTTGGTCTGATGTGACTCTTGTACAGATAGAGCATGACAGGAGGAGTCTGGTTTAGCAAGAAACTTCATACTTGCACCATTTGCAATATAAAGGCA
The DNA here is from genome assembly GCA_963932145.1 of Acanthosepion lycidas. Lineage (NCBI taxonomy): Eukaryota > Metazoa > Mollusca > Cephalopoda > Sepiida > Sepiidae > Acanthosepion > Acanthosepion lycidas. Next base: position 19,058,492 of record OZ010571.1, read on the forward strand.
ACCACGCCATGACATCAAAGCATTGCTTTCACTGACACAACAGACTGAACTCTTGTTTGTCTTCATATTCATGTGCGTAAAATTCAGATCAGCTTCAAATGGTTCCAGTGAATGGTCTCCAGTAGTTCTGATTGCTCAAAAAATACTTATGATATTCTTTTACCAATATTATAACCTAATGTAAAGAAAATGTCTTTCTCAAAGTTAGGATGCTTGTCTCTATTGGTAGTTGCATAATTAAAAGAAAAAACTTGTAGTTCCAACGAATGATTTATTTTATGGAAATATGATATAAAAAAAAAAATGGCTATTTGTAGCGAAAAAACAAAAATTCCTTTTTTATATGCCTCAACTTGCTCTTACTTTATAAACATCATCAACTTGGTTTTTTTCCTTGATTTGAATTCTTAAGCATTTCTAGTTTCTTTGCACATTTTTTACTCAATTTAAGGAGTGACCAAGACTAACAACTGATAGTTCAAATATTTCCATAAAATAAATCATTCGTTTGAACTACAAGTTTTTTCTATTAAAAATGTCTTTCTACCAATAGTAAGAAGTAATGTAAAGTAAATAGCTATAATGTTCTTCTACCAATATTATGAACTAATGTAAAGGAAATATTATAATGGTCTTCTATCAATATTATGAACTAAAGTAACATTCTATCTTGTGTGCTTATGAAGATTATTTTCTCATTTGACTACTGATCTGCACAAAACAGTTGTTACAGCTTGAAGCAAAAGGTAAAATATTATCTTTTATTACTTCAGAGAAGAAACTATTTTTTTTTTTTAATCTAACACATTTTCTGCTATTGTTTGATGACTGCAGGCTGAGTGGAAAAATGCAAACTATTAGATTAAGTTATAAATAAATTCTGTTTTAGTTTATCAACTTTATCAACTTTATTGTACAATAAATACAGTACAATTATATTTTATTCAATTATATATTCACCATTATTTGCAATGACTTGTGGCCACCTATCGGGTACCTCTTTGATATCTTTTGGGCAAAATTCTGCAGATTTTGATGTGAAAAAGTTTGCAATGGTCTCTTGCATCTGTTTTTTATCAGAAAGTTTCCCCATCAAATAAAAGAAAAGGTCATCATCAATTCATGCATTTTCAGGTGAATACAGCAGGTGGGTCAAAACAAATCAACTGAGTTCCATAGATTTTTCTTATGTTATTCTTGCTGTATGTGGCTTTGCATTGTCAGCGGAGAAAATAACTTTTTTTTTCCTTTAATCTACTGTGTTTGCTGCCACTGCCATGAACAATCTAGACTGGAAAATGGTACACCAAATGCATTCTTAATTATCACACATGATTAATAGTTAGGATGATATATTTGACATTACAATTAGTTCCCCAAAATGGAAATTACTTATGACATAACTTAATATAAAGTTTTTCTTTACTTTCTACTTCTCACTGCTCTCACTATCTCTTCCTTGTCTCTCTGTTTTCAATATTTCCCTCTCTCACATATGCACACATACTGTCTGGCATTTCTCTTCACTCTTTTCTTCAAACTTTTTTGTTTATACACACACATAAGTTATATATATATATATATATATATATAACTGTAAGATTAACAACAGGTGCACTAAATGTCAGTTCAGAAAATGACAAACTCTTTGATGTTCAACAAGGCTAGAGGAAAAGTGCCCTTGACTCAGAATTCATGTAACTAAACCCATTCTTCTTTTCACAGGTGATGAAACAGCTGGCCATTTTTGTGGGCCCAGCTTGCCCTGAGCTCCTGTTTCTTTACTTATCAAAGACATGTCACTTCAATTTCATCAAAGCCTCTGCTTCTGATTATCTCATGCATAGGATAGTATCATAAATGGACCTTGAGGGAAAATATATATTTTGATTCCCTTCATTTTCACATTTGGAAAAAATAAAAGATCTGATTCACTTAGTTAGAATTTTTGATTATCATACCTGAATTATATGTTGGTGTAATCAGGTGGTACGTTTGCTGTCAGGTATATCTTAATTGAACCTAAGTAGAGAGAAGTGCCAAAAATGATAAGATGTACTAATTGAGATTCTTGAATAATATGTTGTGTCTTAGACATACACACACACACACAGCCTTTCAATATAGATGAAGTTGATTTCAGAATATTTATTAATAAAAATTTAGGAAAAATATATGACACAAAATTTTGTTTTGATATGATTTTCATTATGAAAGTATGGTATTTTCATTAAAAACAAAAGTGAATAAATATATATATATATATATATATATATATATATATATATATATTTTAAGCATTTTACCCCAAGCAAGGCTGGAAGCCACTAGTACACAAGGGGTTACATAGGATTTAGAGCAAGAGCTGATAGGAGTGATAGAGGAAAGGATGAAGAGAAGGATAGTGGATAGATCAAGGCAACTGGAGTTGTCTATTGACATTACATTTGAATAGTTGAAGATTATAGCTATCAGGGGAACAGGGAAAAGGGAGTTCCACTGGCGAGAGGTGTGAGATATGAAGCTATTGGAGTAGAAGAGATGGCTACATTTAAGAGTTTCAACAGTGAAAGGGTGAGCAGGATGCCAGCCTCATAGGACGCTTGAATTTATGAAGCCTGGGAACCAGTGAAAGCAGCTCATCGGAGGAATTACCATGAAAGTATTTGTAAAAAAGACAGAGAGAGGCGATGACATGTCTGTGAAAGAGCGACTGCAGATAAGATGCCAGATCAGGGTCAATTCCATTGCATATCGATCACTGGATCTTATCAAGAGGCAAACAGAAGGGGCTCCAGATATATTTATATATGTATAATTATTATTATTATTATTATTTAAGTTTATTGAACTATTGTTCTAATTCTTGTTGTTATCACAATGTTTTGATCATTGTGCCTTTCAGCTTTCTTCAGGTGTATATCAATCTGGGTAACCTACATGGAATTCTAAACTGAATCCTTTACTTAATCTATACAGGTAGACTGTTCTTGTTTCCCTGCTCATGTCTAGCGATATCCTCTAGTTCTTAATTTTTTTGGTACTGCTTAGTTATTTCTTGCCCGTTTCCACAGAGTGCAAGCACACTCTGCTCAACCCTCTGATTGAACTCTCAACCACTGTGTCATCACAAATTTGCAAATCAATGCTTTAATCTTCTGGGACAATGGCTTAGTGGATTAAAGCCTTGGTTTGTGAATTTGGTGACAGATTTCAATCACCTTCTTTTGTCTTCTTAAAACCTGTTCTTTTATCGTCCTTTCTCCAGGTTAAAATCTTCTCATTCACTTCAAACCCCAGTAACCCTTGCATCTTAGTGGCATTTTCATGTTGCTTGGAGTGAAAAGATTTTTTTCTCAATCTGTAGGTGTATACATGTGTTATTATTACTGTCATATAAATTAAAGATACCTCCTTTAGATAAAAAAAATAACAAAAAAAAAATAACAGCTTTAACAGTTAATTTTTAAATTAACTATAACGGAACATATTCATACATATTTATAATTATAAGAGAGCATTTTTCATGTGCTTTTACAAAATATAAATCCCAACTATCAATTACATTAATTTTTTGTCTAAGCAATTCACACTTGAAGATCTTCAATCAGACTGAAAATACTTAGGAAAATAAAGAAATTAAAAAATTTATGGTGCCTTCCTTAATGAATATAATATCAACATTAAGATGTTGATCCAAGAATTCAAGAGGATTAAAAAAAAAATAAATAGACATAATATGTCTAGATTATTCAACCAAACATACTTCAATGAAGGTATGCTGCCTAAATATATATTGTTCCTCCCTTTTTAGTACAAGTTTTATGAACATGGCAGTTATTAGGCACAAATTGAAATTGACTGGTCAATCTTCATCAATTTTCTTCAATCTTTGCCTGAAAATTGACATATATAAACATAAACATGTAGAGAGCAGACCATATAGAATCTAGAACATTGTTATTTTTTCATTCTCCTTTTCAAGTTGGAATGACTAATGTACTTTGAAAATCATTTCAAATTCTTGCTTTGAATTTGACTTGAATATCAGCCTCTATTGCTACTGAGAAATAAGCAACTGTGTCAGCCACCCATCAGGTTCTGTGTATTTATAAAGTCAGAATTAAATTCAATGAATGTAAGAGATTTTATAATTACAATTTCAGAAATTGATCTTTTTAAAAATAAAACCAGAAGAATTATGCAAATATATATATTCCATCTCTACATTAATGTCCATGTGAGTCTGTTGATTTTTGTTTGGCATCTATGATTTTCTTGCATTTAAGATTTCAAAGAACTAATTAGATTGGCTGATAGTAGAAATGTCTACTTTCTTTCATTATTATGCATATTTCATTCTTCAGCTAATTTGTATCAAAAATCGACACTAACATATTTCACCAAAGAAAAGAACCTTTTGTCTATATCAGTGTATTTATGTACATATCTACAGCTAGCAAATTGGTTACTGGTACTGAAATTTGAATTTTAAATCAGTTGAATGCCAGGTTCAAATTCCAATCAATTTTGTTTCATTCACATCACACAACTAACTTGGAAAAGTCATGAATACATCCTCCTCTATCTATGGGTTAAATAGCAAAGCTGAGTAGATTCTCTTGTTTTGGGTGGAAACCAGACTAGAAAGAACATTTGAACTCCAAAACAATCTGAAGAAATCTCTTTCAGGGTATCTGGCCCAAGACTGACCCATTACTGATACAACTGTGGTACATGATATACCTATACAATCCTAATTACTTAAAGGATTTGTCATTATTATTATTACATGTGTGTGTTTGCTTATGTAAACATGCATATAATATATACACAGTACCCACAGAGTATTGGAATAGCAAGGCCAGTTCTTTCTTTTTGTTGTTCACTGAAGACATTTGGGTTTAAGATCAAAAGATAAATATGAAACAAGAGCTCAGAATTTCAGTTTTTATTTATTATTTACATATAGGTGTGTTAAACAACTTAGGATATGCCACCTTTTTTTTGAAGAGACCCATTTTTCATGTGAGCAAAACTATTGGAACTTGTGACTCACAGGTTATTTGTTGCCCTTTAGATTGATTGTTTAAACATTAAATAGATCTGAATGACTACTCTTAGTTTTAACCATGGGTTTCACTTATAAAGATTGATAAGTCAAATGATGAAACCAAGATTAATTTCTACAAAACTGATGGAAAGACCAAAATGTGGAGACAGAAAGTATCTGCTTATCATCCAAAGCATACAAGCTCATCTCTGAAGGAGGAGGGAGTGTTTTGGCTTGCACTTGCATGGCTTCTACTGGAACAGGCTCATTCATATTTATTGATGATATAACTCATGATGCTAGTAGCAGAATGAATTCAGAAGTTTCCAGAAACATTTTGTCTACCAATTTACAGAGAAATGTATCCAAACTAATCAAGATGCAGCAGGACAAAGACCCAAAATATACTGCAAACACAAGAAAGGACTTCATCAGGAGAAAAAAAGTGGACAGTTTTAGACTGGCCAAATCAATCACCAAACCTTAGCGCAATGCTCTTCATCTCTTGAAGATGAGATTCAAGGAAGAAATCACCACAAAATAAAAGCAAGAACTGAAACAGGTTACATTAAAAGTCTGGAAAAGTATCACAAATGAAGAACGCAACAGTTTGGTGATGTTATTTCAAAGAAGGATTATGCAATCAAATATTAAATGTTATTTATGTTAACTATATCTGTTCCTTTACTTTTGATCACCTAAAAATAGGGTTATCTGATATAAAAGGTGGTATGTCCTAAGCTGTTTATCATATCTAAAGTTAAATACCAGGAAATAAAAGGTGAAATTATGAAATCTTTTCACATATCCATCTTTTGATCTCAAAACCAAATCTGTGTGTGTGTGTGTGTGTGTGTGTGTTTTTAAGTGAGCATGATTGCATATCTACATTTTCATAAAATGTTATTAAAATGGATGTAAGCAGCTATAGTAGTGATGACATATAATGTGATACAAACTTTCAATGATTGTAGTAAAATTTAAAACTACAATATATTCTGAAAGTTTCTTTTTGTTTGTAAATAATTTTACATGTTTATTTTGTTGTAAAGAGTTTATATAGGATATTCATAGGAAATGATATGTATCAGATATCAAGGAAGTTTATAAGTTGAATTTGTTCTTTTCTCTAAATTATATATATATATATATATATATATATATATATATAAGCAAATATATGGATATAGATCTCACAGTATGAAGAAAAATATACGGAAAAAACAAACAAAAATCCTTATATGCAATTATGCTGTTTTAATGTTAACTATAATGTCAACGTCGAATGTTTCGGTCTAATAAACCATCTTCAGGACATATTCATAAAATAATTTGTCATGTTGAATTGATAATGTTAATTATATTTTATGAATATGTCCTGAAGATGGTTTATTAGACCGAAACGTCCGACGTTGACATTGTATTAACATTAAAACAGCATAATTACATATAAGGATTTTTGTTTTTTTTTTCCGTATATTTTTCTTCATATATATATATATATATATATATATAATGTGTGTGTGTATATTATAAATAAACAAGTGAATATACTCTACATACTTATATTGTAAATCTAAAAATTGACACTCTCTACACATGTTCTATCACTGAAATTGAGCACTTTTATGCACACAGATGGTATACGCTAAAACTATATATTGTATCGATGTAAGCAATTGTAGCAATAGTTTTGTGGCCACATGTGAGGTTTTCTTGAACAGAAGTTAGAAATGGAATTACAAGTAATTTATTGTATTTAAAACATTTTCTTGCCTTAGCAAACTAAATAGAATAAATATATAAAGATATAAATGATAGTATATAAAGATGTTCTTATTTGTACATATGGTGAACTTAATGCTATATTTTTGAAGATATTGATAGATTTAGATTAGAGAAGGGTTTCTTGTTGCTTTGATAGTTTTCAGTTTAGGGTATATGCTATGTTGTTTTCAGTTCAATATGTGGTTTACTGGGGACTAAGACATCACCCAGAGGGGAAATGAGACACATTTTGTTCCTGTGAATAAAATGCACACAAAAAGAGTGAGAGGTTTTGCACCATATATTTTATAATGCTTTTTGGTAATGCCATCTAACACTTGCAAGCAGAAGTTCCCTTCCAGACAAGTGGAGTAATACCACAAGTGAAATATTATTATTGCATTGTTTGTTCATAGGTTAAGCTGTGTCTAAACTCCGACCAAAGAAGACAGGTGGAAATATTTCCATTTTCATAAGTGGAAAAAAAAACTTTTTAAAGAAAGTTTAAAATGGTATTCTTTGAAAGACTTAAGTAATTATGGCAGCTTCAGAAATTCTTCCTGATTGAACAATGCATTTGCATTTGTTCTTTTATATGTTGTGAAGGTAATTAATATTGAGCTGATTCCAGGTCTTTGAGAAAGAAGGAGAAAAATATTTTATGATAAGAAAAAACACAAATGTAATGGACAAATATATCCAAACAAAAAAAAAAATGATATCACAAGTTTTGGTAGACTTCTGAAATAAAAATACCTTTGTGGTGAACGCTCTATAAGTTTTAAATTCCATCCAAAATAAAGATCTGACAGTCTTTGTTTAAATGGTCTGTGGTTGGAGAAGTTTTTCTTAGAAAATACTGTAAAGAAGATAGTACACTCAACTACAATTTTACTGCTTACATTTGCCAAAATCAAAAGAAATATGCTGGCAAAAGTAGGAGTAAGGACATGGTAACTTGATCACGCTATCATCTGTCAACTTCTTGAAAATGTTTTATTTCTTGCTGTATAGGCTAGCATGTTTGTTTTTATATGATCAGACAATTCAGATGTCTAGTGTGTTCTCACTGTTAAAAAAAAGTGACCCTGTTTTTGTCAGTATCCTTGTGACTTGAGCTAATTTAATTATGTTCTAGTGGAGGTAAAATGAATAAATAAAATAATGAATTAACAAAGGTTGCAAAGACACGATTTGAAGTTGTTTTTTTTTTTTAAATCATTTCATCCTAAAGCAAGGGGATAATGCCACTAAGATTCAAGGGGTTATTGGGAATGAAAGAGAAGACATTAATGAGGAGAAGGGACAATAAATTATTCAGGAAGACACACCTAAAAAAAAAATAATGTAATAAGAACAAATGATAAAATAAAGAAAACCTAAAAATAGAATTTCATCAAATAGACTGGAGCAAGAAGGAATAATATTAAAAAAAAGTAAAAATACAACCAGAGGTTAATTAATGAATTGAATGGATAAAGTATCACAGAGTTCACACCTTATGTATGTGTTTTAAGCCAATCTATTTTTGGTTTAATGTCTTTTCTTATTCATAAGTTGCTATAACTTAAAGTGCAAGTAAGTTTCCAACTTTTTATGTCTAAAACTTTCCTCGGTTACTGCCTGGGTGTGTTTGAGAAGTCAAATGGCTAAGGAAAGAAAGAAATATTTACTTATTCAGGTTTGTATCACTGAAATTGAGCACTTTTACATATAGAGATGGTTTGGTTTGTTTTATGGCATATCAACTTAAATGGGTCATTTAATGCCGTCAATTTTTTTTTTTTTTTCTGGTAATATTTTTGTCTTGTCAAAAATCTATTTCTGTTAATATTTTTTTCCTCAAAAATGTATTGCTGGTAATATTATTTTTCAGAAACGTATAACTGGTAATGTTATCTTTTCAAAAACGTATTACTGGTAATATTATTTTCTTCAAAAATTTATTTCTGGCCATAATTTTTTACAAAGTATTTTTGGTATTAAAACCTATTTTTACACTAAAAAAGCATTATAAAATGCTTTTTACCTCAGTTTCAGGGTTAACTATTTGCCCATAGCTGGGACCCTAACAGATGCTACCACCCCAGGTCATGGTGGACCTGTGAATACCAGCAATTAAGAGAAGGTTCTACGCTTCTCAAAGCCTCCTGACCAGAGGCCTTGCTGCTGGATGTAGTTTATCATCTTACCCTGGACATGGATGTAGTTTATCAAACAAAAATAAAATATCACTTATTAAATTCTTATATTTTGTTTTGTGGGTTGCCATTTTATGTTTTCAGTTTACCAGTATTGAAGGAATATTATTTTGTAAAAGAAAGTACATCTATGTAAGTGATTGTAGCAATAGTTTTGTGGCCACATGTGATGTTTTCTTGAACAGAAGATAGAAATGGAACCTAAGGCTATAGAACCCAGTCTATCTTATAGACCCATATCTGTGGGGAGAAGATATGGATTCATATGTTTCCCCAAGAGTATTAACATATAAGTGAATGTAATAAACTGAACTGGAATTCAAAGTCTGTTTTCTGATTGCTCAATCTGAGCTGCAATCCATTACTCCACCATACTTTAAGATTATAGTCATCATTAAAACCTCCTAGCAAGAGTCTGTTTGACAATGTAGCAATTATTGCTGTAATATAAGATGCTTTAGTGGAACTTCTTTCTTGCAAATGGAAGATAAAGGAAATGAAGTTGATTTCTCCCTGTGTTCATGGCATGCCAGGTCTTTATCATGAGCATCAGGATTGGTGGAACTAAGTTATGTAGCTTGTAGAACCTTTGCCATGGAAATATCAATAGAGTGGCAAGAGGCTTGTAATGTTTCTGTCTGTGGGAAAGGGGTTGTAAAGGGGAAAATAATTCATCCCCACAAGACTGCACAGACACTTTTGAACTCTATCAAGATTAGCAAGGGAGAACTGGGTAGCTCTAGATCAGATATGGCAGCAATACTTCATTTTCACTCTGATCTGGCTCTTGTAAATAAATCCTAATTAGCCTAAATATTAAATTTATAAACATGTGAACTTTTGGTTTCAAATATATGCCAGTGCTAAAGCTTCAACAGATTTTTGCCAGAAAAAGTATTTCTGTAATCTTTGCCTTACAGTTGTAATAAATAATAATTTTACTCAATCGTAAATTAAAAATATGTTGTAGTAAAGAAAAAATGTAAACTTATAGTAGCAACAAATGCCTGCAATAGGTTTCTTGTCTCTCGACCACAACACTTTTAGCCAAATCACAGTTCAAATGATAGTCTGTCATAAGAGTCCAAAAGGCAACATAGAAATGACAAAACGGGATCACAAATCCAACCTTCACTTCTCACCAGCAAAAACGTGAGTTTGTCTGCCAAGCTAAGAAAAATGAAAAAATCCTCTCCTGTAAGTGAAAAGCAGCAGCTTTTATTCACCGAGAGAGTTTTCTGATTGGCTACACCACTCAGGGGAGGAAAGAACTTTAGCATAGATTCTGATACTTAAAATAGCAGATTTTTCCTAACTACTTTTGGTCATTTTTCTTTGGCAGATCACACACAAAACACAAACTCTTTTTCGAGGTTGGTGATTATCTCTTTCACTACAAAATAAAAAAAATATCAATGTTAGTCTAGACTCATGGGCAACGTTTTTGTGCATGAAGACCATATTGAAATTCATCAGCCCTCATAGGGGCCACATTCACCAAGTGATATTTTTACTGTTACACATTTTATATCTTAGGTAAATAATGCATAAAATAGAATTTAATAAATATATAATCTCATCAAAACAGACATTATCAAACTGAAAAACAAGACACATTCACACAAATACTTTATTCACCTTTTAATCAAATTAATGACATTGCTTCTTTTGAAATAGAATTTTGATATCAGGCTATAACATGGTGGTTTTTAGTTTTAATTGGTCTTCCAAATGCTCATCTGTCAACTGTGTTCTTAGTAAATTCTTGATTGGTGTCAAGCAGAGTTTTCAAGATATTACCTTCAGACAACTCAATAAGATCCATTTGTAACTCCTCAGGAGCCTCTGATATGTTAACAAAGTGAGGCTGAAAAGCAAGTTTCAGCATGATGTGATGCTTTTTAAAATAACTGAATCTTCTGCTGTATTCTTATATTAATGAGTCTAAAACTGACTGGTATTCCTGAAAAGATTCATAGATATTCTATATTCTTTCACACATTAGTTACTTTTGAAAGTTTTGACTGAGCTAGAAAGGACTTGAAAAATAACAAATACTCTCTAAATGAAAGAATTTTTGACATATCATATATTGACTTATTTCTGCCTTGCAACAAAATATTTAACACAGTTTGCTTTGTCATTAGCGGAGACACAACAGTTTTTGCCAGAAAACGTATTTCTGTCATACTTGGCTTACAGTTGTAATACATAATAATTTTACACCATTGTAAATTAAAAAGAAAAAGAAAATATCAATGTTATTCTACACTACTGATGGGGGAACTTTTTCTGTATGAAAGCCACATTGAAATTTACCGGCACACATAGAGGCTGTATTCCCCAAGTGATTTTTACTGTTACACATTTTATATCTTAGGTAAATAATGCATAAAATAGAATTTAGTAAATTTGTAATTAAATCAAAACAGACATTATAAAACTGAAAAACAAGACATGTTCAAACAAATACTTTATTCATCTTTTAAACAAATTAAAGACTTCATTGACATTGCTTCTTTTGAGATAGAATTTTGATATCAGGCTCTAACATAGTGGTTTATAGTTTTAATTGTTCTTCCAAATTCTCATCTGTCAACTGTGTTCTCAACAAATTCTTGATTTGTGTCAAGTACATGAATATGGACTCACAATTCTATGTTGAAAGAAAACAAGAAATAAGTCGGCATGTATGTTCATGAATGCGAGTATATTCTAGCCACCCTTTTTCCAAATTTCAATAACATCTTCCTTGCTGTCAAATATACTGTTTAATAAAAAAAGGTATGTCTACTCTAATACGAGTATCCACTAAAAGTAACATTTAAAATGTGTTGGAATCGTTAGCAAGATAAGAACAAGAAAAGTATTAAAAATTATTTAACAAAAATCAAACTGACAAAATTTAGATATTATATATTGACTTATTTCTGCCTTGCAACGAAATATTAAATACATTTTGCTTTTTCAATAGGGCAGGCTCAAATGCAGCATCTCAGTGAAATTTTGTATTTGATATTTCGCAAAATTAATTGCTTTCTTCGAAAAAGTAAATTATTTGCTCTTGTAAAGATATAATTTTGACCAATACATGTCTTTGCGATAACCAGTATATTTTTGAATGATAGGGCAAATTTACACTAGTTACCTCATTATCTATCATCAACATGTTTCAATACTGACAATGTTTCATGATATTTGCTCATATATAGTTCACAGTACTTATAATCATTTGTAAAGTGTTATTTAAAATAGCAGATTTTGCACAGAGAATTTGCTGGTGCAGAATGCAATGAAAGGAAATCAGTGAATTTGGATTTGTGGTTTATTTTTTTAGATGTGAAATGAATCCTTCATTTTTAGCAAGATGGTGTTTAATTTTGTCAAGTGCATATTTTGCTGGTCAAAGGGAACGGAATTCAATTTTTTTATATTACAGTAGTCCTTTGTTTGCTTAGAGTTCTTCTTGTGTAGTAGAAGTTTTTCTTTGTAAGTTGAGTCATAGAAATAAATTTGTCATCAATGTCTTGAAAAGCCAACTGCTAAGTTGAGTTACATTTGTTTCCTTCTATGTTCAATTTGCTCCCTTTTTTACTGTCTTTTGTCTGTTGTCAGCACTTTGTATCTGTTTATATGACTGTTTATTTTCTCACACCAGCTTGTGAATTTCTTTCTTTTCTTGTTCTCTAATTTCCCAAACATGATGGATGCTTCTCAGTGGTTGAATATTTATTTCTAACAGACTCGAGAATTTCTTTCTTTGTTTCTCTAGTTTTCCCAATACAAGGCCTCTTGTTGATTGAATATTTACTTCAGACCTAGTCACAAATTTTTTTTCTTGGAATTGGTGATTTTTTTTTATTTTTGGTTTCTAACTGTGATATGAAATAATTTTAAATATAAACACTCATAAAAGATGGTCTGAATTTTGTGGTTTTCTTTCTAGATAAAAATAATTTAATTTTTTTCATACTGTATTAATGATTTTTTTTGTTTGTTTTGGCTTAAAATATTTTTATCGGGTTATTCTTTTCATGGAAAAAGAAAAAGAAGAAAACAAAGAAAAGACTGACAGCTGAAATTGTTAGTAAGGGGGAGGTGAAAAGTTAGCCAAGGTGTGACCAACAAACACATCACTATGTCACTAACTAACAAAGACTGTTGTTAGAAGCAGAATAATATTAGTGTGATGAGATATATTATTTTCCTGCAAAGATCTTAATGGTTCCAAGTTAACACCAGAGAAGAAACCTTAACCAACTCAAACCGCACAAGGAATATATTTTTCATCACCAGTAACACAAACTCAAAATGATAAATTTAATTATTGCTGAGAAAGAGGAAAATTTATTGAGAGCCTTAAAGCTGCAAGTTCCCCACTCCTGGTCTAGACATTTTACAAAAAATAAGATGTTAAGATATTTGTGAAGTTATTTCACAGTAATGTAGAAAAAAATCGTCATGAATCATTGTAAGAAATTTATTTATTCAAACTCTTTATTTTCTATAGTGTAACATTCAAAATCAATTTGCTTTCCATATATCAACTTCCCATATCTCCAACTTACATATCTACAACTTTCACTTTTTCCTTCTTTTTTGGATCCTCTTCTCTATCTTTTATATATCTTTTCTCTCTCTCTCTCTCTCTCTCTCTCTCTATATATATATATATATATATATATATATATATATATATATATATATATATATATATATATATATATATATATACTTTGTCTTTTCTCTGTTGTTTTCTATTTTTACTAATTATATATATATATATATATATATATATATATATATATATATATATATATATATATATATATATATATATATATATTTACATCTTTCTCTTCTTGGTATATTTTACCTTCCTGTAGTTTCAGAAAGCACAATATTGTTTACCCTCAACCAATTTTTTTTTTTTTTTATCAACTGGTGCCACTGTCATTTATCCTTCATTTGAAATGTCATGTCCCTAGACATAGTTTTCTACATGGTTTCATCAATAAGTCTGCAGCCTAATGATTACAAAACCTCCTCCCTTATCTATGCAACTAATTCAATGGTGAAATATATTATTTACATAGATGAAATATTATACAGTGAAGATTTCAGCTTCTAATGATGCATCAGGCTAAGGACAGCTTAACTGAGTCTTAATTTTCTTTTTGATTTTATATAGTGCTTGTAGAGTAATGGACATGGTTATCTGTAATAGACAGAAATGCCCAACAAATGGAATAGACACAGTTTCCAATAAGCAATAACAAAAAAAGGGAAAGGACAGGAAAAAATTAATACTTAGCAACCAATATATACATATATATATATATATATATATATATATATATATATATATATATATGCAAAACAAAACTAGGAAACATAACACCAGCAAGCCAAAAGGGTAAGAACAGGGTATGAATGGTGTTAACACACAAAAGGAATACAGTCGAGTGATTGTAGCATTCTGATTTCAAGACAAGAAAGTACAAAAATATGGCTGATGAAACCGAGAAGTGGTCAATCTTAGTAGTTAGGAAGGAATTCAAGTATGCATCTCTATGATATATATATATACCCATATATATATATATATATATATATATATATATGATAAAATATAGCTTTATGGTATCCTATATTTGTGTGTTAAAGTTCTTAATATCAGGAATATTTTATGTAAATCTAGTAGTGGATACTGAAGTCAACACCCAGAGGCAACATACTGTTCCATGCTAAAATGTAATCATCAGGCTCTATCAATATATATATATATATATATATATATATATAGAGAGAGAGAGAGAGAGAAATCTCATATTTCCACTGTTGTTATCTAAGAAAATGACTGTATAATGATTTCACCTTTTAATATTTTTTTATTTTAAAACAGTCTATTATGTCTGTAAACATTTGCTTCTATATCAGTGATTATTAGAATCACCAATTTCATTCCTCTTTTAGTCATCGAAATGTTCCTCAATTTCTGTCACATTTTGACGTCATCAACTATTTTTTTTTCACCCAGATACTTATACATATTAGTGAAATTTAACCCCAATTTCTCCCCGGGGCTAAAATTCTTCACACTTAGATTTGGAATTTCACATCTGGAAACTAAATGCTTTCCATTTGAGAATCATTTTTTTTTATTTTTCTTTTACTCCTTCTGGGAACTCATGTACAGCTGTAATATGTTTCCCCTTATTTTCCAATATCATTTTTTTTTTTTTACTTGATCTGCATTCCTGATCATTTACCCTCACCATCTTATTCACTGTTGTTAGTCTCCATTCATTGTTTCCTATGCATCTTCCCGTTTCACATATCCTTACCTTCATTTGGATTTCTTTCCTTTTATATTCTAACATATGCATCTATCTTTGTTCACTTACGCCTAGTTTTGAATTGCCATGACTTACCCTTTCTTTTTCTTCCTATATTTTTTTTTTCTTTTGACAACATCTATATTTATAGCTTTCTTCTTTTTGCATCCTTATACTTCTGTTCATGTTCACCCTTTCATTATTATCTCCCCTTCTTTAGCTCCCACCTCATTGGTCTACCAATCTTTCATTTACCCCTTGATTTCTTTTTATTGTTGTGGCTTCCTTGACTGAAAAGAACCTTATTAGCTTCTGGTCAATATGAAACTAGTTAATAAGATGTAATGATAGAGGAAGACGTCTCTATGCTTGTCATTACTCTTTTATTTTCTTCTCTTCTCTGCCATGCAATCTGTTCTGGGCTATTTCATTCCTTCTTTCCTTCCTTAGAAACTAACGTTTCCTAGCTATTCTTATTTTTCTTTTTTTTTAAGTTTTATAATTTTTTTTTTTTTTTACTTTGTATGTCTGGTGTAATGATGGCCAATTCTTATACATTGAGATACATCAGAGAAATCGGTACTACAAGAAATAGCAGTCATCTTACCAAAAAGAGTCCTGTTTTGGAGGACTGTCATTGAAGAAAGCAATGTTAAAAAGCTAAGGAAAAAAAAAAAAAGAAATTGATGTAAAAAAAAAAGTATAGAAAGAAACAAAAAGAAAAGCAGAAAACAACTGTAAGATAAAGGCAATGAAATGTGATTGATCATTTATCGATAAAGAGCAAAAGAGAAAAATTCTTCATTATATACGGTAATATAGAAACTAAATAAGGACGTATATGTACTATTATTGAGAGAATTGTTACCTTTATACATGCACACTTTATATATATACACACATATATATATATATATATATATATATATATATATGTATAATCTCATTTATAACAAATTTAGTATAGGAGATAAGGAAATTGAAGAACATGGAATAGGTTGTGTTAGGGGTAGTTTTGACCAAAACAGCAAGATGCTAAAAAACAACAAAATATAAAACTGAGAACTCAAATCATGTTCTTAAATAGCCTCATTGGATCAAAGCTCCTATCTGTATATCATGCATGATGTCTAAATTGTTCAGAAATGTCGAGACAAAAGGCTATAGAGAAAAGTTTTCTCTGATCAATGATTAAAAATGTATTCAATGTAATGAATCCTATAAGTCTTTAAGAAGATAACACATCAACAGACCTGATAGACTGAGACTACAGAATCACCAGTAAGGAAACATTATCAAATAGCAAAAACAAAATTAATTTATAACCTTAGAGAGCAGCAACAAATAAAATGGATAGCTCATGTAACGAGAAGGAAAACAATTATATAATCAAGATATTCCCCTTCTACACTATATTAAACAAAAGGTTCGGCAAGAAACCCCCATCACTACTAGAAACATAGATACAATTTAGTGGAGAGAGAATTTTATGTTTCTGAAAAACTGATTTAAGACAAAGGTTTTATCAATTACTTATTCCATTAAATAAATACACACACACAAATATATACATATATATGTATGAAGACATTTTTATATTTATACATTCTTTTTATAGATACAAGTATTTAAGTAAATGCTCTATTTATAATAAACAGTATTAAACAACATTTACTGGTCTAAATGTCCAAGAAATTTTCATAGAAAATATTCATCCTCCGACAGGATTCGAACTTGTGTCCTATATGGAACTATCATTTAGCTTGATATGCCTTAACCAATTTGGCTACAGAGGAGCGTTCAGTTAGCAAGGTTGAATTTACTGTTTTTAAACTTCAATTTTCCATGAATCTCTCACATACATTCATATTTGCTCAAAGCACATCCAAATGTAAACAAATGACGTCATACTTTATGAAATAGATAAAGTCTGACAATTATAATTGCTTAAGGCATGTCAAGCTAAATGACGGTTCCATATAGGTTACAGGTTCGAATCTATGAAAATTTCTCAGACATTCAGGCTGGTAAATATTGTTTAATACTGCTTATTATAAACAGAGTATTTACTTAAATACTTGTATCTATAAAAAGAATGTATAAACATAAAAATGTCTTAAAATAATTGTCTGACTTTGTCCATTTCATAATGTGTGACATATATATATATATATGTATGTATGTATGTATGTGTGTGTATGTATGTATGTATGTATGTATGTGTGTGTGTATGTCTGTATGTATGTGTGTGTGTGTGTATAGTGTGTGTTGTCACAGTTATGCGTATCTATTGGCACTTTTCTGAGTAGGTGACAAAAGGAAATGTCTTATTGGTAATGTTCATACATAAATGGCCTTCTATTCATTGAGAAGGTGCTACATTCACATCCATTTTTAGCCTGAGTGAGTGCAACCCCCCTGAATTATCCAGATGTCAGATGGTGCACTTGACAGATTGTGCACTATTGATCCTCGGAGGTCAACTGACCTGTTTGTTCTCTTCCAGTGGTGACCCATGGTAGCAGTAGTCATGATAATGTCCAACATGTCATATTATTAAGCTTGTTGGTTTGATTTAAGCTTATCTGGTTTGTAGGGTCTTTCACAGAGAAATAAAATATTAATATTTCTTTGTGTGTGTAAACACAAAAGTTTAATGGGGATTGGGTCTTGAATACAATTTATTATTTTAAAAAATTAAAACAATGAAAAATTTCTAATTTTCACAATTTGAAGCCTGGAAATTATGTTAAGATTATGCAGGGTTAGAATCAAAGAGAAGACTGTTGAACATATTGGTCCTTCTGTATCACAGTGAATGCTGGAGAGTCTCCTCACAGATGACCTCCAGTAAGCACCTGAATCTAGCTATTGTACACCTTTACAAGAGCTTGATCAGGCCAAAAAAGTAGTACTGATGCTATATATGGGCAGGAGCTGTTCAGTTTTAACTTTCCAGTCTGAAGTCCAAACTGTCTCCATGTCATTATGGATGACAAATTATTTTCCACACTACAGACCATTTCTCACAGACAAAATACTGCAAACTTCTCACTGCTCTATTGCTATTTCCACAAAAAGTTTTCAGATGAGTTAAGATTTCTTAGTTTCATCAGTTCTAACCTTTATGGCTAAGAACCACCCTCTTTTCTTTTGTATTCCATTAGTGATATATAAGTTACACTCAAATTATCTTCAGTAATAACAACTTCTCTTCTTCCATCTATTCTTTTTTATATAAAGTTTGTTAACGGCATTACTACAATGAATGTTCATCCATTTCCTCAAATCTCCTATTGTCCAGCTTAAAAATCTTTATATGGATACTGCGCATCCATGAAAGGCAGAGGAAATCTGGGAATAACCTATATAAAGAGTTTGTGTAAATGGATTGTAGTACTGGCAGTGGATATGATAGTAAAAAGTCAAACACTGTTATGAGCTACAAATTTGTGGAGTATCATAATTATTCACATCCTGAAGAGACAAGACACAGAAGAATTCAATTAAAAAAAAATCTTGCAGACAACTATTCCTCATTTTAATCATCATCACAACACCATCAACAGACTGTGATAATTAATGTAACATAGATTATATATAGGCATCTAAAATTCTTAGGTTGCATCAGAAAGGAAAGCAGAATGCATGGTGCATAAACAACAGGGTATTAAAACTGAAATGGTAAAGAAGATTTAAAAAACATCTGGCTTAAAGCTTATTATAAGATGAAACAAAATAATGCTCAAATCTAAACAGGTTTCTATAGATCAACTAGGGAAATGAAGAAAATATGGCAGATTGTATTTCAGGACAAAGAAGAAAATGGGTAAAAGAAAGAAAGGAAGAGAGAGAAAGATATAAAAGAAGCAAAGGGCGGGACATTAAAAAAGAAGAAAATAAAGAAACAAAGGGGAACCTCATATTGACAGGAAGTGGACATGGAGAAGCAGGATGGCAAATAATGTTAGACTAAGGAAAATAAATTAAGGAATTTAATGGAGAAAAAAGGTGAAATACAACAAAAACAAAAAGAGAAAAGAGAAAAGAGAGTGCTATAAGTACAGGATTGATTGGAAAAAGAATTAAGAGAAAAAGAATGAAAAGTACGAAAAGTAGTGATGGCTTGCTTTATGGGTGAAGTTGGTCACATGTCAGAAATTGATAATCAGGTTCAGGTACAAAGCCAGGTTTGGGATTTTGATTTTGTTGAGAGTCAGACCCTCTCCACTTGGGTGATTGACATAACACAATGAACCTTCCTTGTTGCATCTAAAGGGTTGAATCATCAACATTCCCAACATATTCCTTTACCTTCTGAATTGCTATTTGTTCTCTATATACTTATAATTTTCACTTCCTCCTTCTATGCTTATATCACACATGTGAATCAGTAATGGCTACCTTTAGCCTATTCAGCTGTAAGATGATGAGACCTTGTTGCCAATCTAGTACTGTGCTTAAATTAATAGACTAGTGATCATAGAGGAAATCATGTGAACAGTTACCAAGAATATTAATTATGAATAAAATCTACATTGGAGAGACAAAACAGGATTCATGTTAAGGAGTTGAAAGGTTTTTCTTTTTCTTTAACAAAATGTTTATAGAAATTACATACAAATTTCAAATCTAATCTTAATGTATTTTACTTTTATGTGTTTTTCTTCAAGGTTTATATATCCAACATTGTTTCAGTACTAATTAAGATCAAAGGAGAAATAGCTTGTTTGTATATTAATCATAGAAGACATATTTTGTTCCTTTCTTTACTGTAACTTTATCTATATTCTTCTTCCTCCATCTCTTCTTGTTTGTCTTCTTGTTTCACATGCTTCCCCTTTTTCTACAAATATTACTCCCCCATTATTATTTTTTATCACTTTCTCTCTTTCTCCTGTTCTCTTCCCTTTCTTCTTTTTTCATTTCTTTTGCTCTCCTTTTTCCATTTCTCTTCCCTTTCTTCTTTTCAATTTCTTTTGCTCTTCTTTTCCCTCTTTTCTCTTTTCTTATTTTTTTATTTCTTTTCTTCTCCTTTTCCTCCATTTTTCTTGCTTTTCTTCTTCACTCTATTTCTTTCACTCTCCTTTTCCCCATTTCTCTTTCTTTTCTTTATTCTTTATATTTCTTTTGCCGTCCTTTTTATTATTTCTCTTACTTTTCATCTTGATCTGACACTGCTCTTTCTCACTTTTCTGTTCTGATTTTTTCTTCCCTTTTAGTCATCATTGATTATTCTACTTCCTGAAATGTATCTTTTTATTCTCTATCCCCACCAGCTTCTCAATACTTCTTTGTTTGATATATTTTCCTCCAACACTCTCCTCTTTGTAACCCTTTCTCTTCAGTCCCTGTTATATATCTTCTATAGTGGGCTGATTTGTAGTTATCATCTCTTTCTAGCCATGGTCAAATCCTATGCACTGAACAGGACAGGCATACAGGGTAATGATACATTCATCACAAAAGCTTTTGAGTTTCCTTTTGCAACACATTCATGCCAATAGGCTAACCTGCAATTCTTTCATTGAATCCCTTTGAAATGCCTTTAGCTTGACATTTCATCTTTGTTATCACAGATGATTACAAAACCACAACCCAATTGTATGGACAACGTAAGAAAAAAAAAGGCTTAAAAACAAGTAATACTGAAACATTAACATGGCAGACAGCTATAAAAATAAAAGTACCCTTTTAGTGAGGGTGTAGCAGTTCTTGGCAAGGAATATGCTTTATAGAATAATGTTACTTATCGCATTAGTTTACAGATTTAATCACTGTGTTCACTGCCTAAAGAAAATTAAATGACATGCTTTGTAATGATTTCCACAGTGAATATGTGTTTACTGTTTATAATATGTAGAAATGAGCTATACGTATCTCACCATAGAGTAATGGTTAACAAGTTAGTCGACTATTGACTAATGTGAAAATAAGTACTATCTTCATTGGGGGTTTAATGTTTGTGACTATGTACCAGACTAACCATAACTTTCTAAATAGCTATAGAAAGGAAACAATTATATACATATATCTATAAACAAAAGTGAACACTAAGGTCAACACCGAATGGTGAATGTGTATTTCATGTTTGAATGAAATTTCAGGAAACACACACACACACATATATATATATATATATATATATATATATATTTCTGAAATGTTTCAGCCGTTGTATGCTCCAGCCATCTTCAGGTGGTTGGAATGTCAAACTGAAACCTTTATTTCACTCACTGGGGTAGACTGTTCTAGTTCCATGGGCATGTTTAATGGATGTCAGTTATCTCCTGTTAATTCCCCTGTCCAAGTTCTCCACTGCCTTAACCAGGTATTGAACTAACACTCTTTGGGTCCTGTCACTGGATCTAACCGACTTTATTCACTGTGCCATGTATCAATGAGGACATAAATTTAGTGACAAAGATGAGGACAACAGTCTGAATAATGTTAATAGTATATATATATATATATATATATTGTTAGAAAATGATATCCAGAACAAGTGGCTAGATTACATAATAAAAAAACAACTTAAAAAAATTAATTTAAGACTAAAATTTCCAGCATCCTTCTATTTGCATAATTTTAATGTTCCCACTTTTTCATTAATACATGGATATATCTATATATATATATTTCATGTAATTTTCAGACGACTATATTTGGACATGGCCTGAAGATTCTGTTCAAACATGAAATAGACTGTCACATCTAGGTGTTGACCTCAGGGCCTTCTTTTATATTTCATATTTACTTATCTATCACTGATATTGAGCACTTTTATCCTTAAGTATAACATACCGGAAAACTACATTTTTTCATATATATATATATATATATATATATATATATATATATATGATAAAAGTATAGTTTTACAAACATATAGTTTTAAGATATTTTGATATTGCTTGATGATTGTGTTCACACATGAAACAGACTGCCACTTTTAATTTTTATATATATATATTAAATAAAATCAGACCACTTTAAGCTTCCATGTAATAAATTATTTCACCACAGCCCTTTAAAAAGGACTGCGGATCATCAGACTTTATTTTTTATTTTTTATTTTTTGTTTGGAAGTAAAGTCTGATGATCCGCAGTCTTTAAATGGGGTGTGGTGAAATAATTTATTACATGGAACCTTAAAGTGGTCTTTTTTTATTTAAATTATTTGCTCTGGATTTACATTGAGCTCTCTGGATTATATCCTCCTTAGGTTTACCCATACATATTACCTAGTTTTTCATAAACTAAATATATATATATATATGTGTGTGTAAGATAGGATAAAGAACAAATATGAAACATATCTTAATCTAACATGTTTCACATTATGAAGGCTTAGTAAGAGATCATATAGAAATGATAAAAAGCAGAGTTGTAAATCGTATGTTGTATTTGGCTATTTCTTATTGGTTAGATATGTGTCACATGTAATGAAGTAATGGATAATATTCAGATATGTGTTAGAAACATTCTGGATGCTAAAGTGTATAAAAAATCTCAATTACACACAAGCAGACACACACACATACATATGTATATAAATTTCAATTACACATTATATATATATATGTATTTAAGATTTATATATAATGTGTAATTGAGATTCACACACACACACACACACACACATATATATATATATATATATATATATATATATATATATATAAAACTGAATTACACACACACACTCCCACATATATATATATTTATATATATATAAATAAATCTCAATTACACATACACTACATATATATAAATGCATGTGTGTGCAATTGAGTTTTATATATATGTATAATTTAGATTTATTTATATATATATATATATATATAATATATTATATATATAAAACTCAATTACACACAAACTACATATATATATATATATATATATATATATATATATATATCAACTACACATTATGTATGTTCATGTCTATATATTTATGGGAAAGGTGCATGCATGCCTGAGTTGTTAGAATATTAGCATTTTGAATATGTAACCTGACTGATTTGTCAAAGAGGTGACATGATGATAATATTAACCTTGGAAGATGATCCCAGCTTTCAGTATCTTTTTGAAGTGCCTGAATAACATTCCCCATGGGTTGACACAAGTCAGGTAATTGAGACTGGGCAGATGAAACTCTTCAGAAGTTATCAATAATTTTGCTAGGAACAAAGTTACAAGTCTTCCTAACCAAGGATATGAGTGGACTGGTTTTGTTCAACAGTTAATCATGTGAGATTATGGCCTCTCACCAAGAAACTCTAACAAAAGTCCACTCAATATAGTCACAGTATAAACCACAGGAGAACATTGAAGAAATACAAATCTGCCTCAATAGGTGTCTGATAAAGGTATTAGCTAGCCAAACTGGTACATGGGCATATTTGGAAATGTAACAACAAAATCCAATAGCACATTCCAAAAGATACGTAAAGAATTAAGAAACAGAAAAAAAATTCTTTAGAAACATGAGTATTGAACTCTTATGCAATATCCAACCTTCTCTATGATGGTGAATGCTGGACCATCTCATCACAGAAGGAGAAGAGATGAAACAACAGAAATTTGATTCTACAGAAGGATGCTGAGAATACAATGGACTGAAAATGTGTGCAACATGAAAATTCTAGCGAAAATGAAAACAAAAGGACACATATTTCATATAATAAAGAGATAGTTGAAATTTCTATGGTGCCTGATAAAGTAAGAGGGCTTGGAAAAATAGACATTGACAGGACATATTGAAGGCAAAAGAGAGTATAGTAGTGGATAACATATCTATCGAGCTTGTGTAAATGGTTGCCAGAACAAGAGTAAAAAGAGGAAGCAAAAAGACAAAATTTACTAAGGGCTACAAAGGATAGAAAATTATGGAGATTCTTGATTGTGCAAATTCTGATAAAATTGTATAAACAATACCTTAACTTGCCTTCATCCAGAAGGAATACAGCCCATAGAAGAAGACAGGTTTGCCAATACACCAAATGATGCTACTAGATTTAGTACCAAGTGAATTTGTATGAGGCTTGGTAGCAACCCCAGCACCCTAGATGGACAGTTATACTGATCTAAATATCACCAACTGCCCTATTATATCACATTATGGAATCATAAGTGGATTCATACCTTTTCCAGTAGCATCACTCTGGGGCGAAAACATATTGTTTTGGCTGGAGCTAGATTCATTATGTCCTTAATAATCATGCGACTCAGAAATAAATTACCTATCACCTAAATCTGCTTACATCTATGTTTTGGTCTATGGAAAGGAAATGAATTCAGTTATACACCTCTGCTTTATCTCTAGTTTCATGTTGAACATTATTTGTCTAGGCTGACATTTCTTTGTGTGTTTCCATGATTTCTTTGAAAAACTACCAGAGAAGTTTCCAATTGTTATCTCCATAATTTTAAATTCAGAGCTGACCTTGAAACAACAGCCATCCAAGACTAGAGAGTCAAGATTACTGTTTAATCAATAGCTAGGTGGAGATGGATTCATAATTTTTTCCAGATTTTTGTATGAAAGTGAATTCAATATGTTAGATGGAAATTTGAACTCAGCTCCCCAGTTCCACTTTTTGCTTCAATAACTGGTAAGCCAGCCACACATCAATGTTGAAACTCATAAAAAGAAAGAAAAATTTTTAAATGTAATAAAATCAAGCTTTGCAGGAAGCTGTTTAAGTATAAATGATGAACAACTGTAACTTGGCCATAAACTGGAAGGAAAAATACAGAAATTAAAATTATGAACTGCCACTTCTTTCAGAGGAACTCTTCTCTAATGTTAGACTAGAAGGCTTCAAAAGAAGCTAGGGACAGGATTAAATAGACCATCACCAACAAGATATTTGCCACAAGGTTTCTCTTTAAATGGATATCAAGTAAAAAAAAATATGTGCGCAAAAGCACCACTATTGGGTCACCCTGCCTGTTCTTTTTGTTTTCTGTATTTATTTTGATTTATCTTATGATATACTTCTATCTATATTTAGCTGCCTAATTTTATTGACACTTCAGATACTTGAAAAAAAAAAGAAAACATAATAACAGTATTATATGACCTTTAAAACAGTGATGTAAGACATAACTTTGGAATGTTTTGTTATGGTGATAGTACATATATATACATACATACATATATACACACTATATGTACATATATATATATATATATATATATATATATATATATATATATATATATATATATGCACACACACACACACACACACACATCTCCTGCTCATAAAGCTGAATGTTTCGCCTGTCGTAAATTCTCTTTAAACTTGACTCATCTGAATTATCTTTACCTAACTTCCCATTTAGAAGTGAATCTCTGTTGAGTGATATGCATGTAACCTCTTCTGTGATTTCATCTCCAATCTGGATCACACAAAGCATATGGATCTGATGGTAGCCCTGTAATTTTCCTTCAGAAGTGTGCTCACAAACTCGCTTCTCTTCTCTCTAAACTGTATAATAAATGCCTTGCAGCCTTTCTTTTTGCCTGTTGGAAATCCTCATCTGTTGTTCCAGTTTTTATGAACTAATTTGGAAGAGTCAGATTGTTCACCTATCAGCCTATTAACCTTCTCTTTCTTTTTGGGAATCAACTAGAGGCTCTAATCAGTGCTGAATTGGTTAAGCATATCACGTCATAAGTTCTTCAATAGCAATATGGCTTTCATTTCTCTAGGTCAACTGCTCATGTACTGATGATTATGGAAAGAGTCTGTCTAGAAAAGAATTATTAGGTTGGTGCAAAAATAATGTCATTTTCTCACATAGTAACATATGTGAGAAAACGACATTATTTTTGCACCAACCTAATATGAAGGCTGTTGTTTTGAACATCTCAAAAGCTTTCATTTTGGCATCCAAGTTTTCTGTTGAAAAGTTATTGTGTTTCTGGCCAAATTTTTTAACTGATCCAGTTTTATCAAATCGTAAAATGAAAGCTATCCTAAATGGCCATTCTAGATCCTTTTTTACAAATGCAGATGACCCCCAAGTCTCTATCTTTGTTCCGACTTTGTTTTTTTATTTTCATTAACAACCTTTCCAATGATATCAGCTCTCAGCTTGCTATCTATGCTGATGACACAAACATTTACTCCTATCATTTGATAGTAAGTTTGATCAGTCTGATAAGGTCAAAACTGCACTCTATTAATCATCTGAGAGACCTCTTTCTGTCTTTCATCAGCATGGCAGATGCTAACCTCCAGGAGAGTGACTTGTTGTTAAATCCATTGCTAGGTTAGCTGCTAAGAAAGTTGCTTCACCATGTTGTGCTAGATAATTTTTCTTTTCTGAATCTATCTTGTATATTTATAAGTCTACCATTTGCTCATGCTTAAAATATCACTGCTAAGGGTCCAGTTTTCCTGCTTTATATCTAGAAATCCTTGATAAAATCCAAAGAAGAATCATCAATATTATGGGTCCTAATCTGGAATCTTGGATTTTCCCACTGGTGTAAGATTGCCTCCCTCTTACCCAGGCTTTATGAATTTAAGTGCAGTACTAGTTTGGTGATGAGGTCTCATCAATTTACAGTTGAGCTGGGTAGATGTAACCATAAGTTCTATGCTGACAGTTTCTTTTTTCATGCTTCTTGCATGCGGAACTCTGTCCCAGCTCCATGCTTTCCAGTCAACTTTAATTTTCAAAAATTTAAATGCAATTTCAATCACTATCTGCTGAGCCCCTGATTACTATTCCTTTGTTCCTACTCCTTAGTAATGTTTCTGTTTTCTAATTTTTCCACACTCATTAAACTTTTTGTATTCCACTGGGATGAACTTGGTATGAAAGAAAACAAATACACACATATTATAAACACACACACACACACACACACACATATATATATATATATATATATATATATATATATATATATATATATATATATATAAAGGTGGACTCTCTTATCATGAAAAATAAATGAGGGTCAGCATTCGATGGTGCCTTTTGTTTTACACTTATGCATGCTAGCAGGTGTTATTGTGAAAAAAATCAGGTAAGGGAAAGACATATTTCATTTGTGCTTTCTTAAGTCTGATACTGTGACAATGCCACACTGAGATAAAATTTGTTAAAGCAGGATTTTGATGGTGTCTCTGCTTCAGAGCTTGACAAAGTGATCATGAAGCTTCTATCTTCACAACCCTTTAACTTAATGAAATATGTCTTACACGACTCCTTTCGATTTGATGCTTATGCATATATATATATATATATATATATATATATATATATATATATATGAGAAAGAACAAACAGGAAATGTTTATCAATCTAACATGTTTCACTTTTATTAATGGTTCATCAAAGAATGAGATATGGAGAAAAAGAAGAAAGAAATTCTGGTATTTTTAATTTTGTGTTTGATTTTCTTTGGTTAATCATGTTTCATATTTTTTAAAGCCAATGTTAGTATAATTTATGGCATTCTGAATTTAATAAAGACATCATCTCCATGCAAATTTAATAGAGACATCATCTCCATGCAAATTTAATAGAGACATCATCTTCATCCAAATTTAATAGAGACA
>OZ010571.1:19088940-19098940 GCA_963932145.1 Acanthosepion lycidas
CAAAAATAAAAAAAAGATTGCTATGAGTCAATTTTGCTCTTGTCAAAATATCTTCCTTTAATCGTGATTACTGTAGCACAAATTTTTAGTATTTGTTGCAAAAGTATAAGTTTGATAATTGATGGCATTCTTTTTTCAATGACCCTAAGAGATCTTTTTCATTTTTTTTTAATTCTTTGTCATGTTCATTCCATGCTAATTCTGGGCTTGCTTCCAACTTTTGAACTATAGTATATATATATATATATATATATATATATATATATTAGTTAGGCCAGTTAGACAAATTGGGGCTACAGGAATGTAAGACATCCATAGCTTAGATACAAAGACAAGGTGATGATCAACTTGTCAGATGTCAATATACCTCATAACAGCCTCTAGCGCTTAGCCTTGGAGTGAGTAGAATGGAGATAACCTATTTTAGTAGACTCAGCAGTTTTCAATCTGCTAATCTGACATCTTCAAGAAGTGAGAGCAAGATCTAAAAGGTCAGCCAATACAACAGTGACCTCATCCCACTATCCTCACTCTTGCTTCATGTGTAGCCTCCTTTCCAAATCACTAGCGCTTCTTAAGTACCACTAAAGATTATAGCACAAAATTCATAACTGAATCAGTTGGTTAATTTGTCAGATCCTCGTATGTTGAAACCAATAGGAGAGTTCATTTTATATATGTATATATATATATATATAAACTATATAGAATGAAAACAGTGATGACACATATCCTGAATCCATCATAATTATTATGAGAAGTTAATAAATACTGAAAACTACCTTAGTGTATGGATTGGTTATAACAGATTTAGTAAGGGAGAGAAGGAAATTGAGCATAGATTATGCTTCACTACAAATCAAGTTCTTAAATAACTGTCAGATCTAGACTCTCATATAGATGTATTGCATGGCATCCCACTAATTCAGAAATGTCAAAAATATCTGCTATCTACAAGAATTTCCTCAGATCAATGACTCAAAATACTTTGAAGTTAATGAACCCTGTGGGTTTTGAAGGGGACTGTTCATCATCAGATCTTATAGACTGGTGCTACAGAATCACCATCAAAGAACTTCACTAAATATCAAAAATCTCATTACTCAGAAACTTGCAATGGCAGCAATGATAAAAATACATTGCATGTGTAAATAATCTCAGCATCATGATGTTGATGTTCCACACTATCTTCAGTAAGATATTAGGAAGAAAACTACCATCTATACTAGAAAAAGTGAGGAGAGATAATGTTCTTAAGCAACCAATTTTTTCCTGAGGAATTATTTTAAGAGAAAGATTTTTTTTTAAATTCAACAGAGTTATGCTAACTCTTTTGTCAAAAAATGCCAGATGTTTGCTCATATTGAAATGGCTGTTCTCACTATTACCATTGACCTGTAAGGTTCTGTGATAGCTGACCTGTCACTTATTACGCACATTTGAAATGCATATTGAGAAAAGAACCACTATTTTGTTACAGAGCTCTAAATATTTTGTTCCAGTATTCAATACACTATGAAGATGACTTGTAAACCTTTCATCAAGCAAAATATGTTATCTACCAGAAGCTGTCTTCAAAACTACCAAAATAAGTGACAAGAAAGCATTACTCTTTTCATAGAAATACATTTCAAGAAATGAGATATTTTTCCATTTTTGGTTAGAATCGTTTGGTTGGCACTATATCAGAATTTCTGTTACTCTAAACCTATAATGATCAGATTCTAGAACCCTGTTCTATAGCATTATTAAAAATTTCTTGTCTTTACATTTCAAAACCCACAATAATTATCTCTGAGTTGAAGTTTACTTCTGCATTTTATATCAATGCCAAAAAACAAAGATGAAAGACTGTTGATGGCAAAATAAAATGCTTAAAAAAATCCAGCCAAGATATTGGAAAGTAAAATACAAACACAAAAGCTAAAGACATAACAAAGCAAATATAGTTGAACCAACTATTATCTACACAGTCAGCAAAGTAGCTACAATTATTTGCTTGTCTTTATTTTTCTTGTTTGATTCTGTTCTTCTCTCAATTGGCAAATTGATGTGTTATCAGCCGTGATCAGTAATTTTTGAATCATTCTACAAAGTAGTAATGAGACAACATTGTCAACTGTCAGCGCCAGTTTCTGCTTTCGATTTGTGGTTGAATGCTGACATTAAAAAAAAAAAAAAAGCAAATAGATGCGGGAATCAGTTCCTCTAGACGCTGCATCAGTTTTCTCTGTGCAATGATGTTCTCCGGATATACACCAAGGTCCACTTTTCATTTCCTTTTCTTTCTCTTTAGCCTTTCCTGCTTAAGTCTTTCAGAATGATTTCTTTTCAGCCAAGACTTACAGATTGACAGACATTTATAATAACCTAATGATGTGACTGGCTAGTATTTTAGATAAGTCTCTTTCCATATTACTGATTTGGTAAGTATATCACTAAACATATGCCTTTCAGTACACTAGTATATTTCTACTTTTTATTAATGTTAATTCATCACAGGAATAGTTAAAAGTTTGTTGTTGTAGTTTATCAGGTGTTGAAAGGATATTACTTACTGATAAGACACATATTTATGAGTAAGAATGATATTATGTTAGTTGCATGTGATATTTTGTCTCAAGATAGGAATTAAATTACAAACAACAGCAACATCATTTTTTGCCTTAGCAAATTAAACAGAAACAACATAAAAAGGGATATATGAAAAAAAGTAAAAATACTGAGATGTCCTTTATTCATACATATAGTGTGTGTGTGTGTGTGTGTGTGTGTGTGTGTCAGGTTAATTCAACCTAATTTCTTAATTTTTGAAACTGCTACTTGGGGGCGCTCTCCAGTTCTATAAATACTTGACAATATTTTTTCTTGCTCTCTTTTTCTTTTCACTTTTCAGCTGACTTCTACAGCAATGTTAATCTCTCATGGAGATTTGCGTTTTCACTTTTGGGGGAAACACCATGAACAATACATACATACACACACACACACACAAACACACATATGTACTTCCCACACACATTCACTCACACAGACTTTATAACAAATTTTACATATTCATTTGTACACACACATTATTATCTTTGTCATTTGTTACCTATTTGTTATTTAATACATTATTGTCTGTACACACACCCACACATATATATATATATATATATATATATATATATATATATATATATATATATATGGGTTCTTGTTGTTTCGTTACATTTTATTCTGGTGGACTCAATTTCTAAGTCCACCATATTTGTTGTGGGCTATTTCAGGGGACAAATGTGTTTATCTCACAACACACACACACACCAGCCTCACACAAAGTAAGGCAATAAATCCACTAAATGCAAGTGGTTACCAAGTGTGAAAGAATATGAGAAAAAGAAAAGCATTAAGGAGAGAGAACAATAACAAAAAAATGAGGGATGATGGAAGATAACAATTGACATTGCATTTATATTTTTTTAAGATTAATGTTGAGTGGAAACAAAGAATTCAGAAGAGATTTCCACAACCATGAAGAACTGAAAATGAGTTTCTTGGTTCTAAGTTTGATATGTGGGTCACCAGTGAAGAGAAGGAAAATAGTATTAATGTAGTGGCATTACCATTTTATATTATACTATCACCAATGTCAAAGGAATATTATTTAGTGAGAGTGATAGTGAAGTGATAGTATTATAGTTGCATGGAATGTTTACTCAAGCAAGGGATGGGAATCAAATTACAAACAATATTGCACAATTGACAACAACATTTTATTGCTTTAGCAAACTATATGAGAACATAAAAAGGTGTAAATTAAATAAATATCTACATTGAGATGTCTTTATTCATATCTACGGTGTGTGTAAAGTCCTTTCAAAATTCAATTTACATTGAAGTGTAGTTTTTGTTAGTTTTAAAGAAATTGTGTCGATCAATATTGAAGTGAAAAAAATAGTATTAATGCCATAAAAATGCAGTAGGATGAGCATTTTATACAGAGAGATTATCAATGTTGAAGGGATTCTATTCTGTGATATCATAACTCAAGTATTGTAGATGTAAGTGAAGTAAGTAGCCACAGACTAAACAAGCTATGCTTTACTGCTATGGTTTCTATAGCAAGTACATTTTTATAGGATAGAGTTGCTAGCCGTATGTCTATATTTAGTGACATGATTTATATTAATCTGATACAGATACTTTAATGTTATGATTGTTTTATGGTTTGCCTGTTGTTGAAGAAATATAATTTACTTTCTCTTTTTTTCCATTTAAGATGTTTATTTTTCACCTTATTTAACTCTTTTAATTCCTGTAAATCTTTCAAAGAGGATATGTATGTCATTGATGAAGAGAATAGAAATAGGATTAATGCTCTAAAAATGTAGCAGCATTATGACGTGAGATTACCAATGTTGAAGTGATGCCATTCAGTGATATGATGTATATTGATGTAAGAGAGACACTGTAGTGATAGCCATTGTCAAATGGGATGTTTACCCAAACATGATATAGAAATTTATTCACAAAAAAGTATTGTACATATGTGAACCATATTTTATTGCCTTAGCTAAAAGTAGTTGGAAAATATAAAAAGTGGTGAATTCTGAGGGGTATTTATTCTTACATACTAGTGCCATTCAAGAAGTTCTAAGCCTCTCCAAAAAGGAGTTGGTGAAACAAGACAATTTTTCACTATTTTTCAATATAGACCCTCTTGACATCAATACACTTGGTTCGAGGACGCTCACAAATTTCAATCCCATCATGGAAGAAGGTGGCATTCTTGTCCTCCAAAAACTCCTCTGCAGCACATATGATTTCATCAGTGTTTCCAAAATAGTGACCACACAGGTGGAATTTGAGTTTAGGAAAAAGGAAAAAGACAGATAGTCTGGTGAGTAAGGAAGACAGGGAAGCAATTCAAAGGCGCCATTGGCTGCTACAGCGACTGCAACAGGAGCACTTTGAACGGGTATGTTATCCTAGAGCAGGTATACACCTGCCCTCAGCTTTCCTCTGCATTTCAACTTGATTTCTTCCTTCATTTGGCTTAATTCTGATGCATAATACTGTCCATTAATAGTTTTCCCATTCTCCAGGTAGTCTATCATGATTATACCTTGACAATACCAAAATCAGGAACCATCACCTTCCCTGAAGATGCTACCTGTTTGAATTTATTTACTGGGTGTGAAGAACCACTGTGTCTCCACTGTTTGCTTTGAATCTTTGATTCAGGTTGAAAGTTTCAAACCAGATTTCAGCTTGAGGTACTAATCTGCAGTGAAAATTCTGTGGTGGTAACACAACGATTCAACTGATAATAGCAGATAGGAACAAAAACCCACGAGGAGAGGGTAACCGACAAAACCCAGTGTCACATGTCCAACCTTCTCATGAGCAAAAAGCCCACTGATCAAAAACAAAAACACGCCTGCTTTATACAGCCAAGGATCAACCACGATTTGCATGCAAATGACGAGACAACGAGATTTCGCCTTAACTGTACGAGACCGCCTGGCATAAAACATGGGTTCCACCATTTTGGTTCCTTTTACCGTTGAGCAAACCAGAGTTTGCACATCACGCAGATTCGCAGGTGTTTCCGAGGTAGGCCATTTTCACAATTTTCCCCACAAATTCTCAGGATCTGCTTGGAAGTGAGTCAGAAGTGTCCTGGAAATGTTAACCTTTTTTAGCTTCTACTCTAGTGTCAGCATTCTTGGGGCCCATCTTGCAGACAGCTTGCTCATCCCAAAAATCTCAGTTTAAACAATATGAACGAAACCAGAAGTAATGCCTATGGACATAGCTAGATGCTGGACAATAAGACATCTATCATCCAAAAACAGATGGTGAATGGCATCAACTTGTCCATCAGTAGTTGAGATGTTTGGACAACTTGTCAGAAGATCATATTCTGTGCTGTCCCTGCTCCACTTCAATTCTGCAGCTCACTTCCTAACAGTTGCATAGAATGGTAAGTTTTCAGCAAGTGTCTGAATGATGCCCTCATGGATTTTGTTGGGTTCCATACCTTTCTTTTGCACATACATTATGAATGCTTGGACCTTTGTTTTGCCCATTTTTAAATTTGTTACACATCTTTTCTAGTTTTATGAGAAGTGGTAGTGTATTGCTACCACAAAAATATTCACCTATGACTCTTCTCTTTGAGTGAAGCTTGGAAATTTTTTAATAATCCTCATACAGTATGTGTAAAATCCTATTTATGCTGGAGAAGAGTTTCTTGTTAGTTTGGTACAGCTATGTGATGTGTGGTTTGCTCAGAACTGAGTATAAAAGAATATGAGTAAAAGAAAAACATTATTAAGGAGAGAAAACAATAAAAGAACATGTATTAAGAAGACAGAAGATGATGATTGATATTGCATTTAAATTTTCAAATATAAAAGTTGGTTGGAAAGCAAGGGGCCAGAAGAGAGTTCCAGAAGCATGAAGAATTGAAGAAGAATTTCTCAGTTTTAAAGATACTGTTTCAGTTATCAGTGAACTGAATGAAAATAGTATTAATACCGTAAATCCTCAGATGGTAAATAAGCCTTGTCTTGTCCCTATGTCATCCTGTAGTTAAAGAGAGAGAATGGAAGGAGAGACAGAGAAAGCATTTATTCTCTTTTCTTTGATACTACTTTTTACCAATACTATCAAGCTGGTTTTAGGAGGAATTCCTCAGAACACAAGTGGGATAATCCCACAGATTCATTGTGAAAGATTAACAAGACTGCAAGCAAATTAAAAATAATGTCACGATTGTAAATAAATAGGAAGTTTATAAAAGGTAAATGGAAGTGTGTAGAGAGAAACATCTTTATTCTTGAATAGAGAGAGTGTATATATATATATATATATATATATATATATATATATAATCATATTAAAGATGTTGAGAAATTTACATTGGAAAACAGTTATTTGTTTTGGTAGATTTATCAGCTTAGAGTATTTGTATGCTGTGTTGAATACAATATGACATGTGGTTCCATGGAGACTCAGTGGAGGAACTATACACTTAAAGCAATCTGTAGATAAAGATAAGGGAAAAAAAGAGAAAAGTTTTGTGTTGTTTTCTTTTATACTGCTTTTTGGTTGCTAGAAGAAGCTTCCTGGCAGACAAAGAGGGTAATCCCACAAAAGAAATAAAGTTAATATAACGATAATAGTAAATGAATTTATTAGTAATATTTATTAATATCCTATTTATTTTCTCTGGGTTTTGGGACAAGAACTCAATATGAGTTTCTCATAATATTTATATATAGCTCAGGGTAATGTAAACAGTGTTGTGAGAGTACAACCATAGGTTATTATGATGTGATGCTGATGTTGTATATTGATGAATACTGGATGAAAGTAACTGCATCAGATTGATGTTAAAGATCTCAGTATTTGATCCCAGTGATATTGATGTTAATGAGAGGGGCCATCTTTCTCAATGTTAACTCATGGATATACATGTTTGTGAGTCTTTCACACATCTGATTAATGAGCTCAGAATTTATTTTATAGGGTCTACAAAAACTGATTAGTTTATTTTTCTAAATTGCATATTATGTAACTCAAGTGATGGTGTAATAAGATTCACCTGCAATAACAATTTTGTCATATCTGATACATGCTAGTGTTAGGCATTTGCATGATGTGTTGTTTTCAAGTGAGATATGATTTGTTAAATAGTCCTGGTGAATGGAAATAAGATATGTTGTTTCCATATATAGTGTATAAAGAAAGGAGAAAAAGAAGGAAGGGATAAAGACTTTGTGCACCTTTCATTCATACTATTTTTTGACAATGCCATTTATCAAGTGTTTGGAGGAGTTCCTTGGCAAACAATTGGTATAATCTTACAGATTGTTTAGAAAACACAGTCGTTATTATATAGGCTATGATATAAATAAAATTCAGTCTATGACAGATTCCCAAACCTTAAAGCAACTTAAAAATTGTGCCAGTATTGTAAGATTGTAAATCTCATACTTAACCCTAGATAGAAATGGGTTATTCTTTGTAAACTGCTTTAAGTGTTTGATGATCCACTGCTTCAATGTTTGTGTAAATATTTGTATATAAAATCATTTACACTGTCTTGTGGGATAAGATTTCTTCTTGATTCTGCCAGATAGAGATAATACTGCAAGCTTATTGCTAATTTATCAGCTAAGCTCCATTCTTTTGCTCCAAATTTACAACTCAGCCATGCTACTTCCATATAGTTAAATCATCCTCCTTTCCCCTGTATTCCATATGAAATTCCCAAGAAATGTTGCTTTGTGGAACTGTTCTCCATGTGAATGTTTCCCTGATTACTTCACCTCATCAACTCAAAAGTCAATCATTTTCTATCATCCTTATAATCTACACTTCCTACCTCCTCCTCATTCATTCTACAGACATCATTCATCATAGCCACCTATCAGCTACAACAATCTTAACCTCTTCAAATTTGGGATTAAAATTATCTTCCCCATACATCTTTATAAATTAAATTTACCCTTCATACAAACACTTCCATAACACTCTACTTTGAGTGGCTCTTGAGCTTTGTACAGAGGGAACATTAGTAAAAAAAAACAACTTTACATTAATTGACTTTTAAACCTTATATTGGATGAACTTTAATATAAAACAAAAGAAGAAATAGAAAGCATTATATCAGATCAGAAAGGTAAATTGTGTTCTTATAAAAGAGGGTTATGTTATACATGCCACATTGTATACAATATTCGTTCATACAGTTTGGGAAAGTTAATTCTTTCTCTTATATATTCACACACACAAACACATAATATAGAGATATAGATGTATATTTATTCCAAAAAGTATATGTACAAGCAACAATACCAAGTACATACTAGTGTCTTTGACTTTTACTGGGGGAAATGAGATCAGGATGGAAAATCTATATGGAAATTTGTCTGCCTGTAATTGTCCAGACAAATAGCTTTTTAAGCAAACATACCCAAAAAGTGTGTTGATAAGTAAAAACATTACCTGGATCTTTTTACATTTTTCATTCCGATTTGGAGGTTTTGCAACTTTTTGTGTTTTATTTTACCAAGAATTAAAAAAAAAAGAAAAAATCTTTTCAGACTATTTTTTTTGTAGAATGAAAGAAACTAATTTGTGGAATATAATAAATTAAGAAAGACAGAGATGGAGGAGGAGGAGGTAAAGAACAAAAGTAAAAAATTGACATTTAACTGAAGGGAAGAAAAATAAAAAGGAATGATGAAAGAATAAGAAGTCGGAGGAAGAGAAAAAGAAAGTGACCAAAGAGATTGAGGAATATAATAAATTGATAAAAATTCATGAAGGAAAAATGAAAAATGAAATAAGAAAAGTTACCGAAAATGAAGACAAATTAAAAGAAAAAGAAAGAAATTAAAAGAAAAATAAAACATAAAGATTGGAAAAAATAAAAATAAAATGAAAAAGATATAAAAGAAAAAAGAAAATAAAGGGAAGAATTTAAATATGGATAGAAACTAAGAAAGATGAAGTATTGATATGCTGAAAATGGAATGTCCAAATTAGAAACAAGTTAATTGCAGGAGTCGTCATGAAAGTATTCGGACATGCTAATATTGTGTGGCCTCTCCCAGCTGTCGACATGAAAAAATGCTCTGTTGATAAAAGCAGTTAGTGTTCTTGAATTGGCAATAAAAGATTTGTGTATTTTCCTACCACACTTGTCGGCAAGTGTATTCATTTTACGACTAGTTATAGGCATGGTGATTTATGACATAGTACCTCTAAATCGAGATTTTGACATTTCTTTCTGCCCCTGATATTTGTCTTCAAACTTATGATTTGTATTCTTTGTTGTGGAAGTAATCTGAGACATCAGTTTTTGAACTGGAATTTTAGTTCAAGCACAATGAAACTGACTACATTATCTTATCATTCACTTATGTGCAAATACCTTTGGGAAAACAATGAATCCATATCTTCTGCCTCCAGGTAGAGGTTAAATAGTATGACTTTTATC
>OZ010571.1:19103940-19207157 GCA_963932145.1 Acanthosepion lycidas
TACTAGTAATATTTTGTTTTGTTAAAAATCTGTTTCTGGTAATATTTTCCTTCAAAATTGTATTGCTGATAATAATTTTTTCAAAAAAGTATAGCTGGTAATAGTTTACTATTTGCCCATAGCTGGGACCCTAGTAGGTGCAACCACCCTGGGTCAGGGTGGACCTGGGAACACCAGCAATTAAGAGGTGGTTCCACGCTACTCAAAACCTCCTGATCAGAGGCCTTGCTGCTGGATATAGTTTATCATCTTACCCTGGATGCGGATGTAGTTTAATGTCTTACCCAGGACAACTTACTTTTGAGAAAATTAATGTAGATATATCATCATCATCAGACATACTAAACTGTGATATTGTGCTTTTCTTGGTTATGTCTTACACCTCAATTTAATCTTTTACAGGGTCTTAATTTATTGAACTAGCTTTCCATTTCTATCCAGCAAACTTTTGCTACATCTGTTATCTTTCCTTTTTGCAATTTTCTCTAATGACTTGTTATATTCTCCAATCCATACATATTTTTCTGAAATCAGTTATATATAGGATTTTCACCTGAACTGTCCCTCCCCTCTCTATTCCTTTCTCTTTCTCACCTGCCTTCTTTTCTCATTCTATATATATATATATAGAGAGAGAGAGAGAGAAAGAGAGAGAGTCTGTACTGTCAAAAATTCCTAGAAAGCAAGTGAATATGACACACTAGTGTTTTCAAGTTGCCAAGTCCTTTTGTAGGAATCCTTCTACTTGTTTTTGTTGAATGTCAAAATTCAGTGTTTTGGATTTGATACAAAAACATAAAATATTGTTTTGGGACTGCTTGTAATTCGGCCATTTAGAATAATCCCATAATTTTCATTGAAAGAATAAAATCCAGTAGAAAAAGACAATGCAGTTTCAACAAATAAACATTAATTTAATATAATGACAAGAATACAAGCAGTTGGTTATAGATTAGAAAGTAGTGTCTTTTTACTTTGGTTAATAAACTTCTGGAATAGAATATAAATTGTATTGGCATACATATGGAAGAAACAATGAAATGTTGTTATATGTGTGTTTATGTGAAAGAGTCAGTATGTGTATGTATGCTTACTAGTAATGGGGAATACAAGAGATAGTTAGAATTTGGTTTTTACTGTGAACTGTGGTGCCATAGTCTGAATCGGTTTCCATCAGTGCTGTTGTTTTTTGCATGCAGACATGAATGAGGATGTGAAGATCATCAGTGAGAGTGATGTAGACCCCCTTGGGTGACATTTGTTGTCTATCCCCTTTGAGGCTGGATTTCATGCATTTTATATACTTTTTTTGTAAGAACATCAGCTCCAGAATTAAATTATTTATTTCTTCCTAATTGGTCCTAAAAAGACATGTGGTATATATTCTGCTATGTCCGCACAATATTTGAGCGGTATCTACCTAAATCATGATGACTAATAAAACAACCTTTCTGATTTGTATTCTATGGTTTTATTGGTATGTTTTAAGATATAAGCACTATCTTGATTTGATATTTTAGTGGACACAACACCTTCAGGATGTGAAGTACCTTATCAAATGCTTTTGTCTAATCTATAAAACATAGGTATACACCCATTTGCATTTGTGTTGTCTTTCTGATATCATTCTGTAAAAATGTCACAATTATTAAAGAAAAAGATTAGCCCAAGCTAAAGAATAATAGAGTTGCAGTTTACATGTCCATCTCTCTCTCCCACACTGATGCTCACCCTCCCTGTCTCTCTTTATGATATATCTATATATATATATATATATATATATATATGGGTACTGATCTGGCAGGTCAGTTCTAGTCATTTTCCCACTGCTGTAATGTCTTTGTGTTGTCTATAAATACTTTCATGAAAATTGTTTGAATGAGCTCTTTGCAATGGAATTTAAGTGCAGAACTAGATTCACGTTGAGATCTCATCAATTTACAGTTGAGCTGGTTAGATGGAGCTGTAAATTCTAACAGTTTCTACTCTCGCACATGTCACTCATGGAACTCCCTTCCGGCTCCATGCATTCCAGCCAACTTTAATCTGCAAAAATTTCAATGCAGTGTCAATCGCTATCTACTGTCCTCCTGATTACTCTCTTCTCTTTCTTATCATCATTAATGATTCTGTTCCTAATTCTTTCACACCCTGTAACCCCTTGTGTCTTAGTGGCATTACTGCCTTGCTTGGGATGATTCTGATATAATGAACCCCTCCACACACACACACACACATTAAAGTTAGTGAATATAACATACTAGCTGAAATTTGATCATTTTCTATTTGCTATATCCATTCAGGATGTGGGTGATCAGAGCTCTCCACAATTTTCTTTTAGTAAGTTTTGTATCTTTACTATATATCTAAATCCTTGTTCTGCCAACCATTTATACAAGTTCATGGAGTAGTTTATGTACTATTTTCCTCTATCCCTTCTGCATTCAATCTATCCTGTGAGTACCAAACTTTCCAACCTCACTTTTCTCATTATTTGACCTTGAAATTTCAACTATCTCTTTCTGATGCTATGTATATGTGTTATTTTGGTTTTCATTTTTCCTAAAACTTCATTGTTCCTTGTATATTCAGTCCATGGTATTCTCAGCATCCTTCTGTAGAACAGCATATCTCTTGCTTCAAGTCTTTTCTTTGCCTGTGATGAGACTGTCTAGCATTCATTGCTATATAGGAGGACTGATATTACATAACAGTTCAGTCTATTTTTTTCTAATAAAATTTTCTCATTTCTTAATACTTTGCTTAGTTTTTGTAAGTCATCTTTGCTATCGTAATGTAACTTTAGGTTTCAGTTTCAAATTTTCTGTCTGCTGCTAAAATATCTTCTGCAAGTCAGATGTTGGGCTAATACATACATTTGCTCTTCTTAGAATTGATGTTTACTTCTTTTTTCTTGCTTTCCTTTCGTACCTTCTGTAGGAGTTCCTGCAGTTACCTTTCTACGTCTGCTATCAACGCTGTGTCATCTGCACATCTAATGTCGTTAAGATTATGGCTGCCAATAATGATTTCTGTTAGGACTTTGAATTCTCTCAGGATTGCTTCATTGTTTTTTCTATTTACTGAATTCATTCTCTATGTATATGCAGGTGATTTGCTCCCAGTATAAATTCTGAATAATTTTAATATCCTTCCCAAATAAATCAAACTTGCCTAACATTTTCAACAGTTTTTTTGTGACATGTTATCAAATGCTTTTGCATAATCTATAAAACATAGGTATATATACTTTTGCATCTCTATTGCTCTGTCTAACATCATTCTGAGTATGACTATTACATTTCTTTGTACAATTTTGCATCTAATTCTGCTATGTACTCTATTCTGCTTTAATACCTAGACTTTATGAATAGTACTAGATCCATTACATTCAGATTTTTTTTTTAAGGCAATTCACTCCAAGCAAGGTGGGAGTGCCACCAACACACAAGGGGTTACAGAGGATTGAGAGCAAGAGTAAAGAGGCATATTTACAGAAAGGATACAGAGAAAGTGAGGAAACAGGCTCAGGGTGTCAGATGTCAATTGACATTACACTTGAATATTTGAAGGTTATAGTCATTAGGAAAGCAAGTGGAAAGGAGAAGAAGCTGTTTGAGAAGAAGAGACGGTTACATTTAACTTTTGACACTGAAAGAATGGGACCGAGATGCTAGTTGGTAGCATGTTTAAATTCATGAAGTCTGAGAACCAGCAAAAGTAGCTTGTTGTAACAGTTGCCATGAAAATATTTGTAGCAGAGACAGAGGGAGCTTGTCTGTGGGATAGCGATTGTCGATTAGATGTTTGATCAGGACCAATGTGCTAATACCCTTGGGAAAGGTATGAATCCTCATTTTTTTTCTCCAGCTATGGGTAGATAGCAGGATGGACAAAGTTCTATAGCTTTGGATGGCAACTGCTCTACCACAGAAAGAAATGGCAACCTATTGTGGAAAAATGTCTGTGGCATCGGTCATGTATCAAAAGATACATGATCACCTAAGCATGTATCATGCATGGTACATAACTGACTGACCAAATTAGCAGAAATCTCTCATCATTTTATAGTTAAAATGGCTAGTTTTATGATAACAATTTCTTTTATTGAACTTCTCACTTGAAGAATTTACTTCTGGCTTCTGGCTTCTGGCTTCACTGCCAACTTTGATCTTCAAAAATTTAAATGCAATGACAATCATTATCTATTGTCTTCTTAATTCTTGTTCTTTTATTGTTCTCTCTTCTTAAGTCTTTTTTTCTTATATTCTCCAACACTCAGTAACCTTTTGTGTCTTAGTGGCTTTATTGTCTTGCTTGGGGTGAAATTATTTAAAACAAAAAAGGGACAAGAAAGATTAAAATTATAATCGCAATAGTACATTAATGCTGATTATATGTTAACTTAGTATTTAGTATGCATTGGTAAAAGTTTGGTGTTGCTGAGCATTGTCCACTGTGTTTTCTACAATTTCACAATTTCTCTGTTCAGCTTTTGTTGTTTTCTGAACACATGAAATGTTTCTAGTTGTTGAAAAAATGAGGCAATTAAACTTTGCAATTCAATTCTTACTTAATATTGATTTTACAATGTTTCAGCAATCAGTCTGTACATTGCAAATGAAGAACAATTAGATTGTCATTCATGTGGAATCATTGAAATTATTACTGACAGGGGTTTATATATGTAATTACTTTGACTTACAAATACAGTATGATTTCTACTTCTATGTGCTGTGTCCCTATAAAGCCTACTGCTATGAAATGCAGACTATACAAAGACATTATCTTTTAAGTGGAAAAACAATAAAGGGAAGTTTTGAATAGTGAAACAGTATATTTTCCAAGAAAATTTGCATACTTCAATAATACAGATTCATCTTTTTCTATATATCGTATCCCTTCGGGACATTGTCAATCATGGCTCTCCCCATTTTCCTAGCTTTGTAGCTCTATCTAAGCCTTGTCTTTTTCTTATCTCTCCTAATCTCTGTTCTATTAACCATTTACAAAAGCTAATTTGGTAATTTATTTGTTGTTTAATTCTGACCTTCTTACTTACATGTCTTATGAGTTTGAAATTTTCCAACACTCTTTCCTCTTCATTTGCCCCAGAAATTTCAAGTGTCGCTTTCTGATTTGAAGTAAATGTACCCTTTTTATTTCCACTTTCCCTAAAACTTTGTCATTACTCACATGTTCAGTCCATGGTATTCTCAACATCCTTCTGTAGAATCATATTTCTGTTACCTCAAGTATCATCTTCATCAGAGAGGAGATAGTCCAGCATCCATTGCTATATAGGTAGAAAAAAAAAGAAAAAAAAAAGAGACTAAACCTCAACTGTAAGAAGATAGAATAAATGATTGTTAGTAAAAAGGACAATGCAAGATGTAACCTACAAATCAGAGATACCAAAATCAAGTAAATACAAAAATTTAAATAGCTAAGAAGTGTTTTAAAAATGGTACCAAAATCTGAAGGCATATTTGAATATTGAAAGATGCTTTACAAACCCTTTATTTCGTCCACCAGGGATAGATTTTTCTAGTTCCACGTGCCATGTCTCTTCTGGATGTTTTGGTTATTTCCCTTTAACTCAACTCTCCAAGTTTTAGTTCAATACTGCTGTGGCCTGATATTGAACTCTCGACTCTTTGGGTCTAGTAACTGGATCTAACCAACTTCTTTAGCCACTGAGCCATGTATCTTTGAGGACAACTGTGTATGAATTTCTGGGGCTTATAAACATTGATTCCAGTCACCTGAAGAAGGCTGAAATGTACAATGGCCGAAACATTGTGAATATAGCAATGAAGATGAAGATAACAGTCTGAATAATGTAAATAATCTTAATACCACATCTCAGAGATATAGACAGATATGCTTTCCAAAAGTAAGCAAAGTACTAAAAAAATGAGAAAATTTCATTAGAAATAAAAGAAATAGTCCTGAACTTTTATAAAATATCAGTTTTCATATATGGTAGTTAATGTGGAACAATTTCTTCACAAATGAAGATGTAACTTGAGGCAAAAGAAATGTCATTCTACAGAAGAATGCTGAGAATACCATAGAGTAAACATGTGAGCAATGAGGAAGTTTAAAAGAAAATTTAAAGAAGGACAATTATACTTAGAATCAGAAAGAGATTGAAAAATTGATATTCACAGCACATATTCAAGGCAAGAGTGATCACTTCGAAGTGATGTAATGATTAGAAAGCAAATTAGAAAAATTATGCCTGAGTAGTGAGTTTGATCCTCACTGGGCTTCTCATACTTTTGATGTTGTACCTCATCTAAGCTCTGCACCATATTCAGGGCAAAAGGGACAGGTAACAACATCAAATAGCCAACATGACAAGCTTTTGTCAAAGACTCACAAAAAAAAAAGGACTGGGAGTTAAGGTGAAAGGATAAATATTAGGAAGTTGTGGAGAGCCCTGTTCTAAAGTAACACAAAACTTATAAGAAAACCTCTTATAGAAGAAAGAAGTAATTTGTATTTTATGCTATCCTGTATAGGACCATAATTTGCATTTTATAAGTCAAAAGGTTATCTCTAATGCAATCGGAATTTTAAAATTTAAACAAAAGAAAGCCACTATTGGAATATTGCTTTTTAAGAATATTCAAGCTGAAAACATGTTTTTATTTGTTTAAAGCAT
Source organism: Acanthosepion lycidas (assembly GCA_963932145.1). Classification (NCBI taxonomy): domain Eukaryota; kingdom Metazoa; phylum Mollusca; class Cephalopoda; order Sepiida; family Sepiidae; genus Acanthosepion; species Acanthosepion lycidas. The sequence goes on from OZ010571.1 coordinate 19,110,611, forward strand.
AAAGAAAAACAACTCACAAATTGTATGAATAAAAGCAAATTCAACAAAAGAAAATATTTCTTTGAATTATCTTAAAAACAACAACCAATTGAATAATTTTTTTTTCTTTCTGAGCAATAGAAGCCAATAAAAATAATTGAAAGATGTAAACAGCTGTTTGGAAATTTATTAATTTCCTCTTAAGTTTTCAATTTTTATATATTGTTTTTGTTAGCATGCAACTTGTTACTATACATTAAAAAAAATGAAATAAAATTATAATAATGCAAAGTAAAATTGTAAGCTCTTTTTGACATTAAAAATGTTTCAATAGGAAAAACTTAAACTGAAGAAATTAATTTCTAACATCTTTCTAAGACAAATTCATACTTTTCCTCTTGCTTTTCTTATCAGTTAAAAAATACTTAAATATCATGTAGAACTAGTTTGGTATCTGTTGCTTCAACAGGAGGAAGAGAAACAAACTTCAATTCTTGTTTCTATGTTTAAAATTCAACATTTATTAGAATTTATATTTAATTATTCAAGGGTTGTTGCTATACAGAAATGGGAATTAATTCCCATAATGCAGATGACCATTTCAACTGATACAGAAGAATAAAAATTCTCAAAATTCTACATCATTTTGTAATAGGCTTTTAGTCATGTATCAAAAGGGTATACAAATGGTCACATAATGTCACTTATATAAACATTATTTCATATTTGTAAACAAAGAAGGTATTGAAAAAGGTTTATTTTTTACCTGGAATTATGTTAATATTCTGCCTTTTTGAAATTACAGGAATAAATCTACAGTATTAGTGCTGTGAAATAGTCATTTTTTTTATAAAATAATGATTTAATTCAATTATTTGCAGAACGTGAGCATTTTCATTATAATAACAAAGGGGAATTTCTTATTAAAATACTTTATACTTGAATACCAAAACACTATATATATTAGGTTGGTGAAAAAATTATGACGTAATAATGTCGTTTTTTGACGTTAAAAAATACGTCAAAAAACGACATTATTACATCATTATTTTTGCACCAACCTAATACATACATACATGTGTGTATATATATATATATATATATGTATTTATATATATATACACACACACACAAATAAATATATATAAAAGGCTCAAACACTAATATTTCATAGTGAAATTTTTAATGCAGGAAATTTTTTATAAACTTATTAATAGTAGATACTATTTAGAAATTTCAGAAATGTATTTTTATTTTTACAATAGCAGATTTTACAGTAGACATTAGTGGGTTTATCAATAGAATGATCCAATTTCTTTTTTTTAAATTTTTTATTGGCTCACGCAAATGATTTAATTTGCTTTTTCTTTTTTTACCTCCTGAGCTTGGAGAATTTTTGTGAGTCGGTGAACGTATGCAATTTTTTGCAAGATCAGCTGGGCATAAAAATTACAACATGAAAGAGTATAGTTGAATTTGTTTTTTGAACTTGGTACTTCTTGTACGGAGAGACTTTGTCAGTTAGAAAGAGATTACTTGGATCAGTTTCACACACTATTTATATTCAAACTATTGTCCTCATCTTTGTTGTTGTTACAACTTTTCTGCCATTGTTGCAGGTGTATATCAATCTGGGAAATCTACCGGGAAATCTGAACTTAATCCTTTATTTAATCTACAAGGGTAAGACTGTTTTCATTCCATTTCTCAGGCCTAGGAATATCAAGTTCTTATTTTATTTAGTAAACATGAGATATGATCAGAGGAACAAGAACAGTCTGCCCCATTGATTAAATAAAGGATTCATTTCAGAATTCTTAGGTTACCCAGATTGATATACACCTGAAGAAGGCTGGAGGGCAGAATGGCTGAAACGTTTTGATAACAACAACAAAGATGAGGACAATAGTCTGAATATAAATAGTGTAAATAGTAACTGCTCATCCGAGGAATTCAGACAAAAATAATTTAAAAATTTCTTTTCTTATAATCTAATCAGACATTACTAACAGAACATTATATTTTTAACATTACCATGTCCAGACTTTGTTTAGTGGAAAGTTTTTTTTTTATATTTTAATTGCTTTTTGCTGTTTTTTTACTTTTCATTTTCATATCATACATCTCTTTAAGAATTTACATTTTCTAATTTTACTTTTCAATTCATTTTTTACTTACCATCTTTCATTAATTTGCTTATCATTCCTTCATATTCAGCATTTATATGTATTCTTTTCTTTTTTCTCTATTTTGTTATCTCTCATATTTGAGCATTTCTTTATTTTGCTTCTCTCAATTTTCACTCTCCTTAATTTCATGATCTACTTTTTCTCACAATTTCTTTTCATCCCTTTCACTTTATTCTTCTTTACTTTCTCTTTCTTCTTTTTTTTTACTTTTTCTTTTTTTATTACTTTCACTCTTTTCCTTTTTCTTGAGATTTAATTTCTTTTTTTTAGCCTTACTCTCCTCTTTTGTTTTATCATTTTAACTGTACACTTCTCTCTTTCATAAGACATTTGATCTGTCTCTTTCTTTCTTTTGATCTCTCTCTCTCTCTCTTTCTTCTTTTGGTCACTTTTTCTTTCTTTCTTTCTTTCTTTCTTTTGCTCTCTCTTTTTCTTTCTTTTGCTCTCTCTTTTTCTTTCTTTTGCTCTCTCTCCCATTCTTTCTTTTGTGCTCTCTCTTTCTTTTGTGCTCTCTCTTTCTTTTGTGCTCTCTCTTTCTTTTGTGCTCTCTCTTTCTTTTGTGCTCTCTCTTTCTTTTGTGCTCTCTCTTTCTTTTGTGCTCTTTCTTTCTTTCTTTCTTTCTTTTGCTCCCCCTTTCTTTCTTTTTTAGCCTTATGCTTCTCTCTTATTTTATTATTTTAACTGTTCACTTCTCTCTTTCTTTCTTTCTCTCTTTCTTTCTTTCTTTCTTTCTTTCACTCTGTCTCTCTCTCTCTAAAAAAAATGTAGCTGAACATAAAAAGAATATCTTACTTTCATCTTTCCTGCCAATTTATTTGCACCATAACGCATTTTATTTGTAGCTTGATTTGATGAAACACTAATTATTAAATGTAAACAAATTTCTCTCAAGTTTCAGTGCTTATTGCTAAAAAACAAACTTATCTTATTTCATTTTCTGATTAAAAATATACATCAGTCTTCACCGCATAAAAGCAAGAGATCAAATTTGTTATGACTCTGTAATAGAGAAGTATGAGGTTCTCTTCTGTCTTGAGGGCTAATGAAACTCATTATTAAAATTGCATGTAGAACAGGTGAGCTTATAGCAAACGTGTCCAGTAGTCTGGTTCACCAAGTTGTAGTTGTTCACTCCATCATTGTGGAGACATAATTTTTTATGAAAAAGTTATAAAAGATTTGTAATAAATGCCATTTCTTTAAGACACAGCTGCATAAGAAAGCTAACCAAATTTCAAACAAGTACAGCTGTTAAAATATCTACAAGTATGGTAAAAAGTTATGATATACTTATTTTAAATGCGTTGAAAACAACTATTAAGTTTAAACTATTTTTTTAAAATTTTTCTGTTTATTTGTAGTATTTACTCATCTCCTAGTTATAGAATTTATATTATAATTATTTTCAGATATTTAAATAAGGGGAGATTATTCTGTAATTAGCCAAAGTCTTATTACATTTTAAAATTTGTTATCTAAACACTAATCAGAAAAATTTCCTAAGCATAACTTAGTGTGTCTCAAAGCCAAATGTATATAACACCTAGTGAGGATCAAACTCACTACTTAGTCACAACTGATATACTAAGGCAAGCTTGTTAACAATTACATCATGCCAAAGTGCCCATTAAATGAAATCGTTTAGACTATAGCAATCTACTAAACACAGCTTATATGTGGCAAATCCTGAAAGTATAGAGCACCCAGTTAGGATCAAAGTCACTTCTGAATCAGAACTGACCTAGTGGGACAAGCTTGCTAACTATTACATCATGCCAAAGTGCCATTTAAATGAAATCAGACTATAGTAATTTAATACACATAGCTTATATGTGGCAAAACCCAAAAGTATAGAGCACCCAGTTAGGACCAAACTCACTTCTGAATCAGAATTGACTAGTGAGACAAGCTTGTTAACTATTACACCGTGTGGGAGTGCCCAGGAATTTTTAAAATCTAAGAAAGATTGTCTTTTTTAATAAAATGTAGAAGACACATCCCTGTCTTATGCTCCTTTCTTTTATTTTAAATAATGTTCATCCAATACAAGGCTCAAGAGCCACTCGAGGTAGTATGTCACTGTGTAGAGTTATATTATTGTAGGAAAGAACAAATGTTAAAAGTATAGAGCTGAAGTAGACTTTAGAAGGAAGTGAAAATCCAATATTAAACAGGAAGAGGATAAACCTCTACTCTTGTTCAAAATACTGGGGAGGAGTGTGAACCAGACAATAGGCAAACCTATCTACTCTTATTTTTGTGTAAGTTTATAACAGAAATACAGGGACCAACATTTCTTGCTATATATATATATATATATATATATATATATATATATATATATATATATATATATATATCATAAAGAAACAATTTATACAAAGAATTATATAGCAATGTTAATGCAATTACGTGTAAAATCACTTTGCTAACAGAACTTAATGAGACATTACCTTACTATCAATTCCTTGAATAATAAGATCCTTATATTCAAGTTGTTGTCAGATGGAAGACACATGCCAAGCTCTTTCAATAATTTTGAATTGTCACCTTCTGGGCACAATTTTCTTATATATAGACAAATACTAAGACAAACGATGTGTAGACCGAAAGCTAATGTCTCATTAAGTTCTGTTAGCAAATTGATTTCCCTATTAATCACATTAACATTGCTATTCAATTCTTTGTATGAATTGTTTCTTTATGATATGAAATATAAGCTGCACACTCTAATATATTTACGACATCAGATCCACAGCATAATAATAATCAGAATCTTAAATTCTGTGGAAACTACTAAGACATTTTTACTCTACTAATTGGATTATACTAAGTTCATTTCACTTTAACCAATAAATACATATAACAAGAAAATTTCATGGATTTCTAACTTTTCAAAATTTTTTTAAAATTCTCTCTTGATCGATTTGGACAAGAACTCTGTCATCGTGACATTACATGCTCCAAAACATATATTCAACTGTCAATAAATAGCATAATTTAAAAACATCTTTCAGTCTACACATTGTTTTTCTTAGTATTTGCCTATATATAAGAAAATTGTGCCCTGAAGATGACAATTTGAAATTGTCAAAAGTACTTAGCATATTTCTTCTTTCTGACAACTTGAATATAAGGATCTTATTATTCAAGGAATTGATAGTAATTTAATGCCTCATTAAGTTCTGTTAGTGAAGTGATTTCACCATTAATCACATTAATATTACTATTTAATTATTTGTATAAACTCTTTCTTTATGATATAAAATATAAACTGCACACTTTGCAGGCAGTATAAGTTTGGTAATGATGTATTAGTTGTACACAGCAGTGGAAGTATTAGCTATTATGACCATGATAATTACATTTGTAATCTGATAAAAATCAACATTATGATCCTGCTTTGAAAGGCAACTATTTCAATCATTATCCCTTTTTATTTTTGTTATTATCATTACCATTATTAGTCTTGTTTATTTTTATGATAATCATTCTTGTCATTTCTATTGTTATAATGTCTGTTCTTTTTTTTTTTTTTTTTTTTTTTTTTTTTTTTTTGCAGAAATCCACATGGCAGGTACTCAGTATGTGGACGTGGGTGACACAATCACACTTCAGTGCAACGCAACAGGCGTCGATTACATTCCAGAAGATGTGGATTGGTTCAAAGATGGAAATGAAATCCGACCAAACCCCTTGACAAAAATTTATATCACTAAGTATCAGTCAGTTAGTGCAAGGTCTCTTCACAGTGAGTTAGAGATCAAACATGGTCAAATGTCTGATGCTGGTACATATATTTGTCGGATTTCAGAGATGGATATTGCCAGTCTCAAGGTACATGTGTTAAATGGTAAGTATCAATTATTTATATATACTTACATAAGTATAGAAATTGCTATTCTGAATTTCTCTTTGGACCTTTAGCGTGATCTTTGGGTCAAATGTGTTCTCTATAATGGTTTTGATAGCAATAAAAAAGATTTTTTGTTTGTTATGACTAAGATGCTTGGGCTGCAATGAATGAACTGTTAGCTGTCTGAAAATCTGCTTTACTGGATGAAATAAAATGAGACTTCTTTCAAGCCATAGCTAAATCTGTCTAGCTTTCTGATCATGCCACAAGGACATTGGCAAATGGTTGCTTTGTCAGATCTTATAAACTAACAATGGATCTAGGTAAATTGCTCGAAATCAATTGCTTAAAAAATAATTTCTCAAACTATCAATTGCTCAAAAGGCAGATTGCTTGATGTAATTTTAAAGCTTGAAGCACCACGTAAACTGCACCATCTCATGACATGTCAAGGGAGCTGGATATAAAAGGAGCCAAAACACTCACTTTAGCAGTCAGTCTTCTAGAACTTTCTCTCTTGGCTGGCTCAACACATGGTACTCTTTGTACGTGTGGTTCTCCCTTTCTTTCCCATAGTATCCATATCTATTGTCATTAGACTTGTCTTACAGTATTCCCTTCATTGTTAATACTCATCACTGGATTGTCTATTGTTGGTATTGAATTAACCTACAATACTACTGACTATTTTCCTCATTTTTTTCCTATATTTGTTTTCTATTTCAGACTATGACACAACAAACAATATTGAATACTATTTAAGAAGTGTTGCATATAATATTTCATACTAATATAGTAAATATTAACAAAAATAGTTATAATTTTTTATTTTTTTTAATCACGATGAATAACATTGAGCAATGTGCCTTTCGAGCAATTGATAGTTCAAGAAATTATTTTTTGAGCAATTGATTTCAAGCAATTTACCAGATACAGACTAACAATACAGAATTGCTAACAAATAACAGAAACCACATCACTTGAATAGTGAAACAACAAAAATGGATAGCACATGTGTTGGGGTTGGTCTATCCAGGCTTTTTTGAGTGTTAAGATTTCAAAAATCTAACAACATGAAACATTAAAAAGATGATTTTCTGAAGGAAAAGCAGAGGACATCATTTGAAATAACATTTATATATTCTCTTCAGAGATATCCAACAGAAATAAAATGTTCAGTTTTCCTTGCAGTGAAATTTGTTCCATAAAGTAATTAAGTGTTCTTGGTATGGTGTGAAATGTGTGAAGAGATTAACTTCATGATGATCAGCCAAAGTGTTCATGAGTTCAAAGACAAAGCCTTAGTAGGTGGTTGCTGGTTAATCCCTTCTATTATGTATATGTACAAAATTTTAGTCAATGACTGCTGGTTGTCTCTCTTCCATTGTGTGCATGTGTGTGCATGTATGTAGGCATGTGTAGATCAAACTGGACTCTGAAATAGTTTTGTGCCTTAAAAATAAGTATTCTATTTTTATATCCATATAGGGATTCAAAATAGAGGTGTGATCTTTTTGAATACAAGTGCTCATTGATTAGAAAATAATTTCACACTGGATTGTGAAAATCTTATACTTGAATTCATGGGAATAGTGAAAGGAGATATTATTGTTATTTTCTAAATGTTTAAAAAATAACATGTGATAAGTCTTTAATTACACCCATAAGTGTTTTGACTGTATTTGCCATAGTAATTATTGCTTATCAAACAAACCTACTGATGGATTTTATTGGTTGAAAAATATATATCTAGGGTTTAATTCTTATATATAGTGATAACAATGTACTTGCAAAGTCTAATTTACTTTAAAACTGCTTTAATAAAAAGTTGTGATAAATTTCAACTTATAGTAAGATTAACTTTTCAGTAAATGAATGGCAAATGTTTCCTGTATGGAAATAGGTAATTTCCCCATTATTTTTCATTAGGTTGAAAAGGTGAACAGTGCTTTTTGAGTGTCTTTGTTACTGTAGATAAAATTCAAATGAAACTACAGACAGCAATGGACAGTATTCAAGATGAAGACTTCTGCAAAACTTTGAATATGTGTGGAAGGTGTGCAAGGATCACTGTATAAGTACCAAATAAGAATATATGAAAGGGAATGTTTGCCAAATTTAAATAATACTTACCATAGTAATATCATGTTTTGACCTAGTCCAGAAACATTGTTATCAATTAGAAAGCGTGTATTACAAGGTAATGTAAGTCAAAAATATACCAAGAAAATTTATCTGAAAATCTGGGGGTTAATGAAGCAAAATTATTAACCATAACAGCACACACACACTACCAAAGGTTTTATGTACTTTAAATGGTTTTTCCTATTAAATTCCTTTCCTATAATAATGCTAAGCTCACACTGTATCTTATGAATATTTTCAAACTAAAATGTATGAAACTATTTCATTAATTTCTAATCATAAAATCTGAATATTAAACAGTTTTCTCAACTAAATTTTCATTTATTTATTTTTTGTTCCTTTCATAGATTATTGCAATAAGAGAATACTGCAGACAATATGGCTGTTTTTGTTCATTGATATTGCAAGTTTGATATTTGTGTTTGACTTGAGAAATGTAGTTCATTTTATATTGATGAAAATTTCTTAGCTTGTGAAATCTTGAAGTGAAAAAAAATATTATCACTAGAAATTAGAATATTAAATCCTGGATCTGAGTAGTTGCCCAATTTGTCGAATCTCAAGTGTATTGTCTTTGTCTTAGAACTACATCAGTATCTTAACTGATGAACAAAACAACTAAACATAAAGGACATCAGTTTTAATTTGAAGCCAGAAGTTAATAGTCTTCATTTTGTTTTGTTTTTTAATTCCTCTTTTGGGATTTCAGATAGAAAACTGACTGCTTTGAATGCCTTCTAAAATTGCAACATTTCTATAAAGAAAAAATAAATTACTCGACATTGCTCAATAACTGACTGTTTGAGCAAAAGCAAAATAAAAGCCAAATGAATGAAGATAAGTTTAATTTCTTAAGCATCTAAATTCAGTGTATTTTATTGATAAAAATTAAAGATATTTTGAGATGCAGACTGCATGTTCTATCCATGCATAATTAACAAAATAAAAAAATACCAAGCAGAGTTTGAGGCAGTAACTTATTAAAAAAAGATAAAACCTAAAATCAAATGAAAAAAAAAAAAAAATAATTTAAATACTAGGACTTTACCTAAGGGATTCAGAAACAGAAATCATATGCTTATAATCATTGTATAATGATTAAAATTTTGGTTAATTGTCTTTATTTTTCTTAATACTTAATTTAACTCAGTAAAAGGCTCAAGAGCCAATCATAGTTGCGAGTTATGGAATGTGGTGTTTGATATGAAGTAGATTGTAGGAAGTGAAGATTATGAGGATGAAGTGGATAAATAGCAAATATTCATTTACACAAACTCATCAGGTGGGTTACTTTGCCTTCAATACGTCCTGTGAGGGTCAAATTCTTCAATCCATCTTTCTTCAATTTGTGTTCCAGAAATTTTAACTGTCTCTTTCTAATTCTAAGTTTCTTTGCTATAAAGATGAAATAATTCCAGTGAGAAGATATATCCTTGTCTCACACCCCTTACTATTTTTGGTGTAATTGATCAACTCACTTTCTATATGTAAGTGGTTTCTTCCAAGTAAACATTCCAGATTATTCTAATAAGATTCTGAAAATGACAAAGCAAAATAAATAACTGCACAATAATCATAATAATAATAAGTGCGTATATGCATATGCTCTGTGAGGTACAGATGGCTTTTGAGTATTGGTGCCAGCATGGCAAAAATAGAATGAATGAATCAGTTTAAAACTTTTGCTGAGGTAGTCCATGTTTATTTCATGCTGATGCTTTAGGAAAGGCATGAATCCACTTATCCCTAATCTAAGAATAAATAGTGCAGTTAGAGTGCTTTAGCCTAGTAAGGTAGTCTTTAATGGATGTTGACCTCATACAAATTCAGTTGGTATCTGGGAAGGACAGAAAGTGTGACAATGAAATCTGAAGTTACATTGGAATAATGAAATATATTTTCTGATAGCTAAGCTATTAAAAAACCTGAAAATTTCCTTAGAAACTAAGAAAAGTGCTAAAAAGTTTAATACCATTCCTCCTATTTGGCAGTGAATTCTGGACACTATCCTCAAAAATGAAGATACTTGAGGCAGCAGAAATGTCCTTCTACAGAAGGATGCTAAGAATACCATAGACTGAGCATGTGAATAATGAGACTTGAAGATTTTGACACTAATGGCACACACTGCAGGCAAGCTGGACAGAGGGAAGCAGTAAATAACCTACCTAACAAGCTTGTGTAAATGGATTGCAGAAGAGGGACTGGGAATGATGATGAGGAGAAGACAAATGCCTCTAACAGTTATAAAGGATATGATACTGTGGAGGACCATGATCGCCCATGTACAAAAGGTACAAAGCACATAGAAGATGTCTGTGGCTTTATTTCATGAAGAAATTTTTAAAAAAATGATAGTTACAGTGTGACCCGGATATAAGAGATTTGTCTGGACCGGAGAAGAAGTATCTTATATCCGGGTTTAGTCTATTTTGTTTAGGTAAGTATGGAAATAATTTGGGACCAGAGAAAATCTCTCTTATATCCGGGTTACACTGTATATTGATCATTTAAATAGCCCAAAGAAATAATGAAAAACTTGCCAGGACTTTAAGATTGATTGATTAAGTTATTAGTTTTCTACAGTTTACCAACAACTTTGCAAGTTAATTAAAGCCAGAAAATATTTTTAGATTGTAAGAATTGTTATTTTTTTTTTTTTTTTTTTTTTGATGATAATAATGATTTAGTAATACAAGTCTTACTAATTAAGCCATAGATGGCCGGAGATTGTGGAAGAGGTGGATTGATACCTTTCCCAAGGGTATTTGCATATAAGCGTATATAAGAAACCCCCAAATTTCCAAGCCATTATCCATTACACAACCTGTACATCCAAACTTAGGGGCACCTGGTATTCCCAAGTGGTCACCCATCTAGGTACTGACCAGGCTCAACATTGCTTAAATTTGGTATGCTAATAAATCCAGATGATTATTTATGTGAATAATAACTGTAGAGATTAATAAAAAGGCTTAGTTTTGTGATGTTATACCATTGCTGCAAAGAATAGTAATTTTGGCAGAGAGAGAATGAAATAAAAGCAAGTTGAATATTGAGATTACATCTTTAAAATGATTCAATGAATCCCCCAGGGTTTGTCCTGAAACATAGAATGCAGAAGTATGAGAAGAAAAAAGAAAAAGAAAAAACAGTTCTGCAGAAGACAAGTCTTTTGAGAAAGGATTCTAGTCTCTAAGCTTTCTATTAGGTTGGGGCAAAAATAATTTCTCACATAGTAACATATGTGAGAAAACGACATTATTTTTGCACCAACCTAATAGAATACCTGCTGGAAAAATTTTATCATGAATTATATAAATGATGATAATTATTATAATGTTGATGAGGACAACAAAAAGATAATTAGAAATTAGAATTTGAGAAAGGATAAACACATGAGGGCTGACAAAGGATGAAGATAATTCAGAATAAATTACAATGAAACGTTTAAGCAAAATGATATGGTATATAAATCAACGAAAATATTACAGTGAAAAGTGTAGAAAAACATCCAAATTGATAAGAATCTTCAATAAGATAATGTAACAAAAATAGATCATAAAAGTAAAGATGAATAAAAAAAATTATAATAACAGAATGATGAACATTTAAATCAGGAAATGCAAAACGAAGGCAAGGCAACAGAAAAAAATTTTTAGCCAAAGGAATAAAAATTCAAATAGCAGAAATTGCTGGAATGCAACCTTTTTAAAGAAATTAAAATTAAACAAAGCAATGGACATTGAAAAGTAAATGGGGAAAATGAGATGAAGAAAACCCACACCCCAAACAGAAAAAGATTAAAATTAAGAAAGAGTTAAATTGAGATAGGGGAAAAAATTGCCTAGATGAATTAATGTAAAGATTTCATTCATTAAATAATGTCTACAAAATTTCATGCAAGCAACAGTTATTACCTGTTTTCATATTGGGAAAATAGAAAATTTATTTTGAGACTAAACATACTGGCAAGTATTGATAATGAAAGAGGAAAATAATAATAATAAAGATATAATTTCATGTCAATGTTAATACAGACTAAATCTATTATTTTAACACTGATTGTTTTTTGTTTGTCTGAGGTAAATTAAGCCAGTTGGGCATGTTGCTTTTAAACTTGATTAATATGAGTTGATTTGAAGTGAATACGAATGTGATGTCTATGATTACCATCTTTGCAGAAGAGTATTCAGACTCAGTTATCAATAACTTTTAATAGAAGATGATTTTTAAATCTACCTTTTCAAATATTTACCTATGTTGTTTATTACTACTTTAAATGTTATATTTAATAGACACATGTTTGAGAAGCCATCCCTGTTTTATTTTTCAAACACATAGCACAACGGATAAAGGCATTAGTTAGATTCAGTGACAGGACCCAAAGAGTGTGAGTTCAATACCTGGTTAGGGTGGTAGAGAACTTGAAAAGAAAATTAAGCAGGAGATAACTGATAACTGACATCCATTAGACATGGCACATGGAACTAGAACAGTCTACACCAGTGAGTGAAATAAAGGGTTCTGTCCAACATTCCAACCACCTGAAGAAGGCCGGAGCGTACAACGGCTGAAACGTTGTAACAAATATGGCAACAAAGATGAGGACAATAGTCAGAATAATGCAAATAGTGTGAATATATTTATGTCTACCAATCTTTGCATTCAAGAGAAGAAAATGTGCCTTCTGAATATGAAGAATAAAAAAAAATGTGCATTCTAGCATGGTTTGAATCTGTCTTTATTAAAACTCTTGAATTTCTACTTGGTAGAGATAAATTTAGGCTTAAAAGAACATGGTTGTTTGCTCAAATAGGCATGAAACATGTCAGTGAGTAATGACATTCAAAAAGGACAATAACAAATTGTGTTAAATAGCCAACAATTGTGATACTCATTTAATCAGTAGAAAGCCATGATAGTGATTCTTGGGGGTAACAATTTTTGCTGATATGAAGTATCACCAAATTCTCAAATCAATGCATTAATTCAATAGGTTATTGTCTTGTGGGATGATTTCAAGTGGAGAAATTGGAAACATAAACATAATCTAACTTCAGCATCAAAGATGAGGACTATAGTTCTCATATAAATAATGTAAAGAAGGATAACTCCATATCCTAGTAAATCTCTTCATAACTCTGGACCATTATTCTTTTCAGATTAACTGAGTCACTTTCCTGGATTGAAGTGAATTTTGACTTGCAATAAAATCCTTCAACATTTATTTTTCTTATTTGTCAAGCCTAATCCCCAAAAGATTATTAATGTTTCCAAAACTTTCAAGAAATCAATATCCAGAATATGAAACCAGGTAAAAAAATTGAAATTCAGGCTATTCTTGTACAATAAAGAAAGTATTTAAAAGAAAGAAAAATGAAATAAGTGATTATAATAATGAAAAATAAAAATTGTATGAAAGCATGAAAAGAAATAATGTATGAAATTGTTCATTCAGGCATTGAATAAAATCCATAAAGAAAATTTCTAACAGAATCGCATTCACAAATAAGTAAACACCTTTGTTCTTTCTTTCACTGAATTCTTTTATGCTCACTTATGATGTAATGAATATTTCATTGATAGGTGAGGGGAGGGCTTTGTCAGCCTATTGGAAAATTATGCCCTGTGTTTCTTTATATAAGAATCTATGCTATTTTTTTTTATATTTAAATCTTTTCTTGATCGATACACGTTGGGAAATTATGATATTATGATTGATGTCATGGAATAATTATGTTTTTCCTTCTCCTAGTTTGATTTCTTTTTAGGTTTTCTTTGTTTTTATTTCTCCTAAAAGTCTTTATACCATTTTTCTCCTTCGATTCTCATGTCATTTGTCTTTCAGGGCGGTTTTCGTTCTTTGCTTTCTTCTTTATTTTCTAATTTATTTCATTTTCTACATTTAATTTGAATTGAATTTTTATTCTGTCACTTTTTGTTTCATATTTAACTTTCATTTCTGTCAGTGAAGATATTTATTCATTATTATGTTTTTGTGCAATTAGGAGCTTTAATTTATCTGTTTGTTTGCTTTTAATGTTTTCCATTAATCCATTTTCCTTTTCCAGCATTTTAGGAAATTATGATAGCAAGCATGTTGTTATCGGTTTGACAGTTTAAGTTTTTATCCTTTCTATATTGTATCAGGATTTCTGTTTTTAAAATTTCTGTTTTTAAAATTTCTTCTCACCATCACTGCAACCACTTTTGAAAATACAAAAATACCAAGCCTAAAAAAACCCACAGAAATGTTTTGGTTTATTCATTTTCTACAGCTTATCAACCCATTGCAAATTGTTTAAAACCAGAAAATAATTTTAGATTGTCAGAATTTTCTTCTTTTTTATGAGATAATAATGATTTAGTGGTACAAGTTTTTCTAATTCACCCATAGCTTGGAGGAGAAATGGATTCATATCTTTCCCAAAGGTATTTGTATGGAAGTGAAAATAACAAAATCAACTTGACTCTCCAATTAACAATTCCATTATCCATTACACAACCACACATCCAAATTTACAGCATCTGGTATTCCAAAGCAGTTGCCCATTTAGATACTGACCAGGCCAAATGTTGCTTAACTTTGATACAGGAAATGATTTAGGAGAGATTGTCAGTTGTAAGCAAGATCCACAAGACAATATTGGTGTACAGGTTTTTATCACTTTAAATGTTAATTTTAGTGGGTACCTTTATTTTAATTGATGTTCCATTTATTTTAAACAGTATCTATTTTAACTACTAATCTACATACTTGAAAAACCTTAAAGGAAATCCTGAAGTAGTGTCCATAAATGAGTTCACCAACCCTTTTTTTTAATGAATGTTAATTTTCTTCCAAACCAAATTGGATTATTTTATTCTAGCAGAATGTTGCACAAACAAAATGGCTATAACTGATAGTGATGTATAGCACATGGCTAAACTGACTCTAAGATCAAGGATCAAATCACATGCTCAGTTTGTAAAGTATGCAACTTCTCAATAATAAAGGCTTGAGATGATCCAAGGTGTGGTAACATTAGAAAGTGTCTGAAAACTATACCACAGCTTTTACCAAATCTGGTATATGAAATTAGGTAGAAAAAACATTTAGAAGCTTTTATTGGTTGTGTATATCACAAGTCATCATGACTGAGGCTTTGAGCATAGTGACCGTATTTAACTACAGATCATACCAAATTATGTACTCTCTGATAGAAACTATTTACTGTTCACCCAGCATAGTTACTGTATAAACAAGAGGGTTTTCTGCTATTGAAGAAACACAAATTAAGCAGGTATCATCAATTATGTAACCATCCTAGAATATAAGTATGCTCAAAAATAAGTAGGTAACGCTTAATCATGGTCAAATTCTACAGTACTGAAAACTTATTAGCAATAATATGAATATGTTACTTTCTAAAAATGATTTGAATCACTCTGAAAAAATTTTATTTAATATTAGCATTTGTTATGGAGGCATAGTGGAGTAATGGATAGCAGCTCTGATTGAAGAAGTGGAGAGACATTTTCGAATTCCAGGAAATGAATTACTAGAATAACTGGTTGCATCTAGCTATTTCAACAATAAAAAGATGAGAGCCGTTTGCTAATCTAGTAATCCAGTTAAATTCATGTTGATGAGGTAACAAGGTGAAAAGAGGAGGCATGGCAGAATAATGGATAGCGGCTTAGGTTGAGGAATCAGAGAGCTGAGTTTGATTTCCAGTTGAATCCATTACATTCACTTACATGCTAATACTCTTGAGAAAGGTATGAATCCTCTTCTTCTCACCCCAGCTATGTGTTAATAACAGGACAGACTGGGTTTTGTAGCTTTTGATGGCAACTGGTCTACCACAGAAAGAAATGACAACCTACTACGGGGAAAAAATCTGCCTCGTCAGTCATGTATTGAAATATACATGATTGCCTAAGCATGTATCACACATGCCACATAACTGACTGACTGACCCTTGGAAAATGTATGAATCCTCTTCTTCTCCCATCAGATAAAGATAAATAGCAGGACAGATCAGGTTCTATAGCCTTGGTCTACCACAGAAAGAAATGGCAACCTACTGTGGGAAAAAATCTGCCTCATCAGTCATGTATCGAAAGATACATGATCGCCTAAGTGTGTATCACGTATGGCACATAACTGATTTGGTATGACCACCTTAATTTTCTATTAGTGCTTTTAGTCTGGATGACATTGACTTTGTAGATTTGTAAACGCTCATGTAGGTCTGCTGCTAGGAAAGTGGTTTCACTGTGTCATGCTCGATAATTTTTCTTGGAATTTATCTTGAATCTTTGTAAGATTATCTTTCTTTTTTATTTGTTTTGATGCTTCTGATATGTATCTAGAAATACTTGACAAAATCAAAAGAAGAATCTACAATGTTATAGTTCTAACATGATTTTTTGGCTTCAGTCAGTTTCCCATTGCTCTGAAGTAACTTCCCTGTACTTTTTCTATAAATATTTTCATGGCATTTGTTCTTAGGACAGAGCTCTTTGGTACCTTGACCTCATGAATATAAGTGTACTACTAGATTGGCAGCTCTGCTTCATCATTTTATTGCTGAAAAAGCTAGATGTAGCTGTAAGTTCTATAATAATGGTTTCTTCATTTCTCGTATTTCTTGCTTGTGGAACACTGGCTTCTTGCTTTCCTGTCAACTAGAATCTTCAAAAATTGAAATGCAATATCAATTGCCCTCGTCTGGGTCTGTGAATCTTGTTCTTTATTGTCCTATCCCACTTCAATAATGTTTTTACCATCCCTCCCACTCCCTTCCATCATCCATTCATACAAGTTGGTCAGGGAGGAGGCCAGATGCCTCCCCATGTCTCTTCAGTATGTACTGTGAGTAATAATTTCTCCAAGCTCTCCTTCTCCATCTATAGCATCTTTCTGTTGGCTCCAGTTTTCTATTCATCAGTGAGGAAATTATCCAGCATTCACCACCATATAATTAGATTCCTTTTCCATACTATTTAATTTCACTTTTGGAATGTGTCTTTGACTATTTCAATGTATCTTTCAATTTCCTACTAATGTAATGGAATAACCTGTCACTCCCATGAGTGACTACACTATAGGTAGTAACTAACTATAAGTATCTACCTATAAGTATCTGTATGTCAACAGACTACAGAGACTAGCTGGGATCTATTCCAGCTAAAATAAACCTTTACTTATTTTATCCCCCTCTGAGCAGAGAGGAACCCGGATGAGGCTCAGCCAAAGGGCAGAGTCTCACTCGGGGAGGTTATATGGGTTCTACAGGCATTTTTTTGTCTAAGCCTACAGGCTTGGAAAACCCACGTTAAAACCGTCCTTGTGCCACATGCAACACTTGGGGTAGGGGCTAAATATACTAGCTGGGATCTGTTAAGTACAACTGAGACTTACGTGAGAACTACTGACCTTCCAATAGTAGCACACACTATTGGATTGACTTGCGATGACCTTGTGCATAACTGTTACCTTTATTCTTATTGTATTGGTGTTTTACAATAAAACTTTACTTATTTTATCCACCTTGTTTTTCAAGTATATATTCCTATTAGCATGGAATATAACACCTACAAAGATCAACAAGGATACTAACTATTATTAACTTGCCTTCAGTTAATTTTCATTGAAAACTGATTATTACTACAGTAAAAAGTGCACGGGATAGTAGTTGTAATAGGAATCTATTTATTCTGCAATATAACCCAGCTTGTTCAAAATTCTGTTGTTTTAATTTAGCAGTCATAGATTTGAGATTGCTCTTTTTGCTTTCTGTATCATCTTCTGACCTTCAGCTAGCAAAATTACTATCACAACGATTAAGGTTACATTAAGTTTGCCTTTGCAATTCACGCTTGGGGATGATCTCTGTGCAGGTCAAAAGTACTTAGGTTAACAAAATAATTAGAGAACCAAAAAGGATTAATATAAAATAAATAGACATGTGTATATTATTTCATAAAACATGAATGAAGATATGTTGCATGTATATATATATATATATATATATTAGGTTGGTGCAAAAATAATGACGTAATAATGTCGTTTTTTGACGTCAAAAAACGACATTATTACATCATTATTTTTGCACCAACCTAATATATATATATATATATATATATATATAGAGAGAGAGAGAGAGATTGTGCATATTTAGGCAGCAATTTTTCATTAAATAATATAGACAAGTTTTGTCTATTTATTTTAATATATATATATATATATATATATATATATATATATATATATATATATTAGTTTCTCAATTTTTTGGTCTTCATGACTCCTTCCTTAATAGCATGATATCAGCCACTGTAGTCATTCACAGTCCCTCTGGCAGATGTTCTTGCCACACAGCCTGCTAGCTTAATATACATGGTGTCTTTTGGTATGTGACCATCATTCATACAATGTACGTGACCCAAATATCAAAGAGAATACTGAGTGAGAAGATGCATACACCAGGAACTGACTTACTCTGGTACAACAGTGTTGGTAAATTTGTCACCCCATGGGATGCTATAGGTTGTTGAGATAAAAACTTTTCAAACAATTTTCCTGCCTGGCATATGTCGTCCAGGATTCACTGCCATAAAGCCGGGGACTAAGGAATAATAATAACTATAATAATATATAATTTTGGACTTAAAGATCTAAACTGATTACAACATCTAAGCGAGAAGAGTAAATCTGGTTGATGTAAAGAAGGGAAAAGCAAATCTTTGAGATCAGAGGGAGAGCTCTTCCGACCTGAAGATAGAGATAAAAGACAGTGAAATAAATAACCATGTATAAAGCTGATTGAGTCGAAGATTAGTTTGACTCAGATTTGAAAAGTCTGCTGGATTATATGCATCAGCATTAAGAAAGAAAAATCATGGTAGACAGAATCTGTAACATTAATGAACAAATGGTGGATCAGAAAAGCTCAAAGTCAAACATAGAAAGAAAATAATCCATGGATAATTAAAGACATAAAGAAATATTGGATAAAATATGTAGAAAAGTTTAAAATCAGAAATACAATAACTATTAATAATAGATACGAATAAATATATTAGGACAAGTTGAATCAATGCTAAGAGACAGAAATCAAAAAAGTGCATTAGCCAATTAGTTTGATAGGAATTCAGAAAAATATATGATTGGGTAGAAATGGATATCCACTAAGACCTCTCCATAAAATTTGGATATATTTCTGCTAGAATAGTTGTTTCTCTATACCAATGTTCACCAAATACAAATCCCAATAGTCACTGAAACTAAAAGTTTTCTGTGGTGTTGTATGAACTTAAGAAGAGGCAAGAAGTGAGGGTTGTTAAATTAAGCTGAAAAGATAACAGTAAACTCTAGACTTGAAGAAGTCAAGATTGTAGTGACTAGGAAAACATGCTGCTAGGAGTTTGTTCTCCAAAGCAGCAGTTTTTAGGAAGAACACTCTAAGGAGAACTTACTTCTTAATGATGGAATATAAAGTGAATGTTTCATCCTTGTGTACATGACACAGTTGGTCTCAGCTGCAAAGGTCAGGACTTGTGGGCCAGTGGAATGTAGCTCAGACTGGGTACCTTCATGATTATATTAGGCTTCATATCAATTGCTTCATCCACTGCAAGTTGGTTCCCTGTGTCGCACCAAAAAGTTTTTCCATACAAGTCCATCCTTCACATCTATAAATCAACCATTTGCCTTAGCATGGAATACTGCTGCCATATGTGGTCTGGTGCCTCCGCTGTTCACCTTAAGGTCCTCAACAAGATCCAGAGACAGATATGCAATGCGACTGGCCCTGATCTAGCATTTTGTCTACAATGTCTCTCTCACAGATGTGCCGTCGCCTCCCTCTGTCTTCTCTACAAATACTTTCATGGTAACTGCTCTGACAAGCTACTTTTGCTAGTTTCCAGACTGCATGAATTTAAACATGCTACTAATTTGGCATCACAGTCCCACCCTTTCACTTTCAAACTGTTAAATGTAACCATCTCTTCTACTCCAATAGCTTCGTGTCTTACACCTCCTGTCTGTGGAATTCCCTTTCTATTAGTTGTTTTCTTGATAGCTATAATCTCCAACTATTCAAATGTAATGTCAATTGACATCTCCAAATGCCTTGACCTACTCCAAGTCCATCTCTTCATCCTTTCCTCCATAATGTCTCTTTACACTTGCTCCCACTCTGTAACCCCTTGCATACTAGTGGTCATCCTGCCTTGCTTGGGGTGAAATGCTTAAAAAATATATTTATATATTTTACTCTAGCATCACTTTGTTAGCATGTCATTCTTTCGTTTAATAATAATGCCTAGAAATTACCTGGCACGGGGCTCGTCCCTGGGCTGGTGGTATCACTGCTAAGACTAGCTTGGACCGGCTCCAGCCTGGACCAGCTATGACTAGTTTAGACCAGCTCTGACCAGCTTGGACAAGCTATGACCAGCTAAGACCAGCTCTCGCACCTCTCACTTATGGAACTCCCTTCCCTATTCCAGTTTCCCTGAGAGCTATAGTTTCCAAATGACATCTCCAGTTGCCTTGATCTATCTACTATCCTTCTTCTCATCCTTTCCTCTATCATTCCTATCTGATCTTGCTCCAAATCTTCCGTAACCCCTTGCATCCTAGTGGTTTCCCGACTTGCTTGGGATGAAACGCTTAAAGAAAAAAAAAAAATACCCACAGTTTTGCTATTTGAAGTTAATGATTGCAAGTTCTTTGACTATAAAGTACACATGGTATTTCCCTGTTGCATTGTCAAATATTTGAGCTTAACAACTTTAACAAAATATTACAATATTAAACTGAAGTATGAATGCAGGAAATTATTTAAAGAAGTAAGAGGGTACAAATAAAAAGATATAAAATTGACAGTTTTTTTTCATTTCATAGGAACAGATGTTAAACACAAGCATAGTGCCAAACTCATTGAGAAATAGCTAAACTGTCTGCAAATGCTTTCTCAGATAATTGGTTAAAATATCTTTGAGTGAGTCCAGCATGTGGGTCTTGGTGAAAATCATACTCCTTTGAACCTTATGGACTATTGCTAGAGAATTACAAAGAACTGTACCAAATAACAGGAATGACATCACCTGAGAACTTCCAGCTGCAGTAACTGTTAAAATGGATGTCACATATAACTCGAATAGAAAATAAAGACATAAACAAGATGTTCATTTTCTACACTACTTCAAGGAAAAGGTTAGGAAGAAAACCTTCATCAATAAAGTAAAATGCAATAATAATTGCTGGATGTGAGAAACCCATTTTCCCCAAAAAAATGTTTTAAGAGAAAGATTTTATAAATTTAAACCAAAAGTAGTACTGGTTGCTCAGTCAATGAATCCCAAATGTTTCCTCATATGGAAACTGCTAAAAATTACCATTATAGACCAGAGAGAAATTTCTTGCCTCTCCATATGCTCAAGGAGGCAACTGTCTGTCTTTGTATGTCTTGCTTCTCCCTTGATATCATTATTTTGAGATTCATTTTTAGCACTTAAAAATAATTAATTTCTTTTACTAAATTTTATTATGATGTTTTAAATACAGTTTCTTCTTTTCAAATATTCTCTGTAGCAGATTTTCAAATTAGAAAATCTTTTAAATTTTTGAGCTTCTTTTAATATTCCATGTTATATTTTATTAATATTTTGCACTTATTTCCCTGTTTTCTTTTAAAGTAGTTCTTTATGGTTATTTGCTTATCTTCCCTTTTATATTAATTCCAAGTCCGTCACACTCGTCTCTGCGCCAACCCCAGACATTCTTGCTAACAAATTCTTCCTCTGTTTTCTCTTATCTGAATTGTGTCCACTTGGAATTATGAATTTATCAGTAGGCGATTCTTGCAACATTTCATCCACTGATATCTGATACTATTATCAGATAGCAGGAATGAATGAATGAATGAATGCATGCTTGAATGAATGAATAAAAGAAGAAGATTGAAAGAAGAAAGGAAGCAAAAGTGTTGAATCTGAATTTTTTTGGCATTCACAGTTGCATGAACAAGTTTGAAATAAATGAATAATGGAAAAAAAAAACAGAGATTGTAATATGAAAGGTAAATGAATATAAAAATAGGTAAAAATTTGATAAGCTATAGGATGAAAGGGAATTGAAATAATAATAGATAAAACAAGATGGAGAAAAAAAGTCATGAAAAATGATAGAAAGATAATTAATTAGAAAGATCCCAACTGATACAAATAAATAATAAAACAAAGAAAAAGATGAGAGAAAAAGAAGAAGAAGAAGAAATTAAAAGGAAGAAAGACTTTTTATTTTTATGTGCCATGTCCCTTCAGGACGTAGGTGATCATGGCTCTCCACTTCCTCCTATCCCTGGTAGCTCTTAATAAGTTTCGTCCTTCTGCCACGTCATCCACTTACTTAAGCCTGTCAGGTATGTCATGCATTGCTTTCCCTTGCCTCTCTTTCCCTCGATTCGACAGGTGAATATCAGATTCTCCAGACCCTCCTATCTCATCACGTGTCCCAGAAATTTCATCTGCCTCTTCTTAATGTTAAGTATAAGCTTCCTCCTTGTTTGCATCCTCTCCAAAACCTCATCATTGCTCACATGCTCGGTCCATGATATCCTTAGTATCCTTCTGTAGAACTATACCTCTTTTGCCTTGGGTCTCTTCTTTGAGGAGACTGTTCAACATTTGCTGCTGTAAAGGAGGACAGATGTCATGTAGCCGATCAGTATTCTTTTTTTTTTGTTACCAAAGAAATCCTCCTGTCTCACAATACTCTGCCAAGGTTTTGGAATGTGTCCTTGGCTGTCCCAATAGAAAAGCTAAAATGGTCAAAAGGAAGTTTAAAAGAAAGGTTTAAAGAAAGAAAAGCATCATTAATTGAAATAATAATAAATAAAAGAAAATGGATCAGAAAATAAAGTATTTGATAGACTCAAACAATGGGAATGAGGTTGAGAAAAGAAAGGCTATAGAAAGTAAGATAGAAGAATGGGATAAGGGAGATAATTAGGGATAAATATTGAGAAAGGAAGAATGAGATGGAGAGAGAAGAAATAGACAATAACAAGAGAATAGAAAAGTAGGAATAGTAGTAATATAAAGAAAGATAAAGCAAGTATTTCAGAATAACTAAAAAGAGAGAATAAATGCGATCATGAGACAGAAGAGAAGAAAAAAAAATAAAATAAAAAAATAATAGTAGTAGTAAAAAGAAACTGATAAAGGAAGTATTTAGGAATAAAGTGAAAGAAAATGTGATGGAAAGAAAAAGAAAGTATTTAAGAATAAAGAGAAAGAAAGAATGTGATGAAAAGAAAAAGAAAGTATTTAAGAATAAAGAGAGAGAGAATGTGATGGAAAGAAAAAGAAAGTATTTAAGAATAAAGAGAAAGAAAGAATGTGATGGAAAGAAAAAGAAAGTATTTAAGAATAAAGAGAAAGAGAATGTGATGGAAAGAAAAAGAAAGTATTTAAGAATAAAGAGAAAGAAAGAATGTGATGGAAAGAAAAAGAAAGTATTTAAGAATAAAGAGAAAGAGAATGTGATGGAAAGAAAAAGAAAGTATTTAAGAATAAAGAGAAAGAAAGAATGTGATGGAAAGAAAAAGAAAGTATTTAAGAATAAAGAGAGAGAGAATGTGATGGAAAGAAAAAGAAAGTATTTAAGAATAAAGAGAAAGAAAGAATGTGATGGAAAGAAAAAAGAAAGTATTTAAGAATAAAGATAAAGAGAATGTGATGGAAAGAAAAAGTAAGTATTTAAGAATAAAGAGAAAGAAAGAATGTGATGGAAAGAAAAAGAAAGTATTTAAGAATAAAGAAAGAGAATGTGATGGAAAGAAAAAGAAAGTATTTAAGAATAGAGAAAGAGAATGTGATGGAAAGAAAAAGAAAGTATTTAAGAATAAAGAGAGAGAAAGAATGTGATGGAAAGAAAAAGAAAGTATTTGAGAATAAAAAGAAAGAAAGAAACAATGAGATTGAAACAGAGTAAATAGGAAGAAATAAATTATAAGAAAAGAAAGAAGAAAAAATAAGGGAACTAATAGAAAAAGAAAGAAAGCATTTAATAATAAGTAGAAATAAAGTAAGAATGTAACTGAAGAAAAGAAGAAGAATGGAATTATAGAAGTAGAGCGTTAAAGGAAAAATTTAAGAATAAATACAAAGAAAGAAAAATGTGATTGAAAGAGAGAAAAGAAAAAAAAGGCATATAAAATGGAGAAAAGCACAGAAAATTGGATGAAAGAAAAGAAAATGTGAATCTAATAAGGAATCAGTGTAAGAAGAAAAATGAAGACAAAAAATAATGTTCAAATATAGGAAATTAAATCCGAATGAAAAGGTGCGAACAAGTCAAGAACAGGGACAAAGCAAAAGAAAAAAATATGTAAAAAAAAAAATTCATCATCCAAGTGCAGAGCATTTAGAGATATTATTTCTATAAAAAGAAATGGATTGGATCATGTAGACACAAAAAAAAATAGATTGAAAAAAATAAAGAAGTGCAAAGTAAAAAAGAAAAAATAGAAAATCTTCAAAGGAATATTGTTCCAGTTTCAAGGCAGGCATATCAGATACATTCACCAACAATCAAACATTGAAAACATTCTTTCATGCATTCAAATCCTAACTAAGCATGCTCCATTTGTACACACACAGAGATTCTTTCAATAAATTGTTGCAACAGAACAACTTATATATATATATATATATATATATACACAATTTTCAAACCTATTTTATTGAATTCAAATTACAAGGATGGAAAATTTATTTTTATTATATTTCACAATTTGAATAGAAAATTAACATGTCTAGATCAAATTTCTAATATCTAAAGTTTATGTATGGATATAATATAAATACATACATACTTACATTTTATATACATACACACATACATGTTATATATATATATATATATATATATATATATATATATATATATAATTATTTATTTAAAAATATGATTCCAACTCGCTACATAAGAGGTCTCATGTTTCAAAACAAGAGCCGAAAACTTCAAAATAATATTTGAATTAACTTGAGTTAAAGTAGGCTCTGTTCCATCTTCAAGCGAAAACTTTTTGGGAATGACTTATTTCTGAAATTTACGAGTTTTAATAGTGTGGTCAGAATTGAAATCAAAAATTTCCATGGTAACATCAAGGGCGGATTGTTTAGAATCGGCAGGGGTGGGGTGTTAATAATTTGTATCAGTATAGAGTTACTTTCATAGATGCCGGGTCACGGTAAGGTGGGGGTGGCTAAATTTACGATGGGGGAAATTTTTGATTTCAATTCTGACCATACTATTAAAACTCGTAAATTTCAGAAATAAGTCATTCCCAAAAAAATTTCGCTCAAAGATGGAACAGAGCCTACTTTAACTCAAGTTAATTCAAATATTATTTTGAAGTTTTCGGCTCTTGTTTTGAAACATGAGACCTCTTATGTAGCGAGTTGGAATCATATTTTTAAATAAATAATTATATTTATGCTCTACTTTCGTATCGAGCACTATTTTTTAAAAATAATAACAAAAATAATAAGGAACTTTGGATTATTTACCAAACCGGTTTCTTTCCTATTTTCTACAATATTTTCACACACACATATATATATATATATATATATATATATATATATATATATATATATCCACAGACAGCCTGTTTTGATGTATCACAGCTCATAGGTGTGGGTAAATATCTGATTGCTTCAATCTGGTATTGAAACTTGACCAATCTGGCACCAGTCAGAGACTCTACCCCTAAGTTCTCAGAGCAAGGTAGAGAAAGGGAATCTTTTAATCTATTATATATGCCATGTATATAAACACTAGGCCAGCAGTCAGAGTGCTCAATTCTGATGAGGAGCAATATGTTAAGCAGGAGCAGCAGCTGTTAAAAATTCCCTTTCTCCATAGTGCTCAATCATTGAATGAGAGCAAGTACATTTATATATATATATATATATATATATATATATATATATATATAATATATATATATATATAATATATATATATAAAAGTGAACACTGAAGTCAACACTTAGCGGCAACAGGCTGTTTCATGTTAGACGCAAGTGTCAGGCCACCTGATAATTGCGTCTAGCATGAAACAGCTTGTTTCCTTTGTGTGTTAACTTCAATGTTCAATTTTATATTTACATATACTCTATCTCTGATATTGAGCACTTTATTCCACAAATATAGCACACCTTAAAACTATATATATATATATATATATGTGTGTGTGTGTGTGTGTGTGTGTGTGTGTGTATAATATGTGAATTAAGCAATGATAAACACTTTAAATGGTACATTTTCTAAGCATTTGCAGTAAAATAATATCTGCAAACATAACTTAATATCTGATAAATCTATAATGATATCAGTTAAGTAGTAACACGAAAGCCCCCCAAATAATTGTGATAGTTTATCTATTCTATGAATTTAAATGTGCAAAAAAAGTAGCAGGGGTGGCTCATTTTTCCCTTAGATAAATACCTAGTGACTCTACAGACATAAAACCTACCTCAAAGTAGCCACTTACTGGAGGATGCTAGTAGACTCAGTTATAAAGAACTAATGTATAAACATGACTAATATTTACCTATAGACTCAATTATAAATAGATTATACCTGAAACTGCAAGTAAATATTAGTCATATTTATACTTTACCTATAGGTACATATAGATTCCAGAATAAAAAAGTATTAGCACTGAATAAATTAAGAAGATGATATATTGTAATGACTACAGTTTATGTACAGATGTAAGTATAAACAATGAATGTTTATGTACAGATGTAAGTATAAACAATGAATGTTTATGTACTGATGTAAGTATAAACAATGATTGTTTATGTACAGATGTAAGTATAAACAATGATTGTTTATGTACAGATGTAAGTATAAACAATGAATTTTTATGTACAGATGTAAGTATAAACAATGATTATGTACTGATGTAAGTATAAACAATGATTGTTTATGTACTGATGTAAGTATAAACATGATGAATGTTTATCTATGGATTCATGTTGAAGCATGACTAATGTTTACCTATAGACTCAGTATACAAAAAATATCAATATGAAAAAATATGAACAAGAGTTGACTGGCCATAATATCAGCCCAGTTACAACTTGTAAAATATGGACAATATTTGGCAAGGAATGAAGTTAATTATAAAAGTGATCTAGATAATCAATAATCATAGCTAATCACTTCAAAATATAGGAAGTTGTGGAGAGCAATGATCCATCTTATCCTTAATGGCACATAAAAGAAGAAAATTCTTTTTTTAAATGGAACAGATGCTTGCATTAAAATTCATTGCAAATTCTGAAGATGTTTGCACTTGCATCATGGGAAAGGGTAAAAACATTCATATGAGTAAAATGGATTTCTTATGAAGTTGGTGAACTGGAAAAAAACAAAAAAACTAAATGAATGGCAATTGTGTCATTTCTTTCTCATTAAAATAATTACCTATTTTTAAGCTGTTATTGACCCAAATGAGAAATATGGTTATAGGAATATTTACCATAAAGATTTTTGCTATAGGAAAACTTGCCTCAGGAATTTTTGCCATAGAAAACTTTGCCGTATAAGATTTTTGTCATAAAACAATTTTGCCATATTTTTTTTTAATATGTGAAGTACCTTGTTTAACAAGTATATCTGGCTCACAATGTTACTTCAATTTAAACATATTAATAAGCGAAGTTATACTAAAATGCACCCAAATTTGTGGAAACTAATTGCGTATTTGAAAAAGGAAGAGACATTAGCAAAAAATAAAAAGTGTGATTTAGATTGAGGAGATGCTGTACAAATGAAGAAAATATATATTGATATCAATGCAAGACTTCAGCAGAAAATGCTTCATTACAGTCCAACACAAAAAACGCATTATTTATGAAGCATTGCTTGGAATTTGCACACATTTTAAATTATTTCTTTGTTAATCTGATATATTTTTAATCTTTTATTTTTTAAATAAATGTTTACTTTTTAATTTCTTTTCTTATGCTTGACCCTGTAAAAAATACATCCATATATACTTAAAAACAGGGTACTTCACATATTAAATTAGACATTACTTCAAAAGGGATGTTTGAGATAAGAGTATCAAAAAAAATGTGGTGAAATTGTCTTATAGCAAAAATCCACTATGGTGAAGTTTCCTAGAGCAAACATTCCTAAGGCAAGTTTTCCAACAGCAAAAAAGTTTATGGCAAATGTTCCAGATATGGAGAAATATATCCTGTATAGTGAATGAATGCAATTACATGCCTGGCTTTCAAAAGCTGAAGCTGACTTTTTTTTGTACTGTTTTTGGTTTCATTCTTGTCAATCAAAAATTTGAATAAATATTATTTCAGCTATCTAATAATATTTTAATGAAAAAAGAGAAATTTGAATCTGTTGATCTGACAATCTTTTATGCTTGTTCCAGGGTATTCCAGAAGACAAATTCAAATTTCTGGCATAATCATGAGAATAAGTGAGCATAAAAAAAAATGGACATTGGTATCTTCAGCTGGGCTTGATTTGCTAATTCTCTTATTCAAAATCTGCCCATCAGCTATCAGATTACAGAAGATCATGACAGAATGGTTAAGCGCCAACTGCAGACATGTGAGGAAGATTATTTGAGCCTTACAAGAACACTAAGATAGTGAAGCTCAGTGCATTTACAAGTATTATAAAGATTAGAACATTTTTACATGCAAAAATGCTAACCTCAAATAAAGGCAGGATTTCTATCATTTTGGTTTTGGACGATAAAAGACCCCTAAGGTTAGGTTTAATCCAATATGGCAGAAAACCTTAAAGTCTAAAGTGAAAATGATGGATATGATTTGTAGAGAAGAGACAAGTTCATGACTTTTGAAACTCACAATGATCTTATGGTTTTCTTGAACTGAAAGAGTTGAACTGATTCTAAATCATTTTTTTTTTTTTGTCACAAGCAAGATTGGCAGAACATCTTTCTTTATTCTCAGTAAGCTTACAACCACATCACTTGAAACACCGGTTCCCATACAATCACTAAAGTTAAGCAGCATTGAGCCTGATCAATATCTAAATGAGTGACCACTTGGAAATCCCAGGTGCTGTAAGCATGGATGTACATGTAGAATGGATAATGGCTCAGAATTGTTAATCAGAGTGCCAAGTTCTAATACCAGTTGGGTTTGTCATTGTATTGAAATAGGACCAATAAATTTTAAGCTACCTGTGGCTAAGAGGCCACAATGTCTCACCAGCTCAGTCAGAGATGCTATTTACAATTTAGTTAAAGCACATGTGTAGTTATAATGCTTTTAAAACTATCACTAATTTGCATGCATGATTAAAAACAAAACTGAATAAATAGTGAGCCACACAAGAACCAGCAAAAAGTATCAATAGAACTTGGTCCTTGCTGGACCAGGTTCCTTGTGGCTATCAACTACAAATTATTTTAGAAGATTGAATTTCTTCCATTTTATCATGGACAAAATATTTGATTATTGAATAATTCCAGAGTTTGGTGGTGTTGAATACCTGGGATTGAACCATGGACCTTTAGATTAACTACTGTCATATTCACTTATGTAAAAATACCACTGAGAAACATTTGAATCCACCTCTTCTTCCCCCATCAGCTATGGGTTAATTAGTAAAAATTTTATCATTGAAACCATTATTATCTTCAAAAAGAATTGTGTACAAAATATTTAGATTTTGGCATTAAATAACCTATAGAGATTGATATGCTGCTGAACAAAAGCAACGAACATTCATTCTCAGTAATTCAAATTATACATTTCTCTCATTTGAGGAGCTTTTATAAAAATCTATAAACTATAAATATTTATTCATAATTAAAGGGAAGTTTTCAGAATATTGTTTGAATATGTATTTGATAAAAGCTCTATAATACAAAATATCTGTATTTTCTATACCTCTGTGCAACTTTTAATTTGTCAAAATTGTGCAGTGTAGTTGTAGATACTGAATTAAGATATATTGAAATGAATTCACTTAGAGAATGATAAATTTCCCACTTTATTCTCAGTGATTCAAATCTAAGGTCAGGCTTAAGTTAATACAGCAGAAAACATCATTGAATTTTGCCTTTCAGAATTCCTTTCGTTCTACAGTTCTTGATTCTCTGTGTCCTAATCAATGAGACACTGTAATATTTTAATATTAAACAAATGTGAAGTAAAAAAGAGATATGATTGTATTAAAATACTGATTTTTTTAAAACTATAGACAAATTATTATGCATTGCAAACTACATTTTTATATGCTGTGTTCTTTCTTATATGCTGTGTCCTAATTGTCATGGCTCTCTAGAGCTTCCTATCCTCTAAGCTAGCTATGGATAAACCGTGGTCTGCGGGCCACAAACAGCCCATTTGACTTTCTGAATGACATCACTATTTTCATGAGAAAAATAATGTTTATTAAAATTTGATTTGTTTTATTTCACTCACACTCTCTCATCATTAAGCACATACAGAAACAATGATTAAGCACAATATTTAATCATTTTTTTAATATTTCATTTAATTTTTGAGCCGTTTTATGCTCCGGCCTTCTTCAGCTGGTTGGAATGTCAAACTGAACCCTTTATTTTGCTCACTAGGGTAGACTGTTCTAGTTCCATGTGCCATGTTTAATGGATGTCACTCATCAGTTATCTCCTGTTAATTTCCCAGTCAAAGTTCTCCACTGCTTTAACCGGTATTGAACTCACACTCTTTGGGTCCCTGTCACTGGATCTAACCAACACTTTGTTAAGTAGTTCGGCATTCCAACCACCTGAAGAAGACCAGAGCATACAACGGCTGAAACGTTGTAATAAATATGGTGACAAGGATGAGCACAATAGTCCGAATAGTGTAAATAATGTACATAATACCTCATCTCAGAAATATAGACAGATACAAATGACATAGTTACTAACCAAAATTATTTAGAATCTACTGATGGATTTCATTGTTTACTCCTTATTATATCTAATCAGAACCTCCAAACTTTGTTGATTGGCTTTGTAGCTATACAAGTAGTCTCATGTTCATGTTCCATTTTTTTTCTTGGCTAGGAAAAAAGAAACTCATGATTAAGAATATAAGGTAAACATTAAACACACTTATGTAATAACTTAGATTTGTAAAATGACAAAAGTAAAATATATATATATATATATATATATATATATCATAAGTGGTTCTGAAAAGTTCTCAGCCAGAACAATAAAGGTTTCAAAACAAAATTCCAATGTGTGTTCATGTGTGGGAATTGATCGGAAGCACACACACACACACAAAAATATGTACAAATCCAAAAGGCAAATCAATTCCCCAATTATCTCTGTTCCTCAATCTCAAGGACTCAACTCCTCCTCAGAAACATTATTCCTCTTCAATGAGCGTACCACGTTTTTATGCACCTGACCCAGCCATTGCTCAGCCAATGAGCACCCAGAATCAACCAATAAAATGGCTACCAGTGACACCACCACTTCTGTCCACATGATGTGCAGCCCAATTCACCTTCAGTCTGAAGCTTGCCAATTTGCTGACTCCACACGACCTTGCAAAACATATGCATGTCTCTGGCCCTTTTGGATTGCTGAGGTAAGTCTCCACTACACACATCCCAGAGCAGCACTCTTCTATTGGGTACTCCTTTGAAGAGGAACAATGCTGGTCTCGTTCTCAGACAAGCTACAGCCTGGAAGGTCATCGGGTGCTCCAGTATCAGTCTCTGGACTACTGGTACCAGAGGTATCACCTTGCAAACTCAATTCTAAGAACACAAATAATTCACTCTCTTCTGTGTCACTATCAGAGTCTAATGATGGATATGACCCCAGGAAAGGGCATAAATTCTTCATGTGCCTTGGTCCTCTATCAGTTCACACTGACTGCAGACTCTGGCCCTTTGGGTGGCCAAGGTAAGTCTCCGCTACAGTGTATATGGTCTTATTCTGGTAAGTGGATTGGGCTTTTCAGCAGTCCCTCATAGAATCTTGAATGCTTGAATAGTTATGCTCTTTAAAACTATTTAATCTCAAAAAGAAAAATTCTCATTGTATCTCATCTCACAGAAGAAAATCTTTCTTTCAAGTCATCTGTTCAGTATTTCCAATAAATTGCAACTAATGCAAATCATCACACAAATGGGTGTATGTTATAGATAGAAACTTATGATTAATACTGAAGTTTTATAAGTCTTCAACTGGTACTAGATTAATTCAATATATTTTTAATTAATACTGGATCATTTTTAAAACCTATAATTAATATCAGATTTTTATTTTTGCAATTAATACCAGACTGATGAACCACAACAAAATTTATCATCCAAATTCTGATGAATAGAATGCAGAATTATTTTGGAAATAGAGCAAAAAACAGTGCAGTTTCCTTACAAACACTGGAACAAGGAATGCACTATTTATCTTCAGAATGATATCAGAAAGAGCAATAAAAATGCAGAAGGATATATACCTATGCTTTATAAATTAAGCAAAAGTGTTTGATAAAGTATGTCACAGTGAACTACTTGAACTACTTGGTAAGCTTGATTCATTTGGGAAAGAATACAGAATTTATACTAGAAGAAAACTACCCTTATATGTATAGAAAATAATTTCATTACAGACACAAAAATAAAAAAGGGGTATAAGACAAGTATGTCTTCCCACTGAACTTTTTCAACATTTACAATGAGGCAATCCTGAGAGAATTAGAATTTATATCAGGATTCTTTATTAGTGGTCACAATCTTAACAGCATAAGATAAACAAATGACATTGTGTGGACAGGAAATCTAGAAAGGAAACTACAGGAACTTCTACAGAAAGAAGCAATGAGAAAGGACAAAAAATTGATTGTAATAAGATGGAGTGTATGGTTGACAGCAAAAGGAGCAGCCCAACATGCAAATTACAAATTAAAGATACCAAAATCACGCTAGTACAAAAAT
The DNA here is from genome assembly GCA_963932145.1 of Acanthosepion lycidas. Lineage (NCBI taxonomy): Eukaryota > Metazoa > Mollusca > Cephalopoda > Sepiida > Sepiidae > Acanthosepion > Acanthosepion lycidas. The sequence goes on from OZ010571.1 coordinate 19,143,788, forward strand.
TTAAATATCTAGGAAGTGTTTTAACAGTACATAGCAAATGCATCACCCAAATTCGAAGTAATATTGGAATAGTGAATGATGCCTTCCAAAACGAAGCAAATTATTAAGAAACAAGAAATTTTTGTTATAAACAAAGAAAAGAGTATAAAACTGTTATGCAATATAAGTTTTCTTTTATGACAGAGAATGTTAGATAATCTCCTCCCAGCTGAAAAAGAAGCCCTTTACTTATAAGGTTGAAATTTATAAAATATTTCTCTTAAAACAATCATTCATGTAAATAAGTTGCTTAAGTTCAGTAGCTGTTATCACTCTTTCCGGTAGTGAACTGAGTTTCCTTCCTAACATTTTAGTTGAAGTAATGCAGAATGTGGACATATTCTTACACTATTTACATTGCTCGGACTACCATCCTCATCTTTGTTGCCATATTTATCACATTTTGGCCGTTGTATGCTCCAGCCTTCTTCAGATGGTTGGGATGTCTCAGAAATATAGACAGATACTGAACATATTTGTGTTAAACTATGCCATTCATTTTAGTTGTTACCGCTATTGGAATGCTGAGAATACTATAACCTACTTAATGAGCTTGTGTAAATAGCTGGCAGAATAGGGAATAGAAGAGATAGCAGAAAAAACAAAACTTACTTAGAGCTAGAAATGAGAGAAAGTTGTGGAGAGCCATGATCACAATGTCTTGAATGGACATGGCCTAGAAATAGTTTATAAAACCTATGTATCATAAAATTATGCTTGGTATACTTGTTTGCTTGCATAAATCTACAAGGTTCATAAGTCATATAAGCTTCTTTTTTTATGTGCAATATTCCTTCAGGATGTGGATGATAATGGCTCTCCATAGTTTCCTATTCATTGTACCTCTAAAAAATGTTTATCCCCTTACTATTTTTCCTAGTTCCTCTTCTGCCATACATTTATATAAGATCAATCATTGGTTTTCTCTTGACTCCTGTATGTCTTGTGAATGTTACATTCTCTATGCCTTCTTTCCTTATTAAGTGACCGAGAAATGTCAATGACCTTTTAATTCTCATTTCATTTAATACCTACTTGTTACTCATGTTATTCTCAGCATCCTTCTGTAGAACCACATTTTTTTTTCTTCAAGTTACCCCTTCATCTGTAAATAAATTGCCCAGTATTCACTGTCATATCAGAGGATTATTATTATATATAAGTTCAGCAGTCTTTTCTTTATTTCTAGCAACTTTTTATTGTTTCTTTTGCTGGCTATTTTAAAGCTTATTGGGTGTTCCACTATTGTGGCCTTGTGTAAATCTTAATGAATATGTCTCAGTCTTTTTGGCATATACTTTTATATACCTCTTACAAGTTTTAAGATCCATAGTTAATGAAAAAAAAATGTTGCTACTGCTTCCAGCTGTTACCAAAAAGAACCAGATGTTCATTTTCCTTATAAAGATGGAATTGTCTTCTTTTCAGCTGAAATATCAAAGGAATTATTTCACACAAGAAAGCCCACACCTGTGCCTGAGTCAATATCAATAACTAATTTTATTCAATTACAATTCTTTTGTCTTAATTATTTTTCCCTGATTTTCATTTTCTAAAGTTTCTTTATGCCTCTTTCTTGAGTTTTTATGGCTTTGTGACATTTTTTTTAAATTTCTTCTTTCTTTACTTTGTCCTACTGCCATACACTTTTATGTTTTCTTTTGTTCTAACAAATTGCTTATTTTAATCTTCTACAGGAGTTAATCTTTTTACTGTCTTGATAGTCTTGCTTCATATATTTCTTTAACTTTTTCTTAATTTTTAAATGTTTCCTTTCTTATTCTTTTCCCCTCTTTTTCCCTTTCCTCTCTTTCTTTTCTTCTTTTTTTCTTTCCTTCTTTCCTTCCTTCCCATATTACTTCCTTTCTTCTGTCCTTCTTTCTGTTATCAGTTCCTTCCTTCCTTTTAGCAGTTCCTTCCTTCTGCCCTATCTTTTATCACTGCCTTCCTTCCTTTCATCACTTCCTTCCATCCTGGCTTCCTTCTTTTATCAGTTCCTTCCTTCCATCTTCTATCACTTCCTTCCTTACTTACTTCCTTCCTTTCATCTTTTATCACTTCCTTCCTTTCATCTTTTATCACTTCCTTCCTTTCTTCTTTTATCACTTCCTTCCTTTCTTCTTTTATCACTTCCTTCCTTTCATCTTTTATCACTTCCTTCCTTTCATCTTTTATCACTTCCTTCCTTTCTTCTTTTATCACTTCCTTCCTTTCTTCTTTTATCACTTCCTTCCTTTCTTCTTTTATCACTTCCTTCCTTTCATCTTTTATCACTTCCTTCCTTTCTTCTTTTATCACTTCCTTCCTTTCATCTTTTATCACTTCCTTCCTTTCTTCTTTTATCACTTCCTTCCTTTCATCTTTTATCACTTCCTTCCTTTCATCTTTTATCACTTCCTTCCTTTCTTCTTTTATCACTTCCTTCCTTTCTTCTTTTATCACTTCCTTCCTTTCATCTTTTATCACTTCCTTCCTTTCATCTTTTATCACTTCCTTCCTTTCTTCTTTTATCACTTCCTTCCTTTCATCTTTTATCACTTCCTTCTTTCCATCTTCTATCACTGCTTTCCTTCCTTTCATTCATCTTTAATCGCTTCCTTCTTTTCATCTATAATAACTTCTTTCCTTTTATCTATAGTCACTTCCTTCCGTCTATCACTTCCTTCATTCCATCTTTTATTGCTGCCTTCCTTCCTTTTATCTTTAATCATTACCTTCCTTCTAACCATCCTTCCATTGCTTCCTTTCTTTCTTTCACCGTTAATCATTTCCTTTCTTCCATCCATCGCTCCCTTCCTTCTTTTCATCTTTAATCCCTTCCTTCTATCATTTTCTTCTTTCTCTATATTCTCCCATCATATTAACCTTCCTTCCTTTATTTTTTCTATCATTCATTCCTTTTACCCTTTCTCTCATCACCTCCCTTTCTTTCTTCATTTCTTTCCTTCTGACTTCCCTCACTTCTTTACTGACTATCTTACTTTCTTAATTTCTTTCTCTCTTTCCTCCCTTCCTTCCTTCTTTCCTTCCTCCCTTTGATGCCAAAGAACTGCTGACTGGAACACTTCACCACTTTTGACCATCAGAGTGTGACTCCCATAAAAGGAAAGAAGTAAATTTTTTATTCCCTTCCCATGAAGTCAAATTTCTACATTTTTATTTAGTTCATAGTTTGATAATTCTGTTCCTCCAATGCATTTTTGAAAGCTATTTTTGTTAATAGGACTGAACTTTGATGTTTCATCAAGTATATCAGGCAAACATTGATAATTTATGACTTCAGGAAAGACCTTGCTGACTGATATTTGAAAAATACATTAAATATATACATGGACGTGTTGTAAAGTTCTTAACCCAACCTACTTCCCAAACGATGGAAAATTACATTTTTGGGGGGAAGGTTGTGGTAGTCCAGAAAGAACATTTTTGGACTAACCTCTAATCTCTCTCTCTATATCCATGTGTGTGTGGGTGTATATATACATGCACACACAAACACACACACACACACACATATATCTATCTATCTATCTATCTATCTATCTATATATATATATATATATATATAGATAGATAGATACACACACACACAAGTAGTAAGTAATTGAATGGCAGTATGAAAAAAATTACTTCAGGCATTGTCCTTCTACAACAAAATGTGTCAGGATTTTTTTTCATTTAATTACTGACCATTAATCTGATATACAGTTTTTCTCATATTCTACCATAAATAATATATATATATATATATATATATATATATATATATATATATATTGGATTGATGTGAGTTTCTGACCCTAGGTTTCATGCCCTTGTGTTTTGTCTGACGATCTTTAACTTGGCACTAACTAAGTAATGAAACTGAGAAGATTATTTACACAAATTACAGGGCATCCCCCCCCAAAAAAAACTGACATCATTTAAAATGTGAACATCTGAGCAACTACATTGTCTCAGGCAAACAAAATTAAATAGGCTTCATTTTTGAACAATAAAAGATTTATTTTCCAAGAATCAAACAAGATATTTCAAGGGATGTAGACTTTATAACTGATTTCACAAAGCTTTGCGCATGTTCAATATGTGCAACACCTGTGGCATGACAGACATCGTTGGTAATCCAGCTTCTGCTAAACATGCTGTAGCATGTCTTGTGTACCATTCTCTAGCCTCTCAGTTATTCTCTGCTTAAGTTCCTCAAGGTTTGTAGGAATAGAAGGATATAGACCTGTCCTTTCACATAGCCTCACAGGAAAAAATCACAAATTGTCAAGTCTGTTGAATGTGGTTGTCATTTCAACAGCTCATTGTCACCATCACTGACATGCACTATCTATCTTCCTGGTAGATTCTCATTAAAATATGGTCACACAGTCAACTTAATTAATTTTTTTTTTACATTTTGATAAAATTTGAGGTCATTTGAGTGAGAATTTGTTATATTATTAGACTACAAAATTAGGAAAAATTTTTGGCGGACATGTATATTCAGACTGTTATCCATATTTTTGTTGTTATCAAAGTATTTCAGCCGTTGTACCCTTTGGCCTTCATTAAGGGTATATCAATCTGAGAAAAAGGGCAAGCAACAACTGACCAGTACTTAAAAATTAATACTTGACAATATCCTGTCACAGGTAGTGGAATCAGTAGACTAAATAAAGGGTTCAGTTTAGAATTTCTTGTTAGTTAACCAGACTGATATACACCTGATAAAGCAAACATTATCATAGCAACAGTAAAAATGAGGACAATAGTCCAAATATATAGTATAAATAATTATAATTCCTCATCCCAGAAATTGAGACAGAAATGGAAGAGAAGATATTCAATATGGCAAACATGGTGGTACTAATAGCCAAAAGAAGAAAAAGATAATGTTTACAGCATATTAGAAAATGCCAAATATCAGAACAAGTCGAAAGAAATTATTATTATCATAGAGTTAGCTAAATGTAAAAGTAACAAAAATAAGAGAAGATAGTGAAATGTTTGTTAATTATAGACTTGGGTTATCCAATATGTATGGAGAAAGGAAAATATTTAATTGATGTAGAATGAATGATTATCATAACCAACACCAAAAAACATTTGTGGACTTGAAAATGTCTGCAAGTGACATGAAAAACGAGAAAGACTACTTAACCATCAACTCAAGACAAAGAAACAAGAATGCTATTTATCTGAATAGAGCAGTGTTGTAATGTAAGCAAAGAGTTTGTTGAGATTGTAGGGAAAACACCTAGCTGATTGCTCTCCCAGTAACTACAGGGGTAATAAGCAGAGAGGGGAAAGAGATGCGAGGTAGCAAAAATAAATAACACTGCCTCTGAAACCACAGCAACTTGAAGAACAAAATGCCAGTGGGACAGACTTCACAAGACACTGTGTCTTGTCAACTGCCGGTTTTTCTTCCAGCTTTTATTGGTATGTGGTATCTTACAAAAGTCCCAGATCTTGAGCACTTGCAGAGAGGCCTGTATCTAGATTTGAGAAACTGTCCCACTGCTAATAGGAAAAACCCGGATGTAACTCACAATATAGTGAAAGAAAAGAAATTAAAATGATTGTTTCAATTAATTTGCACACGAGTGTAGTAACAAAATAGGATATTATCCGTGGTTGGCAGCCAATCTATGAGAAGGACAATTCTGCATTAAAAACTGCAGCCCTGATGAGACGCATAATGTAAGGCCTTGAAAAAGATTAGAAAGTTCACAATAAACTGTAGTGTGCGGTTGTAGACTCGACTGATGATGAATGAAAGAAAAAAAGTTTCCTCATCATACAGTTTAATATTCTATTTATATCACAATTCTTCCAGATGGTAAAATCAGGTTGGTGATAATGCAAAAGCAAAACTAAGTTAAAAATGTCGATGTGCCTCATTAGTCCAATAGAAAGAAATTAAACAATGGATTTAGAGACTAGAATTTAATATTCTACCCAAAAAAGCTATCATGATAGATTGAGAGAAATACTTTCTGGAAATTAAATAAAAATAAACAGCATCAAAAGCTTAAAAAAATAAATTAAGCTGGTTAATGTGGATCAATATTTATTTCATCATTGTTCTTAGTGAACCCATTCCAAATGATATTACGGCCTCCAAGGTTGATCAAACTGCTGTTTCGATTGCTTTAATAGCAGCAAATCATTTATCTGCTTCTATTTTGCTGTTGGGTGTGGGTGGTATGGAAAATGGTCAGGGTGAGTAATTTAATCTCTGATGAGAAGCCATCAAATTCACATAGCAAGAAAAACAACCAATGAAAAGAAAGGAGAGAAAAAAGATGTTTTAAGGAACAGAATGATTGGAAAAAAGATAATGTAAAACCAATGAAGTGCATGGAAATTTGACAGTAAGGATACAGTTGCAGGTACAAGGATTATGTAAAGAAAAAAAAAAGATATCAATCTCATCACATTTCATAATATAAAGTTGACTTTTTAAAACTTTTGACAGCATTATAATCTTTTTGAGTTGAAAAAGAAAAGCACCAGTGAAAAGAATTTTGATTATAATTGCAACTGGCAATGCTGAAAAATCAACCTTATTTATTTGATTATCAGAGATATTTTTTCTTCATTGGTAAAACAAATAATTTATTTTATTTTTGAATTCTCAATATCAGACTCTACTGGGATAAAATTGCTATAAAATTGACTGAGCATATTTTATTTATTCAACAGTAAATTTTATGCGATAACTTTCGGTGACTCTCATAGATATTAGCAAAAATAGATTTTTAAATTTTTCTTTTATAATGTTCCATCTAGAGGTAATAATGGCTGATCTGAGGATACATGTCTACTAAAGACGCCTGCTCAGACACATTGATATTTGTTCAAATTTTATGAGGTGGACAAAGAAGTCAGTAACCTGAAATATACAAGGGATGCAATGAAAGTGATGTTTTCTGTTTATTTACACAGAAACTGCAGATTGAGAAACTTTCCAAATGCTGTTGGAGAGAAAATGTTTTCAGCTGTAAAAAAAAAAAAAAGTATTTTTCTATTTTTTATACATTTTCTCCTGTGATGAACATGCACTTGCAGGAAACATAAATGAGACATCACAAACATTACTGTCAACACAGCTTTTTTGTCTCTGTAAATATTCAGTAATTGTCAAAATCAAGTGAAAATATACCATGTAGAAATTCACTGATACATCTCTGCTTTCATGTCAGAAATCATTTTGCCAGATTGCAGACCAAAAAACATTATGGGCTACTAGCAAGAAGATATAATCTCTAGTTAATGTTTACTCTGCATAAAAATGGGAGACATTACTTTCAGTTACCCTCATAAATATTTCTGAATGTGGCATAATGCATGATATCCATACGAAAGTATAAATCTGATCTGGCTATTTAAGGACATGAATTGATTTTTTAGGTTAATGTTTTTTTTCAGCAATTTGAAGTTTTCGGCAAAGCTATTCTTGGTGCAGCCAATTCTAAGTTAAATTTCTTTATCTCCTATATTAAATTTGTTATAACTGATTTATACACTGAGGTTTATGAAGTGTTTTGTGTTTACTAAATCCATATTGTGAATTTTTATGTTGGATATGGGATAAGGTGCCATCACTGTTTTCATTCTTAATTCCAGATCATTGTTTCTGTTTTGGAAAGGTTTATCTTGAGTCTTATTTCTTAGAATATTAGGTCAGAGAAACATGGCATGTAAATAATTCTTAGGAAAATTATTACTTTGCATATTAATTGACCCCCTTATGTGTTTGTCTCTATTTTAATGTTAAGCTACTAACATACACACCTCCAGTTCTTATTTTGAGAAATAATGCAAAATAAAATGCATCAAAAAGTAGGAATCAATCTTCATCACCTGAGATGAATTGCCTTTCTTTTGTTTCATTAAGTGATTTATGTAATCTGAAATTTAGGAATGACTGGACAGGTTGTCATTCTTTCTTAGGGAAATAATTAATTATTAATCACATCTGTGAAATTAATCCTTCCATTTCTCGATACGGGAGTTTGAAGAAAAAGGTAAAAAAACATGACTTAAGAGATTGTTATAAATGAATTGGGTCAATGTTTAAAAGTTGTCACAATGAGGAATGCTTTTGATTTAGTTAAAAACAAATACAAACAATTTGATTCTGATAATCTTCAGTAGTTTTAGATTATCAGAATCTAATTGTTTTATAAATAACTGCATTTAAAAAAAAATAAGAATACAAAATAATCTTATTTTTTTAAAAATGCGGTTATTTATAAAATTCTTGGAAATTATCACAAATATCTTTTATATGAAATCTCAAAATGAATTGTCTTTAATGTTTCAAGTAAAACATGCTTATTATAACCATTAATATATACTAAAAATCTACTGACCTGCAAATGAGAGTAGTCATTATTTATAAACATTTTTAATGACTTATTTTCAAAATACTCTGAGAAGGAAACCTGGAAGTGAGATAAAAGTAAAGGTTACATCATTAATATGTTGATGGAATTTAAAAAGTTGTGCATTTCTGTGCATTTTAAGTGTGTGCATGTTCAATATGTAAATAAAAAAAAAAACATACAAAAATTTGAGTTTCTACCACAGACTGTATATTCTCTTTTTTTTTATATAAACTGTAGTGAAACAAAGTTCTTAATGTCTCTTGGATATGTTTGCTTTCATTTCGGTCCAGGTGTTAGGGTAAATAAGCATATGCATTGTATTAATGGTTAAGCTGAAGTCAGCCTTGTGCAGATTTGAAACAACCAAACGAACATTTGTACTTTATCACTGGGAGGTTATGGTTATAGGATGTTCATTTTCTTTTTCTTGGTCCAGAAGTTAGGGTAAATCAATATAGGTATTGTATTAATGGTCATGCTCAAATCAGCCTTCCACAGAGTTGGAACAGCCAGACAAAACTTGATTCATTTCATAGGTGGAAGTTTTGGAAAATGGGAAGAGAGTTTAGTTGTTAGTGGACCAGGGAACATAACATCAGCAGGAACATAATTACCATGTCATGTTACGTGACAAGGGATAGAAAAAAGAGGTTAAAGAAATGTTTGCCTTTTTATGGTCATCAACAGTGCCACCTAATGGGATTTGATAAAAATCAACTGAGCTAATCATATTTCTGGTTCTTTTACTTTACCATCATGGGGAAAATGTCTTGTTTTCATTCTTTATTATTATTATCTATTTTATTTCATTTTCCCTACAATACAAATTAATCTTCTCTAGCCTTTGTTCATTTCTGCTTATAATACTTATACTTAATATATATTTACATTTCAAATTTGACGTTCGTAAAAATGCCAAGATAAAGCTGGAAAAAAAATTGTCTCTGATACTGACAATATTTAGTTATTGATAATGTACATGGACAAAACCAGAAGAATAAATATGACTAGTGAACATTTTTATCCACAATTTTTGATCAGGATGTACAACCAAAATTTAGAAAAATACAATAAAAAATTTTCTATCTTTTTATGCAGATTCTAATTTCTCCAGTAAATGCAAAAGTTTCCAGCATCTTGTTGATACAAGTTTTTATTTGTTTATAAGCAACCAATATTAAATTCAGTCATCAAAATGTTTTTTAATCTCTTCTATGAACATACAGCAACTTTCATTTAAATTATATATTCCATAAATAAATTATTATGGTTGTAATTTGACAAATTCTTCAAAGAACTTTTTATTGTCTGAAAGTCACAGGTGTAGAATACTTTGCACATAGAAGAACTTCCATTTCAGCTCCGTGCGCTTTTCATTCATTATCTGTATCCATGACGATTGGTGATATCAAACAGTAAAATTCATGGTTGATTTTCTAGCCTATAAAAAATTACTGCATTCTATCAAAAATATTTTTGTTTTTAATCAATGTTTTCTTTTTTTTCTTATCCTGTATCAATTCTCTTCTGATGTTTGTAGCATGCCATAACTTTCTCATTTTCTTTTTGCTCCAACGATCCCATTTTGTCCTTGTTCCACCATCCATTGACACAAACTTGTTAAATAAATTACTCACTTCTCTTATATACAATATGTCTTGTGAGTGTTAAATTCTCTAGGCCATCTTTCCTTACTATTCCTGTTTTTCTTAAAGCATCCTCATTGTGCACATGTCCATTTCATTCTTCTCATTTGTCAGTGTATCTAAATTTGTTATTTATCATCTCTACATTCTTCGGACTATTGTACTCATCTTTTCTTGCCATATTCACAACATTTCGGATGTTGTATGCTCCAGTGTTCTTCAGGTGACTGGAATTTCAAACTGAACAATATTTTATCTACTGGGGTAGATTGTTCTTATTCCACGTGCCATGCTTCTTCTGGATGTCTCAGTTATCTCCCTGTAACTCAATTTTCCAAGTTTTTGTTCACCACTTCAGTAGCCACAACTCTTTGGGTCAAGTCACTGGATCCAACCAACGCTTTTATCTACTGGGCAATGTATCCTTGAAGACAAAAGTCCAGACAATGTAAATAGTGTAAATCATCTCAGAAATATAGACAAAGTACATTTATGTTGCTTCTTCTGTAAAGAAATTGTCCAGTATTCACTGACAAAGATTTTTTTCTGCAGCCACTTGAGGTAGAGTGTTATCTTAGGCAGCCATTTGTGTGTATAAGAGTGGAAGATAATGATTAGCCCTAGCCTTGAACAAGTTAAGATTGAAATAATTGGGGAAACATCCTGTTGGGAGTTGGTTCCACAGATCAATGGTTTGTGGGAAGAAGCTGTTTGAGTGGAACTTACTTCTCAACGATGGAACACGAAGGGAATGTGGATGGTTTGCTACTATGTAAGTGGAATGGCATGTTCTTGCCATTCTTGCCATAAAGCTTTGACTTGGCAGGACCAGAGAATGTAGTTCATCTGAGCACTTTCTGTAGAAGTAGTGGTAAAGCAGTGAGAGACTTGCCACATTCCGCCTGTGGGAGAGAGGTTGAAGGGTTGAGAATAATTTGCCATTCAGAAGGGATTGGAGATGTCTTTGGACTCTTTCAAGGCTGGAGAGTGAGGTCTGGGTAGCACCCACCCAAATATGACAACAGTACTCCATTTTTGGATTGATCTGGTTCTTATTTTGATATTATATAGAATTTCTGCCTTGTTTATTTTTTTCTGTGTCTAATGATATATCCTAGTATGTTGATTACTTTCTTGAAGGTATCTTTCAATTTCCTATGCTTTAGCAGATTTAGGTGTCATGTATACCAGTGTCTGTTACAACATTACAAAGATATTTGAAATTCTCCATTTGTTTGATTTTGATGTCAATATATATCTTGCATCATTGGCTGTCTCTTTTGCTGATGAGCATGCATTGTCTTCTTACTGTTAGTCAGATTTTGTTGCTTTTCATTAATACATTTTTTTGTTTATGTTCCATTTTAGTCAGTTCTGTTCACTTTCACACTAATGCTCTCTCAAAAAGCATGTATCCAACTCTTGTACCTTAGATATGGTTTAAAAAGCAGATAGACTGTACTGCTAAACGTTGGGTGTCAGCCAGCTAAGAAAGATAGCAATTCAGAGGTAAAAAAAACTGTAGTAAAAGCAACAAGAAAACACTCCATTACCATTCCTAAGAAGTTATGGTAATTTATAAATGATATGTCTTGGCAAAGCACATAGTAAGCAGTTAATGAAAGGCTTGTCATATTATCAATGATTTGAGGATCTCACCTGTGACTGATCTTGGAATCTGTAGTGAGTTATGATATTTTGCTTCCTAAAGGGACATGATATTAAAAAAATCCTCTACATTGATGATGTTTTGATTATATATTGACTGAAAGTTTTTGAAATGCTAGTGCATTCTTGTCTACATTGGTAAAACTTTACATGCTTTACATTATACGTTATGAAATGGACAAAGTCCGACAATTATTTAAGACATTTTTTATGTTTATATGTTCTTTTTTATAGATATGAATATTTAAGTAAATGCTCTGTTTATAATAAACAGTATTAACAACATTTACCAGCCTGAATGTCTGAGAAATTTCCATAGAAGATATGCATCCTCCGACAGGAATTGAACCTGTATCCTATATGGAACCATCATATAGCCTGATGTGCTTTTACCGATTGAGCCACAGAAGAGTGTTCGGTTAGCATGGTCGATTTTACTGTTTTTTAAATACAATTCTCTATGATTTTCTCTAATTCATTCATATCTGCTCAATGCATATCCAAATGTAAACCAATGATGTCATACATTATTTCTCGGACCATCAGGCCGGTAAATGTTGTTTAATACCATTTATTATAAAACAGATCATTTACTTAAATATTTGTATCTATAAAAAAGAATGTATAAACATAAAAAATGTCTTAAAATGTTTTACATTGTTTATGATATTTCCTCTTTACTCCAAATACTCAACATTGACTGTTTATTAATTTAACCTTTTTAAAACAATAGCAATTGCAGATTTTAGAAATCATTCTTGTGACTGAGAAATGACAGTTGCTGTAGAAAATCTTAAGTTGGGACTCACGATAATAATGGAAAATGTAACATCAAAATCTGAAGGCAAACTGGAATAGCAAAAGATACCTTCCAAAACCTAAGCAATGTACTACAATACAGGAAAATTTTGATAGTAAAAAAAAAAACACATGATTAATTACTATGTAATATTAATCCTCTTATATGGCAGTGAAAACAGGAAAATTTTCTCACAGATAAAGAGAAGACTTTAGTCAACATAAATATGTTTCTACAGAAGGGTGTTGAGAATATTATGGACAGTGTGTGTAAATGACAAAGAACTTTTAATAGAAATGGAAATCAAAAGTATAATCATACATAAAGTCAGTAAGAAAGTGTTAAAATTTCTCTTACCCATAATGGGGAAAAAATCTTGTAGAATTTGGGATGTAATAAAGTCAAAATGAACATAGGAATTAGTGGGCCACCTACCTGATGAGCACAGATGGTGGAACAGGTTTTGGGGCAAATGGTAGCACAACGAACATTATTATAAGCTACATGGGATAAAAACTTGTGGATAGCCATGATCACTCATGTCTTGATAGACATAGCACATAGAAAAAGAAAACTGCTATGTAAATAATTTAAAGATTAAATCTTGGTTTATATACAGAATAAGTTCAATAAAATCAACTCTCTTCTTCTCCCCACCAGCTATGGGTAAATATCAGGACAGACAGGGTTCTATAGCTTTGAATGGCAACTGGTCTACTGCAGAAAGAAATGTCAACCTACTGCAGGAAAAAATCTGCCTCGTCAGTCATGTATCAAAAGATATATGATTGCCTAAGCATGTATCATGCATGGCATATAACTGAATTATTAAATAAAATCCCAAAACATTAACAAATATCTGAGATTCTTGAAAAATATGTTCTAAGCAAAAAATAATTTTCATACAAGATGATGTGGTGTAAACTTTTGCAACAAAATCCTCAACATTTTTCGGCATTTTTATTTTGCTAAGTAGGTACTTTGGGAGAAGTTGGTTCAGAACAATTTTGTAGAAAGAGTCAGACGTAAAGCAATAGCTATGTTGGTAAGACTGCAAATGATTGAGGACAGTGTGTGATAACTAACCAAACAAGTAGACAAATTATCCTCTTTTATTTTACCTACATTCTTCTCTACTATTCTAAATTTAGTATTTTTCTATTTGTTCCTTAGCAAGACACTTTTGGCTGTGACAGTGTGACATACCAACATGGTCATGCAATTTTAATCTTGTTTTTTACTGACTTTTATGCAGAGAATTTTATGGTAGAAAGAGAATAATTGAGTAAGAGTTTTTTGGTTTCATTTTCTTTAAATTGTTCAGAAAAAGACAAGTGGGATGGAAATTAAAGATGTTCTTGATAACAAAGAGCAGCTCCTTCAAATTGAAATCTGCAGGCCCAAAGAATGGAAAGATAAAAACAGATAAAAGGCTGAGGGTGGGGAGAAAGTATGAGTTTTCTTTCAAGTTCTTTTAACTTTTTCTTCCAATTTTTACCAATATAATTTCTCAACTTTTTCGTTCTTCTTCTTTTGCTATTTCTTTCATGATTCTCATTTCTCTACACCTTTTTTTTTTTCTGATTCATGTTCCCTGTTGTATTTAAGATTTTCTCTTCCTTTCTAGAATTATTCTTCCATCACTGAATCAGCTTATTGTTGTTTTTCACCACACTGTACAATACTTTTGTTTCTGTTAGTTCTTTTAGACAAGTTTTTTATCCATTCTTCCTCGGCTGAATTAATTTAATTTCTTTCTTTCTTTCAATTTTCTTCTCTTTTCAGCCATTGATCCAATACCAAATTCTTTTCTTCTCCTAAGAACCATGTTTAAAATAATTTTTTTATTCTTTCCTTTCAGTAGTTTAGGTCTTCCATTTCTTCTTGTAATCCTCCTCCCATCCTCCTCCTTTTTACACTATTCATTCTCCATCCTCCTTATTTATTCTCCCTCCTCCTTTATCCTCCCTCCTCTTTTTTCACCTACTCTTTTTTCTTTACATTTCCTCCACCTTCCTTCTCCTATTGCTTCTCATTTTTCTACTCTTACTTCTTCTCTGCTTCCTTCATCTTCTTTTTCTCCTCCTCCTCACTCTTGCTTCTTCTTTTCTGCTTCCTCTCTTCTTATTACTCCTTGTTTGCCTCCTCCTCCTTCCTGCTCCTACTTTTCATCTACCTCCACCTTGTTTCATTTCTCTATCCTCCTCCTTCCACTCTCCTTCTCAACCCTCCTATTGCTCCCTCCTTCTCCTTTTCGAACACTACCTCATCTATCTTCACCATTTCAATTCCCTAGCTCCTGTCTTTAATTCATTCCTTTTTGTTATTTTTTGCTACTCATTTGTCTTAAAAAGAAATAAACCTCTATGAAAAATTCCCATTTTGTCTCTAAAGGGGATGAAGGTTGATAGCTTTAACCTGACTTTTGTAAAGTAGAAAAAATATAATTGATTAAAAAAAGAGAAATTTTAAAAGAAAATCTATACTATTAGCTTATTTTGAACAGTGACTCATTCTTTTCTTTGCTAAATATGAATTATACACGGGAACACATATGAGATTAGCTGTTTCCTTATTCAGCATTCATTGACTGAATAGTTAGGATTAATGTCGATTGAAATTTATAAAATCCTTCTCTTTCAACAGGTATTCAAAAGAATTGGTTTCTTAAGTTCACTGTTATCACATTTTCTATTATTGATGGAAGTTTTATTTCTAACCTTTTGTTTAAGATAGTGTTGGAAGTCGACATCTAGATTATGCTATAATTTTCTCTTCTACAAAAATTTCAATATCTAGGAAGTCTTTTAACAGAGTATGGAAAGTGCAACACTGAAATCTAAAGACACATTGGGTTAGTGAAGTATACCTTCCGAAAGCATTGAGAAACAAGAAAATATCATTAGAAACAAAAAAAAAGAGTACTTAACTGCTATGTAATATTAGTCCATAAACTACAAGAAGAGAGAATGCATGGTCAGCAGTAAAAAGATGAGCCTGCAATGTGATTTGCAGGTCAGAGAAACTAAAATAATAATAATTAATATCTGGGAAGTGTTTTGATGGGGGACAGTAATTGTGATACTGAGATCCGAAGATGTATTGGGATGGCAAAGGATGCATTCCAAAAACGAGGCAGAGTATTGTGAGACAGGAGGATTTCTTTGGTAACAAAGAAAAGTGTACTGAGCTGCTACATGACATCTGTCCTCCTTCATGGCAGCAAATGCTGGACAGTTTCAAAGATGAAGAAAAGACTCGAGGCAACAGAGTCATGGTTCTACAGAAGGATGCTAAGTATATCATGGACTGAGCATGTGAACAATGATGAGGTTTTGAAGAGGATGAAAACAAGGAGAAAGTTTATACTTAACATCAGGAAGAGGCAGATGAAATTTCTGAGACATGTAATGAGAAAGGAGTGCTTGGAGAATTTGGTCAAATAGAGGGAAAGATAGACAAGGAATGCATGACATATATGGTGGGCAAGTGGATAGCAGAACATGATCTGGGGGAAGTAGAAAAGAGACAAAACTTATTGAGAGCTACAAGGGATAGGGGGAAGTAAAGAGCCATGATTGTCTATGTCCTGAAAGGAGAAGGCACATAAAAAAATATCAGTCCACCTATATAGTAGTGAATGCTGGACAATATCTTCACAGATTAAGAAAAGGCTTGAGGCAAAAGAAATGTTTTTGCAGAAGGATGCTGAAAATACCAAGGACTGAACAAAGACAAAAGTTTTGAGAAAATGGGAACAAAAAGGGTACTTAGAATTCGAAAGAGTGGAAATTTCTCAGGTACAAGATGAGGGAAGTTGACTTTAAAATAATTGGCAGTAAAAGGACATATTTAAGGCAAGACGGATAAAAAAAAGCAGTGTATATCCTACCTAACAAGATAAAAGTTTACTAAGAGCTACAAAAGACAGGAAATTGTAGAAAGCCATGCTTGCTCATAACCTTACCTGCTCGTAGACTTCAAATGAAACAGTTTTTGTTATTTGATCAATTTTGTGATTATGTAACTCCAGTCTAAGAGGGTCTGATGAAAGGATAAACCAACATGAAGATGTGAGAACTGTCTATATTAAAAGAAGCAAGCCATTTTGAAGCTGAGAAAAGAAGGAAAACCTACTAAGCACTTTATCAGGTTAAAATGTGAACAGTTTTAAACTGACCAATGTTAATCACCTAACTATAATCATATAGAGCATGTGTTTCATCTCTTGAAGAGAAGACTGAAGGAGGACCCCACCCAATAAACAAACAAGAACTGAAAGAGGCTGCATTAAAAGCCTGGAAAAGCATCACAAATAAAGAATGCTACAGTTTGGTGACTTCAATGGTTAAAGGCATGATGCATGTATTGCTAACAAGTGTTATGCAACTAAATATTAAATGTTATTAACATTAAGACTATCTGTTCCTTCAGTTTTGATCACCTAAAAATGGTGTGATCTGATATAAAAGGTGATATGTTCTAAACTGCTTGCCCAGCTAAATGCAAATACCAGGAAATAAAAGTTGAAATTCTGAATTCTTATTTCATATTGATCTTTGATCTCAAACCCAGATGTCTTCAGTGAAGAACAAAAACAAAGGAATTGGCCTTGCTGTTCAAATACTTTTGAAGGGGAATGTATATACTGTGTGGGCGATGGATAAATTGTCATCTAAATTACGCAAAAATTAAAATAACATTGACATCACATTTTAATTGATATATTTACCAAAAATATAAAAAGAAAATGTCTTCAAATACGAAAGAGTAAATTTATTCAATAAAATCACCATTGACTTCAAACACAGTTTCCAGATGACTTCGGAATCTCCTGCAACTCTTCTGAACAGTCTTTGTTTAAATTGGTGTATGCTGGACAGTCTCCTCAAAGATGAAGAAGAGACTCGAGGCAACAGAGTCATGGTTCTACAGAAGGATGCTAAGTATATCATGGACCGAGCATGTGAGGAATGATGAGGTTTTGAAGAAGATGCAAACAAGGAGAAAGTTTATACATCAGGAAGAGGCAGATGAAATTTCTGAGATACGTAATGAGAAAGGAGTGCTTGGAGAATTTGATACTCGCAAGTCAATAGAGGGAAAGATAGACAAGGAAAAGCAATGTTAATTAATGATCTTTGCCTTCAGTTCATTTTTGGTGTTATTAGGAGTTTTGGGGATCTCTTGCTTAACTGTGCCTCACATATAATAATCAAGAGTGTTGCAGTCTGGGTAGTTAGGTGGTAGCGAAGTGGTTGTAGAAATTGTCTGATAGCCATGACTGGGTTCTCCTGCTTCTGTGGCAGGGTGCAGAGTTCTATTGCCAGACATAGGGTCTTCCAGCAATCACACTGTTAACCCAGATCAGCACTATCTTTCCAAGGCACTTGATGTAGGCCTCCATATTGAGTCTGAGTCCCTCACTACCAAATTTGTGAGTTCTTTTCTTATCACAATGATCAAAGTGAGTTTTCCAAGCTGCCTTTGTAAGCACCATTAGACTCAACTTTTCAATTGCATTGCACTGTTCTCAGATTGACAACTAAACATGTACGTATTGAAGCTTTCGGCGTGAATGCCAAGCAGTAGAATATGCCTTTTTCAAATTTCTGGTGGAGTGAATCAGGTCATCTTGCTCTTTTACTTACAGAATCTAATCCTACTATACTGTGCAGTCAACAAAATCAAAAACAAACAATGCACATGCATGAAATTAAAAATATAAGATAGAAACACTTTACCCATCACACCCTTTATATATACATTATCTAATCCTTCTATACTGTGCAGTCAACAAAATCAAAAACAAACAATGCACACGCATGAAATTAAAAATATAAGATAGAAACACTTTACCCATCACACCCTTTATATATACATTATCTAATCCTACTATACTGTGCAGTCAACAAAATCAAAAACAAACAATGCACATGCATGAAATTAAAAATATAAGATAGAAACACTTTACCCATCACACCCTTTATATATACATTATCTAATCCTTCTATACTGTGCAGTCAACAAAATCAAAAACAAACAATGCACACGCATGAAATTAAAAATATAAGATAGAAACACTTTACCCATCACACCCTTTATATATACATTATCTAATCCTACTATACTGTGCAGTCAACAAAATCAAAAACAAACAATGCACACGCATGAAATTAAAAATATAAGATAGAAACACTTTACCCATCACACCCTTTATATATACATTATCTAATCCTTCTATACTGTGCAGTCAACAAAATCAAAAACAAACAATGCACACGCATGAAATTAAAAATATAAGATAGAAACACTTTACCCATCACACCCTTTATATATACATTATCTAATCCTTCTATACTGTGCAGTCAACAAAATCAAAAACAAACAATGCACACGCATGAAATTAAAAATATAAGATAGAAACACTTTACCCATCACACCCTTTATATATACATTATCTAATCCTTCTATACTGTGCAGTCAACAAAATCAAAAACAAACAATGCACACGCATGAAATTAAAAATATAAGATAGAAACACTTTACCCATCACACCCTTTATATATACATTATCTAATCCTACTATACTGTGCAGTCAACAAAATCAAAAACAAACAATGCACATGCATGAAATTAAAAATATAAGATAGAAACACTTTACCCATCACACCCTTTATATATACATTATCTAATCCTACTATACTGTGCAGTCAACAAAATCAAAAACAAACAATGCACATGCATGAAATTAAAAATATAAGATAGAAACACTTTACCCATCACACCCTTTATATATACATTATCTAATCCTTCTATACTGTGCAGTCAACAAAATCAAAAACAAACAATGCACACGCATGAAATTAAAAATATAAGATAGAAACACTTTACCCATCACACCCTTTATATATACATTATCTAATCCTACTATACTGTGCAGTCAACAAAATCAAAAACAAACAATGCACACGCATGAAATTAAAAATATAAGATAGAAACACTTTACCCATCACACCCTTTATATATACATTATCTAATCCTACTATACTGTGCAGTCAACAAAATCAAAAACAAACAATGCACATGCATGAAATTAAAAATATAAGATAGAAACACTTTACCCATCACACCCTTTATATATACATTATCTAATCCTACTATACTGTGCAGTCAACAAAATCAAAAACAAACAATGCACACGCATGAAATTAAAAATATAAGATAGAAACACTTTACCCATCACACCCTTTATATATACATTATCTAATCCTACTATACTGTGCAGTCAACAAAATCAAAAACAAACAATGCACATGCATGAAATTAAAAATATAAGATAGAAACACTTTACCCATCACACCCTTTATATATACATTATCTAATCCTTCTATACTGTGCAGTCAACAAAATCAAAAACAAACAATGCACACGCATGAAATTAAAAATATAAGATAGAAACACTTTACCCATCACACCCTTTATATATACATTATCTAATCCTACTATACTGTGCAGTCAACAAAATCAAAAACAAACAATGCACACGCATGAAATTAAAAATATAAGATAGAAACACTTTACCCATCACACCCTTTATATATACATTATCTAATCCTACTATACTGTGCAGTCAACAAAATCAAAAACAAACAATGCACACGCATGAAATTAAAAATATAAGATAGAAACACTTTACCCATCACACCCTTTATATATACATTATCTAATCCTTCTATACTGTGCAGTCAACAAAATCAAAAACAAACAATGCACACGCATGAAATTAAAAATATAAGATAGAAACACTTTACCCATCACACCCTTTATATATACATTATCTAATCCTTCTATACTGTGCAGTCAACAAAATCAAAAACAAACAATGCACACGCATGAAATTAAAAATATAAGATAGAAACACTTTACCCATCACACCCTTTATATATACATTATCTAATCCTACTATACTGTGCAGTCAACAAAATCAAAAACAAACAATGCACATGCATGAAATTAAAAATATAAGATAGAAACACTTTACCCATCACACCCTTTATATATACATTATCTAATCCTACTATACTGTGCAGTCAACAAAATCAAAAACAAACAATGCACATGCATGAAATTAAAAATATAAGATAGAAACACTTTACCCATCACACCCTTTATATATACATTATCTAATCCTACTATACTGTGCAGTCAACAAAATCAAAAACAAACAATGCACATGCATGAAATTAAAAATATAAGATAGAAACACTTTACCCATCACACCCTTTATATATACATTATCTAATCCTACTATACTGTGCAGTCAACAAAATCAAAAACAAACAATGCACATGCATGAAATTAAAAATATAAGATAGAAACACTTTACCCATCACACCCTTTATATATACATTATCTAATCCTACTATACTGTGCAGTCAACAAAATCAAAAACAAACAATGCACATGCATGAAATTAAAAATATAAGATAGAAACACTTTACCCATCACACCCTTTATATATACATTATCTAATCCTTCTATACTGTGCAGTCAACAAAATCAAAAACAAACAATGCACACGCATGAAATTAAAAATATAAGATAGAAACACTTTACCCATCACACCCTTTATATATACATTATCTAATCCTACTATACTGTGCAGTCAACAAAATCAAAAACAAACAATGCACATGCATGAAATTAAAAATATAAGATAGAAACACTTTACCCATCACACCCTTTATATATACATTATCTAATCCTTCTATACTGTGCAGTCAACAAAATCAAAAACAAACAATGCACACGCATGAAATTAAAAATATAAGATAGAAACACTTTACCCATCACACCCTTTATATATACATTATCTAATCCTACTATACTGTGCAGTCAACAAAATCAAAAACAAACAATGCACATGCATGAAATTAAAAATATAAGATAGAAACACTTTACCCATCACACCCTTTATATATACATTATCTAATACTACTATACTGTGCAGTCAACAAAATCAAAAACAAACAATGCACATGCATGAAATTAAAAATATAAGATAGAAACACTTTACCCATCACACCCTTTATATATACATTATCTAATCCTTCTATACTGTGCAGTCAACAAAATCAAAAACAAACAATGCACACGCATGAAATTAAAAATATAAGATAGAAACACTTTACCCATCACACCCTTTATATATACATTATCTAATCCTACTATACTGTGCAGTCAACAAAATCAAAAACAAACAATGCACACGCATGAAATTAAAAATATAAGATAGAAACACTTTACCCATCACACCCTTTATATATACATTATCTAATCCTTCTATACTGTGCAGTCAACAAAATCAAAAACAAACAATGCACACGCATGAAATTAAAAATATAAGATAGAAACACTTTACCCATCACACCCTTTATATATACATTATCTAATCCTACTATACTGTGCAGTCAACAAAATCAAAAACAAACAATGCACACGCATGAAATTAAAAATATAAGATAGAAACACTTTACCCATCACACCCTTTATATATACATTATCTAATCCTACTATACTGTGCAGTCAACAAAATCAAAAACAAACAATGCACACGCATGAAATTAAAAATATAAGATAGAAACACTTTACCCATCACACCCTTTATATATACATTATCTAATCCTTCTATACTGTGCAGTCAACAAAATCAAAAACAAACAATGCACATGCATGAAATTAAAAATATAAGATAGAAACACTTTACCCATCACACCCTTTATATATACATTATCTAATCCTTCTATACTGTGCAGTCAACAAAATCAAAAACAAACAATGCACATGCATGAAATTAAAAATATAAGATAGAAACACTTTACCCATCACACCCTTTATATATACATTATAAATTCACACACAAGGTCTGGATAAGGTATTCAGTGTTACTTTGGCTATAATTTGTTTTTGCAGTTTAAACAATTTTATATGATAGCCAATATTTAACTGAAAAACAAATGTATACATGATATTTTCATTTCAAAGGAATAATACAAATTACTTCATGTTTGCAGTTAGTATAACTTTTGCTGCATTTTAATATAAAATTAAGAAAAATCTTTCCTGAAACCACATTATTGTTGTTCATTCTGTATATTCTTCTTGTAAGACATGCCAAATATAAACAACTGGATCCTGAATAAAGAACAAATAAATCAATTCACTGATATGATATCAATAATTGTGTTTCTACTGTCTTCATTGGATTCCATTTATTTCTATTTACATTTTTTATCCTAGTGTAAAGTACTTCTGTGTTAATTTCTCCAGTTTAAATGCAGCCATAGGCAAACATTAAATAACAAATTTGATAAAAGTTCCACCATTTTTAACCACTCTGAGAACATTTCAATCAATCTTTTTGAAATAGCATGATCCTCTGAGCAAGCATTTTGAAATGTCAAATAGATATATGTATTGCATAATTTTTATAAAATTTACACAGAGGGAAACAATGTTTCTTAAAAATGACAGCCTTAAAAACCTATTTTTACTTTTGATTTGATTTTTTGACTAGTTTTACATTTCTGTTTTTTATCACAACCATGTTTACATGAAATCAGAAATGAAAAAATTGCTTCAATTGAATGTATTTATTGTAGAAATTGTGCTAAAAAGCAACAGAAAGTAGATGAAGGAAAAAAAACACAGCTTTCTGAATTTTCAGCTGTTGTGCCCTCTGACCTCTTCAGGTGTCTATCAATCAAGGGAACATTCATGGAATTTATAACTGAACTCTAAAAATATCTTCAAGTTCTTATAAGCAAATTTGAGGTTTGTCTTACTACTTTAAGGATACACAAGGCAGTTATCTCCCTTTGGTGGAGATAAGTCATGTGGGTCACATGATGACCACTTAATGATATCACTCCATATAGCTTCAAAATCACTGGTTATTTTTCAGTTTGTTTTCATCAGCCACCACATAAGGTTGCTTTCTTTTAGTTTGGACCAAAGGTCCTAGGTTGGGGCTGAATCTGCCTTTCCTGCAGCTTACAAATCCAGCTTGCTGTCCTCAATTTGGGAAAACATAAGACACGCAGTGTCACATTTGTGATATATGTCCTTGCCTGTTAGTTAGATGAATCTGACTTTTTTCAATCTGGACCCCTACAAATATTTTTTCCAGGTATTGGTGTATCTCCATATTATGTGTAAGACCATACATTTTTGTTTCTACTTAAATTTTTCTTTGCTGTGTAGATATATATGATATATTCTTGTCTGGGTGGGACATGTGTATGTATATATATACATATACATATATGGTTTTGTGTGTGTCTTAGTAATATAAAGTCTCTATGAGAACAAAGCATGTTTGGCATTCTTTTTCATTTCAACCATTCTGTTCTGTTTCAGCCATTCATTTTGTATGAAATATTGGTGTTATTATATCATGGATATAATAATGCCAACATAAAGGGGAGAATAAATCTTTCTTCCACATTACTTCTATCCTGTCTAATTTCATAAAAGTTAAAATTGGAATTTAAATGATTGGGGTCTTGTGTGCCATTAAATAATTATTGCCTTGAAACAAAGTAGGATCTTTAGGCAGCATTTTGTTTTACATATGACTTAAATTTATAACACATTCTGTGTGGTGGCATCTCAATATTTTATGTGTGGATTGTGCATTTTAAGCGATTTTATGTTAGAAGGACAAATGAGTTGTATTTTAATCATTTAATTCTTCTTTCTGGAAAATAAAAAATTCTGTACAGACAAGAAAAAATGTGCCTTTTATTGACATGTGTAGAGGAGTTATCATTCTGAGTAAATAATTATACATTCCCACCAAAAAAAAGTATTTATACATACAAAAATACTCATAAAAATGAGAAACAGCAAGACAATGAATCAACAAAGCAAAGTATTATTTATTATCTGGTTTTTATGTTGTTGGAAACATGGGAGACAGTAATATTGTGTAAAATTCTTTGGGGTCAAATGTAGATCAAATATGGATGGGAATCCAACTGGAATGTTAAGATAAATATAAGAAGTGTCTGAGGTTTTCTTATCTCAAATTTTGTTCAGTGCTAAAATATAAATGTTACTATAATTGTCTGAAAAAGGAAAAGGACCTGAAAGTTTTGTTGACATACGTGTTGATGGACTGTCTGTGTTGACTGCTAGTTTGATATTGAGAATGTCACATGTTTGTGTGTGTAGTGGAGAAAAGTGGGGTTGATTCTCATTAGTTTAGAAAAAGTTAATTAATGATAATTATAATTCTTATAATTATGTTTGACACTAATTAATTTTAATTAATTTTTTTAGACATGATACAGTGACAGTATAATTAATTTTAAGAGAAAACTGTGCAAAAATATCTACATCTTAAGGTGATGGTGTGTATGTATTGGAAAGACATTGGGTATTACAAACACCTTCCACAAAATCTGACATTGAATTCAGATTATTGTTAACAATTGGTGCAATTAAAGGCAGTAATCAATGAAAAGAATCTGTATACAGTGAATTGGAAGAATGTCATCTTCCATCAGAGCAGTGCCAGACTTCAGAGGAATTGGTACAACTTGGCTGATATGTCCTCCACCATACTCACCTTACACATTCTATCCCTACAAAATACTTTTAATAGAAAGACATTCAATTCTCTGGAAGCTGTAAAAATCAGACCAGTTCCTTGTCAATTTCTGGGAGGATGGAATTATGAAGCTGCTTCAAAGATTGTAAAATTTAGTGGAACAAAATGGCTCATATGTCATTGAATAAATCTATCTTCAAAAAATACCTAGATATTGTCTTTGAAATTCATTTTTAATGCTATGAATTTTTTAACTGATGTTGGCCAAAATTTCAGGATGTACTTATATGCAAATAATATATGAAATGAATTTCAGATTATGTTTATTTTTATTAGAAATAATAACTCAGTTGTTGGTGCAATGTTTTGTTATGCAACGAAGGTTGTTCATCATAATGTAAATAAATGTATATAATACAGTTATTTCTAAATTTTGAATATATAAAGATCATCATGGATCACAAGAAAGATATAATTTCAAAAGAGAAAAAAAGATATAAAGATTTTGAATAATGGGAACACAATGTTGGTAATGGAAAAAATACTGAATATAGATCAGAAAACAATAAAAAATGAAATTGAATACATAGGTAAAAACAAAATGCTACCTTTTAGAATGTTGAAAAAATATTTTGAGAAAAATGAAAATATTAGCCAGAAAGAAAAAAAGATTGACCAGCAAGAAAATATCTGAAAAGAGAAAAATAGAATATCAGGAATATTCACTATGATATACAATCAACCAAACAACCACATTTTTAGTAAACATCAAAAAGAGAAATATATAATTTTTGCAAAGAATTTTTTTAAAAAAAACCCTGATTTGTTAACATTTAATTTTTAGTGGTGAAAGTAGTGCTATATTGTAGGGACCTGATTTACATTTAGAGGTTGATTACTCAACAGAAGTAGTCAAATAACATGAATTAGAAGAAGAGAAGGAGTAATATTTGGGGTTAATAATGTAGGCAGCAATTGTCGAGGGGCAGCAGTCCTACCAAGATTGTCTTATACTAAGGTTACTGTGGCGGAAAAACTTTGGTCCAATATCAAGAATGATCCTCCGCAATACCACTTGTATGCTGTGGACTTACTGGTACACTCCGGTGCAAGGGGCAACACACCCCACAATGTCACCGGGGATGCTCCTGGACTGGTCTGATTAGAACTGGGGCGCTCCTGAGAAATTAAAATTTAAATCAAAAAAAAATATTTTTAAATAAAGAAAATATAAATAAACAGAAAAATAAATAAATAAATAAATAAGTAAAAAAGACAAAAGTTTAAAAAAAAATCATATTAGCTTAGTCTGTTTAATGACACCACACCTAATGGGGAACCTCTTGATCAACATGGTGGAGTAATGGATAGCAACTTGGATTGAGGAATCGAAGAGCAGAGTTCGAATTCCATTTGGATCCATTAAATTCACTTACATGCTAATACCATTGGGAAAGGTATGAATCCTTTTCTTCTCCCCACTCAGCTATGGGTAAATAGCAGGACTGTCTGGGTTCTATAGCTTTCATGGCAACTGGTCTACCGCAGAAAGAAATGGCAACCTACTGCGGGGGAAAAAATCTGCCTCGTCAGTCATGTATCTTTTGATACATGATTGCCTAAACATTGTATCACACATGGCGCATAACTGACTGAATGTAGGCAGTAAAATTACAGGTCTTTTCAAAATTAATGATGGTTCACGATAAAGTCTTTTTTTTTATGTAATAACCAAGTAAGTTTGAGTTAAAGTATGTTTTCCTGCAAGAAAATATTTCTTGAAATTCTGAGTTTTATCCTATTCAGATATTAATCAATAGAAAGCCATTCATTTGTTCATCATTTGAAGAGATCATCATCAAAAAAAAAAATTTCTAAGAATGGAAAACAATCTTCATACAAGAAATATGGCTGGGAAGTAATAAAAACTGTTGTGAGTCATGTTAAAGTCAAAATAGTAGAAGAGTTAAGAAAATTAATGGATGAAAAATCTACTGAAGTTTATAGAATGACAAAAAGCCAATATTAATATGCAAAATAATATTCATTCAAGTATAGGAGATATTGAATTGATCAGATATATGTCACTATGGCATATATCTGTTGGATTTATTTATAATAAAAATTTACTTTGTTTGAATTAAACCTAACATCATCAAAACAAATTATCAAAACTTTTGATTGAACAACTGCAGCCAGAAGTCAGTCATTGTAAACTCTATGATCCTTTTGTTATTTCTATATGTACTTTGCCAAGGCTCCATACAGCTTTGAATTAAGAGTTGTTCTTCTACTAGATAACTGCCAACAAAAGCTGAAAAACCTATTCTTCTATACTATTAACCCATAGATGGGTTAGAGAGAAGAGATGGATTCATACCACTTCCCAATGATATTTCTGTGAAAGTAAATGTAATGAAACTTCACTAGAATTCAAACTTGGCTTTCCAATATGTCGTTCCAAGCTGCTATTTATCATGCCAGCTGCACATCCATATTTTTTTTTATATTTCTAACAAGGATATACATTATAAAAATAAATTCACATGGTATATTAATTATCTCTATATGTAAAATGAAGGATGTCTGTGTGTGTGTGTCTGTGTGATACCTTTTCACTCAAGATTCATCCAACTGATTTTGACCAAACTTGGCATATACATTGTACAATGTAAGAGATAGGTTCTTTGTGTAAAATATTGATAATTTTTAATCGATAAAGCCAATCAAAAATCGATAAATCTGATTTCATCCAAACTCTGTATCTAGATTACTTACTTCATGACGAGCTCAACGATACCTGGTTTTTTTATTTCTATGCCACTGTGTTTAGTGAAAAACTGCGAAAAATGAAAAATCAATTTCAGCACAAATTGATTTCAACACAAATTTTAAAGTAAAAACTACCTCAATTTTCAAGCAATCTAATACAAAACTTCACTCAATTGTAGCCAACAATATGTTGATTGTTTAACAGTCATTTAACTTGATAATTGCATCCACCCATATAGTGAAAGCCTGTATAAATAGAGAAAAATGGCGATTTTTACTGGTTTATTCCTTATTTTTTGTTAATTTTCAAGCAATTTTCATGAAATTTAACAATTGCTTTATATTAACAAATGTGTCCTCTCTGGCAGCACAGTGACAAACTGAATGTCAAAAACTCCAAAATAAATGAAGTGGGTCTTCATGTTGCCTGTTTTTGCCCTTCATATCCTCAGCTACATTTGATTGAATAAATAGACTAATTCTGTTATGTCAGTAACTGCATTAATTCAAAATGTTTTTTAATGAAAGTACTTGAAAGTAATTGAAGAAGATAGACTCTGTTACATCTAAACATGATGCTGTTTTTGCTCCAATCTAATTGAACGCTTTTTTTGATTGACCACTTGGGTATGGCTGCTAGTATAAATATAAATATATCCTGAAAAATTTTACTAACAATTGTAGGTTAATATTAGTATTATTGGGAATAGATTGACTTTTATAAAAATCTGACCCAGTGTATCACTGATTTCCAAGATAGTTGTACTTATCATCACACTGTGACAGGTGTTTTCTTCCTCCTGATTTGATCATTCACTACTTTTTTAAGTTTTCCATACTTTAGATTGAAGCACTGAAGCAAAGATCTAAGATGTCTTTGACATTTTTTTATGTTCTTTGAAGATTTAAATTAAAACAAAAATAGTGATAAGGACACAGCTGTTCATGATCTTCATAGGATTTCTACTAAGTTCTGTCAAATAATTTTGAGGATTAGTATTCCTGTCTCTTATTGATAAAGATCTTACTGTAGTCTTGTTATATTCTGGAGTAAAGAAAGTCATCATCTTCTAGGAAAGACATTGACTCAACTAGATTTTTTCATTTTTTTTTTTAATGAAATTTTCTTATTTTATCAAGAAAGGTTTGTTAATCTTTAAAACTAGAAAACCATAGACTTCTGCTTAGATGATGGAAATGAACAGACTTGCTTTCGACAGTTTGGATTAGTAAAGTCTGTGCGAAACACTCATTTTTGTTTTTCAGAAGTAGTACTGATTAATATCTATACATAGATGATTTAAAATTCCTATAGCATACCAGTATTCAGATACCAGAGAAAAACCCTTTTTTTCTATGAACATCTTCCTGTTATGGTAAATCCTCTCAGAATAAAGTAAAAACAATTTTAAAGAATTTTAAATTATTTTGAGGAAAATGAAACAACTAGTATTACACTAAAGCTTTGAATCTACTTTAAACTTATACTTTAGAATGCGGTTCAATGTTATTTTTCTAGATTAATAATTCTTCAAATGAAAATTGTAAAACTACAAATAGAAATGTCAAAAAGGAATCTCATTGGTTGGTTTTGTATTTACCTGTCTAGTTTTAGTTATTTTACCTATGTTGAAAATCAAACAATTTATTCCATGAAATCTTGTCTAAGTGCTTCAAGGGAATGTAGGAAAAGTTTGGAAACTTCAATAACATTAGAAAAGTTCAAACTTGGAAGAAATATTTCTTGGAATTTTCAGGAAATAGGCATAGATAAAGGGTGAAAAATTATGAAATTGTATTTCTGTTGACAAATAAGCTTGAAGATAACATATCGTATAATATTACTGCTATGTTATCTAATGTGAAAAATCCACACAAAATTATAAGTTATCTCAAATGCATGCAGAATTCATTCTGAATAGAATATATATAATTCATTATTATCCTTGTATATATGTTCAATTTTGTGATATGAACTTCTTATTACTCATAAGTGCTTGTAGGTGCAAATTCAGGTGTTTTGTACAAAATGTGTCTTCAAAGATATCTTGAAACAGCAAACATGTTTCATTTCTGTTTTTACCTTTAATTTTTCATAGATGCTATCTTGCAGTTCTGGTATGGTTTGGTTTGTTTTGTTTTACGGCATATCAGCCCCAATGGGTTATTTAATGCCAACAAAATGTTTATTGCTGGTAATATTTTTGTTTCAAAAATCTATTCCTGGGAATATTTTTGTTTCAAAAATCTATTCCTGGGAATATTTTTTTTTCAAAAATCTATTCCTGGGAATATTTTTCTTAAAAAGTCTATTGCTGGTAATATTTTTTTTTTTCAAAAAATGTATAAATGTTTGTATTGCTGGTAATATTTTTTTTAAATGTATTGCTGGTAATAATTTTTTTTACAAAGTATTTCTGGTATTAAAACCTATTTTCACACTTTCATAGTATTTTGACCCCAGTTTGTGGGTGTCAAATATTTGCCCATAGCTGGGACCTGACCACCAGCAATTAAGAGGTGGTTCCATGCTCTTCAAAACCTCCTGATTAGAGGCCTTGCTGTTGGATGTAGTTTATTGTCTTACTCATGACACAGATGTAGTTTATCATCATAACCAGGATGATCTTGCAGTTCTGAGAATTAATCAAAAAAAAAACTTAGTTTAGTGTAAAATAATAGATAAGTTCACAGATGAAACTGATGAGGTTATTTATGTTTGGGTACTTTTTATATACAACTGTTAAATGTAGGCATTAATTGAATTGAATATAAATATTCTGAAGTAGTAAAGAAGAAAAAAAAGTTATTATATTTATTGCAAAATTTGTTATATATTTAAAGATTCTTAAGAAAATCGAAATTTGCAACATTATCTGGCTCAACAGGTCATCTTTGCTTCATGAAATTAAGCACAGTACTACCAAAGGTCATGTAATTTCAATGTAAAAATTACTGATATAAGTTCTATGCTAATAGTTTTCTCTCCTGTAATTCTTTCTTGTGGAACTCTTCTAGATTCCTGCATTCTTGTCAATTATGATTTTCAAAAATTTAAATGCAATATCAATCGTGTATCTTTGAATTTTGTTCTTTTATTGTCCTTTCTGTTTCTTTCACTCTCAATAAATCCTTAGGTCTTTAATCGCTTTGTTTGAGGTGGAATGATTTTGAAAAGATGGGAATTATATTTCATACTACATTTTGGCGGGAAGCAGCAATTTACACTGTAGACTGCAATAATTGTCACAATAAATAAAAATGTAGGAAAAAAATTGTGGAATTTAAATAAAAAATTATGTGAATATCAAATGAAATCTTTTACAAAACAATTCCCCAAATGATTTGGTCATTCTCCATAATGAATCTGATCTTAATTTTGATTTAGAAAATCCTGCTTTAATTTTCTAAATGATCAACAAAGTTGAAATATATAGAAAGGTCACTGATTTCCAAAACTGATTTCTGTATCCATGGTAAATTTGCATCCAGTTTCTTAGAATGATTCAGTTTTCTTAAATCTTCTGTGGTTGCAGTGAGGAATATTTTAAAAGAACAGTGATTAAAAACAAAAGTCTTGGGAGACGGAATAAAATCAAATGAGCTGTGTGTCTGAAAATGCTGGATGCCAAGAAAGTTTAATATTTAAATTTTAGCATCTCTATGTTTTCAACATTTCCTCTCTGTGTATAATTATTAACCGAAAATTATGTATATATTCTCCCTTTACCTTACATATATATATATATATATATATATATATATATATATATATATATATATATATAATTCTATCAATAAGAACATTACTTCAATGAAATCCTTTTAGAGAACAAAATGCCTAACAAAGAATTTTATCCATTTTCTCATTTAATTATAACTCCTCTTTATCACTTAGCCATGGAGACACTGCGGTAGTTGATTATTGCATTGGTTTTGTTTTTAAACTAAGTATTTTGTCTACTTTTATGATATGGCAGTGGCAATCTATAACAAGCTAAAAGTTGTATGTGTAAATCCTTGATTGTGAAAAATTGCAGAAAGACAGAATAATTACCACACACATGTAAAAAAGACCATCAAAGGGAAGGAAGAACATGATTTTAAACCTCCACTATATATATATATATATATATATATATATATATATATATATATATATATATATATATATAATATATATAGGCATATCTCAGGAGAAAAACTGATGCCTACATATATATAGTAGGCCAATGGAAAATATAAAAAAAAACACAGTAGAATAATAATTGTATATTATTAGGTCAATAGACAAAATACAAGCATGATGAGAAAATGTTAAATGTCTGTGTCTTTTCTAAATAAAAAATAAAGTTGGACACTTTTTGGGGATAAAACTCATTTAAAGAAAGTTTTTTTGCTTGTGTAGATTTTATTTTTATTTTTTAATGCCTTCTGACCATTATTGGATCCTTGAACCTTCAATTGAAGATTCAATAGTATTTATGAGTTGGTATATATCAATAATTCCAGTGGGGTATTGTAATATTTTGGTGGGGCATGTGTAGGATGTGTATCCTTTGTCTTACTATACCAACATAATCTGAAATTTTGTTTGCATTATTATTTCATGATTAAAATGATCAAAGTATATTACAGAATAAGCTTTCATTCAAATATATTTCTGCCTTTCAGTTCTCTATTATGTTTTGAAAATGTATATATTTAACTGTCTTTTTGTTTTAATTTTTCTCTTTCATGGATGCCATGGTCTTTGCAGGCTTGTTTAAAGACCAAGTTAATGTCCTTTTAAGCTTCCTTCACATGAATTGCAGTAAAATTTTGAATATGTAAGAATTAAATATTACAGTTAGACACTAGAATTTTAGAAATACCAAAGTGGGGCATGGCCCAAAATCAGTTAGGAAACAGTGGTCTATATTGTTCTAACCTGGATATTTATAGGATTTTTGCTAAATGAAATGAAGTATTATGGTATGTATATTTTTGAAATTATTTGTATTCTTCTTGAAACAGATCTCCATGTATACCTTAAAAAATCATTCTATATCTAAACTGGAACTTACCATGGGACAATCATTTCACAACCTATAATTCCACTTCCCAAATCACGGAGCCTCTTCTTTGTTTATGTTTCAATCTGTGAGGATATTTCCTGTTAATAGTCAACCTGTCTTTGCTTTATTTGTCTGGCCCAGCTAGAGTAACACATCATTTGTTGGGGAATAGAAAGGTTGAAAATCAATCTTCATATATTCTGTTACACAATTTAGTATTTTTTTTTATGGATATCTTTTAGAAGAGGCTTAGTGTTCAGTCTGAGAGACCCCTTGCTGCCTTCCATCAGCATGGCTGATGCTAACCTCCAGGAAATGATTCATTGTGCCTTCTCAGGCTCACATTCTCTGCTGATATGAAGTGGAAAGGCTATATTAGATACATTGCTAGGTCAGCTGCTAAGAAAGTTGATTCACGATGTTGGGTGATTTATTTTTCTCATCAGATTTTATCTATCATACATATCTATATGTTTACCATTTGTCCATGCTTAGAATATTGCTGCCACATAAGGTTCACTGCCTCTGCTATTTACCTTGAGCTCCTTGGTAAGATTCAAAAAAGAATCTGCAATATAAGTCCTGATCTAGCGACTCAGCTCCAATCACTTTCCCACCACTATAATGTTACCTCTCTTTAATTGTAACTGTTTAGATGAGCTTTTCGTTACTGTACCTAGACTTTTTGAATTTAAGCACAGCACTAGATTGGCATTGAGATTTCATCAATTTACAATTAGGCTGGCTAGATGTAGCTGTAAATTCTATGCCAACAGTTTATATTCTCACACTTCTCATTTGTAGAACTCCCATCTGGCTCCATGCATTCCAGCCAACTTTAATCTGCAAAAATTTAAATGCAGTGTCAATTGCTATCTACTGTCCTCTTGATTACTCTTTCCACTTCCCACTCTTTAATAATGTTTCTGTTCTTAATTCTTCCATACCCTGTAACCTCTTGTGTTTTACTGGCCTTACTGCTTTGCTCAGGGTGATACAAATTAAAGAAAATATATTTGTTCATCCTGTATACTAGATTTCACTGTGGATGGTCTCACCATACTTAGTTTTTGCTACTGTGGTTTCTGTTGCAAGAAGGCTAACTGGTTTTTAAATTTGTTGAAAACCTTCAAGAGTATATTGAGCTTCATATGAGCTGCCATTATTGTGTTCAGACAACACATCAACATTGGGTTGCCTGAATAGCACTAGAATGGATTGAAGTATTGAACTGAATATGAGCAAATGTTGTTAACTATGGCGTCTCACACCTTGATGCTAGGGAGTGGGCCTGTATGTAATGGATGAATATACTTTGAAAGATTCTCCCTCACAAGGGTCTGTAAATGAACATTGTATTAATGCAGAACCTGTTCCCAATACTTTCAAAGTTCAGTGAAAGGAGAAGGATTGTACACACTTAATCATATACAGTCCTTTACCACAAGCTGGACTGAAAAGTGTACTGGCCTTTATTGCTATCTGGACCAAACAGTCTATCATTTTTACTGCTATCTTGACCGAACATAGTATTGGCCTTCACCGCTATCTGTACTGAACAGTGTATCAGCCTTTACCGCTATTGGGGCCAAACAGTGTATTGGCTATCACTATCCATTTTGCACATTATACTAAAACCAAGATATATCCTAATTAGTACTATGTCAAAGAAGAAGATTGAAGCTAGGTTTTAGGGTATCAAATATTTTCATAGACAACAGAATATGATAAATAAACTCTCTATATATCTGACTAGTGGTAGTTAATTGAATGACGACATGGAAGCAAAATCTTATGTGACTTGGCTCGTCCTTTAAAAGAACTTCCTCATACTAAATAATGATATTATTGATGGGATCATATATATGTAGTATATGAAGGACATGTAAAGGGAAATGATATATGTAGGATGCAAGGAAATTCAAAATTTAAATTTGAAGTTAAGCATCCTGCATTTTCTCTCTTTCTATAATTGTAACCAATGTTTGTTTTGTATTTTATTTATTTCCCCTACATAGGTATGTTCTCATTAATAGAACTTCTAAGGAAGCAATTTTGAAGAACAAAACATATCACAGATCAATTTTTATCATTCAAGTAAACACCACTGACAACTTACCAACATTTGTGTTATTCTTTTAATGCAGATAATTGTTATCAAGAATATTTTGATTGCATATTCTGTTTTATTGTTATTGGTTTGATAATGTCAATCTATTTTTTATTTTAATAATTGCAAAGCATATCTGTTCTTTATAAGTAAGTTTTGAGAGTTTCTTTATATTACTGAGTAAGTATTGGAATTTTAAATATTGTCTGTGACTGATCTTTAAAGTAAGCTGGAAACAAATTATTTTTGTAAAGTGTAAACTTTAAAATCACTTTTTATAGCCCGAGCTCACTTCCTATGTCTAAGTAATGTGGACAAAAAATAATTTTCTTGGAGAATAATCTTAGAAATATACACACACATACATACATACATACATACATACATACATACATACAGTGGCCATTTTGAATCCATTTGCATCTCAAACTTCTAAAAACACTTTTTATGTTTCTTTGATAAGTGGAGGCTTTCAGAGCAAGTTGTATCAAAATAATAAATACATGTGTGGGCATATTTTTTAAAAAGATCTCTATTTCAAACTAAGTTGCCTAGTAAATCTCTCTCTGTCTCGCACTTATTTTTTGCATATACTTTTAAGTGGTACAGACTTTAAAAGCTGCTTTCAGCTTCGATATTTTTTCACATCTCTTGCTTACTTGAGTCATTCAGTCACTCACCTTAGACAGATGTTTTCCCCATGAGTAAACCAAGCTAGGTCTGACCCAGCACAATGAACTGATTTGAAATTACGGAACCTTTTTGCTGAATCTGACATCCATAATAGATAACTTCTTTGGTTTGGACAAAACACTTCTGACTGCGTAAAAAAGATGAAAGTCACTCCAAAGAAAATGAAGTGGTATAAAGAAGAGGGGGAAAATGCTTGAAAATCTGACCCTTGCAATATGCCAGACAAAATCTCCAAACATGTCAGATGGGGGAAGCAATATAGACTTTGCAAATAAAATATCAAAGATATGTTAAATTGTACATTCAGTAGTGACTGACTGATAAGGATTTATATAATCATTTGTGGAAAAAATAATATCTACATTTTTAGATGAATGCGATATTACTTTTTCTCTAATATATGTATGTATGTATGTAAGTATGTATGTATGTATGTATGTATCTATCTATCTATCTATCTATCTATCTATCTATCTATATATATATATATATATATATATATATATATATATATTTAGTTGGATTGATGTAAGTTTGTGACCTTTGGTTTCACTCTATTTGCAATCATCAGACAATTGCTAATAGCATGAAACCCAGTGTCACAAACCCACATCAATCCAACTAAATATGTTAAGTCTATCACTGATATTGTGCACTTTCCAATAAGTACCATGCATATATAATATATAAATAATATATGTATAAAAATTGTATATATATATATATATACACACACATTTTATATATATATATATATATATATATATATATATATATATATATATATATTTGCGCATATATATTTATATAGATATACCAGGTGTAATACCAAAACTGACCAAATTGTGTCACAGCAAAATTGTCTAATTGTCAATCTTTGTATATTAGAAATGATTAAAAATATCTTACTAGAATATGCCAATGTTTTTATAACACTTTTGGACTCTACTTTGACCCGTAAAAATGTAGTTAGCTCTCAGCTGAAATGATGATCCCTCTTGCTGTTCTGGCCTCCTGATCCACTTTCCTCTCTACTGTTCCCTTTTTTAAAAACTTATTCACCATTCTCTTGATGGTTCTTGAATGTATTTGAAGATGGAAGCCAGAGTATGAATGTTGGTACCATTACTGAAGGCCTTAATGATCATTTTCCTCTCACCATTGCTCAGTTGGAAAGACATAGTGGGGCTGACGCAAAAGGATTTTAACCTGTTCTCTTTCTAGCTGAATAACTTAGTGTTTTTCAGTGATTCTTTTGACAAATGTTGTCCAGACGGCTAAACGTCATATCTGAAATCCTGGAAAAATGAAATTCAATTAGTTTAGCTGTTTTTTAGATAGTAAACATTTTGCGTGATGGATAATTATCACATGCTGTTGCATGATTTGGACAATTTTGGTGTTACAGCCAGCATATATATATATATATATATATATATATATATATATATATATATAGTCTAAAGTCAACAACATTCAGCAACAATTTTCAGGCCATCTATATATTTTTATTTTTATTATAAGAGATATTAAAAACATTTTTAAATCACTACACAAAAGCTTTCATATTTCAATACTATGATTGTACTTCGTCAGGCAGTGGTAGATTTCTTAGGGAAATTTAAAAACAAATTGTTACCTCTTTTTGTAAAATTAAAGGGTGGGGGCATGTCATAAATTAAAATTAGACTTGGGGGTATGTCTGGATTAACAAATTATATGTCAATCTATGCTAAATATAAAAATATGGTCAGAGGGTGGAGGTGGGTGAGTTCTTTTTTTTCAAGTCATGATAAACCAGCATACTGATATAGCATCTTTGACAATTACGGAGAATATGGCAGAAACATAAATGCTTCAAACTGTGGATTTTGACTCCATATGTTCTTTGTCTCATTTGGATATATATATATATATATATATATATATATATATATATATATATATATATATATTCTGTGTGTTTTGGGAAAAGTGCATAGTGAGTACTGCTAACAATGAAACTGCTTAATAAAATAAAAAATAAATTTAATAAAAAATAAGATTGTATAGCTTTTCCACACTGTTCAATGCTAGTTAAAGGTCTATGCACATGGAATTCTTCAGGCATAAACTTTAGTCCTTATATATATATATATATATATATATATGTATATATATATATATATATATATATATATATATATATATATATATATATATATATAATTATAATGGACTCTCCCGTCAGTTTCGACATATGAGGATCTGACAACTTAATTGATTCAGTTATGAAATTTTGTGTGATAATCTTAAGTGGCACTTAAGACCGATTAGTGATTTACAAAGGAGGCCACATATGGAGCAAGAGTAAAGATTGTGGGATGAGATCACTTTTAGATTGGCTGACCTTTTAGATCTTGCTCATGCTTCTTGAAGACAATTCAGACAAGCTGATTGAAAACTGCTGAGTCCACTAAAACATTTTGATCTCCATTCTACTCTCTTCAAGACTAAGCCCTCGATATATATATATATATATATATATATATATATATACATAATATAAAAGGCTCAAAC
Organism: Acanthosepion lycidas; assembly: GCA_963932145.1. Lineage (NCBI taxonomy): Eukaryota > Metazoa > Mollusca > Cephalopoda > Sepiida > Sepiidae > Acanthosepion > Acanthosepion lycidas. The sequence goes on from OZ010571.1 coordinate 19,182,131, forward strand.
ACTAATATTCCATGGTTATAATTTATTACATTGGAATCGTAATTACGATCCAATTCATCAGACCTACAAATTCAAAAAGCTATATATTTGTGCTGGCTGATTAGGTTGCAGATGAACAAAACTTTAAAAAAAAATTTTTAAATTTCTGTTTTGTTTAGACCATTTTTCTGGTTTACCAGGGACAAATTGAACATGAATTGTGCAATTTCTTCTACACAGTTTTCTTCTTTCAGTTTTCATGAGTCATTATAAAGAATCCTTCTTGGGTTGATATGGTCATGTCTATAGTTATGCATCATGTTTGTTTTTTTATATATTGGCACAACCATGGGGTGATTTCCAGACTTTTTAAACATTATTTTTGTACATATCATTGCACATTTTTTTTTGCAATTTTTTACAATTTTATTTGAAAAACACTTAACATGATACACACCAACACATGAAGGTGTGGCAGTTTTACTTCAGGGTTTTATTGAATACACCACACAAGAATAATGCCTGTTACCTAATCATTACATGTCTGCTAGCCACTGAAACAATTTCATTTGGAGGTCTTTTGAATTTTTACCTTTCACCAGTAAAAATTTGATAAACCCTATGTGCATCCTCAGTTTTATGGTGGTATACATATTTCATATATAAGCACTTAATATGGTAGAATACATCTTTCATATATAAGCACTTAATATGGTAGAATACATCTTTCATATATAAGCACTTAATATGGTAGAATACATCTTTCATATATAAGCACTTAATATGGTAGAATACATCTTTCATATATAAGCACTTAATATGGTAGAATACATCTTTCATATATAAGCACTTAATATGGTAGAATACATCTTTCATATATAAGCACTTAATATGGTAGAATACATCTTTCATATATAAGCACTTAATATGGTAGAATACATCTTTCATATATAAGCACTTAATATGGTAGAATACATCTTTCATATATAAGCACTTAATATGGTAGAATACATCTTTCATATATAAGCACTTAATATGGTAGAATACATATTTCATATATAAGCACTTAATATGGTAGAATACATCTTTCATATATAAGCACTTAATATGGTAGAATACATCTTTCATATATAAGCACTTAATATGGTAGAATACATCTTTCATATATAAGCACTTAATATGGTAGAATACATCTTTCATATATAAGCACTTAATATGGTAGAATACATCTTTCATATATAAGCACTTAATATTAATGCTTTTGTGCCTTTTACAAAAAGAATTGTACATACCTTGTTGCTTCATGTTTAGAATTTTCACAATATTTTAATTCTGATGCAGTTGCGCTTATATGTACATTAATTTTAAGACCGTAATGGATCAATATAGATTATTAAAATATATATTTGATAAATATCAGAAGCATTATTTTATTATTTTCAATATTAATATATACTTTTAGACATTCTATAGCTTTCATCAGCCTTGCAACCATTGTACTGAGTGGATGTTAGCCCTTGAAACTCTGAGTAGGGACAAAATAAGTGATGATTTAAATAATTATGTTTAATGCTTTGTATTTTTATGTTGATCACTATAGTTACAATCACTGCTCATCTTAAAAACATTATCTTCCAGAAATACTCTGCTCAACTGATTTTTTTTATGAAAAATATATATTTACTAATATATATATATATATATATATATATATATATATATATAGAGAGAGAGAGAGAGACATGTATGAATCTAGTTAGTTATCAAAATAGCAAGTCTTTTAAGTGTTTTCTTCTGTCTATATGACATCTACTACCAGTGTTTGTAAGAGAAAAAAATAACTTAATCAGTCTGTTGTTTGATTGTGTCTTCCTGGCCATTCCAAATGTGCCAAGCACACCTGCTTGCTACCCACCATATTTGATTGTCTTTTGATTTGATAGTCCTTTTTATTAGGCATCTTTTTTTTCCTAGAAGACTTTTGAAATGAAAGAAATCTGATTACCTGACTCTGTCCAGGTGGAATTGGGATTTACCAAAGTCTAGAAAAGATGAAAATTTGCAGTCACAGTCAACAAAGATTTTACCTTTGTTTTTCATATCAGACAAGATGGTACCACGTTTAGTTTACAAGTTGCCTAGATGACATATACACTGAGGACATCTCTGATCAAATTAATATTTCAAATTGTGTTTTGTGATGTAAAAAAGTCTTTAAAAATTTTCCTCAAATGTGATATCAGTTTGAAATACTGCAGTAGAGTATTTGGCATGCTCATCTTGCCAGCCACCATTTGTGAGTTCATTCTAGACTAAATGCCATATGAACATGGTCTTGTGTCAAAACTGGCATTAACCAAAAAATATCTATTTCTTAAATTAACTTTGGAGCAATTAAAACCCATTAATCATGATCTTGAAACTGAATTTTATTAAGTGCACTTGTGTAGTCTTGTATTCAATGAGAGGTTGTAGTTGTGATATTATTGTAGTCATATCATTTTTTGTTTCATACATGTGATAATGTAGTGATGTTATTGTGGTGTATGCAGTGTGACAGATGGTAAGATTAAGGCTGATAAATTTCTCACCTAGGAAAGGAGAGCTGTCTTGTTACTACAGGGTGTTGTGGTGGGAGAAATAAGATTGAGAGAGAGAGATTTTGCATGTTTTCTTTTTATACAGCTTTATATGACACCACTAGTAGTCACTAATAGAATTCCTCTTGAAGAAAAAGTTGTGTAATCCAATATCAGTTTCTTATTTGTGTTATTAAATTCGTTTTTTATCCATTGGTAATCAATTTAAACATTTGTTAAATTTCATTACTGTAAGGTTTTTGTCCGCCTTAACTAAACTCAATAAATATCAGCTTTAACTCATTTATTTATTTACCTTGAGCTTTAATAAAGGTTGGTGATAGTAAGCTGACTTTTATAGGCTAATACATCAGTTAATTAACAAGAAAAAAACCCAAAAAGAACAGACAAGTTCTATGTTATAAAAGAAAAAAAAACAAAGACTTTGCACTGAAAATTATGAAGGTATTGAAATATAGGCTATACTAATGGCATTTTTTATGTCATTTCCTTTGAGGACATAAGCGATCATGACTCTCCACAGATTAATTATCTTTTCTTTATTATTGGTGAAATGCCATGCCTTCTTGGGAAAAAGTGTCAATTGGTTTCCTCTTGCCCCCTCTACCACTTTGGATCGAGAGTTTTTCTTCTCTTAGATTGGTTGCAATCCAGATTTAGAGAACTTGCTCTAACCTACTATTTAATTCCTAACTGGAGAGAGAAGAGATGGATTCATACTTTTCTCAAGGGTGAGCAGAACAGACTAGCCTGATGATTTGAACATGACTCACCAGTTTCCCTGCCAACATCAATTACACTGCAGAATAATTAACTTGTTCAGTATTCATGAATTTATTTATATTTTCTAAACAATATCTCTCTGTATTTCTGAGATGAGGTATTGTAACTATTTACACTATCTACCTTGTCCCGACTGTTGTCCTTGTCTTTATTGTCATATTCATAATGTTTTGGCTGTTGTATGCTCTGGCTTTCTTCAGGTTAAAATTCTGGACCAAACCCTTTATTTCATCAACGAGGGTAGATTATTCTAGTTCCACTTACTATGTATTTTTTGTTATTTCTCTTCAGTAACTCAACTCTCCAAGTTTTTGTTCACCTCTACTTGGCCAGATACTGAACTTACAATTCTTTGGGTCCATTTACTGGATTATTTAAACCAACAAAACCACTGGGCCATTTGTTCTTGGAAACTAGAACAATCTACCCCAGTGGATAAAATAAAATGTTCAATTCAAAATTTCAGTGTATATCGCCTGAAGAAGGCCTGAGTGTACAATGGCTGAAAAGTTGTGAATATGCCAATAAAGATAAGGGCAACAGTTCAGAAAAGGTAAATATTTGCTAAACTGTCGAATATTCTTATGTATGTTTGAGTTTCTTTTTGCATAAACAGAATAAAAGACAAGACAAGAATTTAGTGTGAAAATCACTTGAAATGTATTTGTTACATTAAAAATGGAAGTGACTATATAAACTTTTTGTGATGTCTGATTTAAAATTATACTGTCATTAGATGATTTAATTTGCTAATAATGGACTATTAAGCTCACTCTTTATACCATTTCCATTAAGGATATGGGCAGTCATGTTTTACAACAGTTTTCTGTTTTTGGTTGCTCTTCATAATACTTTTTTCTTTTATGGCACCTTTTATCTTTTTGGCACTTGTTCCTCCTTCCATTTGCTCAAATGTTTCAAGTTGGTTGTCACTGTTTTTTTGCTGCTTTTATTGTTCTTCATACATTCTCCTTTCCTACTTATGTTGCAGTTATTTCTTTCTGATTGTTAGTAACAGTTTCTTTGGAGATCCTATTTTCCTAGGAATTTTCTCATTTGTTAAAGGCTCTGTCCAAGAAATTGTCAACATTCAGCAGTAGAACTTCTGTTACTGAGAAACTCTTTTCTTGAGCTTCAATGAAATTATCCAGCCAAGAAGGTAGATATTACATTGCAGTCCTGCACTCTTTCTTTTGACACTAATATTTTTTGTTCTGTTAGAAATTTTTTAAATTTTAGTTTTAATCATTGATAGTCATGACTCTCCATAAATTTGATTTTTTTAGTATCTTTTAATTGCAATAATTTCTTGGGCAAGATAGTGGAGAGGACTGCTCCTCTAATGCTTTGAATTCTACTTTCTCCTAGACTGGTTGTCAACCATGTTTAGAGAGCCCACTCTGCTCTGCTCTGCTATAGAAACCATGGGGTAATCTCCACATTGTCTATCAGCTTACCTACTGGGTGTTTTTCTATTCAGGACTAAAAGAATGGAAATGAAGCCCCACCATCTCTTTTTTACTTCAACATGTGATAAGGACAACAATACAACTTTTCCCAGCAAATAGACTACTTAATTTCAGACAAACCATATGAACATCATGCATTTGTAGTGAAGAGGTGCTACAGGTTTGTATTAGACAAAGTTTCTTTTGGTCACCAGTTTTTAATGGGAGATGTTACTACTTTTTATGACTGATGGGTAATAATTTTCAATGTAATAAATTAATTTCTTTTAAAATTTGTTACTTTGAACATTATGCACCTCAGCTGTAGCAAGTAGTAATGCCTTCCACTACAAACTGGTGACAAACAGCAACCTTATCTATTACAACCCTGTAACATATCTTTGCTATTTGTAATGTGAAAACTCTTGGTTCTTCTATGTGCTCTCTTTATGATGTGGGCGATCATGACTCTCCATAACTTTCTATCCTTTATAGTTCTTGGTAAAATTTCTCTTTTTGTAATCTCTCCTAATCCCTGCTGTACTAACTATTTACACTAAATCATTAGGTAGGCTATATGCTGCATTTCTCTGTCCCTCTTGCCTTTAATATATCCTGTAAGTATCAATTTTTCTAAGCCGGCTTTACTCATTATGTGTTCTAGAATTTCAGTTTTCTTTTTCTGGTCCTAAATATCGCTTTTTTTTCCATTTTCTCTAAACTGTGTTATATGATGCAAACCATCACACAAGCTTATCTCAGATTTTATATGTTGACAATAGAAAAATATTTTTGTTTGAGTTAAGTGTTCAATTTGCAGGCTAAGAATATCCAAGAGATATGTTTATGCCTGGCCTGAAAAGAGTTTTTATGTTACAAACACAGGGTTAAATCATTCCCATTCCTCTTCTATTCTATTAGTACAAAGGAAATTCTATTTTGAGAGATTCTTCCCAAAAAACTGCTACTTTGTGGAACCAACTTCTGGGAAGATGCTCCTTGATTTCTGCAATCTTAAATTCTTTAATCATTATCTCTCCTACAGATCTTCATAATCTGCATTTCTGAACTCTTTCTTGTATATACATGCAACAACTTTATTTTGTATCCTTCTACATTGAGTTGCTTTGGGCCTTGTATCAAGCATGTGAGCAACAATGAGGTCTTAGTGAGGTTGCAAACAAGGAAAAAGCTTATACTTAACATAAGAAAGATGCAGATGAAGTTTATGGGACAACTAATGAGGAAGAAGAGCCCGGAGAATCTGATACTCATGGGTCAAATAGAGGGAAAGAGAAAACAACACATGACATACCTGGCGGGCTTAAACAAGTGGATGACAGAACATGGTCTGGGGGAGGAGGCAGAGGAAAGGAACAATGACAATGTTTATTGTTTTAAGAAGCAATTATTAGAATTGTAATAAAACCTAAACATATGATGAAAGTGAATTTAGACATTTTCTTTGTTCTTGAGAATTTACAACAAAAATAATTAACACTATTTATTTATTAGATTGTTTATTGGAATGGTTGGCAAAACACCGGCTAATTTCCAATCGCTTCAAACTCTGTGAAATGGTAAATAATAAGAATTTCCTTAGTGTTGGTCCAATTATTTTAATAATTTAGCAAATGTTTATAAATTTATGTATAAAAACTTTCATATTTATTTCTTTTCTAAATTGGTAAATGATAAATATTGCATTAGTTCTAATTATATTAGTTTTAGAATGTTGTAAATATAAAATTATTCTTGTAAATAAATAAATCTAATAAATAGTATTTAATATTTTTGCTGTAAATTTCCAAGAAGAAAAAAAAAATTATAAATTCACTTTCATCATATCTTTAGGTTTTATTACAATTCTTATCACTTTTTAAAACAATAAATGTTGCCAAAGAGTGATGGGAGATAAAGTAAAAGTTGTGTTATGGGGAAAAGCATTATTATGATACTTTTTATTTTTATTTTATTTTCTCTTTTTTTCTCTCTCTCTCTCTTTTCTCTTTTTCTCTCTCTTTTTTCTCTTTCTCTCTCTCTTTTTTCTCTTTTTCTCTACTCTCTTTTGTACTCTCACTCTTTTTCTCTCACTCTTTTTTCTCTCTATTTTTTCTCTCACCCTTTTTTCTCTCTATTTTTTCTCTCACTCTTTTTTCTCTCTATTTTTTCTCTCACAATTTTTTTTTTTTTTTTTGCAGGCATGAAGGTCTATGTTTGCTGAATTTTTTTCCATAATCTTTTGGCAAATAGCTTATTACGTTTTTAGGGAATAAATTTCACATATCAGCCAATATAGTTTTAGTTGTAGTAAGAGGTGTGGAAAGCAAAAAGTATGATCCTGAGTAATAGCAGAAAAACACTAGTATAAATACCAGAAATTATTTAATAAGATTGTCTGATTGTATTGGTGATTAGTACACATAATTAATAATACTAAATTAAGAACTTAACTCGGGTGTCAGTACCAACAAGTAAATTGGCAACTAAATTGTTTTTATGCAGCAAGTGACTAATAAAGACTAGTAAGTGCATGTCGAGCGTCTTGATTATTTATTACAGTGAAGTATATTTGAGCTGCTATATTGAGCATGTCTTTGGATAAAGTGTGTAGTTTGGGGATTGAGGTGAGAGGACATCTTCTCTTTGGAACCAGATCAGATGTTACTGATTGAGTATGAGGTACAAAATCCAAACCTTGCATGGAAACCAACACACATCACTAAAAACTCACCTCAGCTCATCTTCACAATGTATTTATTGATTTCATTCATGCTTACCCAAAACAGAAAATAGTAATTTTCATTTGGACTTGGTGATTTTTATCATAGTAGTCATCTTCTATGATTAGAAAAACATCTTTGAAAATTCATTATTAAAATAATGCTAATTTAATTTATATTGAAGTGCGAAGAAAACTAATTTTAGCAAAAATTATTTCTAAAATGAGGTTCCCTTATGTTCAAATTGATATTTGCTTTTTGCATACATACACATTACATATGGCTACATTTTAAGACAGTCTGTTTTGATGTTTTTTGGTATTACCATCACCTGTCTGTTTATTTTTCATCATGTCAACAGCTTTACAAATATCATGACTCCAATGCTAAAATATATAGGTGTGCACTGTATGATATAATGGTTTGACAGATCTTTGTATACGACATGAAAAAATCAACTCTCCATCATTGACAGTTACTTAAAAACATAAGCTCAGAGGTCAATGTCTGTTCATCTTCAATAAGGTGTCTCTTCTGGTTGGTTACCAAGTTATATCAAGGCAGAACATCTGAACAGATTTTGTACAGATTAATATATAAGAAAAAAAAATGATATATTAGATCATTTCAAAAGTTTGTGCCTGATTTGAAAATTATAAACAAAATTTTACATACACACAAAAAAAAATTATTAGTCAAATACATAGTTTCCATTGATTTAAACAACTGTCTCCCATCTTTCTACAAGGTTGTTGATGCCATTTTCATAGAAACTTTGTCTTTTTTTTTTTTTTTTTTTTTTTTTTGGAGGAAGTTTGTGAGGAAGTTTTTGACTGACTATACAGAATAAAGGCATTGTCATTTAAATAACTCTGTAGAGACCAGAACAAATGAAAATCCCAAGGAGCCAAGTCAAGTAAATACAATGGGGTTCTGATTTCAGCTCTTTAAGCTTCAGCAATGTCTGTTTTGCAACTTTCAGTTTTGCTATGTCTTGGTGGAAAATGACACTTTTTTGGGGGTGGGAGGTAATAGCCACATTGAGATTGTGGAATTAGTCCCAATACTTCTTTGCAGTTATTGTTTCACTGGTTGGAAGAAGCTCAAAGGGAATTATACATCTGCAAATCCACCAAATGAACAACAACATTTTCATCAGGTACAAGTCTACTATAACCACGGGTTTGGCACATTCACAAACTTGTTTCCAGCTTCATTTGCATTAACCATTACAATAAAGGAACCCTTTTTCCTCAATTGTGACAGTTCTGTCCAAAAACGACTCCTTTTCATGGAATAACAACAAAAAATAGATTGCGATAATATGACCAAATTTGTTCTTTATCATGAGAGAATATGGCACCCACAACTTGAGTTTGAAAATGAACCCAAGTCACTTCAAATGATTAAAGGCAGTTAAGATATCAATTGTAAAGCTTATAGCAATCTCTTCTGTAGAAAATGTTTGGTTTATTTTCTATAATGGCAAGCAGAACATCTTCATTGACATTGAAAGATTGACTGCAGCATGGTTGATCATTTAGGTTAAAATAACCCCTGACCAAATCAGTCAAATAATTATTTGACCATCTGAAGACATGATCCAAAAAAAACCTTCTGAATGTTATTTATTTGTTACAGTTCCAAGGCTTACTCCTTTCCAAAATTCAGAGAGAATAATATGGCAATAGTGCAACTTTTAAACATCCAACTTCAAGCCATTCATTTGTGGGCAAAACATTATTCACAAAGTCTGACTCTCAATTGAATGATGCAAGGTTTCAATCTAGAACACACCAGAAATTAGGCATGAACTATTGCAAGGATCTAATATATATATATATATATATATATATATATATATATATATATATATATGAAATTGTTAATTCTTACAGTTATAGATTAATATATATAAGATCTATCCAAAAGGCATGCAGCCAGATATTAGGATGATCCAAATTAGCAGACTATAAATAAAATAGAGAGTCAGAGATAAAAACTGATGGATGGAAATGCTGTACTTAAAAATACAAAAAAACTTTACATCATACATACTGAGGTATGAAGACATAGAAGTCAAAATTCATCAAAAAATCATAACATATGTCTATAGATACAATCCTGTCAAATTTTCTTAGATAATGGCTTATAAAAACATGATGCTCAGATGACAGATATGACAATTTATGTTCAGACTCTCACAGAAAACCAGAAAATTTGTCTAAACTGTAGAAAAATCATATAAACTGTCTTTAACCAAAAACTTTCCTTGGTCCTCAAGCATATATATATATATATATATATATATATATATATATATATATATATATATATAAAATTACTCCAAAGGAGGGTTAGAGCATATGTGAATGCTGAACCAACACAGAGTGGAGACATTAATTGCATATATATATATATATTATACTGGGTTGGTGCATAATTATCAGGCGTTTTTAAACAATATTTATTATGAACAAAGTAATATAACAGTTCAACAATAGCAGTTTTAAATGATTATTCCAGAGTATATGATGTTCAATATACATTTTTTTAACCTGAAAATATAATATTTTTATTAAAAAAAGAAAACAAAAAAAGCAATTTTTATTAACAAATAACTCAGCAACAAAAACGCCTGATAATTATGCACCAGTCCTATATATATATATTCATCAAAATATATTCAATTCTGGGCATCTTCTACTCAGATATAGCAGCTGTATTCCATTTTTGGTCTGATCTAGCTCTTGTAAAGATAGAGCAAAGCAGACAGAGTCAGGTACTTATTGCAGTGATACACAGAAATGACAATTTTTCTAGTGCCTTTAGTAATGGTTTGCATATGGGTTCCAATTGACATTTGGGGTGAACTTATGTCCCAATAAGTGTTCAAGGCAAGGAGCTGCTTTGAGAGAACTGCCATTTATCAGGATAGTTGAAAGTTCAGGGTCTGCTCAGTGATTCTAGAATATTACCAGTTTGGTTTTAAAGGTATTCTTATTAAGTTGTCACACATGATGCAATTTTTGGTTGGTTGTTGATCTGGTCATCTATTGAAGTAGACTCCGTAGTATATAAAAAATGTTCACTTATTCGTGACTCTTTTTTCTTTCCAGGTAAATTTTCTTTCAATATATTGTTACTCATAAAAACAATGAAAATGATTAAAATGAATCATTGCCAAGTAATCTTACTGTATGACTACAAACTGGGAAAAAGAACCATTTTTGTATCGAATCATTACATGTGATAAGAAATGGATACTCTTTGACATCCATGAGAGAGTAGGTCAATGGTTAGATGTAAGTGAATCACTAGAACAATACCCAAAACCCCCACTGCATGCTAAAAAGTTAATGATTCCTCTATGAAATTTTTTGTAAAGGGGGTTATTCATTATTCATTCTTACCTCAAGGAAAAACAATAACCACCATCTTGTATTATAGAGAAATTCAGTATATGCATGAAAAATTGAAAAAGAAATATTCGTAGATTTGTGAAAACTGATGGTTCAATTTTGCTACACGACACTGTACACTTCTGAACCAAATGTCCAAAAGATGTATAGCCTGAATTATGAAATTTTGCCTCATCCTCCATATTCACCTGATATCTCTCCTACTAATTATTACTTATTTAAACATTTTGATCTTTTCATACACAATCAAATATTCTCAAATAAGGAAGAGGTAATCGAAGCATTTGAACTGTTTATTATATCAAAGGATGAGAATTTTTTAAAAGATGGGAACAAGAATTTAGAGGTACATTGAAGAACAGTCATTCATCAACATGGTGCCTATTTCAACTAAAGAAATTAGTCATTTAACATTTCAGAAGCATTTTTGTAATTTCCTATAAAATGCATCATTTCATGTGTGACAACTTAATACAAAGCAGTCCTCGCCCAACCCCTCATTGAACATCCACAGGTAGATGAGAAAACATATCAGGTGTCAGCCTCTGATCATCTAGATATTTGGAGTTGCAATTACCTTCTTGGCTGGACTCGGGTTTTTCTGCAACCTCCTCATGTATTAGAATACAGAAAAGGAAGCAAATGTCATGATTTGCATTTATATCAACTGTATCAATGAAGTCTTTATTAAATATATTTTCAGAAGATATTCTTTTTTTCTCTCTTTTTTTTTGGGTGGGGGGGACAACAATTTCTGATTGAGAAAGAAATGAATTGCCTTGAGGAAAATAACAACAGCAGAAAATCATTAAATAACAAATAACATAATTTTCATTATTGGATTTTGATGCTTAATTTGCAAATAAGAGATTCATTGATATTAAAAAATTGCAAAAAAAAAAAAATTTTATTATATTTCTGTACAAAAAGATTTGGCATTATTTTTGTTGTTTAACATTTAATTAAAATTTCACATATACGAAAAATGCCCTAAGACATTTTTATTAACGACATAGTGACGAGACATTATTATAATTCTTATCTGATTAACATCTTTGTTAATATTTACTAAACTTAGCTTATCAAAGCCAAACAGGTAAAAATACAAGTTGTAAGATTATGTTGCAACTGACTTCCAGTTATGGACATTTTGTTTGTCTTGAATATCAGCACCTGTGATCATGTTTTTTTTATCTCGATTTGAACCTGGGTTTCTGGCATCACTTGGAAGAATGTAAGTATTTCAACTACAAAACAGACTCAAGATCCTTATGTTGTATAACAGGAAAGAATCATGGAAGAAAGATTTATTCTCCCATCTACATTTCCCCACTTATGGGCATTATCATACCGATGTTATAATAACACTGTAGTTTACAGACAGAACAGAATGGCTGAAAGGAAATGCTTTGTTACTAGAGAGACTTTTATGCCACTAAGACATACACAAAACTTTATCTTTTCTTTATCGCTCTCCATCACATTTGTCCCTGACTATCCCAAACTGTGACAATATAAAATCTACCAAGAATGGTGATATATTATGGACACAAATTTATTTAAAATTTAAAATGCATTGGTTGTTTACTGTAAGAAAATGGACCACAGTTTTAACATAGGGAATGCTACTTTGATTAAAAGAGAAAATAATCTACGATAGATGTCTGGAAAGTACCTTGATCACTAGTTCAGCCACAATAAATTTGTGTCTAGGCTCTTACAATATATCACCATTCTAGGTAGATTTTAAATTGTCACAGTGTGGGATAATCAAGCACAAAGGTTGGAGAGAGATAAAAAGAATACAGATGATTTTGATTAGATTGAAAAAAAATTCTTTCAAAAAATATTCTTCCAAAAGATTTTGAAACTACCTGTGTCTCTTATTTCATGCACATACATAGACATGGCAACATAATCAAAGCCCAGTTCAATGAAATCCTAATGAATAAAACACATCATAAAATAGCTTTCCTATTTGTCCTATTTCTTAGAAATACCGTTTGTTGATATATAAAATTATACAAAATTTTTCATGTATGTATGTATATATATATATATATATATATATATATATATATATATGTTCACACAAAGAACAATATACATTACATGGCAAAGCTGAATGTAAAGAGGAACAAAAAGAAAGCTGAGTGTAAAGAGAGAAGCAAAAAGGAAATATGAAGAGTCTTCTTTAATTTCTGGGGAGCCATATTTAGGACTCCAGATTCAAATGAGCCAAAATCATTTACTATGCCCCAAGTGAGGGCATATTCCACGAAGGGGAATCAGTAAGTTTTAGGATTTTCAAATTGAGGATTGTGACCCAGAGTTTCTTTTTATATCTGGGAATGATATATTCCCAAAGGGAAACATTACCATGGACTTGAAAGCTGCTGGGGAGGCAAATTTAGCATCTGCCTTGGCTCAGGCTAAAAAAAGTAAAAATATGGTTTGGCTTCTGTAAGCAAACTGAATGACTGGCCATTCTTGTCAATAAGCAGACATCACATGACCCTGTGACTTATCTCCTCCAAAGGGAGATAATCCCCTTCTGTATCTCTACAGTTGTTTACATTAGGATGTTTAAAAATGTTTTCAATCCTCTTATATCTTAATTCATGAGTTCAGTTCTCATTTTGGGTGCTTCATATATCTTTTACTGAAACAAGAACTTCATAGGTCCTATTTTCAGGTTAAGTGATTGATGAATTGTTCACCGAGAGAGGCACAAGAAGAAAGAAAAAGAAGTCATCAGTGTCTTCCTATAATATGAATTGACTAAAACAAATGGCAAAACATACTTACATACATACATACATATGTATGTATGTATGTATATATATATATATATATATATATATATATATATATATATATATATATATATATATATATGAGAAACAGTAAACCATGGAAACAACAAAACAATTATTATTTATTATCTGGCTGTTATATGATGCTGGAGATATAGGAGACTGAAATACTGAGTAAAACTGTTAATTTGGGGTCAAATATAAATCAGATTTGGATCCAAATTTGACATTATAAAGAATAAGTAAAGTGTATACAGTCTTTCACATTTGTTTTTTATAGATGTGCGTAATGCGTGTCCAGATAATTTAGTTGGAAAATCGAAGTGTCTGGGGTTTTCATATCTCAAATTATGTTGAGTGCTAAGAGATAAATGTTACTATTATAGCCTGTAAAAGGAAAAGGAGCTGAAGTATTTGTTGAAGCTCATGTTGATGACCTGTCTGAATTGACTGCTTATCTAATAGTGAGTATGTCACATGTTTGTGTGTATAGAGGAGAAAAGTGGGTTTGATTCTCATTGATTTGGAAAGAGTGATTTAATGATAATTATAATTGTTATTGACACTATAATTAATTTATATTTTATGGCCATGGCATAGTGACAGTATAATTAATCTTTAGTTAAGTATTTCTTTATGGATGTAACAAATTGGTTGGTAATAGGGCTAGAATCCCACTCATAATATTAATTTGCTACTTAAACCACAGCATCACATGTGGTGTGGCTGTGGTACTACACTCCACAAGGAGTCTACAAGTTAAACTGATTGACTAATCAAAACCTATTGATGAAATTGTTAAAGTGAGAAAACTTAATGGATTTCAATAACAACAGGGTAGCTGGTAGACATTTGACAAAAATTGGTATATGGTTGCTATGATCAGTATTTAGTCACAAATTTCTGTTCTGGTTTCCAAAATAAGGTAAGAGGTTGAAACTGAATAATATTGGAACTGACTTAGATTCCAAGTTTGTACTGTCGTTGATAGTTTGCTGAAGTAAGATAATTTCTAGTGTTGGAATGATATGTAGATTTATTTTAGATTTTAGTGATCGCAAGTTTTATTTAAAAATAAAGATAGTATTGTGTTGAATGCAATTCAATACTTGGTTCACTGGTGACTAAGAAATCCCCCAGATCAATACTTAAATATGTCATATTCCTACATCATCAAATGGTTAGTGGGTTTATACTCTTCAACAGAGAGAGGGGTTGTGCATTTTTCCATTTATTGTGCTTAATACAAAACCACCTTGTGGGCCTTAACAGAAATCCCCTCAACAAAAAGGTGAGGATTTTACAATATATTGCTTTTCTGAATAAATATTTTAATAGGAATTTTTTTTCCTCTTATTTTTTCCAGAATTGGAGAAATAATCATTTTTATAGCAGCTTATTGTTTATTTAACCTCTGCTTTTTTTTTGTTTTTTCAGACCCACGGAAAAATAACAAATCAACAGGCAATCGAAAGCGTGGTAAGCTGATAAACTTTTCATTTTTGCTTTGCTTTGCTTTGGTTTTAAAATGAATTGGCTGATGTTTTAGAATTCTAAACGGAAGAGCTGCAGCCCATGTATTTAGCAAAGTGCATGAGAGAAAGACAAATTTTGTTCTAAAACAAGAGAGGGAGAGAAAAATAAAAATTTAGAAAAATTAAATTCAGAAAAGCTATATTTACATATCTTTAAAATCAACTAAAACTTTCGCACACAAAAAAAATCACCAAATGAGGTTTATGGAAATAAAGACACGTAAATATTTTTCCCTTCCAGAAGGAAGAAAGCTGAAAGAAATGAATAAATAAAAATACTCTACTAATATTATTAGTGTAAAGACAAAATATATATGACACAGAGAAAGATCACAGAATAGCATGATGAGTTATAGGTTAGATTTGATCTTCTCCAATGCTGTCAATTTCTCATAGCTTAGTGATTAAAGTAACTGGGTGTTTAGCAGACTTTCCTGCATCGAAACAGGTGTAAGTCTGTGTCTCACCAAGAGCTTAACCTCTGTTACCTATTTGGTATTGTCTACTCAATGCCATTGATTGACAGCCAAAGAAATGTTTTAATAAAAGAAACTAAATAATAAAGAGGAAAGCAAATACAAAATTTAATAATAATGGCTGAAAAAAATTTCTTAGTCAAACTTTAAAAAAAAAACACAACAAAAATTATTTTAAAATATTTCTCCCAGCTTTATTTTTTTTTTTTTTAAGGTTTTATTGTTTTGGATTTTATTTATTAAGAAACTTTTTCTGTTTATTTTTAATTTTTTCTTTTTCTTTTCATTTGCCAGTTTGACTGCTTGCACCTTGCTGTAATTGTTTGCCTTCACCTTAAGCAATTTTTTCCTCTGTTTTACTTGCAGCTTTTTGTTTTTTTTGTTACTTCTGTTTCCTTTATTGTTGTATGACATTTGTAATCAACACCAAAACCATAGTAATTTGTTACCAGACTGGATGTTATAAACACATCTAAACATTTTAACCCAGCTTCTTCCTTCTCCCATGTTGTTCCATTTGTGGTTGTGTTTACACCAAACCTGCACAGTTTGTCAAAGACTGGGGGCTGGATCATACAGAGAGCAATATATTCATCAATTTTATTTTTGTAGCTGGGTTCTGTCAACGTTTACATTTTTATTATGATAAAAACAAAAAGAATTTGTTTTGTATTAATAATAATGGAATATTAGCCAATACATGTCTTTCAGAACCTGAATATTTCTGTAACCAAATACCTTTTAAGGTTTCGGCGCTCTTGATGGTTGATCCAGGGGTTTTTGCCATTTATAGAAAGAGCAGTCATATTTAAGTGATTTAGTTTTTTACAGAGCAGTTATATTGTTGGTACCATCCTTGTTTTAGCTAAAGATTTTAAAGATGAATCCCCAAACAACATTAAAACAAAGACATATTCAGGTGGCATAATGTACGATGCTATTTTCGACCATTCCCATTAAATCCAGTTGTCGTCAACAGCAGATTTGGAGAGAAAGAGAGAAAGGCAAATCATGTGAAACCGGATACAACTAGTAAATAAAACGGAAACATTTAGTGTGACATACATAGAGAACAATTTATAATAAACAAATAACAAAGAAGAAATGAACACGTGTTTGGTATATAAATGGTAACCTGAAATATACAATTGCAGGAATACTTTTTAAAATGATGAAATGTGTCCTGGTTTTGAGAACTACATTCTAGGAGATGTTAACATATATTCTACAATGATGAATTGACGAGAAAAGAGCCAAACATCATATGTCCAGAGAAGGGAAAAAGAGAGAGAGGTAAAAAGACTTGCTGCTCCTTTTTATATGCGCTCCCATGCGTGATTCTTATTGGCTCCATGGAAGCTTGCATCATGTCTATTTTTGGCCATAAAATAAGCATGAAATGCCAATCATAATTTCTGCTAAACTCCACAGATATATTTAAGTAATATATTTTTTTTTACAAAGGAGCATGGGCAGTCTACTGGTTAAAAACATGGCAAACAGAATTGGTAAACTGGTCATTCCAGATAATTGTCATCGTAACCCACAGATTAAAAAACATTAGATAGAAAATGAAACAGAGGAGAGCCATTGCTTACATCCATAAGGGATATAGCACAAAATGTGGAGGAGGAGTTTAGCGGACATTGAGAGTAGTATCTTTACTCCTTGTCAGTTGATAATAGGTGCTAACATCTTTTATCATTTCACTTAGAATGTGAAATGTAAAGGTTAAGTTCTTTGAAACAGTTCTCCAAGCAAAACCACAAGATTTATCTTAATGATCAAATGCACTTGTTTAAATGCATCTCATTATAAAAGGAAACAAAATAACTAATGCATTTTTCACCATATCATGTGCATCATACGTTTTATTTTGGGATTTGTTTAGAGGCTCTTCTAGTAAATCAGATTGTGTGATTATCAGTAACTGCACCCTGTTGGCCTATTCTAAATTATGACCTTTGTGATAAGGCATCGTGTGATTTCTGAAGTGCATGTTTTATAGCAAGAAATACAGTATATGTAATAAATAAATATTTACAAATAAGTAATTTGTATATTTCTAATGTTAATGTTAATCAAAGAAAATGCCCAAAAGCCAATCAAAATAGAGTGAAGGTGTAGAATAATTGGTTGGGGTTAAATATAATTTTCAGAAATGGCTAACAAACAGAATTGATGAAGTACACAATAAACAATAACAAAAGAAACAAAAAAGAACAGGACAAACGTAATACTAAGTGAAGCAAGAATAATGAGGCAATAAAATTCACAAAGTAAGAATGGTGTTAATACACAAAAGAGATACAGACAACTGCCTATGTTTCTGAGATGAGGTATTATGTACACTATTTACATTGTTTGGAATATCGCCCTCATATTTGTTGCCATGTTTATCACAACGTTTCAGCTGATGTACGCTCCAGCCTTCTTCAGGTGGTTGTAATGTCTCAGAAATACAGACAGATACTGAACATATTCATATTAAAATCTGCCATCCATTTTAGTTGTTGCTGCTGTTGGAATGCTGAGAATACTATAACCTACTTAATGTAAACTGCTGGCAGAATAGGGATTAGGAAAGATTACAGTAAAACAAAACTTACTTATAGCTAGAAATGACAGAAAGTTATGGAGAGTCATCTTCGCCACATCTTGAATGAATATGGCCTACAAATGGTTTATAAAACCTATGTATCATGAAATTGTGCTTGGTATATTTTTTTGCTTGCATAACATCTAACAATATATATATATATATATATATATATATATATATATATATATATATATATAATGTCCAGACGATTGTGTCTAGCATAAAACAACCTGTCACCTCTGACTTCAATGTTCACTTTTATGTCTACATATGCTCTGTCTCTGATTGTATCTGTCTATATTTCTGAGATGAGGTATTATGTAAACTATTTACATTGTTTGGACTGTCATCCTCATCTTTGTTGCCATATTTATTAAAACATTTCAGCCTTTTTCAGGTGGTTGGAATGTCAAACTGAACCCTTTATTTTGCACGCTAGGGTAGACTGTTCTAGTTCCACGTGCAATGTCTAATGGATGTCCGTTATTAGTTATCTCCTGTTAATTCCCCTCTCGAAGTTCTCCACTGCCTTAACCAGATATTGAACTCATACACTCTGGGTCCTGGATCTAAATAACACCTTTATCTACTCTGCCATGTATCCATTCCAACCACCTGAAGAAGGCTGGAGCGTACAGTGGTTGAAACGTTGTGATCAATATGGCAACAAAGATGAGGACGATAGTCTGAACAATGTAAATAGGATACAGACAAGCAATCACAGCGTTCTGACTTCAAGACAAGAAAGAACACAAATATGACAGAAAAGACAGAATGGCCTATCTTACTAGTATGCAAGAAATACCCAGCATGCATCTGTGTGTTTTCTCAATAAATCTAGCGAGAGGGTAATTTTTGCAGTCATTCCAAGACACTGTTTGGTTGTTCTATTGACATAAGAGGAAGAAGTCCAGATCATGAGGATATGTAGGATAGATAATATTTCTATTCATGCCCTATTTTTACAAAGATCAGAACAAAAATAGAGCATTGGAAAGTGAGAATTGGGCAGCTCTAGATATGGCAACAATATTCCGTATTTGGTCTGATCTTTGTAAAGATGGGGTACGAATAGAAAAATCAGGTACCCTCTGGAGTCACACAAGGAACCAACTGTTTCTCATTGTCTGTATCAATGGATCATATATATGTTCCACTTGAGATCCAGGTTAAATTTGTATCCCAATGGATGATCTTGGTGAAGAACCAAATTGAGAGGACAAATAAGTCAAGAAGATGGAACAATATTGGTTTGGTTTTGGAAGTACTGAATGTTACAAGCCAATTTCCCCATAAAGCTGTTAGAGCTAGTTCAGAAAAGAGATCTGCTGTCAGGCTCTGACCCATGTAAGATTTTCCATTTCTGAAATAAATAAACTCTAAAGAAATGACATAGATAATATTCTAATACAAAATTAGGTCCCAATTTTTTTTAAAAATCATGTGCAAAACATCATATTTAACTGAGCTGAGATTTAAGTGGATATCAGTTGCCAAGCTCTGATCATCTAGAATTTTGGAGGTGCCTCCATAAACATTTTAATTCATAAATCAATTTAACTAGGAAATTTTATTTTATTTTTTTTTAATATTGTTTTAATTAATGATAGAAGCCTCATCAACCTAAAACAAATATTGGGTAATATTTTGAAATACAAATCAAATATTTCAGCATCTTTACTGGTGCTGAATGCGTAGAAAGCAACTTTGAGTTTCAATAAGTTTGTGCCTGAAACCAGTCATCTAACAAATGTCTTTGCATTTTCCTTCAATCAGCTGAAGATATTTCAAGTGGAATTTAAAGTCTCAATCAATGAATCACTGCAGGTATTAGATCTCAAGAATATGGGAAGCCTTTCATGTTAACAGGTTTCTTGAAATTGGATTGGAATTGGTTTCTGGAGAAATATGTAAAACAAGTTTTAATCTTCTTATGAAAAATACTTGTTATTTCCATTGAGGACTTATTTAGACTGTATAAGAATTAGTTAAAAAGAGAGATCTAGTGAGTATAAATACAATTGAAACCATTGTAAGCATGTAAAACAGAAAAGTGTTAAGAATTCTAATGACATTCACTTGAATGTTTTAAAATTTTCTGAGTAAGTGAATTCATCATGTATATACATATACAAATATATAGTTGAATAATACATTTTAGATGTATCAAGGTTGGTCTTCAGTGATGCACTGTCCTCATCACTGACATATATATATATATATATATATATATATATATATGTATGTATTATTTGTTTTAGGATATTAAATCAAAAACATGTTAAAAATCACTAAACAATTGTAATTGCTTTTCGATGCATATCAATGCTTCTCCTCAAGTGATTGTAAATTACTGGTGAGCCTGTACTCTATTCATTCTCTTCTTACCTGTATGTATATATATATATATATATATATATATATATATATATATAAACTTAGATCTAATATAGCTATATATTTCTGTCTGTCTCTCCCTCTCTCTCTTTATATATATATGTATGTACGTGTGTGTGATTTCTGTATTTAGGTAGCAATCCTTCTTTCATGCACATTTCATGAATACAACAGACAAGGTGCTTTGATTTAGAATATTTATACAATTTCTCATGCGATCTAATAATTTTTTCTTTTCAGATGATATAAGAATAAAAGAACATTCAGACAGTTTTTAAATAATTTATCATCTGAAAAGAAAATGTTATTATAGCACATGAGAAATTGTATAAAAAACTAAATCAAAGCACGTTGTCTGTCGTATTCACTGAAATGTGTGCATATATATATATATATATATATATTAGGTTGGTGCAAAAATAATGTCGTTTTTTACGTATTTTTTAACGTCAAAAAACGACATTATTTTTGCACCAACCTAATATATATATATATATATATATATATATATATAAGGAAGAGGTTATAGTAGTTCCAACAAGAGAAAAGTGAGTATATTAAAAAGAAGAAAGATACAGCACGTTTTTCATTGTAATGTGGATTTTTTAAAAAAATGTTATGCTTTATTTTCCATAATTTTACTACACGTGTTTCTGGTCTTGTGACCGTCTTCAAGTAAAGGCTGGGGATTTCCATGTATTATTAAAAATAATTAAATTTTTCTCCTTTATGTTTTTCGATGTTAAATATTCTCGATATGAGACATTCTCTTTTTATGTGTTAGTAATCCGAATTTCTTTCTTGAAGGAGAAAAAATTAATTATATTTAATAATATGTGGAAATCTCCACCTTTTACCTGAAGATGGTCGCGAGACCAGAAACACGTGTAGTAAAATTATGGAAAATAAAGCATATTTTTTTTTTTAAATTCGCCTTGCAACCAAAAACGTTTGTGGTACTTCTCTCTGTGTGGATGGAATAAAGGGTTTGAAATTCCTGTAAGTTTTTTTTAACTCTTGCAGATACAGGTAAAACACTGGTGTATAGAACAAATTATACATTGTGAAAATAAGAACAAAGTTGAGAAAACAAGTTTGAATAAATTGGTACCTATTTTATTCCTGCCTGAAAGTCAAAATACCTCATACATGCTCGTTTTAATCTCTATGCACAGTCAATTTTAAAATACATAAATTGTAACTACAATGTTTACTATTTGTTTGGGTCCATTCTTGAAGTCCTCAAGAAATTTGTAAAGTCATATCAGCTACTTTTCTTAGATTTATTTTTAGATATACAAAATTCAAAACCTCACAATGAACATGACAGAGGCATTCTTAGAGTGATATATTAGTAAAGATAACTCATTCTAATTTATTTTTTAATATAAATTTTCTAATTAGTTCAATGATCTAACTGAAAAGTTAGCTCATTGGACTAAATATTTTGTAAATCCAATAGAAAGAGAAAGTGTCAAAATAGTTTTACTTGTTGAAGGAGAAAGATAAAAACAGGGAAAGAGAAATATTACACTTCATTTCTATTCCAAAGGTATCCAATTACAGAACTTATTGGACGATATTCAATTATTTCTAGATGAAATAAATACCTGATGAAATTCTCACAGGCCAATGGAATGAATGAGATAAAAGCAGAACAATAAGGATAAAAGACAAATTAATTCACAGCAGAATTTATCCGTTATTTTTAATTTTATTGGGCCAAATATTGAAGTTTTCAAAGTACTGTTTTGATACACTATTTACATTATTTGAACTATTGTCCTCATCTTTGTTGCCATATTTATTACAACGTTTTGGCCGTTGTACGCTCCAGACTTCTTTGGGTGGTGAAAAAGGCTGGAGCATGCAACGTCCAAAACATTGTAATAAATATGGTGACAAAGATGAGGACAATAGCCTGAATAATGTAAATAGTGTACATGATACCTCATCTCAGAAATATAAAATGATACTGTTTTGATAAAATATATTGGCATTGCAAGCTGTTCAGAGTGTTACTGGTAGTTGATATATATTAAGGAGATAAGGTCCAATGTTAAAGTTAACCTTGTCTAATAAATATTTCTCTACAGTCAGTCCAGCTAGACATAAGACTTATATATAGTGTATAGAATGTACTTTAATCACTAGATTACCCACAGTAGACTTGTATCAAGATTCTTACACAATTCCATCTTTTTTGACAGATCTTCTCTTATAACAATGTGCACCACTTAATAACAAAAGTGATGAGATCATAAACATGAAATGAAGAGAATCTAGATGAAGTTGGTGGAAACTATATATCCAAACACATATTAAAAAACAAAGATATAAATTTAAAAGTTGAAGATTTCAGAATAGCATACCCTACACGTGTATGTATAGTTGCATCACTGTAAAAATCACATTAGCCTGATAAAGTCCTAAATGATGAAATGCATCACATAAAGTTTTTTTTCTACTATGTCATTCATTTGCTTAACATGAGATTTAGTCAATCTTAACATCTACTAATCTTACCGAAGATGACAAAGGTAAAAATAGAAAGACCAATTTTTTCCAGTGTTGTCTGTTTTAATCTGGTTTGTAACTGACCTTGAACAATAACCACTACCATCAGTGAAAACTATATAGTTATCTTGGCCATAAAATAACCTGAAAATTAGATGATTATATGCACTTTATATATGAAAAGAGAAAATAATTCACAATGATGAAAATGTCTAGAGAGTGCCTTGATCGCAAAGTCATAAATTTGCACCTTGGCTCTTACAACATTTCTACATTCCTGGCAGAACTTCTATTATTACAGTGTGGGAAAGAAAAAGAAAAAGAATTTAAATGAATTTGGCTATAATAAAAAAAAAAAAAAAAATTCCAAGCATGCTGCATTAGTCTTCATGTGTAGTTATAACAAGATAACAAATTTAGTCCAAAGTCCTAAAGAACTAAACGCAGCCCAAAACTTTTTTGACTATGCGATACATTTTTCAAAGTATTGTTCATTATATAAATATATAGAGGCATACAAAAAGAAATTATTACAAAAAAAGCGAGAAAACAATTTTATGATCAATAGATATTAATTATCTTTCTTTCATGCAGTCATATAAAAATGCTGATTTTATTGCTTGTAAAAGCATCTTAGCAATATACACTATTGCCATCTAAATGCAGACAGTGAATTTGCTGAGAAAGAGAAGGGTGATAGTATTGCATTGTCTTGGGAGATTTGAAGTAGGAATTGGTAATGGTAATATTAGCTGATTCGTTATAAAGAAACATACTGAATTTATTGGGCAAGCAACCAGAGCAGCTGTCAGTTGAAATTTATAAAATCTTTCTCTGAAAACAATTTTTCAGAAAAATAGGTTTTTCAAGTCCAATAGCTGTTATTGCTCTTTCCAATATTGATGGGCATTTCATTCCTAACCTTTTAGAGGTCATTTACTCTGTCTTGTTCTGGAACTGAAGCATTTTTAGAAAATAAATACTATTTTTATATGTATCACATCATATGTGTAGATATATTCATATTTTAATATGTATTGGTGTTAATATGCATCATTTTGTAGATTGGAAAACACATACACATATATACATATATATATATATATATATGTATATATATATATATATACATATATATATATATATATATATATATATATATATACATATATATATATATATATATATATACACATGTATGTATGTATGTATATGTAACTTGAATTTAGTGTATTAGGGCAAGAGTTCATTATTTAAACATATATTGTTAAATATAACAGACAATGAATGTCTATTATGTCTGATCATGAGCTATTCTAATGTTCATATGTATGCTTTCATTTCAGGTGAAAATAAAGACAGAAATTGTCCAATATTCGGATATTTTTTATTAAGTGTTCCTTGATCTAAGCTTTCAGCTCACATGAGCCATCTTCAGAATGGTGATGCAGACATTTAAACAAAGATATTCACCATCAAAGATGATATTCTGTTACCATGACAGAAGATTGCTATGCGGCAATAACACATGTCGTAAATTCATGGTGCGATTCTATGATGTTGTACTACAAGAGGGACCAAAATATTAACATCAGAACCATGTCTAGAGGCAGTGTAATATATATATACTTTTGGTACTTTTTAGTCACAACACATTACATAATTTAAGTGACAATTTTATCCATAAGAGGTATAATGTTAAAGTGTGAGGAGAAAGGAGGGTCAGGAG
>OZ010571.1:19207357-19229857 GCA_963932145.1 Acanthosepion lycidas
GTTTAGATGAGGATCCCCTCCTGTTACAGTTTTCCTCTGTACTATTAACCACTTTTTAAAACTTATTTACCTTTCTCTTGATGGTTCTTGAATAGACTTTGAAGTTAGAAGCCAAGGTATGAATGTTGATACAATTAGTGAAGGCTTGAAGGCCTGAATGATCTTTTTTCTCACATCATTGCTCTTGTTGGGAAGACATAGTGGGGCTGACACAAAATGATTTCCCCCTGTTCTCTTTCTAGCTGAATAACTCAAAGGTTTTTCAGTGATTTTTACAACAAATGGTGTCCAGATGAATAAACGTCTTATCTGAAAACCTGAAAAAAAAAGAAACAATTAGTTTAGTAGTTTTTTAGATATTGGGAGGTACAATTATTGCATGTTCGTATACAATTTTGCTATTACACCCATTATATATACATTTGCACATATTCAGAGGTTAAAAAAAATTAAGTCTCCCATAAATATAAAGAAATTATGGAAGTTTATACACTATTTATATGTGAACTATTGTTCTCACCTTTGTTATTATTGTTATAACATTTCAGCCATAACCTTTCTTGGAGGCTGGAGTGCATCTCCAACTTCCAGGAACATTGTTAGTTTTTACTGTGCAGGTCAATATTTTTGCGATAAAAGTAAAATTAGTTAACCATTGTTCATAAAATTGTTAGTATACACTTATATTTTTTTGCTTGATTTTAAAAGGGTTTAAGTTAACATCTTATTTTTATTAAATGTTCACTGAATCTTCTATGTGCCATATTCCTTCAAGACATGAACTGTAATGTCTCTTCATAACTACCTATTCTTTGTTGCCCTTAGCATAATCTGTATTTTTGGTATCTCTCCTAATCCCTCTTCTAACAGACATTTATGTTAACTCATTAGGTATGTTCTACACTGATGGCCTCTGTCCCTTTTGCCTTCAACATGCTTTGTGAATGTTAAATTTTCCAAGACCTCTTTCCTCATTCTGTCTTCTAGAATACTTTTGAACTCAGTCAAAGCTGGAAAATAAAGTCTTGGAATCTGCGGCCTAAATATGGCCGTAATATTCCATTTTTCGTTTGATCTAGCTTTTGTAAAGATAATGTATGCCAAGAGGATTCAGGTAGTTTCTGTAGTGGCAAGAGCATCTTTAATGATGGGTCATATACAGGGTGAGATGGATAAATAGTTTTCTAAATGATGCAAAAATGAAAATAACACTGACATCTCATTTTAACAGATATATTTACCAAAATTATGCACATATACGTTGAAATACTAAAGAGTAAATTTATTGAATAATTTTTGCCATTAGCTTACTCACTACCTCTAGATATCTTTGGAATCTTCTGCAACTCTTCTGAATGGTCTCTTTGTTTAAGTTGGTGAATATTGCCATAACCATTTCCTTCAGTTCATCGTTGGTGTTACAAAGAGTTTTTTTGGTCTTTTGCACCTCAAACATAATAATTAATGAAGATGCAGTCTAGGGAGTTAGATGGCTAGATGTAAAGAGTGATGTGGTTGTAGAAATTGACCAACAGCTATGACTGGGTTCTCCTGCTTGTGTGGCATGGTGCAGAGTCCTGTTGCTAGACACAGGATATTCCAGCAGCCACCCTCTTGATCCAGGGCAGTAGTACCTCCTTAAGACACTTGATGTGAGGTTCTGTGTTGAGTCAGAGGCCCTCACCAACAAATTTATGAGTTCTTTTCTTATGAGAATGGACAGAGTGAGTTTTCCAAGCTGTTGTACCTTTGTAAACACCATTAAACTCATCCATCTCTTTCTCAATCCTCTGCACTATCCTCAGATTGACACCCAAATACTCTATTTGTATAGGAGTTTCTGGTGTGAATGCCAAGCAGTACATTTCCAAATTTCTGTCAGAGTGTTTTGCGCCATGGTGATCTTTTTCTCTCAGATGGTTTCCAACTAACTTTGTTATATTGTGCTTTTGACAAAATCAAAAACAAATAATGCACAAAATTAAAAATATAAACTGACGACAATTTACCTATCGCACCCTGTAAATGAGTTCCACTGGAAATCTGGGTAAACAATATATTTTCCAGGCAAGGAACCTAAATGAGAGTACAAGCATTCATCAGAACTGGGGAAAATACAGTATCTGCTCAGTGATGATGGAAAATTATTACCTTTTTATTGGTGGTATTGAATGGTGCAAGCTAATTTTTTCACCATTGAGCTGTTAGAACTAGATCAGAAAAGAGCTTCTTTTCCTTTTTTGAAATGAGAATATAAAAACAAAAAAAAATGACATGGATAATATTAGGATACAAAGTCAGTCAATAATTTCTAAAAAATCATTTTAAAAAATGGCATATGATGAATTAAGTCTATTATAAATATTTTTTACCTTTATACCAATTGGTTTATACCCATGTTGAAACACCTGTTCTCATCTGATCGCTGAAGCCTGTTCAGTACCTGGATGGATGGCTGCTTAGGAATACCAGGTGCTGTAAGCTTGGATGTGTAGCTGGTTTAATAGATAATGACAAACAATTGGAAATTGGAAAGCTGTGTTCCAATTCCAGTCTGGTTTGTTATATTTTCTTATGCATAAATCCACCTTTTCTCCCCCAGCAATGTTTTAAATAGTAGGACTTGTATCAGTACAATCATTATCTCCACAAAATTCTTAAAATCCCCAAAAATTTTTATGGCTTAAAGTTATACTGCAAAAGGTTGATAAGCTGTAAAAAAAAAATCAATCAACCAAAATTTGTACTATATTATAAATACACCATTAAAAATGTTTAGAATAACTTATTTGATATGATATGGTTTGTTTTGTTTTCCAGGTAATTTAATAGTCAATATAAGAGATAGACAGAAAAACATGACTTGCACAAATGTCAAGAAAATTGACATGGGATTGGCTTTCATGATGGTCAATAACATTAATATAGTTTTGGTTTGCATGAAACTCAAAAAGCTAGATATGTCGGCTTGCATGGGTTAATAAGGTAGACATAGGTATAGTAAACAGGTGTTCCCACTTTTTTTTGGTTAACCTTCTACATTTGGAAACAGTCAGTGTATTTTTTCATCCCAACTAATGGGTTGAAACTTTATTTGGTTGTGTGAAACTGTATTATACAACAAAAGAGTTGATCATCATATTGTAAACAAATATTTCTTAGTACAATAAACGTTATTTTTAGTAGGTACACAACTGGTCTAGTAGCTATACCAAGCAACCTAGATCAAGAATTCCTACTAAAAACAAATGTATGTGACTTCATAATCTAGGATGGCTGGTATTAATTTCTCAGTTTAAAAGAAGAAAAATACAGGGGATATCAATTCAAAGATTATATTAATCATATTAGTGCCCATTTAAATACATATAAAAACCTTCCAAACTCCATCCATAACATACTTATGGAAAATACAACAATAGTAACCTCATCCTCAAGTAAAAAAATGGTTAAAAATAATGGAAGCATTAATAGTAAAAATGAAAAAGCTATCATTCAATAATATCAATTATGAACATGGCCATGATGTGCTGACCGTGTTTGGAACATAAAAATAAAAATTCCCATCACGATAGATATCCATGCATAAAAATCTACATATTAAGTTAAAAGAACTCCTTGATAATGGCTAAGAGGATAACTGAAAATATTCAGATATATACAACATTTGGACAGTGTAAAAATGCAAGAAAAATAAAATAAAAAGCTTAATCGCAGTACCTTGTCAGTCATCTTTAATGAAACATGTATAAAAGAATGATTGCTTCCCAAATACACACACACACATATATATATATATATATATATATATATATATATATATATATATATACTCACACACACACTTATATAATTAGCATAGAAGATTTCATTGAAATATAAAATTAAGTCAGCATGCAATGTTGATTCCTATGTCTGCACTGCCACTTTCTCTTATATATAAAATGTATGTATGTATGTTACACATAAATGATAATAATAGCTAAAATATCTGGAAACTTTGTTAAACATTACCTTGAGGCTTTTAGAAGTGAATTGAATCACCTGATGCAATTTTTCTTGGACAGATAACACGTCAGGAGTTTGCGAATATGGAGTTGATTCTGGTAATGTAAGGGTATATTTTATGATATGACCAAATGTAATGAGAAAAACAGGAAATATTTTCTTGAAGAATTTGTCACAAGAAAGAGAATTATTAAATGGTATTTCTCGGCTACTTTCCTTTTCTGACAGCACTCCAATATGAATAAGTAATTCCAAAGAATTTCTGATGGACATTTTGAGTGAAGCAAAGGATAAAGGCACTTTGTTCTTTTGTATATTCCAGATATGCAAATGCAGAACTAAGCTCATGTTTCCACATCCAAGAGAGAATATTCTTTCTTTTAATTAAAATTCTGAAGATTTTCAAAGATATCCATTTAAGCATCTGCAATATAGACAGTTTTACTTAATTTAACTCATTACAAATTCCTATGATTCATATCTATATGTATATGCATATATATATTTATATATTATGTGTGTATATAAATGACGATCAATAGATAAGACCACAGTAGTGGTCAAGTGTAGATTTTTACTTTCTATATTATAAACAAAAAAATATGTATTACTATGTATTTTCTACTTATTTGTGAGTAGTTTAAGCAATTTTTATTTGCAAAACTATTTTTAAAACAGTAAGCACTTGAATTTCAGAATTTCAATTTTTTTTATACTTCCTTTCAAATATATATATATATATATATATATATATATATATATACATAATTTCATATATAAATTACTTCTATATATAAATACACATACACAGATGCATACACTCATAATACACATACACACACACATTCAGAATATAAATTTTTACATTATTGAAGGGGGATTACTTGTTACTTGTATATATATATATATATATATATATATATTGTATATATATATATATATATATATATTAAGGAAAAACAGACCAATTTAAGTTACCATTATAATAATTTATTTCACCAGAGCCCTTTTAAAGGATGCCGGATCATCAGATAGCACTTCCAAAAATGAAAAAAAATATATATATTCATATATTTATATATCTGAGTAAATGCTCTGTTTTTTAATTAATCAGTATTAATTACATTTACCAGCCTGAATGTTCAAGGAATTTCATGGAAAATATGTGTTCTTTGAAAGGAATCGAATCTGTATCCTATACAGAACAGTCATTAACCTTGACGTGCTATATTTGTCAGATTTAATCCATTTCATATAATATGCTATCATTGTTTACATTAATTGTGTTGTCCTAAATAAATTTTTTGCTTTTGTGGTTAAATTAACAGTTGTAGAAAATCTTTTTTGTGGATGAGTTAACGGCTGCACAGTTTATTAAAATATAAAATAACAATTATGCAAATCTAAATAAACCATATAAAAGTTAACTCATCTACAAAAACGATTTTCTACACTAAAGAAACTTTAAACTAACTCAAATTAATAATGACTTTTCTAATTACATTGTTGATGAACAAATAAGGTGATCTATTATAAATTTTAATATGAATCAAATAGAACATAATACTTCCTCAAATAACCCTAAACACATCAATCTTCTATACTGTAATCAGATTCATTTTAAATATAAACAAGTTGAAAAATTCCCCAAAAAATCTCACAAATACATATATCCCCCGCAAATCCCAAGAAAAAATGTATCCCTACCCCAAATCCCAGAAAAAAATATATTATCCCACAAATCCCAGGAAAAAAATATATCATCCCACAAATCCCAGGAAAAAAAATATATCCCCCCACAGATCCCAGGAAAAAAATATATCCCCCCACAGATCCCAGGAAAAAAAATATATCCCCCCACATATCCCAGGAAAAAATATATCATCCTACAAATCCCAGAAAAAAAATATATCCCCAACAAATCTCAGGGAAAATATCCCCCACCCCTAAAAAATCCCAGGAAAAAAAATTAAATTAATTATGTACAATATGAAATTTAATACAACTACCTTAATCATCCGCAATAACTTCATTAACATACTGCAAAAAACCCATCCCATGAAATGTTTAATATCTAAAAAAATCACTAAAGTAATTGAGTTTCTTTTCTCCAGGTTTTTCATATAAGATGTTTAGTCATCTAGACACCATTTGTTGTAAAAATCACTGAAAAACCCTTTGAGTCATTCAGCTAGAAAGAGATCATTTTGAAATTATTTTGTGTCAGCCCTCATTGTCTCCTTAACTGAGCAATGGTGAGAGGAAAAAGATCATTCAGGCCTTCAGTAATTGTATCAACATTCATACTCTGGCTTCCATCTTCAAAGTCCATTCAAGAACCATCAAAAGGATGGTGAATAAGTTTAAAAAAGTGGGTAATTGTTGAGAGGAAAACTGGAACAGGAGGTGACACGAAGAGGTATCATCATTTCAACATCAAGCTAAAAAGATCGATTAAAAAGGATCCAACTCAATCCATGAGACATTTGTCATGTGAGAGAGGTGTTTCATCTATGACGGTCCAAAGAGCAGTGAAAAACAACTTGAAAATGAAATCATATGTGAAATCTTTGAGGCATCTTGTTATTTCATGATAGAAAGTTAGAAGGTTAGAGAGGGCAAAGATCATCTTGAATAAATTAGAAAATGATCTTGGAATAATATATATATATATATATGTTTGAACTTTATTTCAATCCTTCATGAGCTTCCAATCCTTAGCTATGTCATTTTCGCTAATAACTGATTTCCTCATGATTCTTCTGTTAAGCTTAGAGAGTAATTATACATACTAATTGCTCAAAGTAGAGACCAATTGTGTTATAAAAACAATAAACACAATTCTCTATGATTTTCTCTCATTCATTCATAACTGCTTAATGTGCATCCAAATGTAAACAAATGACGTCATACATTATGAAATCATGCAGAATTATGTTTAAAAACAGTAAAATTGACCTTGCTAACTGAACACTCCTCTGTGGCCCAATTGGTTAAGGCACATTAGGCTATATGATGGTTCCTTATAGGATACAGGTTTGATTCATTTCAGAAGATGCATATTTTCTATGAAAATTTCTCGGACATTCAGGCCGGTAAATGTTGTTAATACTGTTTATTATAAACAGAGTATTTACTTAAATATTTGTATCTATAAAAAAAACGCATAAACATAAAAAATGTCTTAAATAATTGTCAGACTTTGTCCATTTCATAATATATATATATATATATATATATATATATATATATATATTGTGTAGCCACACTAATCTGATGATGCCAGTCTACTAGGGCGGCTATCTAATCCCCGGCTCAGACACATATGTGCATGTTCAACACGCACAGTAGCATCAACGTTTAGTGTGTTAATGTTTATTGAAGCTGTAATTGCATATTCCACAGTTGGAGTATACAGGACATGAGAGAGAGAGAAATAATTAAAGCGAGATAGTTTGGTTGCATCCATCCCTCTTCAGCCTGTTAACTACAGTAGAAACTGTAAATGCATGGTTTCCTTTATTCTTGAACACCTTGCCTATTGTATTTGTCTTGCAATTCCTCAATGCATATTATACTGGCCAGCTGAAGCCCTTGTTTATGGTGTTTGTAGCCAAACATGAGAGAAGAATACAGCATGTCAGTTCATTTTAAAAATGCATTTTCGTTATAAGTAAAACTCAAAGGATTTATTGCAATTTATTTTTCCATGTGTTATTGCACTGATATGTTGTTTTCTTTTTTTTGTCTATTTTTTTTTTTTGGTCATGATTCTTATTTTGATTAGTTAAAGCATGTTTATATTGTAATGAGTCTTTTGGAAGTAAACTGCAAGCATTATGGTTTTGCATTCTTGGTTTCTATGTCTGTATCTTGTTTAATTTTAACCTGACTGTCATTTATTTATCCATTAAAAATATAATCAATAATACAAGGATCTATTTTTCAAAATTAGTATGTAAAAGAATGTTAAATATTGATCAATCTTTCACACACACAGACATGTGTGTGTCTGTGTGTGTGCATATATATATATATATATATATATATATATATATATATATATATATTATAAAATGAATTAAGACTGATAATTATTTAATATATTTCTTGTTTATATGTTATTTTTTTCTCTGTGGTTGAATGGTTAACAGCACGTCAGATCAAATGACGGTTCCCATTAGGTTTACAGTTTTGATTCCTGTCTGAATATTTACTTAAATAAATTATATCTATGAAAATAACATGTAAACAGAAATATATATATATATATATGAAAGAAAGAGGTTATAGTGGTTCTAATGAGAGAAAAGTGTGTATATTAAAAAGAAGAGAGGTACCGTGGATTTTAAAAAAAAAATATGCTTTATTTTCCATAATTTTACTATACGTGTTTCTGGTCTTATGATCATCTTCAGGTAAAGGGATTTGATTTCCACATATTATTAAAAATAATTCATTTTTTTTCCTTCATGTTTTTCGATGTTAAATATTCTCAATATGAGACATTCTCTGTTTTTGTGTTAGTAATCCGAATGTCTTTCTTGAATTGGCAGTGAAGAGTTCTGCTTGAAGGGTCATAAAACAGTTAAGGTTGGTCTGAGAGAAATGATGAATTACTTATCGGTATCTTATCTTTTAATGTTTTAATGACCCCTCTGTGTTCTTAGATCTATTTCCATTTTCCTGTGTTTCTGTCAGCATGCATGTATATATGCATGTGTATATTCCCCCTCCATACATACACTGTTTCATTATGAGGAATTAGTAAATATATTTATCCGCATACACACAAACACACACTGTGCCACCACAAGGAATCAGTACATTAAAACATAAGATACCGATAACTAATTCATCATTTCTCTCAGACCAACCTTAATTGTTTTATGACCCTTTGCACAGAACTCTTCACTATACCAATTCAAGAAAGACATTCAGATTACTAACACAAAAACAGAAAATGTCTCATATTGAGAATATTTAACATTGAAAAACATAAAGGAAAAAAAATTAATTATTTTTAATAATATGTGAAAATCTCCGCCTTTTACCTGAAGATGGTCACAAGACCAGAAACGCGTGTAGTAAAATTATGGAAAATAAAGCATAATATTTTTTTAAAAAATCCACATTACAACCAAAAACGTTTGTGGTACCTCTCTTCTTTTTAATATATATATATATATATACACATATATATATATATATATATATATATATATATATATATATTCAGCTACTCTCTGGTTAACTTCAAGAATAAAACATGGAGAATATTTCTCAGAGAAAATGAAAACATTATAATTTAAGAATTTTACATTGGAAGATATCCTTCGAGAAATCAAGGAAAACAAATGATTCTGTTTATGATTATTAAACAACCACAACATCCTTTAACAGATTAACTAATCACTCATCTAATTCAAGTTCAATAAGATCATAGCATAACAAAAATAATATTCCTACAATCATAAAATATATGACAAACTTGTATAAAACACTGTAAAAAAAAAAAGAAATGGTTTTTCTTTCAACACCACTATTATTTATAAGTACCTTCTTAAGTACCTTCACTCCTCAGCAATGTTTATTGTTTTAAAAAATCATTAGAATTGTCATAAAATCTAAACATATGATGAAAGTGAATTTATACTTTTGTATTAAATTTACAGCAATAATTTTGTATTTACAACATTCTAAAAATTAATATAATTGTATTTAAACTAATGAAATGTAATATTTAACTTTTATCAATTTATGAAGAAAGAAATATGAAAACAATTTTTAGTCATAAAATTATGAACATTTACCTCATTATTCAAATTTGCAAACCAACTATTAGGAAATCTTTATTATTTACCATTTTAGAAAGTTCTAATCAATTGGCAATTAGCCAATATTTTGCCAACCATTCCAATAAACAATATAATAGTGTAAATAAAGAATCTGATAAATAAATAGTCTTTATTATTTTTGTTGTCAGTTCTCAAGAATAAAGATAATGTATAAATTCACTTTCATATATTTAGATTTTATTAAAATTCTAATCATCACTTTTTAAAACGAAAGGAAAAACCATGCCTTTGACAAACCATTTTTTTTGTGAGCACAAAGGTTAAAGTTTTCCAAAGTTCAATAATGCTTGCATCTCATATAATACGAATTGTAAATAGTGATTCTAAATTCTTGAATTACTTAGAATAAAATGAAGAAAAACCCACATTAATATGATGTCAATGAACAGGATAAAATGTATTTTGAAAGTTTTCAATAATTTAGAAAAAAAATATATCAAAGAGAAAATTTACAGGCAGCCAATGCTGTAATTAATAGCAAATATAGTAAATAGTAATTTACCGGCTGACAATGCTGTAATTAGTAGCTTTTATCATTTTCTTTAATGATATCTGATGTAAAATTCTTAAGCCATAACAAAAATAAAGATACAATATCATTTTGGATTTATTATTGCATATTCTCTTGAGAAATAGGACCTCTGTTTCATTTTCTGAGGATGACTCCAGAATGGCTGAAAGTGCTAGAACCAGTGATAAGAACTACAAACAATTCTTACATAGTCTTGAATCAAATATTCATTTTTTGTACAGAAATAGAAGGAACTACTTGAAAATTAACAAAATATTCACTATCATATTCAATCATACATCAAATATTTTTATTACTTCGTACATTATTTATAGTGGTTTTTAAATACATATTGCGTTTTTATTTTAAATAGTGTGTAAATAATGTGTATTAGACTTCAGAAAAAACAAAGATTATAAGTTTTCTTGAATGCTCAGGCTGATACATGTAATACACACTGTTTAGAATAAAAACGGGGCATCTATTTCAAATACTGGTATCTGCTAAAAATAACTTTTGAAGTAATAAAAATAAAGGATTAAAATAAATTGATTAATTTTTTGAATATATATATATATATAAATTCAGATATAATTAAAAATATATCTGTAAAATAAAATATGAATAATGATAAAAGGAAAACTTATCTTAGCCAACACATTTCATCTACTGATAGACTTCATCAGTTTACAAATGTAATATCTTCTGATTACTGGATACATAAATTAAAAAAAAGCAGTATATTTTGTACAACTCAAGTTTTGATAAATATGAAATAATGATTTTTATGAAGAATATCACATTTAAATAAAAGCCAGAACAGTAAAAATTTGCAATGAAAAAGTCAATATACTTAATGTATTTAGGAGTTGAAAAATAACGGTTTCTTTACTAGTAAAACTGGTTCCTTTCACTAAAACTTACATTTTAATTGCCCTTGTGCTACACATAATTGATAAAAGAGTAGCAAAAGTTTAAAAAAAAACTGTAGAATCAACTTGAGATAGCTGCTATCTGAATTTCTGGGATGAGAAGTTATCATTTTTACATAATCAAATTAATATCCTCATCTTTATTGTTGTTATCACAATGTTTTGTTTATTGCATTCTCCAACCTTCTTCAGGTGCCCCTTGATCCAGGTAACCTTCAAAGAATTTCAAATAGAACTCTTTGTGTAATCTATGTGGATAAATTATCCTCATTCCACTGTCCATGTCTAACAATATCTTGTCAAGTTTATGCTCACCCTGGGTCAGACTATTTGGCTAAGAGATGCGTAGTAGAGACTTCAGTCAGTCAGTTATGAGCTATGCATCATACATGCTTAGGCGATCATGTATCTTTCGATCCATGACTGATGAGTCAGATTTTTTTCCCGCAGTAGGTTGCCATATCTTTCTGAGGTAGACCATTTGCCATCTAAGGCTATAGAACCCAGTCTGTCCTGCTATTTACCCATAGCTGAGGGAAGAAGAAGAGGATTCATACCTTTCCCAAGGGTATTGCCATATAAGTGAATATAATAGATTTGACTGGAATTTGAACTAATACCCTTGGCATGGCACATAACTGACCGAGTAGAGCCTTAGGCAAGCAATAACTAAGCAGTACTAATTAAGAACAAGGTGAGATATCTGGAAACATGAACAAGAACAATCTACCACCTTGGATTAAGGAAAGGGTTTGATATAAAATTCCCAGAAAGTTATTCAGATCAATAGACCCTTGAAGAAGTCCAAGTAGCATAACAGTTGAAATGTGATGATGACAAAGATGAGGACATTAGACTGAATATAAATAATGTCAATTGTATACCTGTTAAGTAAATAGTTTACCATACAAAAAGGAAATCAGTATCCCAAAAACATATTGCAAGGAAATAAGTGAATTTCTTGTCTTTAATCTCAATATCCATTATAACCACCATAAAATATTGTCAGACTTAGTTGTGCTTTGAATGGATATGGTTCTTTAAAATGGACCAAAATTTAAAACTTCTGTCATTATGATTGCCTTTTTCAGCTATGGCCAGCCATTAAGCATACAAATGGTCTTATGAAACCAAAGCCTGCACATGTAATTTTTAAAGTGGAAAAAGAGGTTGCAGTGGGTCAATCCCACTCTCTAACCAAAAAAAAGGCATACCTTAAAAAGAAGAAGGAATCAACATCATTAGATGGGGTCAAGTTGCAGGTATGACCTCAGAGTTCTCCTAGTTGCATACCTTAATGAAGGCAAAGCTATTTAACCCTCTTTCTGGGCTTACCATATACCTGGACTCTAACCAAGGTATTTCTATATCCCCAGGTTTTATTTTTAAAACTGATGAGTATCGTGCCATTCTATTAGTCACTAATAAATCGAACAGGTAGCAGATAGTACTGGTATACATAGTACCAGTAGTAGTCATAGAGCAGCATGTATGTGTGTGTGCTAGAGAGTATATATTTTTCTTTAGTAATATTTATTCATTCAGGTCAGTAGACAAAAATAAATAAATATACTGATAAATAAATAGATCTTCTACTCAAATATAAGTATCTATTAAAAATAACATATATATATATATATATATATATATTTCCAAGAGGATAGAATTCAGGTAGAGCTCAATGTCCAGGACACAGCAAGAATATAATATAAAAAGGCTTAAACACTAATATTCCATGGTTATATTTTATTACATTGGAATTGTAATCACAATCCAATTCATCAGACCTACAAATTAAAAAAGAAATCAGATTATATATATATATATATATATATATATATATATATACTCATGAGTATCTATTAAAATATACATATATATTTATATGAGTATCTATTAAAAATAACATTTATATATGCCAATTTATTTTTACAGATTATTTAAAGCCAGAAAATTTTTTTAGCTTGTAAGAATATTTTGGCAGTAATAATGTTTTACTGAAAGAAATTCTATTAATTAACCCATAGCTGTGAGGAGAAGAGGCAAGTCCCCCAACAGTATTTGCGATTAAATGAATATAGGGAACCTGATTGGACCTGGAACTTGACTCTCTGATTTCCAATTTCAAGCTGTTATGCACATCTAAGTTTATGACACCTAGTACTCCCAAGAGTTTAACCATCTAGGTTCTGACCTGGTTTAGGTTTGGTGATCATATAATAACCAGTGTGTCAATGTGATATGACTGTATATATATATATATATATATATATATATATATATATATATATATATATATGAAGAACAATATTGGGAAAAAATGCATGAAAAAGTGGAAAAGCCTTCATGTGATGCATTACACAAAAACTTTCCACTTTGTCATACATTTTTCCCCAATATATATATATATATATATATGAAGAAAAATATACGGAAAAAACAAACAAAAATCCTTATATGCAATTATGCTGTTTTAATGTTAATATAATGTCAACATTGGACGTTTCGGTCTAATAAACCATCTTCAGGACATATTCATAAAATATGATTAACATTATCAATTCAACGTGACAAAGACGATGGACATAAGAACAAGACTTATCCAAACAGATAACTGAAAGTTTTATATATATATATATATATATATATATGTGTATATGTGTGTGTGTTGTCTATGGTTCTATTAGTTATTAATTATGATAAAATTGTTGAATATATTTGAATTTTTATAAGATTATTATTTAATATATAAAAAAAACTCCATATGTTGTTTTCAACAAATACAAAATAATTCTAACTCCTACTTTTCAATATTTTCAATGTGCTTTATTTATAATTTAAAAGAAATTAATAAAATTTTGGATTAGTAATAATTTCAATGAAATCTCATCTTCAGAAGGCTGTCTTATTCAAATGAAATCTAAAAACTTCAAAGAATGTTGAATATTTTTCATTGTTTTAAAAATGATTATTATATCAATATTATTTGAAATTAGAGATGAATATAAGATGAATAATTATTAACTTTAAAAATAAAAAAAAACATACTAAGGAAATATAAATTAGTATTCGAAACAATTTTACCTGAATATTTCAGCAACAATACACTGATGTATTGGTATGCCAATTGCATGTTAACTTCCAAATCAGGGGTTCAATTTGGAACAAGAGTAGTGTTAACTTAATTTCATATATTTGTTAGCTCTCATCTAACAAAACTAGCTAGGAAATAAGTCACATTAAAATTATCTTACACACACACACACACACACACATATATATATATACATATATATATATATATATTATTGAATATACATGATATCCAACATTGATAGCATGACTTGGAGATTCATGCAGTTTCTGCAATCTTCAGGTGCGAATATAATCTGACCATTAATTCACCTTCTCGTGGTGATCACCATGAGAACACAAATTAATGGTCAGAGTTTATGATCAATTTATCTATATCGCTATCTTTGTACATATTATGGCCAGCTACTTTGATTTCTGAGCACACTTGTCTGATAGGGTGGCTAGAAAATCTCTGTTGCAGACACCTGCTCAGATACATTTGTGTTTGTTCAATATCTACAGAGCCCACCTGGGATTTAAACTTCAACTATGTTGAACCATATTTACAGTTTCTGGAAGTAAATACGTACTCTGTTATGATAAACAGTTTGACCAACACCAGTGCGCTCAAGTTTTCAGTCATGATGATTAGCAACTTTGTGCTAACACAATCATCAATGGTTTTTATAACAGTTCTGTCTACCTACGTTCATTTCCAATAAGTGGGTCAACTCGTGGTATGATTTTCAGGCATTTTCTAAATGTGCTTCCTTAGATGTCCATTAATATGAAGTTATCTTCCTGATAAATCGATCCTAAGATTTTGAAACCAGGTCTCATGGTTAGGAAGTGAATGTTCTAAATACTCAGTTTCACACCTATATTTAGCTATTTTATATATATATATATATATATATATATATATATATATATATATATACACACACACGTGTGTGTGTGTGTGTCTGATTAAATAAATTACTGACATTATATCTGCTTATATTTAACATAATACATTCATATTCGTGAATAGCCTTCTGTGTCTGATTAAATAAATTACAGACATAATGTTTGCTTATTTTTCACATAATCCATTCATTCTCACAAATAACCTAAAAGAGAATTTGCTGCTGAAATACACAAATATATATATATATATATATATATATATAATGTGTGTGCGTGAGAGATTCATGGAAGATTGAAGTTTATAAGCAGTAAATTCGACCTTACCACCCGAACGATCCTTTGTGGCTGAGAGGCAAGGCACGTCAGACTATATGACAGTTCCGTATAGGATACAGGTTCAAATCCTGTCAAAGGACGAATATTTTCTATGAAAATTTCTCAGACATTCAGGCCAGTAAATGTTATTTAATACTGTTTATTATAAACGGGGCATTTACTTAAATACTTGTATCGAGAAAAAGAATGTTAAACATAAAAATGTCTTTAAATATATATATATATGATGGACTCTGTTAAACATAAAAATGTCTTTTTATATATATATATATATATATATATATATATATATATATATATGATGGACTCTCCGACCGAGTTCGATGTATGAGGTTCTGACAACCACAAACTAATCTGCATGCCTATGATAGGCATGATTTTTGAGACCGGATAGAGAATTGCACAAAAGACCCCAAACAGTAGAAGAGAATGTATTGTATCCAAGTGCAGCAAGAACACTGTTACCTGTCTTATTTTGCTTTCATGTTTCACGTAGTTGACTGATGCTTACTTATTGATGGTGTTTTATTCCTGAATGGCAGCTCAAACGATACTCTGATCTCGTCATAGCTACCTCTTCAAAATTCTTGAATAGAATGTTGACGCAAGAAAGGTTACTTTTCAGTTTATCTTTATACCTGAGCCAATGTCTGCCAATATTTCTATGACCATTATGGAGTTCACTGTAGAAAAGAAC
Source organism: Acanthosepion lycidas (assembly GCA_963932145.1). Taxonomy (NCBI): domain Eukaryota; kingdom Metazoa; phylum Mollusca; class Cephalopoda; order Sepiida; family Sepiidae; genus Acanthosepion; species Acanthosepion lycidas. The sequence continues at coordinate 19,223,684 of OZ010571.1, forward strand.
TTTTGGTATGTGATCATCACTTATCTTTGCCACATGACCAGCCCATGTAGTTGTGATTGCATTATGAAGGTCTCGATGGTACCACTCTTGCTTTTCTCAAAAAGGTTGGTATATGACACTCGATCATCAAGTGTTAGACCACAGATTGTACACAGACAACATTTATGGAAGACATCTAATCATTTAATGTGCCATCTATGAGGTGTCCAAGTTTCATAAACATACAAAAGAGTTGGCAAAAGGACAGCTCTGTACACTTGGATATATATATATATATATATATATATATATATATATATACCCACAATCTTATCTTTACCTGCAGAGTATTATGTGCTTCACCAGAGCTACATACGGCTTTTAATGTAGAGTTGTCCTTCTCCAAGACTGGGGGTCATCCAAGACTAACATGCCCAGTCTGCTGTACTATTTATCCATAGTTGGAGGTTTTGAATTTTGAGTTTTCCTTCTCCAAGAGTCATTGCCTCTCAAGACAATAGGACCCCAGTCTGTCCTCCTATTTAACCCATATCCGCTGAGAGAAGAGATGGATTCATACCTTTCTCAAAGGTATTATTAGCATGTAAGTGAATATGACTGGCATTTGTACTGCTATCCAATGTGCCACCATGCTTCTGTAAAATAGATCGACTCTATGATCCTGACTGCACTGTGTGAGTGTAGTAAATCATTTAAAAAAATCTAAATATATATATATATATATATATATATATGAGTGCATGGCAGCATGGTTAGAACATTTACTTTCTGACCATGAAACCCGGGTTCGAATTTCACCATGATTAATTTGTCAGGAAGAAAATTTCCAGAGGTTATCAGTCTGGATGGAGTTATCTCAGCATGTGACACCTCTAGAATGTATCTGAAAACAATACCACAGGTTGATCTAAGCTTTGTAGGTGAAACTGGGTAAACAGAACAATTGGGGGCCAATGATAGCTGAGCTATCATGAAGTCACATGTCATTGTGACTTCGGGCTTGAGTGTGCTGGCCTTGTACAGATTATTGATCATGTTAGGTAAAATGCTCTCTCCCAGAAACTGTAAATAAGGTCTGCTCAGCATAATTGCAGTATAAACCACAGGTGGGCTCTGTGGGTGCTGAACAATCACAAATGTGCCTGAGCGAGAGTCCACAATAGTAGATGGGTATCCTTGAATATGACTTACCAGCTAATATATATATATATATATATATATATATATATATATGTGTCATACAATTTACCCATATATATATATATATATGTATGTATATATATATATGTCATACAATTTACCCATATATATATATATATATATATATATATATATATATATGTGGGTAAATTGTATGACAGTGGAAAAAGTTTACTTGTGATGTGTTTCAGGATGTTATTAGACTAAATTTGTTATGTTGGTAGGACGATACATGCACACAAAAATGGGGTGCTGTGAATTTTAGAATTTTTTTTTTATCTAGACAAATTCCCTTAGAGTTTTCTTTTTCTTTTTCTTTCTCAATGAATTCAGCTAAATGAAAAAAAATTCTAAAATTCCCAGCATCCTTTGTTGTGCTCATGTGTACTCCTACTAACATAATGCATAAATAAAACTTTCCATTTTTTCACATTGTATAATTTCCCCAACACTTTTCTTGATATATAAAAATATATATTGTTATCTCATATATATATATATATATATATATATATATATATACACACACACTCACATATATATATATATATATATATAGACACATATACTGTTTTTTACATATAAAGTTCAATATCTACAGATACATATAATGTTTTTTTTTAATAAAGTTCAACCGGTACAAGACCTTTGAGCCACTCAAACAAGATAGGTAGAATTTGTTGAATCTGTACATTTTTACAATCTTCAGTGTTAAATGTAACATTAAAGTAAAAGAATAGCTGGACACCATAGTTCAAGACAGTCAAGTCAAAATTTTATCCATTAGATTTAATTAAATAATCAATAATAATTGATTGGTTGATCAATTAATCAAGGGTGTGGTGTAAATGGACTAATTATTTATGCAATACTATCTAACTGCATGAGGCTCATGTATCATTTAGCATTTTCTTTAGTTCAAACATTGTGAACTTGTGCTACAGAATCGCAGACAAAGAACTGCATCAAAAAACAAAAACTGCACCATCTGTTGACATTCCACACTACTTTAAATAAAAGTTCAAAAGGGAACCTGCCATTAATACATGAAAATGTGAGAACACCTACTGGACTTAAGAAACCTATTTTTCAGAAAAATTTGTTTAAATAGGTTTTATAAATTTCAGCTGCTCAGTCAATGGATACCGAATGCTTCTGCATAAGGAAATCGCCATTGCTTGTAGACTTTGCTTGCTGTAGACTGTGTCTACAGGTTTATTTATTCTTACATATATGCTATTTATCTATCAAATGCATACCTTTTTCAGTCATGCCAAAACTCTTTAATGGCAGAAATTTTCTCTCGTGGAAAACAAATTCCAGAGTTTACCAAAATCTTTCTCATATCAAAACCTATAGAATTTTACTCGATGATGTATCAAAGAGTTGCTTAATAAATAACAACAACTCATTTAAATAATAATAAGCAGAGAGTGAGGTCAACACCAATCAGTGACTGTTTCATGCTTGAATGAATCTTCAGGTCATTTTTATATTTAGCTACAATCTCTCCCAGATAGTGATTATGCTTACCCATAAATATAGGATACCTTAAAACTATATTTTAACTCACACACACACACACACACACACAGATATATATATATATATATATATATATATATATATATATATATATATATATATATACGCACGCATATAAATATAAAGTGAACATTGAAGTCAACACTCAGAGGTTGCAGACTGTTTCATGCTAAATGCAATCATCAGGCCGCCTATATTTCTTCACATATATATATATATATATATATATATATGTGTGTGTGTGTAATATATATATATATATATATATATATATATATATATATATATATGAAAATTTCTCCGAATTAATCAGTAGAGAGACAATATTTATGAATAAAAATGACAATAGGAAAACTGGTAATTGCTGACACGTTTCGTCCAATGTGGACTTTATCAAAGCAAAATACGAAAATGAAATTAAATGAACAAAGTAACTAATAAAAACAAAAACAGAATGTACTTAGCAACTGGAATGTAGAGAAACGCTATTTTCATATTTTTAACTGAAAAATAATGTCAGTAATTGTCACGTGTGGAGAATATTGTCATTATAAATGTGTTGATGTATTCAACCATTTTCTTTTGATTTTATGAATCTGTTGTGTATATTTGTTTGTAAGAGCATTAATTTTGTTAAGAAAGGTGAAATAGGGAAAAAACCTGGGCTTAGATTAATATTTGGGTAGTTTACTATGGCGGTACTCTCCAGAATTTTCCTTCTAAGTGAGTTATTTTCTTTTTTTATGAGTGTAGCATTTTAAAAATCAAAATTATGGTTGAATTTATTTCTATGTATGACTAGTGCATTAGCTAAGTTGTTTTTTGTGAGGCCTCTTTTGTGCTCATAAATGCGTTTTTTCAAACTTCTACTTGTTTCTCCAATGTATAATTTTGATTTTAAAAAATGGTTGTTGGTTATATTTAACAATTTTGACAGTGAAAGGGTGGGACCAAGATGCCAGCCTGGTAGCATGCTTAAATTCATGTAGTCTGGGAACCAGCGAAAGCAGCTCGTCAGAACAGTTGCTATGAAAATATAAGTAGAAGAGACAGAGGGAGGCCACAGCATGTCCATGGAATAGCGATTGTAGACTAGATGCCAGATCAGCACCAATCATCTTGCATATTTGTCTCTGGATTTGTCAAGGAGCTCCAGATATACAGCGGGAGCACCAGACCATACATGACAGCAATATTCCATACAAGAACGAATGGTTGATTTATAGATTTGAAGGATGGACTCAGATGATAAAAACTTTCTGGCAAAACACAGTGAGCCAAATGTCCTTGCAGTAGATGAAGCTATTGATTCAATGTATTTATTCCACCTCATGTCAGTAGACAGAGTGAGACCAAGCAGGCGTAACGAGGCACTCTCAAAGAGTTGGGAATCAGTCATTCTGATGGAAGGTAGGAAGGGATTGCTGTGGTGGGTAAGGGAGAGCAGTTTTGTTTTGGAGGCATTAAAGTTTAAAAGTCATTTCCTTCCCCAGTCAACCACAGATTTGTGGTCCTTTTCGATATCAGCAGACAGGTTGTTTTGTCAATGATACTAGATTTACTATTGAGGCAAGAGTAAATAGTGGTGTCGTCTGCGTAGATGCCAACTTGAGAACTGATAACATTGGGAAGGTCATTGAAGAAGATCAAAAAAAGTGTAGGGCCCAAGAGAGAGTCTTGGGGGATGACAGCATTTGGGATAAAGAAGCCGGAGAAGAACCCGTTTAGGATAACCTTCATTTCACGGTTCAACAGTAATGATTGTATTAAGTCAAATAATCGTCCTGTAGTACCATATTCTGTAAGCTTATGAAGAAGGCCAGCATGCCAAACCTTAACATCCACTTTAGAGATGTCTAGAGTCACAGCTCAAGCTTCTCAATTATTGTTGAGTGCTTGATATACAAATTCAGTTTTGGCCGTGAGCATGTACGTGGTAGATCAAGCAAAGCAGAAACCATATTTCATTTTTGGGGAGCAGATTGTGTGAAGTAAGGTGCTTAACCACTTCAGCATTGATTAAAGCCTTGAAGACTTTACTGAAGAGTGGTAGGAGACTGATAGGATGGCAGTTAGATGGATCAGAATGGTTACCAGAGTTTTTAAAGACAGGAACAACAGATGAGATCTTCCAACAGGCTGGAAAGCAAGAGTCAGTGAGGCAGTAGCTGTAAAGTTTAGAGAGGACAGGAGCCAATTCAGGGGCATATTTCTTCAGGACAATGGCTGGTATCCTGTCCCCACCACTAGTCTTATGGGAGTCTAATTTAGAGATGTTGTGCAATACCATCATTGGGGTTATGTGCATCTTAAGTTCTAGTGGGGAAAAATAAGGTGTGGGTACACCAGATGAGTCTCGTGTTGAATTGAATGAGAACTTACAAGCAAAGCATCCAGCCTTATCAGCTTAGGATGTCAGGACCCCAAATTGGTTGAATAAAGGAGGTATTGAGGGTTTTCTGTTGTTCAGCATGCTTTTGCAGTGCCGCCAATAATCTTTTGAACCAAACTTCCCAGATGCAATACATTGATTCATTCTTTTGTCAAAGAGTAACTTTGCTTCTTTGAGGACATGCTTGCACTTGTTACAAGCAGTGACAAAGACATGTCTGTTGTAATCAGACATGTCTCTACAGTATAGTTGGAAGTAGTGATTTCCGTGGGCAATAGTTGCTGCACAAGCAGCTGAGAACTAAGTGGATGAATGTGATTTCACTTTATATTATCTTATAGGAATGAAAACCTCGATTCCAGCTTTTTACCCAGGATGCGACCTCAGACACACATTTTTGGATGGGGAGTTTAAAGACAGTATTTCAGGGTTCATCACAAAGGAAATCTCAGAACAAGTCCCAATCTGCTCATTGATAATAGAAAGATGTTCTGTTGGTAGGAGGTTCTTTACTGGGGGAGGAGTAGAAGGAGTTGCGAAGAGGGCAGAACTGTGTGGCACAACAAGACTCGGCGATGGAGGTAAAACAAAGATCAAGAAGTAAGCTTTAGTGTCATGGTTGATGGGGAAACATGTAGGAAAGTCAACCACTTGTGTGAGAGATTGAGAGATTGAAAATTTAAGTGTTTTTATGCCAGGAAGATCAGTTACAGAGTGTTTAAGCCATTTGGTATGGTGGTCATTAGAGTCACCAAACACAAATATGTTTGCAAATGGATGTAGAGAGATAACTTTGTCTATGTTGTTGAAAATGCAATTACACCCCCCACAGTCTTGGGAGGATAGAGAGTGATAGAAAAAGAAGAGATAGCTTATAGATTTCAGGAGAGATAGATGGATACACATGTATGAATAGTCTGGAGATTCGAGAGAGAGTTCCCTAGCCAGCAGGAACACTGGACCATATGTGGCGGAAATATTCTAAGCATGGATGAGACTTATAAATATGGAAGATAGATTCTGGAGAGAAAAATTGT
>OZ010571.1:19242357-19264857 GCA_963932145.1 Acanthosepion lycidas
TATTGAATCTATACAAACTAATTCTTAATTTTTAAACATTAATTTCACAATATTGGCCATTAATGCTTGTCTGTGTGCGTGTGTGAGTGAGAGAGAGAGGGAGAGAGAGATCTCATTTTTTTTTATTGTCCTTACATTCTTGATCTTTATTACCTCCTTTCTTCCTCATTTTCTTTCCTCACTCTCATTATTTACTTTTCTTTCTCTTTTCCTATATTTCCTTTCACCTTTCTTACAATCTTGATTTTTATTGCCTTTCTTTCTTCTTCATCTTCTTGTTCATTATTTACTTTTCTTTCTCTTTTCCTATATTTCCTTTCACCTTTCTTACAATCTTGATTTTTATTGCCTTTCTTTCTTCTTCATCTTCTTGTTCATTATTTACTTTTCTTTCTCTTTTCCTATATTTCCTTTCACCTTTCTTACAATCTTGATTTTTATTGCCTTTCTTTCTTCTTCATCTTCTTGTTCATTATTTACTTTTCTTTCTCTTTTCCTATATTTCCTTTCACCTTTCTTACAATCTTGATTTTTATTGCCTTTCTTTCTTCTTCATCTTCTTGTTCATTATTTACTTTTCTTTCTCTTTTCCTATATTTCCTTTCACCTTTCTTACAATCTTGATTTTTATTGCCTTTCTTTCTTCTTCATCTTCTTGTTCATTATTTACTTTTCTTTCTCTTTTCCTATATTTCCTTTCACCTTTCTTACAATCTTGATTTTTATTGCCTTTCTTTCTTCTTCATCTTCTTGTTCATTATTTACTTTTCTTTCTCTTTTCCTATATTTCCTTTCACCTTTCTTACAATCTTGATTTTTATTGCCTTTCTTTCTTCTTCATCTTCTTGTTCATTATTTACTTTTCTTTCTCTTTTCCTATATTTCCTTTCACCTTTCTTACAATCTTGATTTTTATTGCCTTTCTTTCTTCTTCATCTTCTTGTTCATTATTTACTTTTCTTTCTCTTTTCCTATATTTCCTTTCACCTTTCTTACAATCTTGATTTTTATTGCCTTTCTTTCTTCTTCATCTTCTTGTTCATTATTTACTTTTCTTTCTCTTTTCCTATATTTCCTTTCACCTTTCTTACAATCTTGATTTTTATTGCCTTTCTTTCTTCTTCATCTTCTTGTTCATTATTTACTTTTCTTTCTCTTTTCCTATATTTCCTTTCACCTTTCTTACATTCTTGATTTTTATTGCCTTTCTTTCTTCTTCATCTTCTTGTTCATTATTTACTTTTCTTTCTCTTTTCCTATATTTCCTTTCACCTTTCTTACAATCTTGATTTTTATTGCCTTTCTTTCTTCTTCATCTTCTTGTTCATTATTTACTTTTCTTTCTCTTTTCCTATATTTCCTTTCACCTTTCTTACAATCTTGATTTTTATTGCCTTTCTTTCTTCTTCATCTTCTTGTTCATTATTTACTTTTCTTTCTCTTTTCCTATATTTCCTTTCACCTTTCTTACATTCTTGATTTTTATTGCCTTTCTTTCTTCTTCATCTTCTTGTTCATTATTTACTTTTCTTTCTCTTTTCCTATATTTCCTTTCACCTTTCTTACAATCTTGATTTTTATTGCCTTTCTTTCTTCTTCATCTTCTTGTTCATTATTTACTTTTCTTTCTCTTTTCCTATATTTCCTTTCACCTTTCTTACATTCTTGATTTTTATTGCCTTTCTTTCTTCTTCATCTTCTTGTTCATTATTTACTTTTCTTTCTCTTTTCCTATATTTCCTTTCACCTTTCTTACATTCTTGATTTTTATTGCCTTTCTTTCTTCTTCATCTTCTTGTTCATTATTTACTTTTCTTTCTCTTTTCCTATATTTCCTTTCACCTTTCTTACAATCTTGATTTTTATTGCCTTTCTTTCTTCTTCATCTTCTTGTTCATTATTTACTTTTCTTTCTCTTTTCCTATATTTCCTTTCACCTTTCTTACAATCTTGATTTTTATTGCCTTTCTTTCTTCTTCATCTTCTTGTTCATTATTTACTTTTCTTTCTCTTTTCCTATATTTCCTTTCACCTTTCTTACATTCTTGATTTTTATTGCCTTTCTTTCTTCTTCATCTTCTTGTTCATTATTTACTTTTCTTTCTCTTTTCCTATATTTCCTTTCACCTTTCTTACAATCTTGATTTTTATTGCCTTTCTTTCTTCTTCATCTTCTTGTTCATTATTTACTTTTCTTTCTCTTTTCCTATATTTCCTTTCACCTTTCTTACAATCTTGATTTTTATTGCCTTTCTTTCTTCTTCATCTTCTTGTTCATTATTTACTTTTCTTTCTCTTTTCCTATATTTCCTTTCACCTTTCTTACATTCTTGATTTTTATTGCCTTTCTTTCTTCTTCATCTTCTTGTTCATTATTTACTTTTCTTTCTCTTTTCCTATATTTCCTTTCACCTTTCTTACATTCTTGATTTTTATTGCCTTTCTTTCTTCTTCATCTTCTTGTTCATTATTTACTTTTCTTTCTCTTTTCCTATATTTCCTTTCACCTTTCTTACATTCTTGATTTTTATTGCCTTTCTTTCTTCTTCATCTTCTTGTTCATTATTTACTTTTCTTTCTCTTTTCCTATATTTCCTTTCACCTTTCTTACAATCTTGATTTTTATTGCCTTTCTTTCTTCTTCATCTTCTTGTTCATTATTTACTTTTCTTTCTCTTTTCCTATATTTCCTTTCACCTTTCTTACATTCTTGATTTTTATTGCCTTTCTTTCTTCTTCATCTTCTTGTTCATTATTTACTTTTCTTTCTCTTTTCCTATATTTCCTTTCACCTTTCTTACATTCTTGATTTTTATTGCCTTTCTTTCTTCTTCATCTTCTTGTTCATTATTTACTTTTCTTTCTCTTTTCCTATATTTCCTTTCACCTTTCTTACAATCTTGATTTTTATTGCCTTTCTTTCTTCTTCATCTTCTTGTTCATTATTTACTTTTCTTTCTCTTTTCCTATATTTCCTTTCACCTTTCTTACAATCTTGATTTTTATTGCCTTTCTTTCTTCTTCATCTTCTTGTTCATTATTTACTTTTCTTTCTCTTTTCCTATATTTCCTTTCACCTTTCTTACAATCTTGATTTTTATTGCCTTTCTTTCTTCTTCATCTTCTTGTTCATTATTTACTTTTCTTTCTCTTTTCCTATATTTCCTTTCACCTTTCTTACAATCTTGATTTTTATTGCCTTTCTTTCTTCTTCATCTTCTTGTTCATTATTTACTTTTCTTTCTCTTTTCCTATATTTCCTTTCACCTTTCTTACATTCTTGATTTTTATTGCCTTTCTTTCTTCTTCATCTTCTTGTTCATTATTTACTTTTCTTTCTCTTTTCCTATATTTCCTTTCACCTTTCTTACATTCTTGATTTTTATTGCCTTTCTTTCTTCTTCATCTTCTTGTTCATTATTTACTTTTCTTTCTCTTTTCCTATATTTCCTTTCACCTTTCTTACAATCTTGATTTTTATTGCCTTTCTTTCTTCTTCATCTTCTTGTTCATTATTTACTTTTCTTTCTCTTTTCCTATATTTCCTTTCACCTTTCTTACATTCTTGATTTTTATTGCCTTTCTTTCTTCTTCATCTTCTTGTTCATTATTTACTTTTCTTTCTCTTTTCCTATATTTCCTTTCACCTTTCTTACAATCTTGATTTTTATTGCCTTTCTTTCTTCTTCATCTTCTTGTTCATTATTTACTTTTCTTTCTCTTTTCCTATATTTCCTTTCACCTTTCTTACAATCTTGATTTTTATTGCCTTTCTTTCTTCTTCATCTTCTTGTTCATTATTTACTTTTCTTTCTCTTTTCCTATATTTCCTTTCACCTTTCTTACATTCTTGATTTTTATTGCCTTTCTTTCTTCTTCATCTTCTTGTTCATTATTTACTTTTCTTTCTCTTTTCCTATATTTCCTTTCACCTTTCTTACAATCTTGATTTTTATTGCCTTTCTTTCTTCTTCATCTTCTTGTTCATTATTTACTTTTCTTTCTCTTTTCCTATATTTCCTTTCACCTTTCTTACATTCTTGATTTTTATTGCCTTTCTTTCTTCTTCATCTTCTTGTTCATTATTTACTTTTCTTTCTCTTTTCCTATATTTCCTTTCACCTTTCTTACATTCTTGATTTTTATTGCCTTTCTTTCTTCTTCATCTTCTTGTTCATTATTTACTTTTCTTTCTCTTTTCCTATATTTCCTTTCACCTTTCTTACATTCTTGATTTTTATTGCCTTTCTTTCTTCTTCATCTTCTTGTTCATTATTTACTTTTCTTTCTCTTTTCCTATATTTCCTTTCACCTTTCTTACAATCTTGATTTTTATTGCCTTTCTTTCTTCTTCATCTTCTTGTTCATTATTTACTTTTCTTTCTCTTTTCCTATATTTCCTTTCACCTTTCTTACAATCTTGATTTTTATTGCCTTTCTTTCTTCTTCATCTTCTTTCTTCTTGTTCATTATTTACTTTTCTTTATCTTTTCATATCTTACTTTTTATCTTTCTTACATTTTTTAATTTCCTTGCCTCTCTTTATCCTTTCTTGCTCCTTCTCTTTTCCTCTTCTCATCATTTAATTTTCTTTCTCTTTTCCTGTTTTCTTTTTATCGTTATGACATTCTTGATTTTACTTTCTTAACTGCATCTTCTACTTTTTCTTTCCTCACTCTTATTATTTTACATTTCTCTTTCTTTTCCTCTGTCTTATTTTTATCTTTTTTCCATTCCTCCCGTTTTCAATTACCTTCAGAGAAATATTTTATCTTCATCTTCCAAATAATTAAATTAGACAAGACATAAATAAAACAGCAAAAATGTCTTCTTCATTTGTACATCTGCTGAAATAATTTCAGAAATCAATGGAGACATTCTAACAACAAATGTCTTATATTTTTGCTTGCAGTTATTTCCATAATTTTTTTTCTTTTACTTATTGTTACACGTTCCCTTTCTTATTTTCATATATCAAATTTTATCTCTCTTTTCTCTTTGATCTTTTTTTTTACCGTGATGTTGCAAACAGGTTGATTCTCACGGAATGATCATAATTCTCTTCATCTAGTTGCACACAAAGAATGAAAATTTGCTTATATTTCCATAAACTTTAGCAAATAAGTGTCTTTTGAATATCTAGAACACTTTTTGTATAGGGGGAGATATTTTGATATGCTTTTTCTCTTGATTCTAGAATTATCTGTCTTTGCTGACATATCTCAAGAAATTAACAATAAAAATCTTTCTATGAGAGATTTGTTGGTGGTGGGCTCTTTTCTTTCAGTTTTTTCTTCTCCTCAGTTTCTGCGCAAATGTCCTTGTAATGAAAACTTGAAGTCTAGTTCGGTTTAATGTGCATTTATTGAACATAACTGAAGAGTCTTGCCGGTTTGGTTAAGACGGTGTGACTTATTTATACAAATCATAAGACAGGGGAGGTAATTGGGTTATCTTACCACAATCTTATATAAATGTCAATGGAAATAAATTTTGTGTACTTGATTTTTTTTCTTAATTTTTATTTTTTTTATTTTCCCCATCATGTTCCTTCCATTTTGTTTTTTTTTATTATTTTCCTGTATTTAGATTTTTCTTTTTTGTTTATTCTATTTTTTGATGATTTTATTTATTCTTTTTTTCCTCCATGTTTACTTTCTTTTATTTCTGTCTTATCTACTTTTTCTTCCATGTTCTTTACATCATATTTCTCTTTTCTGTTCATCTTTTTCCGTTTTTTTTTTTTTAGTAGATCTCATTTTTCTTTTCCTTTTTCTTTCTTTTAATTTTTTTACTCTTCTCTTCAAATCTTTTTTCTCTTTATTTTTTAATCATTTGAATTTTTTATCATTCCTAATTATTACTTCTTCAATTTAATTCCATTTGTGCTTTCTGATTTTCTTTTCCATTATTCTGCAAATTCTTTTGACTTATTTTAACCTATTCATTTTTTTATTTTCACCTTTTCTTTATGTTCTGCATCTTACATCCTTTTTTCATTTTCGTTCCTTCAATACTTCTAAAATTTTAAACTTCTTCCCTTAATTGCAAGTCCTTGTCATTCTTTGCAGTCATTTCTATATACAACATTTTCATTTGTCCCAATTTTTCATTTTTTGACATTCATTGATTTACCGTTTCCATTTCTTTCTTTCGTTTAGCTTCTTTTTTATTTTCTTCACGCTTTATAATTTCAAACTTTTCCTTCTTTTTCCACTTTTTCTTCTCTTCTTTTTTCTCATGTACCTTCATTTTTGGTTCTTTCTTAGCTTTTCTTATATAACTGCAGGTAAATCTCTGTCACTAACTTTCCTGTTTTTGTCGTCAGTCTTTCTTCTCTACAATTTGTTTTACTATTTATTATTTTCTTTCTTTGGATCAGAATCATTTATCTGTTTCCATCTATCTTTCTCTCTGTCTCAGTTTGTCCTCTCCTCATCTGTCTATATATCTATGTCAGTCTGTCCCTATCTATTTATCTATTTCAGTCTGTTTCTATCTATCTATCTATCTATCTATCTATCTATCTATCTATCTATCTATCTTAATTTCTTTTTTCTGTCCCCAATCAACATGTTATTCAAATATTTCTGCTTTAAACCTTTTCCTGTTTTATCTTAATATTTTAATTCCTGCTTTGTCTTTCTTTGTCTTCATCTCCCTATATGTCATCTTCCTTTCCAAACATTCCTTGAAATTCTTATATCTTCCATCTTTAAACTCTAATTCCTTCTTTCCTTTTATGCCTCTGTTGTAATCTTATTAATTCTTATGCATTCTTCCATATAGTAATGACACTTCCGGTCATTCAATGCAGGATTTAATAGCATCAGGTCTGACAAGACTGTTATCTACTTTACTACTTTCATGGCTAAAGTCAGTGGGCTTTGTTTCTAACTTCAACTAAAGGTTGTCTAGATTGATGTTATATGCACTGCCATGATTTTCAATTTTTGTTCACTAAGAAATCACACCAGATTCTACTTATTATTTAAATCATTTAAACAAGGAATTATAGCAACAGAATGATAAATAACTTCTTGCCATCTTTGATGTTTGAAACTAGTCTTAATTCAAGTTCTGCTGCTAAATCATCGAATAAATGGTATACTACATTCAACAATTTCCTTTGAGCTATAGAGCAGCACTCTCCAGAAAAATTGAAGAGACTCATTGCTCCTTCCATGAGAAACTTATAATGAAACTTTATGTACTTTACTTTTTTATATCAAGCCTAAAAATGATGTTTCTGCAAGACATTTATTAACCAACTATTGATAACTGTCAGGGAAGACATTCACTGATTTTTTTTTGCCAGCACTAAAATATCCGAGGGGAAAATAATTATGGAAATGTAAGGGCTTACCGTATAAAGAAGCTATATATAATGTGTTCATCAATAGTCTAATAACTAATTATCACCTGTTAATATATGCTTGAGAACAAAGCATTTAATCTTGAAACTGTTTTTGCTCTGGCGCAAAAGGGTTCAGAATCCTATATAGTATCACAAACAAACTTTAGTGAAACATTAGCTTCTTTCAGTGATATGTTGTATGCATTTACTGGTAATGACAGGTCACAAAAAAGACTGAACATAACCTTTGGAATTGAAGTGTTTCTTCTGTAGGAAGAATTGACACCTTCATCTGAATTGTCCAGTATAGGAAACTACATGTAATAAATTTGGCAAAAGAATAGTTTATGCCAAATTGTATCATTCAGTGATGCCGAAACATCTGATACACTTCAGTCTTTAATTCTTTTGTCAATGATATCTACCTCAGAAATATTTACCTTTGATACTACCTGGATTAAATTAAATGGGATGGGCGAGAGCTAGAGTCCTTGCTTAGAATTTATATTTGTACACATATCCAAGCTTTTGATACTGTATCTATGATATAATCTTAATTGGGCTCAAAGACTTCTGGTTATCCTTTGGTGAATGTATAGCTTAAGAGATGTGTTTTTAGATTTTATGATTATCTATACAGTCTGATCTTTGTACTAATATCATCTTTGGTTAAGAATTTATGAAACATGTTATATTCCGTGCTAAGGGAATAAACTCATAACAGCAGGTGGATACTAGAAGAAAGTTTTATTGTACACAACAAGTACAATATGAAATACAGTACAGTTATACACACAGGTCAATCTAGTAGTGTGTGCCACGAATTGGAAGGTCGGACGTGCTTGTGTCATCTCACTGTCACACTTCTCTCTTCTCTTGTAGACAGTTGACTTTATAGGTACTTACCACCTATAGTGTAATCATTCATTGGGAGTGACTGATTATTACATCACAACAAAATGTAATTGTACATTTTGGTAGGGGATAGATCTATGTTAAATTTGTGGGAACTGGTTGATTTCAGTTTTCCCCTTGAACATTTTGATAATCACACCAGTGATTTTGGCTCAGGAGCTGTCAAGTCAATGGAATATCATTCTCTTAATGAAGATGATTTACAACTGAAATGGAGAAAATATTTGCAAAAAAGCACAAGTGAAATAATCACTTCCTTTTGGTGAGCTCAAGGTGTTGGTAAAATGAAAAAAAAACAGAACAGGATTTATTGAACTAACAAAACATCACTTTTACTTTCAATCTAGATTAAAATTGTGGTTTTTAGAAATTTAGCAGCATCAACAACCTGTTAACCAATTGTTTAAACTGAAGTTATAAAATGTTTTTATTGATTTGCAACTAGAATGTTGTTCCTCATCTTTCCCAAAGAACAAAGCAACACCATCTTGATTTCTGAACAGACTTTATTACTGAAAAGTGAAAGTCAGAAGTGTTATAATTCATTTAAGGTCAAGACATAATTCTGAAATATATTATTCATTAAATATCTTTTTTGTGTACAACACTGTATATGAAGTACAATGCAAATACAGTTCAACAATCTATCCACCATAAATACAATATTGCAGCAAAACTGACATCTAATAAATTATTCAAGGAAAGTATCGTTAATCTTGGACTGGGAACCCTTGTGACACTGCTAGATGCTTACTTCTATGAAGGATTGATGAACTGATGAAAACTCTGGCACAATATGGATTCTTTAATGAAATTGACCTGAAATCTGTATACCATCAATTCTTGATATTTGATGAAGAAAGGCATTACACTGTGTGGTAAGACAGCCTGATTTTCTCCGCTGTCTTACGATTTGTGTATATAAGTCACACTCTCTTCACCAAAATGACAAGACTCTTCAGTTACGTTCAATAAAGGCACAATAAGCTAAAGTAAACTCTTTGCTTTCATTAAACACTGCTTTTGCAGCCATTGGTCAGCTATATCATTTCAGCTGGAGCTTGTCTGCTTTACGCATATTATAGACAAATTTATCATTGCGAACTAATTTTTTACCTTGATATCATAAGTGGCAGACGTAATTAATACCATGACATTGGTTTCAAAGTATTTCCTCAGCCTGCTAGGAGTTTTCATTTGGATAGTAATTATGTGCGTATTTTCTGTAACTTTCATGGACCTCCTGCGTTATTTTATTTCTGAATAAAATGAAACCAGATTCTTGAAGACTTTGGCCAATAAAAGAACTTCATTTTCCCAGAACATGAATTTCTTGTATCATGCTGTTCTTACATTCTCATATTATTCCCAATGGAATTTCTCTGAGAACATTGTTTCTCTCATACAAATTAAGAGATTTCCACTATCCAAGATGGTTTAAAAGAATTCAGGCAGGCATGGAAAACATAGTGGTGTATTCTGCTAATAGAATGATTCTCTTTCTTTGCAAAGACAAATGTATATGTTCACAATAATACTGACATTTTAATTGATGATGTTAAACCAGTAGCTTTCTTAATTAAGGATATTAAATGCTTGTGAACAAAAAAATCTCAGCAGTAGAAACGTAGGCATATTTTATTGAGGAATATCTGTCTAATGGGAGATTATGACTTAAGTGGAGTCCACTTTACCATAATTTGATGTTTTCTTTTTCATGTAGTAAAATCAGTCTGTATCTGTAAGAATATGTATTTGTTTGAGTGTTTTAACTTAATACTATTAGTCATTATATCATAAATAATCATTGTTAATGGTTTAATACCAATTAAATTAATTATTTTAAATATTACACTCTTTCAGGATGGAGGCAATCATGGCTCTTTACTATATGCAAATTGCCACGCATTTTTGGGAAAGATAGTGGAGTGGTTTTCTGTTGCTTTCTCCACAGTTTAGGGATTCCGAGTGTTTTTTTCTCTTAGACTGGTTGCTACTGAATGCAAGAGAGTAGAGTCTATCTTGCTATTTAACACATGGCTTGGACGAGAACATTTTCTCAAGGTTATTTGTACAAAAGTGAATGCAACTGCATTGGCTGAAATTTGAACTCTGTATGTCAATACCACTTTCCCCACTGATGGCGACTACACGAAGCATCAATTAACTTGATTTTTTTAAGTACCATACTTTTTACTATCTGAATTGCCATACCTCCTTGGGAAAGATAGTGGAGTGGTTTCCTGTTAACATCTCTACAGTTTTTGAATTCAGAGTTTCTCTTCTTAAGCTGGTTGCCACTAAGGCTCTCATGGGACAGATGATAATAATTATGATGATAGCTAGATTTAGTCTTTTGAAGATACTAATTTATAGTTTTAAGGGGTGGGAAGTTAATTTTATGTTAACAGTTTTATATAGCAGGTTAAAATGTGCTAATTTTTCTTATTGTTATGCACTCATCTGTATTATAATGAAACGTTTGGTTATTCAATACAGGATCTGTAACATCATGGCTGACAAGACTGTATGTTTTCTTTGCTTCCATCTCATGTTTTTTTTTCGAAAAAGCTACATAGATTTCTGCGATGCATAGTGTCATGTTCATTGTTGAGCAAAACTAAAGAAATAAAATCGCATTAAACTATAGTCGCCATCTTTTTATTCAATTTCTTTCTTTCAAAATATTTTTTCTTCAAAACCTTCCAATCTATTTCATTTTCAAAGTCTAAGTTCTTTTTCTTTTCCCTTATACTTTCCTCCCTCTATTCCATTTCAATATTTCTAAATAATTCTCCTTCAAATTCTTCCAAGTTTTTCACCTTTAAACTCTAATATCTTTTTTTTTCTCTTCTTTTATATCTTCATCTTGCCATTCGGCTTGATGCACATTTCTTGGAAACCAACTTTTTCTAATCTGGATTTGTCATTTGCAAGTCAATAATACAGCAGAATTATGGCTGCTTCCTGATGTTTATGATCTGTTGCTATGCATTCTTTTCCTATTTTGCAAAGAGGGAAAATTTATTCATGTCTGCTTGTCATTGACACAAAGAAGCACACTTGCTTATTGTTTGTAGGTGTACAATATTTTTATAGTGTAATAGAAAGAACCATCTTAACATCAACATATATACACACACACACATATATATATATATATATATATATATATATACATGCATACACACTCACAGACTAACCCCTTGAGAAGTGTACATATTACCACAAAACTGCAGAGTCAGGGACAATTACAGTTAAATAATTGCTTTGAATATATAAAAAATATTTTACAAATATATATATATATATATATATATATATATATAAAAGTGAACATTGAAGTCAACACTTAGAAGCGACAGGGTGTTTAATGCTAGACGGAATGGTGAGGCTTGACGATTCTGTCTAGCATTAAACAGCCTGTCACATCTAAGTGTTGACTTCAATGTTCACTTTTATATTTACACACACTCTATCTCTGATAGTGAGCACTTTATCCCATAAATGTAGCATATCTTAAGATTATATTTTTCATACACATATATATTCAAAAATTATAACATAAATATATTATAATATCACTATAAAAATAGCCATTTTCTTTTAACACTTCTGGTGTCTTATCAAGTGATAGTGTTGGTTGTAAAATAAAGAATTTTTTGGAAAATTCAAAACCAAATAAAAACCCCTCAATAGGGGAAACCGTATTACATTACCTATGATGACCAATCAGAATACAAGTATATGAAAATTCAAGAAAACGTGTCAATGTATTCTAAATACAAACCATTATGATTTTATTTATATATATATATATATATATATGCACACTTATAAATTGAATCAATTAGTTTATAGCTTGACACACCTGTTTTCATGTACTTATATTTTCTAGTACAATTTTGATCTGAAATTTTCATTGGGTAATGTACTTACAATGTAATTAAAGGAAATATTGACAAGAAAGATTATATCTACGAATAAATATTCATTGGTTAAAATAATATAGCAACAAAAAAGACTAATTTATGAATAAAATAAATATGCACACACACACACACACACACACACATATATATATATATATATATATATATATACACATAAAAGATACTAATCAATAACACTCATGAAAACATAAAATTTAGCAGAATTTAATATATTTTATAGCAAGTATAATTTTTGCCAAGTATGTTCTCAATCGATAACTTGAGTAACAATATTAATAGATTAATAAAGCAGCTTCTCTTGCTCAGATATAGAATTTCACGAAACACAGCTCTTCAAGTTTAGATGGTATGAGGAATCTCCAGAATTATAAGCAGATATCATATTTAACAACATGGACAGTTAACCACATGCTAACATTTAAATATTCCAAAATAGTTAAAATATTAAATTTTTTTTTATCTAAGTTGATAATTATAAAATATAAATTTGTAAAATTATAATGTTTTTATAATACATAAAATGTATGTTAATATATATTATATATATATTAATTTTTATTATTATTAAAATATAATATTTGTTAATATAATATATATATCAATCAAAGTGATATAATATGAATATTATAGCAGATAAATGAAATATAGGTCTGTATAGAAATGACAGAGGAATAATAAAAAAAATCAATTTAGACAATCTAAGCAGTCATTAAAAAAAAGTAAAGATAGATGATTTGAAATAGATATAAAAATAAAATTAAAAGATTTAGATTTTTGAGATATAACATTAATCCTAGAGAATGATAAATACAAAATATATGAAAGAAAAAAATGATTCTTCTAAAATATATATTGTTAAAGGTACCAACATGTTTGATAATAGTTTTAAGCTTCTGCTACATTTGACCCCCAAACAATTTTGGTGAACTCGTGAGGAGTCTGGGGGGAAATATGACATAAAACATAAAATTTACACTAAGAAATATTAAAAAAATATATTGATAGGATATTTTACAAAAATGAGAAATGAAATTAAAATGTGAAGAGTTCAAAGCAACTTTCAGAGTCTGTAGTTGAGGTACTTGCATGTCAGCAGGAGTGAAAAGAACATGTCTTTTCACCATGAGAAGTCACTGAGAAAGAGATGGATTATTTAAAATCTCATGCTGCCTGTAATTATTGTCAGTGAGTGGTAATTCAAAATCCCAACACCTGTGATTATCATCAGGAGCAGCTATATATATATATATATGTGTGTGTGTGTGTTTATATACATATTATCAAATCATCCTCCATCTTTAATAAGAAATATGCCAAAAATAATAAGTAGAAGAAATAGAGAACACACTTCTGATAAAAGAACATTTAATGAAATAAAGGATGAATCTATAGACAAATTAAAGAATAAAATAGAAATAGAAAAATAATTTACTCTGCCATCCAATAAAAATGTTGATACAAATATAGAAAAACAATTTTTTAAACTTATAGACAAATATTTCTATAAATCAGAGAAATTGAACAAAATCTTTCATAGAAACATCACATCGATAACACTGAACAATTAATAAAAAACAACAAAATATTAAATGGCAACTATAAAAAAACACTAAAAAAATAATTGTAGAATCAAAACTCACTGTCCAATAAATGGCAATTATAGGGAAAAAAATGTGTTATTTAAGGCAAAAGGGAGAATAAAGAAGAACTCAGAGTAAGAGAGAATTTAAATCAAAGGAACTGGGAAAGAATTTAAAGATATGTAAGTTATTCATTATCATTCAAATACGAAAAGTATAGAAATAACACTTTTATCAAAATACATATAAAAACTAAAAATAAAAAAGAAAACACCAATAGTAGAATGGTTTATAACAGAAAAGATGAGGAAAACCAAATGAAGAAATTGCAAACTATGTAAAGAAGAGAAACTGCAATTTCTGACCAGATGTCTTCTTTTTTCTTTTATTCTCTACTCGATTTTATTTAAGTGTATTTATTTTTGAAAGTGTAAGTGCATATTTTGGCTTCTAATTTTTTACTATCACAGTCTCTGAGTGAAATTTGGACTGAAAGGTGAATTATTCTTATGTATATTTTCCTATATTTCTTATAAATTTTCTTTTTTACTAAAACAGTTAAAACACTGATTATCAGACAAAAGATTGTTTATGTAGAATTTGTATGTGGAGAGAGAGAGAGAGAGAGAGAGAGATTAAGAAATAGTAATAAAGTAAGAAGGTAGGAAAACAAAAGCAAAGGTTTAAGTGGTGGGGTGGTATGTTTAGAAAAAATAAATTCTCCATTTGGTCAGAGACTGTTTAGGCTAGCAAAATATATTTAGAAGCTCAAATATACACTTAGACATTAAACAATAACAGGACTTAAATAAAATCAAATAAAATATGATATCAGAAAATTTTTCTGTTTTCTTTTCTATGAAAACTGTTCAGATTGCTTGACTGTTTAAACAAAAAAAAAACTGAGACAATGATGACTTGAACTTTCTGTATTCCAAGATTCTTTGTCCAATTCCCCCCCCCCACTTAAACCTTTGCTTTTGTTTTCCTTCCTTCTTACTTTATTAATATTTCTAAATATCTCTTCTCTCTCTCTCTCCATATACAAATGCTACATAAAACAATCTTTTGTCTGATAATCAGTGTTTTAACTGTTTTAGTAAAAAAGAAAATTTATAAGAAATATAGGAAAATATACATAAGAATAATTCACCTTTCAGTCCAAATTTCACTCAGAGACTGTTATAGTAAAAAATTAGAAGCCAAAATATGCACTTACACTTTCAAAAATAAATACACTTAAATAAAATCGAGTAGAGAATAAAAGAAAAAAGAAAAGATACAAAGAAAAGAGTACTGAAATGTTATTTAAATTCGTCCTAAATGGCAGTGAATGCCAAACAATCTCCAGATGAAGAAGAGACTTGAAACAACAGAAATGTGGTTTTACAAATGGATGCTGAAAATACCATGGACCAAACATGTGAGCAGTGATAAAGTTTTAAGGAAAATGGAAACAAAAAGATAATTATGCTTAACATCAGAGACAGTTGAAATTTCTAGGGCACATAATGAAGAAAGAGGGCATGGAAAATTTGATACTCACAGGAGATATTGAAGGCAAGAGTAACAGATAAAAACAATGCATAACTTACTTAGCAAGCTTAATTAAACGGATGATGGAGCAAGGTTTTGAAGATATGACAAAAAATAAAAATTTATGAAGAGCTGCAAAGAATAGAACATTGTAGTGAGCCATGATTGTCCTGAAGGGATATGGCACACAGAACGAGAAGAATACTGTAATTTCTTGAAAATAATACACATTTTATTACTGTAAATTACAGGAGATAGTAGGGGTGCGTATTATAAATAGGTTTAAACAAAAATATTTTTTTGTTATTGATTTATAATAAGAAATGCATACTTGTTCTAAAATAAGAAAGATATTATCCCAATTTTCATTTTAAATCCAGCAATAATTATTTCAACATTTTTTTGTCAATAAATTTATGTTTATCAGTAACTGCATTTTTTATTTAACGAAAAAATAAAAAAACTATAAAAAGGCCAATTTCGAAGAAAAGAGGATATCAAGTTAACAATTTACTGAAATTTTAATTTTCATCATCATCATCATTACCACTTTCTATTATAGAATCATTATCTAAATTGTCATTAAACAAATTATCATTGACAATAGTATCTTTGTCCTGTTCAAAATTATCTCCTACCTCTTCATTCTCTTGCTAAAGGATGTCATCTTCAGAGCCATCTATGAATGTCATGAGACAACACTTCTTGAAACCTCTCTTTATGATATCCTCACTGACGAAGTCCCAAGATTCCGGAATCCATTTTACAATAAGTTCCAATTCTGGTTTTATTACTTTAGCTGTTTAGTTTCAAATTTATTCTTCATGTCGAGATCGAAAAAATGTCTTTGTAATTATTTTTTGTTTTTTTGTTTTTTGACAAAATTTATAGATGTGTATTATACATAGGGATAGATATATTTCTTAATTTTTGGATCATTTGTTGGGGTGCGTATTATTTATAGGAAATTATGGTAAGAGACAAAAATGGGCTTAGTTTCAAAACTCAGCAACTTTTTTAACTTTTGACCAACCAGTTGTCTCTTAAAAATATTCTGTTTGGAATAACTAAAACTGAGCAACAAGAAAATGTTGATGGTTGAAACATATATTTGTTGGTGTAAGATGAAATTTCTGTAACAATCACAAAAGTGTCATAAAATGTAGCAATGTAAAACTGCTTACATATTATTTATTAATAAAACAACTTTTATTGAAATCAGGCACACTTTAAAATGAATACAAGAGGCATATAAACAGACAAGTTGAATATAGAAAATATATAATATTGGCACTCAGTGAAAACAATTACAGAAGTTAAATACTGTAAGGAAAAATGCAATTCAACACAAAAGTACAAAATAATGCAAGGCAATAAGCATACCCAATGTTATGAAAATTACAGTCTCTTTTATATGAAAGTCTTTTCTTTAATTAAGTCTCTTGTTTAAAGTCACAATATTAAAACACATTTCAAGCAAATAGAACATTTCTCTAAAAAGAAGTTAAAAGAATAATCTGTTGTGTAGTTAAATATGTGTAATTGAAAGGAAATTTCATAACAATTTCATGTTGAGAATTTTCTTTACTTCAAATGGGGGTGTGACACAGTGACCTGTTACCAGGTGGTCTTTTGTGGGTGTTTACTGTTTTGACTACTACTTTTATAATGAATATTTAAAGTATAAGAAACTGAATGAATCTTTTGCTTTTAACTTTTGGCCAACCAGCTGTGTTTCTTAAAAATATTCTGTTTGGAATAACTCTGAATGATTTTTGTCATACAAGAATAACTAAATTAGTAGCCTTCTGCAAAGTTTCATGATCCAATCTTTAAAGCTTATGAGATCTTGCCAAAAATGTCTGAATATTTGTAGCTTAAGATTACTGACATTTATGGTAAAGATGGGGAAAAGAACTGCATCAGTTTGTGATGTAGTTATTGCAGATATTATCTAGGCACACTCTATTGACTTATTTATAGCTTTTGATCTGTCTCACAATTTGAGAGGGCCATATTTTTATCAATAAATACACACACATATATATATATATTGAAGCCTACAGGAAAGTTATATCAAACAGTATGTATGTAAATGAATATATATGCTTATATATATATATATATATATATATATATATATATATATATATATATATATATATATATATAAAATGAGAATATTCAAAAGATATTTTATGCATATTTTTATTTTCAAGCCTTCATGATTTCAACTTGAAAATTTTCCTTGTGCCAAAAATCGGTATTTTTGCTAATTTCCTAAAGTATTTCATGCTCTCTGATTTTGTGTCTTTGCCTTTAACTAGGTAGAATGACATTCTTTGAATGCAAATGGGAAGAATCTAAGATTACACATTTCCTTTGCAAATTGCTTTTCTTTGAACCACAAAGAACAAGAGAGAGAGAGAGAGAGAGAGAGCAAAAGGGAAAGAGAGACTTATATTACCCTTTGATTACTGAAATAGATTTTATCTTAAAGTTTTGTTAAAAATAAATATGTATGAATTAAAGGTTAGAAAGAAATCAAATTAAGTTCAGTGAAATATCTTCAGATTGACACATCTTGAAAAAGAGAAGAAAGCAATAAATAATCAATGAGAGGGAGGAAAGAATGAGGTGTATGGAAGGAGAGCCAAAATGAATTGAGAAGAGGAAGAATAGAGTAAAATGTTGCAGAAAGAAGGCCTGTGGGAGAGACTGTTAGGAGAAAAAAAAAAGAAAAAGAAAAATCAAGACAAGATTATAAGACTGCAAAAACAGAGAGAAAAGAAATCAATATGAAATTCTAAGACTTCAAAAAAGAAAGAAAGAAAACAAGAAAGAAAGGAAAGGAAACAAGAAAGAAAGAAAGAGAGAAAGAAAGAATGGAAACAAGGAAGAAAGAAAGGAAAGGAAACAAGAAAGAAAGAAAGAAAGAATGGAAACAAGGAAGAAAGAAAGAAAGGAAGGAAACAAGGAAGAAAGAAAGAAAGGAAGGAAACAAGGAAGAAAGAAAGAAAGGAAACAAGGAAGAAAGAAAGAAAGGAAAGAAAGAAAAAAAAGAAAACATGAAAGGAAGAAAGGAAATGAAACATGAACGAAAGGAATGAAAGAAAAGTAAACAAGAAAGAAAGGAAATGAAAAGAAAGAAAGGAAGGAAAGGAAAGGAAACAAGAATGAAAGAATGAAAGAAAGAATGGAAACAAGGAAAAAAGAAAGAAAGAAAGGAAGAAAGAAAGGTCGGAAAAAAGAAAGGAAAGAAAGGAAACAAGGAAGAAAGAAAGAAAGGAAGGAAAGAAAGAAAACAAGGAAAAAACAAAGGAAAGGAAACATGAAAGAAAGGAATGAAAGAAAAGTAAACAAGAAAGGAAGGAAATAAAAAGAAAGAAATGAAGGAAAGGAAACAAGAAAGAAAGAATGTAAAGTTGAAGAAAGGCAGAAAAAGGAGAAAAGCAGAAAAAGGATTTAGCGAAGGAAATAAAAAGAAATTAATATGCAAAAAATAAACAGACTAAAGTACATAATTGTATATACCATTCTAACTGAAATAGAACAGTTACTCCACTTTGATATAAATTAAAAAAAATAAACAAAAAAACAATTAAAAAATTTGATACTCAGCTAATCAGTTTTCTATATTTTTTTTAATTCTGCTTTAAATAAATATATAGATAAGACTATTAATTACTTATTGACAGACTTATCCATGTACATATAGAAATGCATATCTACTTAGGTAAAATGTTTTATATATTTAAGTAAATATATATTCACGAGATTTTTTTCTATCTCCACCCATATATATATATATATATATATATATATACACACACACACACACATATCTATATATATCTATAAATCTATCCATCTATACTTATATATATATATATATATATATATATATATATCAGCTCAAATGAATAAAAAGAAAGTATGCTAAAATGAAAAACACAAAATCCATATTAATGGTTTTGTGTTTTAAGAACACAAGACATTCTTATCCTCTCAATTCTTCCAATTTCCGTTTCTTTTGATCTTTTCTCATCTCATCTTTTTTCTTCTTTGAATCTTTTGTTTTCTTTTCTTGCTCATCATTCATTTGAATTCATTCTTTGTTTCTTTTCAGTATAGGGAAAATGCTGACAACACATTTTTAAAAAAAATTACCTTCACATTTTGATTATTATTTTCTTAAATAATTTACAATATGACAATGCATGTGGATAAATGAAACTAACATAAAAACTAATGGTATTTGTTTAAATAGACAAATGACACGTATCTTCAGTCGAATAATAGCTAGATTGCAATTATCAATATATTTCATTAATATGATAGTAGATAAAAATATATATAAATCAGATGTGAATATCAGAACAAAATATAAATAATGCAGATATATTTGATAGAGATAAGCATCATCATCTGTTCTATGACCGAATATCAACAGATTGCTGAGCACCTGACCAACTTATTCCTGATGTCTCAATTGTGTGTTAATATCTAACTCTATATAAATGATATTTCAGTCCATTCAATGACATCTCAGACAATTTTTTCTTTTGTCAGCCTTTTATTCTTTTGCCTAAGGTGACACCTTGTAGGATGGCAGCTGAACTCATTATAAAGTATATATTAGTGATTCTTGATAAAATCCAAAGAAGAATCTGCAATGTTATTGGTTCTGACCTGGCATCTCAGCTTCAGTCAATTTGCCACTGCTGTAACATAGCTTCTCTGTGCCTTTTCTATAAATATTTTCATGATAATTGTTCTGATGAGATTTCTTCATTGGTATATAGACATTAGGAATTTAAGTGTCCTACAAGACTAGTAGAAAGGTCTCATCATCTAACACTTGAAATGGTTAGATGTTACCGTAAGCTTTATACTAAAAGATTTTTCTGTCGCACTTCTCATTTGTGGAACTCTCTTCTAGCTTCTTTCTTTCAAAAATGTCAATTGTTATCTTCTGTCTTTTTAATTCCTTTCCTTTTATTGTCTTCTGTTCTTTATAATGTTTTATTTTTTGCATATTCTCTCATACTCAGTAACCTCTTACATCTTAGGGGCTTTATTGCCTGGTTTAGAGGGAAATGATTAAAAAGATATTTAAAATAATCAAGAAAAGATGTTTTTTAATATATGGTGGATGTTATGCTATGAGACATCCATTCCTATCATAAATGTATATGGGTTTTGAGTAAGGAATGAAAGAAAATGCACAGCATCAATATATGCAAAATATATTTTTATATAAAACAATATATATATATATATATATATATATATATATATATATATATATATATATATATATATATATATCCAGAAGGAAAGTGAAAGTTAGAAGTTCAAGTGTTCAAATGTAAATGTCCTGTTACATATGAGAGTTTCTTGAAGAATATATATATATACATGCACACACACACACATATATATATATATATATACATGTTTTCAAATGTAACAATTTCCTGCTTAAAGATATGTGTGAAAGTAAATGTTTATGTTCTAGTGTAAATGCAGGACTGTTTCAATGTCTAAGGTCACCAGTGAGTGGTAGAAGAAAGGTATTGTATAAATCTATGCAAGATTTTGTGGGTTACACATGTATTATATTTTGGCTGTGGGTATGTTACAATGGCTACAAGATTGGAAAACCGATAAAATTAATTCATCAATTCTGATTTAGAATGATTTTTCATTGTTTTATATACACACCGAGTGATCTACTCTGAAAATGCCACTTTGCTTCACACTGATCAGCTTAAAATGATTGTTGATTTGGTTTAGTGGCATATCAACCACTGAGGGTTATTTAATGCCAAAATCTATAAATTTTGAACATAATTTTATGGCTTCAACTAAATAATATTTTGAATGCAACTGTATGCCCTCAACTACAGATAAAATATATCGTTAGTCATTTTGCTATAAAATGTATTGATAGTCATTTTGCTATAAAATTGTAATTATACTGTAAAATCTATTACTGGTAATTTTATTGTAAATATGTATTGTTAGAAATTTTTTTTATATAATGATGTATTGCTTGTATTTTTACTAAAAAAATATATTTCTCTGTGTCATATTTTTTGTTTGGGGTTCCACTATTTGCCTATAGATGGGACCTTAATAGGTGCTTCCATCCCAGGTCAGGGTGGACTTGGAACAACAGCAATTAAGATGTGGTTCCATGCTCCTCAAAATCTCTAATCTCTTGATTAGAGGTCTTGCTGCCAGATGTAGTTTATCATCAAACCTAGAACTATGAAATGATTATAATAAATCTTCTGTCACATTTCAGGAATTATCAGTGGCTAATCAAATAACTTGTTACTACAAGGAATGGCAACATGTAGAATGCCTTGAGTGAAAGGATTTGATAGGATGAACAAAACACCTATGCTTTATTAAAATAGTTAAAACCAAGGATTAATGGTGTTATTATTAAATAATAATAAAAATAAAAAAATTACTATTGGAAAAATGTGAAATTTTAGCTAGAACAAATTTGTGTGATATCAGATTATTAAATTTCATAAAGCTGAGACTGTAGAAAGTAATGCTGTCATCACTGTCAAGTGAATTGATAGAATAGATTGAACATAATGAAGAGATATAGATGTAGTATGGAGATGAAAGCAATATTATACTTTTGGAATGAGTTCATAGATTTTTTATAAATATTTAAAATTAGTATTTTTTTCCCCCTTACATTTCCTATTTTCCTGTCAATGTTTAAATCCTTATGTTCTTACTGAATAGTATGAAAGTCCCCGAGTGTGATCAAGTACAATAATTTTGCAGCTGTTTCAGTCATAACAGTGAAATTTAATTAATTTAATAGTCTCTATCTGTTTGTATAACAATCATTGGTGTTTTCATTATTTCTCACCCTCGAACTCTATTCTGGTTCCATGCTTCGCAACCAACTTTAATCTTCAAAACTTTAAATGCAGTGTCAATCGCTATATACTGTCTTCCTGATTGCTCTTCTTACTCCTTAGTAATGCTTGTGCTTTCTAATTCTTACACACCCAGTAACCCCTAGTGTTTTAATGGCTTTACTATCTTCCTTGCGATGAACTCATATATTTACATTAACCATAGTGTCTTCATTGTCATTTTCAATATATATCAATTATGACAG
>OZ010571.1:19267357-19374857 GCA_963932145.1 Acanthosepion lycidas
ACTCCACACCTAAGCTATCAGCACACGACAGAGAAAGGGAATCTTTTAACATATTATATACTTGATGTATATAAACACTAGACAAGCAGCCTTTACAACTAAACTAATGGTGTTAGCATGGGAAATCCACTTCATCCATGCTTCTCTAACTACTACACATCCCATATAGAAAACACAATATTTAAAAAAGTTACTATACCCAAAATGTATGTCAGCTATATAGATGATATTTTTTGTTTTAGTAAAAAACAAACAAGAAAAATATAATCTAAAAACCACTTTTGAAGAAAACCCTGTCCTTAACTTTACCTATGACCTCAGTCAAAATAATAAACTCCCATTCTTAGACATTCACAGAATTCAGTAATAACGCATTCACTAACTTTAGACACATACATAAAAAACCCACACATTCAGTTAAAAAAAAATAAATCATCCTTGATAATGGTTAAAAGAATAGCCGAGAGTGCTTGAATATGTTGAATATTTGAACAGTTTTTAAACAATTTATGTCCAGAAAAGAAAACGCTTGTATGAACACAATAAAAAAATGAATGAAAACTTAATTGCAGTACCTTGTCAATTGTCTAATGACATTTGTATAAAAGAGGGATTGCCACCCAAATACACAATAAATATATATATATATATATATATATATATATATATATATAAAGTAAGAACAGTAAGATATATAATCTGGTGTTCTTAAAGATATTTTTATTTTTACAAAATAGTGCTCAATGTAAATTTACAGAGCATTAATATTATAAATTAATTGATTTAAAATATGGTTTTTCCATTACACAGTTCTAACCATGTTTCAAAATTCGCTTGAGGATGAAATGGAACTAATGTCTTTAATTTAATTACAAAATTAAATTTGAAGCTTTTAGCTTCCATTTTTATATATATATATATATATATATATATAAAGCATGAATATATTTAATGTATATTTCCTATGAACTCTTTCATAGAATTTTTCTTTTCTTCTACTGAAGTAGGACTCTATCCATACATCTAGCCAGAATTTATTCCCATACAGCAGTCTTACTTTCTTGATGCTTATTTTTTTTTTAAATCTTTTATTTTTTTTTCCTCTTTTCTTTTCATTTTCATCTTTTGTCTTTATACTTTTTACTTAGAAATTCTTTTTTTCTTTGTAAAACGAAAGTTTTAGCTGCCTCTTGTAAAAATGAAGAAATTTAAATTAAAAAAATATATATCATATGCCAAAAAAGAAATAAGTACCAAAACAAAAGTTGCTCTTTTTAAACATAGTGAAAATTTATGAAAAAAAAAAAAAAAAAAAACAACCTGCAGACAAAATGTAAAAAAAAAAAAAAGAAAGATCTACACTAAAAAAAGTAAAAAAGTCTATACTAGACATGAATTAAATTGAACTGGATTTCTGAAACAATCACTATATAAAACATGTTACATTCAATCAGAATTGATTGTTGATCTGTTGCAGAAGTTCTCAATCAGCTTTTCTGGTATAGTCCAATGGGTAAAACAATACTCCTTTTTTTTAAAGGCTTTAGTTTTATCAATAGTGCACGGTGCAATAATAATGCTTTGTTGTGTTACTTAAATTGACTGGTTCACTTACAAAAGTATTTTTTAACATTTTTGTAAATAGTATTCATTAAAATTTTCTGAAGCCATTCATCATAATTAAAAATGTTTCTTTTATAATTTTAAAAGTGCAGGGATCTTCTGTTCATAATATAAATTTAGTGTCCAATTGATTCCTGACTTTTACCAATTTTATTTAAGTTTGCAACTGTGCTTATATCATTAATAAATACATATTATTACAAATTAAGAAAAAGGGCAACATCAGCAGTGCTTACTAACAACCATATATTCTGTTGTTTGACAATGGTTAGTTCTTTCTTTCTGGTTTTCATACCTTGAAGTCCATGCAGATTTCTTTCTGTTTGTCCACAAAATGGTGTCATCACATACCATAAATTTATGAGGTAATTATTATTAAGGCAGTAATTAGATTATATTAAAATAATTATACAATAAAATGCTTATAGAATAAGAATGAAATTTATGGCAAAGTCAAATAACAGAGTTTCTAGAATTAAATAATGTTTGTTGAACATTTATCTCTGGGGATAACATATTGCAATTTTCAGTCTGGGACTTAGAAAATGTCTGTTTATATATTTTAATTTCCTGTGACATTTTTCTGAATCTATATTTTTTCACTTGTTGAGATTGAATTAATTTCATCAAAGATTAATGGACATTTTAATCTTTATGTGTATCGTTTTGGTCACAAATAAACAGTGAATTACATTTGCTAATATTTTTCATATACTTCCACAATAAAAACAGTTTCATAATGTCGTATATTTTATTAGTAGATGATTTCTCATATAAATTTCTCATTTCTCATATATGCTGGATTCTCCCATCGTTTATTGATGTATGAGGGTCAAGCAACTCAGATCCTAGGATCAGACAGCTATACACCAGCACATATGGTTTGATTAAAGTGGTGATGGCTCTGCACAGATCTAACCACACATTTTGAAGAGCCAAATACAGAGACCTGGTCCCCAAATAACCCTCTGCAGGTTTTGAATTCAGAATTATACTTCTCCTAGACCGGTTGACATCCAAGGCTATAAGATCTGACCTGCTATTTATCCATAGCTGGGGGGAGAAGAAGAGGATTCATACCTTTCCCAAGGGTAGTAAGTGAATATAATGGATTTGATTGGAATTCAAACACGGCTCTTCAATTCCTCAATCTGAAACACTATCTATTACTCTACTGTGTCTCCTATATTATATATATATATATATATATATATATATATATTCACACACACACACACACAATGAATATGTTGATTCAAATGAGTAAATGGGAAAATTCCTCTATTATATGATTCATTCTTCGATAGGACTTCTTCAGACTAATAATTAATGGCATGGAAGAGAGAAATTCAACTGGTGATTAGAATTTTACATCAAGAAATGCTGATGGTACAAGGAGGTTTAACTTTCAAATTAAATTTTTACATTTTTGGTTAAATATGAAATTTTTTGATATACAACTTTAACTGCCATTTGTTTTATGTCTTCCCTTCCTATATATATATATATATATATATATATATATATATATATATCCATTTTGAGAAATGGATTAAATCTGACAGAAATTTAAATTTATTTGTTTAAATGCTATTTTAAATGGATACATATATGTGAGTAGAAGCTCTGTTTTTATTTATTTATTAAACAGTATATTTATTTATTTACATCTTCTGGCCTGAATATTTGAGAAATTGATTGCTTGATCAAATCATTATTAATTTAAAGTCCTTGCAAGTAACAAAATCTGCAACATAAAAGTGTGCTTAACCATTTTGTCATTTAAATTACCTGATCTAATACATAGATATTTATATGATAATAAATATATTTAGTAAGTATATGTGTTTGAATAGACATCAGAAAATTTTCAGTGAAATTGACACCTATGAGACAGGGCATTTGAAAGTTTTATTAACGATAACAAGCCTCTTGGTAGGACATAAGCTAGTGTTCCCTTCTACTTGTACAGAAAACTGTCTTGGAGATAAGCATATTTTAACTGGCCAGCCACAAGAGACAAACAAAGCCCAAGGATCCTGTTTAAAGAATTCATTTCTTTTGTTGAAACTTTTTAAAACATATCTATGCTAATTTCATAGAATTTTTAATCCACCATTATTTGAAATGTACACATTTTTTTAATACACGCACATGCATATATCTGCAGAGAAAGATGAAGAGACATTACCCAAAAGTTTTGAAAGCAGGAAGCAAAAAATAGATTTCTCTAAAAAGAAAAATTAATAGAGTTAATTCTTTATTTCTTGGATGATTGAGTTTAAGAAAGGCATGTCTGGGGAGACATGGCATGTGCTAGATAATTTCATAGATGAACAGAGTTATCAATTTGATGGCACATATATATATATATAAATGGATATTGAAGTCAACAGCCAGAGGTGACAGTCTGTTTCATGCTAAACACAATCATCAGGCCATGTGTGTTGTGTTCTTGCTTGACTATTTATAAATACAGGTCACTGATGCATTGTGGGTAGTCTATTGTATTATGGTTATTTTGGTAGCTGGTAACAGTAGTGTTTTGAATTATTTTAAGGGCTATTGAGTGGGAATAATTGTTGATCCTAATGTTGTTTTGGGGCTATGTATGGTGTTGACTTCACTGCACACTTTTATATTTACATACACTCTCTACCTGATATTGAACACTTTAATCCATTAATATAGCATACCTTAAATCCATATTTCACCATATATATATATATATATATATATATATATATATATATATATATATATGAGAGAGAGAGTGTTTCTACTCACTGTATGAATTCTATATATAGGCCCTTGAAATATAGAGATTTAGAAGGAAAGCAGCTTTTACTGGGTGATTTTCTTTTAGAATTTTTATAATCTTTATTTTGAGTTTATTTATTTTAATTTAATTTTCTTGTTATTTATAGTTTATTAATTTTATTTATTTCATTTATTGAATTACTTTTTCTGTATAATTTCTACAGTTCTAAGTTATGTTTTTTTAACTAAACTTTATTGAATTTAGGTTACAGATTATTGTTAAGTCTTTTGAGCTGAGATGTGGTTGTACATAGTATAGTAGAAATTTGTTTTCACTTCTGCAATTGAAAATGAGCTCTGATCTTTTACTTAGGAGTTTGTATTCCTTTGGAAATGTGATTATTACTGTATTCTAGAAAATGTTTACATGTTTTGAAGTGTTCTCATAAACTTGTGCTGTTTTGCTTATTTTCAATGTTATATTTGATTTTTTTTAATATTTCTTTTACGATAGTTCACAATATACAAGGCCTGAAAGCCACTCAAAGTAGCAGGTTACAGAGTGAATTGAGTGATATGAAATAGGGAAATAGCAAGTGAGATTTTACAAGAATATGGGAGATAACGTTTGAATAATTTTGAAGAGGTTAAGACTGTAGTGTTCAAGAAAGCATCATGAGTCTGTTTCACTAATTTTCAATAGTAGCTCTTGAATTATATGTTACAATATTTGGGCTGGAAGATTAAAAATTTCAGAGTCTAAAATATACAAATTATTTAGACTGTAATTAAAGGAAGACTATTAGGCATAAGACAATTGATTATAAAATATTCTGCCCTTAATTTATTCCTTTCTCCCTTACCAGACTTGCTAGTGTTCAAAATGGTTCAGGCAGTCTTGTAGGGCAAGATTTATTCTCTACTCTGTAGCCTCTTTCTCCACAGACCTTGTTGTATGCCTAGTGTTCCTATTTCTTTAACAAATGTGCAGATGAGCTCTATTTTTCAAATTTTTATTGCTAGGACAAGCAATGCTACTTACATATAGTTAAATCACCATCATTTCCTCCATATGCCAATTGTTAGTTACATCCAGACAGTTTTTTCTCAAGAAAAGAAGAGACCACAGCATGGATGTTTTCTGATCTCTACAATCATAACCCCTACAAGTGAAGGCTTAAATTTTATCTATCCTCATGGTTTTCATTTCCTACCACCAACACTTGCATTCATATCACCCACCTCATTCACTATAACCATCGTAACAGTAACCCTCTATCTTGAGTGGCTCTCAACCCTTGTGTTGGGTGAATATTAGTATGAA
Source organism: Acanthosepion lycidas (assembly GCA_963932145.1). Taxonomy (NCBI): domain Eukaryota; kingdom Metazoa; phylum Mollusca; class Cephalopoda; order Sepiida; family Sepiidae; genus Acanthosepion; species Acanthosepion lycidas. The sequence goes on from OZ010571.1 coordinate 19,273,065, forward strand.
AAAATATTTAAGAGCTAAACTTTCTGCAGATGTCATAATTTTCTTTCTGTAGTTTTTTAAATCTGAGATATATTTTTTTTTTAGTTTCTGTGGAGAAAAAAAAAACTTTTGAAAACGCAATAACTTCAATGACTGTTAACAAAAATGAAACTGAATAAAAAAGACAACAGCACATGATTCTGATATTCTTTGACAATTGCCAAAGATGCAATCAGGTTAAAAGTTAGCAAAAGGGGGCCAGAGAGTTTGCTGGTTGTGGGTGTTGTTAGTTCACAAAGCAACCAAAAAACAAAAAAATGAAAGAAAAGTGAACCACTGTTGACAAGTTTGAATGAAAAGTTACAAAGAAAGAAAAAAAAATTGATCTTTTTTTTTTTTTCTTTTCTCTTATTTTATTTTTACTGTGGACAATCTTCTTCCAACATATCAACCACTAATACAAATACCCTTCACTTTCTGTATCTTTCTCTCTCTCTCTCTCCTTCAAAAGAAAAATCAATTTAAAGAAGAAAAGTAAACAAGCAAATAAACAATATTTAAGTTTGAGGAAAAAAAAAAGAAACTGAAAAACCCCCCAAAAATGAAATAAGAAAATCCGAGCATAAAATGACAGTTTTGTTCACAAGTAAAGTGTTTGCCATAATACAATAAGTGCCACACAAGTTTAGTAATGTGGAAGTTTGACTGATATTACATGCCAGAAGCATTTTGGCTTTGGTCTTGTATTGGAATCTCTATTGTAATGGATAAGTGAGTTGGCTGGTAAGGTGGAAGTATTTTGAACAGAGAAAGGAAGTACTTGTAAATTGATAATGACAGGCACACATAGCAAGGACATTGGGTGAGAAAAGAGAAAGGGATGGAAAAATGACTTTGAAAAACTAAATAAAATTACTTTGGCCATGAAAAAATATTTCTCTCTTTTTGGTTAGTGTTGGTTCATTCATTTTTCAACAAAGTCATCAGTAATTGGGAAAAAAATGATAAAAAGTTTTGAAGATGTTTTTTTTTTCCCTTTTTACACAGCCTCCAAAAATAAAGAAGTGTACAGTTCTTAACAAGATATAAGCGCATTTTTTTATTCCAGATTTTTAATTAAATTTCCTATTACACGGTTGTGAATTTTTCATAGATTGCATTTGTTTGCACACTTTCTGAAATAAATCAAGTGAAATTATTCAAAAGAGGTTTTTATTTGTTTATAGTTTTTAATAAATTTTATATTAAAGAATTAATGCTCATTTTATAATTATCAGGAATAATATTTTGTCTAGATTGGTTTGCTGTTAGAGAAAAATATACAAGATATTAAAAATATGTACAAGTCTGTGACCTTTTTATGATGAAAAAGGATTACATTATATATTGGAAGAAGTACACAATTTTATTATGGCTTTAAAAATTGAAATTTTAAAAAGTATATACAGGGAATGGCAAATGTGATATCCTTTCTAATTTATTAATTTTTGTTTAACAAAAATAAATTGCTGTTGTTTAAAATGGCTTAAGATTAACTATGGCTTATGTGTTTACGAATAGTTAAATCTTGATTTTGAGGTGGAGAGGATAACATGGCCATCACACCTAACACCAGTAGACATTTTCTTGTCCAGTTTACTGAAAGATCTTGTTTACAGTCTTAAGCCAAAAACAATTCCTGAATTTCTGATAAATTTTCTGAAATTAATGTAGAAATGTTTGTAGAACTGTTGCTGATAGGGTTCAGTATTGTATTGAAGATGAAGGGGAGCATTTGTAATATGTTAAATAGTTTGTGAATCGTAACTAATCATGTTATTTTGATGTAACAGTACTTACAAATTTTCTTAAACTTCTGTAATTTATTCTTGTTTAATAAATAAAGAAATGTGTTACTTTTGTTGCACCCTATATATGTGTGTGTGTGTAACTTATATTAAAACAAAAGAAGCCAGAGCAACTCAAAATAATTCCTTTTAAATGGCAAATTGAAAAACAAAGAAAAAAGAAGGAAAAAGGTAACTGGTTAATCTTCCAATATTTTTTATTATATTTGTTCTAATATAATTTGGATACATACTTTTTTAAAAATGTCCATTTTTAAAGTAGTCATTATCCTTAAATTCACTCTTTATAAATTATTTTAACATCTATTATTTACAAAAAGGAATTATTTTTTGCTTTTAAATATTTTACTGACATGAAAATAATGAAATAAATAAATGATTGTTCTATCATTAGAATGTCAATAGTTATTTCACTTAAAAAAAATCCTTTTTTTTAGTTCAACATGTATGAATGTGTGATTAGCATAATTGTTAATGTTTTGGAAAGAGAAATTTGTGAGCCATGTTCAAATTCCAGCTGACTTCATTTTATTCACTTTTGCATAAATGCTTTTTGGAAAGCTATAATCCATATCTTCTCCCCTCATCTATGGGTTAAATAACAGAGTTAAGTGGGTTCTCTTGTCCTGAGGTGGCAACCAGTCTAGGAAGAAAAACTCAAAACCAATCTGAAGCATGACATTTCCAACAGGTTAGATTGCCTTAGACACATTACTTCTACTATGACTAAGGTTTGATGAGGTCAAATTGGCAGCTGGTCTCAGAAATGACATTCAATCTGTTATTAAATGGAGCAAGGAGTGGCTTTAAAATTTTGACACCCCTCAGAAATCAAACTGCTCTCTTTTAATCATCTGTGAGAACCTTTTTTGTCTTCTATCAGCATGGCTGATGCTAACCTTCAGGTGACTGATTCATTGCACCTTCTTGGACTAACATTTTCAGCTGACATGAAGTGGAACGAGTCTGTTGAATCAATTTTTAAATCTTCTGCTAAGAAAGTTGGTACACTATGTCATGCTGGACAATTTTTGTTGCCACAATCTATCTTACATATAAGTCTGCCATTCTCCCTTACTTTGAATATTGCTGCCACATCTGGTCTGGTGTTCCTGCTATATATTTAGAGATTTTTGATAATAGCTAAAGAATCTATGTTATTGGCCCTGATCTGGCATCTTGTCTTCAGTCCCTTTTCCAACACCATAATGTAGGTTTCTGGTGCCATTTCTAGAAATACATTCATAGTAATTGTTCTGATGAACTTTTCTCTATAGTACCTCTAGGAATTTAAGCCCAGTACTAGATTGGCAGAAAGATCTCATCATTTTACAGTTGAATTGGCCATGCTAACAGTTTCTTCTATCATACTTCTTGCTTGTGGAACTCTCTTCTGGTTTCTTGTTTGACAGTCAACTCTTCTCTTCAAAAATTTAAATTCAATGTCAATTGTTATCTTCTGTCTTAACACTTGTTCTTTTATTGTCCTCCCTTCTTAATAGTATTTTTTCTCATATTCTCTAATACTCAGTAACCCTCTTGAATATTTGTGGCTTTATTGCCTTGCTTGGGTGAAATGATTTTAAAAAAAAACTGAGTTATGGGAATTATTTTTTTATATGCTGTAAGTATATTTGGATTACTCACATTATTTTATATTCTATTGCAATCCTGTTATTTATTTTTGTTTATTCTGCAAATTAGTTCATTTTGGTAGTATCTAGGTTCAATACCAACAACTACAATGCATCATTTTGGCTACTCAGAAGTTATGTATTAATAAACAAAATTAAACTTTTAATATATAAATGGGTAAGTCTCTCGAAAGTTGTTAATAGATACTGTCTGGATAGGAATTTTAGGCCATATTTTGAACTGATTTTTTAGTATTTTTATAATCAATTTCAAATCTTTTATGAATCTTTAAAATATTGATATTTCCTGCTAAAGGCTCCTTCTACAATCTGTAATGTTTCAGCTTTAAATAACCCATAAAGAATGGATAAACCTTAAAAGGCAACAACTCACTTGGTATTATTTAGTACTGCTCAGTTAATTCTCACTTTGTTTTCACTGATTCCAAGTACACACTGCCCAGGCCAGTGATTAAACTCACAATTACCAAATTTATAAAATAATGCTTTAATCCACTAGGCTACTGTTCCATAGTAATATAATGTAATAATGTAAATAATGTTAACTCCTCAGAGCAGACGTTCAGGAAAAAAAAAAACCTTTTCATATTATTGATTCATTGTATCATGAGCGAGCATAAATAGAAAGAAAATCTTGAGTAAAAATCTTTTCTTTATTTTAAATAAATGAATAAAGACAAAAGGAAAACTTATCTTGGGTATGTGTTTTGTCCTCTGAGGGACTTTATCAAGGCAAATAAATATCAAACAGAATTATTACTTATATAAATAGGTTTTTATTATTATTAATACTTTACCATGTTACCAAAAAATGATGACTGTGTTTAATTAATTTTGCAGTTGATTTGTTTTTTTTAATCATTTATCCCCAAGCAAGGCAATAAAAGCCACTAGCAACTGAAGGGTTACTGAGAACCAGAGAACAATAAAATCACAGGATTCGTGAAGAGGGATGATCATGATTGAAATTGCATTTAAAATTTTGAAGGTCATAGTTGACAGGATATCCAGAAGAGATTCACAAGCAAAAAGTGTTGAAGAAGAAACAATAAACAAAGAACTTACAGTTACAACTAGCAATTTTTACATTGAAATTATGACACCTAACTACCAATGTAGCACTGTGCTTAAATTCATGAAATAGCAGTACCAAAAAGAAAAAATAAATCAGAACAACTACCATGAAAATATTTATAGGAAAGACACAGGGAAGGTATGAACCAGCAGTGGGGAAGTGACTGAAGCTGAGATTCCAGGTCAGGACTGATAATTTTGCACATTCTTTTTTGGATTTTATCAGTAATCTGTAAATATGTGACAGAAGCATCAGACCAAATGTGATAGCAATATTCAATTCATGGATGAATGGTAGACTAATAAAGATGTAAGACAGATTATGGCAGGAAAAATTGTCTAGTATAACACAATGAACTAACTTTTCTAGCAGCAGACCTAGCAAATGATTTCTGTTGCTCTCTGTTTTCTTATTTATGCTATGAATATTAAAGCAAGCAAATAACATATTTACCAAATATTTTATCAAGATGGCTAACAAGTTTCAACTGAGCTGATGGTTTTAAGTGGAAAAAGGCATGAACTATTATATACTTGGCACACATCCAGTACATTTGATAAATAGAATTTGCCAAGGTGAGACTTTCAGAGATTTTTAGTTGGATAGCAAAATTAAATAATCAGTTACATCAACATATCAAAAAAATTTTACTCACCCACATATATTATTTGCTTTTTAGAATTTAAACAATTTGACAAAAGTAAATATTGTGTTAAATTCTAGTTGATAATGTGAATTGCTTTTGTGTGTTAGGAAAAAATTATATTTTTGTACAAATTCAATTTGATTTTAAATCTAGAATTCCTTTACATTATTCCATAGAAGAAGATGTTACCAGCAAGTTTGCTGAATTGTAGGCTTTCTGACTGAGTTTTCTTCTCTTAGACAAGTTAGTCAGTTATCTGCCATGCGTAATACATGCTTAGGTGATCATGTATCTTTTAATCCATGACATGTTTTTTTTTTCTTAAAAACAAAAAAAAATGTCTGTATGAAATATGGAAAAATATTTACTTGAGTAGAAATTCTATGTTAACAAAGGAGGGGAAATATATGCTGGGCAAATCTGAAATCATTTCATCATGAGAATATACATTTTTATTATAGAGTGAAAAATATCTTGTAAAATATTTCACCCAATGATGTACATATCTGTATTAATATTTTTCATTTCTTTGCATTCTACCTCCTGCTTTTCAATCTGTTTTTCATGAATGGCCTGTTCAGATAATCAGAAGAAATTCAGTAATAGGCCAACAGACAGACGAACAGGCATCTAGATAAATGGATAGATAGCCAATATTTACAAAGATTGATCTAAATATAGTACCAAAGATAAGTTAAATTTTTATCTTGAATGTATGGAGATAAGTCATCGAATAATTCCACATGCTGGCCTTGATTCCATCTTTATGATTGGCTTTGATTTTTATCTCTGAGTTTTTCAATCTATTTTTTGGGTTTGTTTCTCTTTATTAAGCAGACTTTTAATGTAGATTTGAATGAAAAATAATCAGAGAACATAATTTTGTTTGCATCTCATATATATATATATATATATATTACTTATAGTACATTTCTTCTAACATATTTATTTGAGCAATTTTCTGACACAACGTTTTATGCTAAAATCTATTAAAGGCTAAATAATCATAATATAATCATTTAAGGGATCTTTTTCTGTTAATTCACCCCAAATAATGTAAAGTTACTTATTGCCAATATTAATTCACCTCAAGAAATTCTAAATTCTAAATCAAAGTTTGTTTGTTTCTTTATTAAATTTTTAGCACTCTTGAAATTATAAATTTTAAATCAAAATTTGTTTAGCAAACTCCAACCCTCAAAATGAAAAATTACCAAAAATCAGTGAGTTATTCACATTTCGTATTGATAGATGATATTCAAGGTATTTACAAGGTTTTTTTTTTATTGTTTTGTTGTAGCATACCTATGGATAATAATGGTTATATTCCTCGTTCACATAAATACAGTAGTAAATACTGTATGTTGGTCTGCAGTTGGAGATTCATTGTGAAATTCACTTGACTGACTTCTAGTTGACTACTTCTTCTACATGCTGCAGGCGAATCTTATATGTGTTGTTCATGTCCTAAGTATTATCGTTCATTATCAACCTTCATGTGATTATTCTATTCAGTAACCTTCCCTAGGTTATAACAAATTTGAAAAAAAAAATCTGTTTTTGGCTTGTTTATTGAGGTGAATGCAAATCAAGACCACCCACACTTTGAAATAGTACACTCTAGTTACCCATATTTGGGTCGCTCGCAAAGGTCAACCCACCTAGAGTGCAATGGAAGGTACTCACTCTGGGAGAAATTGGTATGAATCTTAGGAAATATGAATTCTTTTTATTTTGGAATGAATTAACAGAAAAGATGCCATTTAAGAAATCCATTGGAGAGACATTGTCTCATTAAAATGAGCATTTAGCTGGAGACAATTTAATTCTGATTTATCAACAGTCTTGGCATTTCAAAGAAATAGAAGAATAGATTCCAAGAAAATAAATACATTTCATGAAAATTATAATTTTGTAAACTTCAAATTAAGTGAATATAAGCCAGTATTAAAAATTTCAAAAATGTTTTTTTTTTTTACAATGGTCTTCAATTGTATGAATTATTTAATCTCTTTTTAAAAGGTAGAGGTGAACACTGAGTCTTTAAATGAACATAAAATTGTTCTCAAGTAATTTTACTCACAACCTAATTAATTTGAGTACATTAAATTGTTTCTATTATCTTCAGTGTTTTATGAATGGTTCTTCATTGAATGACTCAGAAATTTTAACCATCTCTTTCTGATTGTATGCCTAATTTTAAAATTTATAAATATGAAACCCTGAATTTTTATCTAAATTTAAATTTGTTATTGAGTGATTTTACTCAAAACCAAATTCATTTGGAATTGTTAAATAGTGAAAAACTTGTGCAGAAATTGCTGATAAAAATTACTAAATTTGAAAATCTGATTCTAAATACTCTTTTGTCAAAATAAAAACAATACTACTTTGAAAATCTGTATCTAGATAGAATACAAGTTTAAACCATGTTTATACAGTGATTTATTTTTTCTATACCCATTTATTTATACATTTATTTATACAAGAAATTTTCAGACCATTAATTGAAGATATAGACAGTTTGGACATAAGAATCAACACTACATAGTAACTATCAAGTTCATACTTCAAATAATCTTCAAACCATAAACAGAAAATCCTTTAAGGCATGAAACTATTAGTCTAAAATTTAACTCTTTCTTACTAGTTCCATGATTAGGACATCCCATATTATTGAATTTGTGTATAATGTGGTATTTATACAAAATGATAAATTCAACAAATGAACCTTCTTTTATTATATATGCGCTTTTGTTATATCTTCTTTATTATTTTCTACCTTCTTTTTTTGTTTGTTTGCTTGAAACTACAATCAAATATTTGTTTGAAAATCATAAAATATTCAAGAAAGCATTATTTATTTCTTGATTATGTCAAATTATGTTTCTGTAATTATTTATTTATAGAGGAGAAATATTTTCTATCTATATTTCTGAGATCTGGTATTGTAATTATTTATATTATTTGGACTGTTGTCCTCATCTTTATTGTCATATTCAAAATGCTTTGGCTGCTGATTGGAATTTTGAACAGAACACTTTATTTTGTCCACTAGATTGTTCTAGTTCCGCATGCTAAACGTCTCCGTTATTTCTCTTTAACTCAAATATCCAAGTTTTTGTTCCCCCACTGCAGTAGCCAGGTATTGAGCTCAGAACCCTTTGGTTCAAGACACTGGATCCAACCAGTGCTTTTATGCACTGGGCTATGTCCTTGTGAAACAATGTAAATAATGTAGATAGAGAAATATTTTGGTGTTGAGAAAGAGAAAGAAGTTTAAAATATTGGATCTTATGTGGCTCATGTAAAACATGAATACAATCAGGTGATCCATACTGGCCACCAAAAGCTGATGAGTGTATATATATATATATATCTTACATAATAGAGAAATCAAAAAATTACCTCCTGAAAATACACTGTTTCAACTAATGGCTATATGTTAGCATTTTTGGCTCAAATAGTTGGGCATTATAAAGTTAGAAACTTAAAATTAAATATTTAAAAAAGGGGCAGCCATTAAAAATATGATAAGTTGTTGAACTAACCATTTTAAAAATCTTTAAATTTTTTTCGTAATATAAACTATTTAATTAAGATTCATAGTTAAATATTATTTGTGGGCATGTTTTTTAATTTTTAATGAAAAATTTCTAATAGATTTAAAAGGTTTTTAGAGGTATTTATTTTTTCAATTTCTTCTTAATATAAACTATCTAAATATGATTGATGGTTAATTTTATATTTTATATTTATTAGCTAGCATATTTTGGTAATTTTTAAAGAAAAAAAAAATTTGATTTTGTTATATTACTAATAATTTGTCTTTTAACTTTGTTTCTTTTTAACTTCCTTTTTTTTTTTTCGGTCATATTTTAATTTCCCTTCAATTGTTTTTCATAACCCAAACTTAGAATTTATATCTAGTTAAAATTTGTGTAAACCTTTTTCTATTTAAGCCAGACAACATCCACCTATCTTTATCATCACTAAGACGTTTTGTCTGGTTAATTGAATATCTTATATTTTCAGTAGCTGCCTCTTTTTTAGATATTTTTTTAAATATTTAATTTTAAGTTTCTAACTTTATATCAACCCACCATTAGAGTAGAAAAATGCTAACACATAAGCACAATGGGATACAACTGGCAGGAAGGCTTCTGATTGGGAGATTAGAAGTTTTGAGGAGCATGGAATCACTGTTGTTCTCAGGTCCACCCAGACACGAGGTGGTAGCACCTGTTAGGGTCCTAAAAGAAAATAGTGAAGCCGAAACACGTTAATTGAAATCGTTTTTTCTCATGAAGTAATTTTGGATTTCTCTATTATGTAATTTATATGTTCTGTAATAATAAATACATTGAGCTCTTTTTGTGGATCAGTTTTAATATTTTATATTATTAGGATTACCAACAGATTTATTACCTGGTCTATATATATATACATATATATATATATATATTTACATATATATATGTATATATATATATATGGCTATGGACTTTCCTAAAATAATGAAGTGATGAAGCAGGAAATATTTTTTTACAGAATAGATGGGTTACATAAATATTTGTATTAAAGTATTGAAAGGTGTTAAAAGAAATATTTCCTGACTTTTTTTCTTTGGCTATTTAGAAAACCTAATAAGAAAGTGAAAGAATTCACTTTGGTGTTGGCATCAATCATTTAAGGAACTTTTCTATGAATATTTGATGTATAGGTAAAGTTTTGATAGTTTGGAAAATAAATTGTAGCTTGGAGTGTAAAAACGAGAGAAGATGAAAGGTAAAGACAAGTGAAATGAAAGAGTGTTGTTTGTTTTAAGGTAAAAAGCTTGATGAATAAAATAGGAGAGTAAGCTTTTAAGCAGAAGGGTGTGAAAACAATTGGAAGGAATGCAAAAGAAGAAGTTTTATCATTCAGATATGTGGAAAGAATAAAAAAAAATATATGTAACATTTGTTAGAAAAGAGCAAAGCAGCATAAGAGAGTGGCTGAAAAAAAAGAGGCAATGAAAGAGAGTGAAGAAAGGAATTAATACAAATGAAGAAATAAATAAAAATTTTGGAAATATTGGAAAACGAAAAAAATAAGTTAGATGAAGGTAAACAGAGAATAGAGAGAGAAAGAGAGTTGGGGAAAGAAAGAAGAGAGATTGAGAAAAGAATGAAACAAAGAAAAGAGATGGAGAAACAAATGAAAGAAAGAAAGGACAAAGAATGAAATAAAGAAAGAAAGAAGAGAAATGGAGAAAGGAATGAAAGAAGGAGAAAGAAAGAAGAGAAATGGAGAAAGGAATGAAAGAATGAAGGAACAAAGAAAGAAAGAAATAAAGAAAGAAAGAAAGAAAGAAGAGAAATGGAGAAAGGAATGAAAGAATGAAGGAAGAAAGAAAGAAAGAAATAAATAAAGAAAGAAAGAAAGAAAGAAAGAAAGAAAGAAGAGAAATGGAGAAAGGAATGAAAGGGAGAAAGAAAGAAGAGTAATGGAGAAATAAATAAAAGAAAGAAGGGACAAAGAAAAGAAGTGGAGAAAGAAATGAAAGAGACAAAAAATAAAGAAAGAGAGAAGAGAAATAGAAAAAGAAAGAAGAGAAATGTAGAAAGGAATGAAAGAAAGAAGAGAAATGGAGAAATTGAAGAAGGAATGAAAGAAAGAAGAGGTAAAGAATGAAAGAAAGAAAAGAAATTGAGAAAGGAATGAAAAAAGGGAGAAAGAAAGAAGAGAAATGGGAAAAGAAAGAAGAGAAATAGAGAAAGGAATGAAAGAAAGAAGAGAGAAAGAAAGAAGGGAAATGGAGAGGTAAAGAAAGAAGAGATAAAGATTGAAAGAAAGCTAGAAAAGAAATGAAGAAAGGAATGAAAAAATGAAGAGGGCGGTAAGAAGGAGAGAGAGATAAAATTAATGAAAATAAAAAAATTGCAAAGGTACATAGAGAATCATAAATAGGTTAAAAAAAAAAGAGAATGAAAGAAAAAAACAAACAAAAGGTATATGATTAATAAAAAACAAAGAAAGAAAAATTCACATAATCATCATCATCATCCTAATGATGAGTTGTGGCCATCAGGTCACTGAGTAGCTGAGCACCTAGCAGATTCCTTCCATATATATGGATTGAAAAGCTAGAGAGGTATTCATATATGTGTAGCATGTCTTGGGCTGATAGATATGGAAGTACTTACTCATCTTAAAATTAAACCATAAGTGAAGTCCTCCAACCTTAAATCTTGTCTTGGTCATGGACAGGTGGGCATTGGTTCAGTTTGGGAAACCATTCACCCTGGCCATTAACTTCAGTCTAGGAAGCTCTCCACTCAACAATGGCTATGATATTCATTATAATATCTGTATATATAGCTATGGAGCCGGTCTATCCCATTGTGCTTATATGGTCATTGCCCTTACAAAATGATAAACTACAACTGGCAGGAAGGCTTCTGATTATGAGATTGGAAGTTTTGAGGAGCATGGAATCACTGTTGTTCTCAGGTCCACCCAGACACGAGGTGGTAGCACCTGTTAGGGTCCTAAAAGAAAATAGTGAACCCGAAACACAAATCAGCAGTATATTTTTATAGTTATTAGGTTGGTGCAAAAATAATGTCGTTTTATCACATAGTAACATATGGGAGAAAACGACATTATTTTTGCACCAACCTAATAAATGACCAACAATAAATTTTTATAGTAAAAATATCAGCAATACATTTTTACGGAAATTTATCAACAATATGATTATCAACAATACGTTTTGTAGTGAAATTACCAGCAATGCATTTTTATAAAAACAAAAATATCAACAATACATTTTATCATCTACAAACTATATATCTAAAAAACATACATTTACCTTAAAAGTATAACATTGTGTACATAATATCTGTGTTTGAAGGCTTAAAAATGCATACAAAATATTTAGATTTCAGCATTAAATAACCCATAGAGGTGTTGATATGCCACTAAACAAAACCAATCAACCAAGCTGTACAAGAAGGTATTGTTTTTATTAGGTTGGTGCAAAAATAATATCGTTTTTTGACGTAAAAAAATACGTCAAAAAAAGATATTATTTTTGCACCAACCTAATAGTTGCTCACCTGAAAAAGCATATTACTCTTAAAACAATTTTTCAGGAAATTAACCCGTGCTAGTGTTACAATAAGTTGACATTTTATAAAATCTTTCTCTTAAAACAGTTTTTCAAGAAATTCGGCTTCTATTTCTAGTAAACTTTCCAAATGTATTGTTTTTGGTAGTGTGTAAAATTCAGTCAGTTATGTACCATGCATGATACATGCTTAGGTGATCATGTATCAGGCAGATTTTTTTTTCCCACAGTAGTTTTTCATAGGGTTCAGAGCACAGAAAATGATATTTAAAACTTTCTGTTTTCAATTAATTTCAAGCTGCATTTGGTTGAATTCCTAGATGAAGAAATATGCAAGGATGGTTACATTCTCAAACTTCCCAAAGCCATCTGCTTGCCATTCTATTTTGACCATTAAACATGTTTGATACATTAACTTTTGGAAGATTCAAACCGCAGCCTATTAAGGCTGACATGATTTTATAAGCCATCTAAGATGTATCAATAAAACAGTTTCTGTCTTGATATTAGAGAACTTCAGCAGGTGGTGACTTTTGGGTGGGAAATGGAGCAAAGAATTCTTTCTTTGGATTTCTTATTAAAAAATGTTGTATAAAAAGAAAGAAGACATAATGAATCAATAAAAATATATTGTCAGTAGATGAATGAAAGAATAACTTAAGAGAGAGAAAAATGGTGGAATCAAGAAAGCAAATGAAGGAAACGTTAAAGGCAAAGATTTTGTAAGACAGGATAAACTGAAGCAAAATGAATGACAATTACAAGATAAAATTAATTCAATCAATGGGAAAAGAAAGAAAACAGGAGTGGGTGCTGAAAAGATTTCAGTACAAATAAAAAATAATTTCTCTAAATTCTGATCTTTGGTCATTTGGTCAAATATTGATTATTAGGATGAACTAAAAAATTTTCAACATATATAATACAAATTAATAACACATATTGAGGTGTGACAAATTATGAGAATTTAGTATATATTAAAGTGAACAAATTTTTTTGATAAAAATGGGCTTCATAAAGTGAAAGTAGTTAGTAAATTAATAATGGCTCAAATAGGTTACATTTACTGACTTCAAAATTTCATTTGCAAGATGGTCCATTACTCAAACTATAATTTATTGACATACTACACAAAATAATAATTAAATTAAAATCCTAGAAGCCCTTTATGTAAGAGAATTAAAACCCCAAATAAATAAAATGAGTATAGCAATAAATTCTTAAATGTTTGTAATAGCAAAGTTTGTATATATAGTGTAACCCGGATATAAGAGACTCGGATATAAGAGAGATTTTATCTGGTCCAAAATTAGAGCCTGTGTTAATGTATATAAATTAGACCAAACCCAGATATAAGAGAAACCCGGATATAAAAGAAACCCGGATATAAGAGATCTCTTCTCCGGTCCCGACAACTCTCTTATATCCGGATTACACTGTATATATATATATATATATATATATATAAAGAAATACAAAAGTTGCCTCCCTTTCATGAAAAAAACCTTGTGAATTTAAAATTTATATAGAACTAAAAAAAACACAATAAAAAAAACTGTGAAAATGTTTTGGATTTACAGAAATACGTATACATATACACAGAGAATTCAACCTCCTTAAGATGGTCTCAGATGAGACTGAAAGTACTAAGGAAAATAAAGATTATTTGAAAGAAAATTTTAGGTACTTTTCTTAATCAATTTTCTACAGTTACCAAGAATTTAATTCATGGACTTGAAAGGATTAAAACAAAAATAAACAGACATAGTATGTCTAAATTATTTAAACAAACCTGATTTAATGAAAACACACACTTACACACACACATATATATATGTATGCATATATGTATGTATGTATGCATATATGTATGTATGTATGCATATATGTATATGTATGTATGCATATATGTATATGTATGTATGCATATATGTATATGTATGTATGCATATATGTATATGTATGTATGCATATATGTATATGTATGTATGCATATGTATATATGTATATATGCATATATATATATGTATGCATATATATATATGTATGCATATATATGTATGTATATATGCATATATATATGTATATATATATATGTATGCATATATATATATGTATGCATATATATGTATGCATATATATGTATGTATGTATGCATATATATATATGTATGTATATATATATATATATATGTATATATATATGTATGTATGTATATATATATGCATGCATATATGTATGTATGCATATATATGTATGTATGCATATGTATGCATATGTATGTATGCATATGTATGCATATATGTATGTATGTATGCATATATATATATATGTATGTATGCATATATATATATATATATGTATGCATGTATGTATGCATATATATGTATGTATGTATGCATGTATGTATTCATATATATATATGTATGTATGTATGCATGTATGTATTCATATATATATATGTATGTATGTATGCATATATATATATGTATGTATGCATATATATATATATATTATACATGAAACATACATTACTTGCTATATGTATTTGAATAAACATACCTTTCTTTTCCTTTTAATCACTTGATTTTGAGAATTAAAGATAGGAAAATTATGAAACAAAAATCCAAGTAGATTGCAATCAACATAACAAGCCATTTAGTTTTTTTTGGGAAAATCTTTTTAATAGGATTAATTTGTTAAAAAAAATGTTTTTTTCATTATCCTTCTAAAATTTTCTTCCAAATCAATCAAGGAGTTTGAAAAGGAAAAGCTGAATTTGCTCTTTGGATGAGTCAATAATCTATTAATTTAATTTGGATCCCCCTAACTGCACAAAATCCTTAATAGCCCCTGCAGTATTAGACTATAAAAACAGATTGTGTTTTTGTTGAAATTCATTTCAGCTTTCCTATAGAATATATTGCTCATAAGTATTTGAACAACCAGAAGTTTTGCATGAAACATTTCTGTTTACAAAATATATGAGATGCGTTAAGATTACCTGCCATATACCAAAAAAATAATGATGAGAGAGAAGTTGGAAGAATGTAAAAGAAGGTTTTATTTTATACTAAGAGAACATGCTTACAAATTTGTTACATACCTTCTCCCAAACCCTGAAAAGGAAATCTAGTGAATATTACAAAAGTCTGTCTTTACTCAGAAATCCAGCATATCATGCTGCAAGAAGCAGTCTAGAAAGCATCTGCTTTTCATGGGATCTATCCCAAAACTGTTTGATATTCAGACTAGCTCACCCTTGATTAACTCAAATGAATGGCCAAATGCTGGGCATACTAATTTGGAAAGAGAAAAGAAAGTTACATGGAGTACTGCTGCCATATATGTGCAGGTGTTGACTAATCTTTTTTTCCAACTATGACATAATTCAAAAGTGTTTGTCTGGCCTTGTAAGTGATGAATTGTTTTCCACTCTACAGCCCTTTCCCACAGATGCTACTATGTCATTCAAAAATGTTTTGATAACTCAGCCACAAAGGATGTTACCAGTCAAGAATGGTGCATTTAAGCATAAATCCTTTTTGTCATAGTCTTAAAAGTTCATATCTGCTCAGTTTTGTATCCAAATGTAAACAAAGCAATTTCTAATGAAGTAATGGATATTTTTGATTGGTGACACCCTTTGTGTTCAAGTTGATCTAAAGTAAGTTGGATCTAACAAATGGTTTCTCTTGCAAAGAGGGATGCAGGTTTGAATTCTGTTAGAAAGCAGATATTTCTCTTTAATAAGATTTTGCAAATATTATACCGGTAGACAAAAATAAATATACTGTTAAAAATAAATAGAATGTCTATTCAAATATGGTATCCACTAAAAATAACATTTAAAGTGATAAATATCTGTCGGATTAATAAATAAAAAAATTATGTCTTTAGAAATTGCTTTGTTTACATTTGGATATTAAACTGAGTTGATATGAACATTCAAGACTATATGATGAGAAGGATTTATAATTAAATGCACTATTCAGCCTTGCTTGAACAGTGAAACCCATCATGACTGAGTTGTTCTAAAGTACTTCAAATGTAATGACAGTTTCTCCTGCAAAGGTGAACACAGGTTCAAATCCTGCAAAAGGTACATATTTTTCTTTAATAAGATTTCTCTAATATTCAGATCTGGAGACAAAAATAAATATACTTTGTAAAATAAATAAAGCATCTACTCAAATATGGGTCTATCCACAAAAAATAATATTAATTTGATAAAATTTATTAGATTAATAAATTCCATAACTTTTTTTTATTAACTTTTGTCATATAAACAAATTAGATGTTTTATATAATTGGTTAACAAAATTCATATTAATTTTATATTATGTATTTTCATGTCTTTTTTTTCTGTACACCTTCAATATATACATTTTCAATATATGCATTTTATATACCTTTTAAAGTTATAAAAAGTATGTGAAAATATATTATATAAAATATGTTATAAAAAATGTAATAATATGAAGTTATATAAATATAAAAAGGTTTATATACCTTATAAAATTAGAATGTTTCACTATATACATTCTATACACACTCAATATTTCAGTTTAATCTATAAAAATGATGTCACCTGGAAATTGGTTCCATCAAATGAGGAATTAGCCAAAAACAGTTACATAAATATATAAAAATGTAATCATTGATAATGAATGTAACAACATTAGAAAGTACTCTGGGTGAGGGACAGAAAATAAAATGAACTTTGGTAAATTTACCAATTATATAAAACAACTATTTCTGAAATTTGAAAAATTTGTTAGACATAACTTATCTATATTTTTTAACTAAACACACATACAAACACAAGCAGACACATATAAGAGAGTGCGATAAATATAAGATCACCAGAATTTTTAAGGTGTGACAAGCTGATTATTCTTAAAAGAGGTGTTAAAAATTTTGCAAGGGTTTTTGCTAATTTGTGAGGGGCACTGCCAAGACAAGAGATAATTATAGTGGTTTGTGTTTTAATCACAAATTAGCAAAAGTTCTAGCAAATATTTTCACACTTCTTTTAGCAACAATCAGCTTTTCACACCTTATAATTTCAGTCGGTCTCATCAACAAATTGCAAAACATAAATATGAGAAAAAAAATCCCAATGTTATTTGTCTATTCTTATGTATTAAAGAATGCTCTATTTTAAATACATTTAAGAGCTTCTTTTAATAGGTACATAAAGCACCAATCTGTGTGTATATTTGTGTGTGTTTGGCTGAATATGCTTGCCAAATGCAGGACGGCAAAGTAACTTTATGAGTCACATAGACAACCTGCTAACAGATTATGCTCAATTTGTTATTGTGGAACCACTTACCTGAGTTGTTTGCAGCAAAGTCTTCAACATCCACACATGAGAAATTTGAAAACCCATAACGAACATTGACCTGAGAGACCTAATCATCAAGCCAGAAACCTGAATTTAATTTGCAGTCTTTGTGGCAAACTCTGTAGATCTCTCACCAACTTCAGGAGTCACTATCAATCTAATGTTTGTTGAAACATTCATTTATAAGTAAACCTGTCAGTGATTGTCATGGTCATCTAATGCGTGGACAGTCATCATATATATATATATATGTATGTATGTGTGTGTGTGTGTATGTGGACAAGCTGCATTTCAGATGTTTTTGAGAATTTCTCAAGAGAGACATGTATGTTAAAATGATCAAGAAACCTATGAAATGATCAGAACTAATAACAGATTAATATTTTGAGAATGTAGAGGAGATGGAAGAGGCTGCAAAACACTGTCCACCTTCAGCTTGGAGGGATATGAGGAGGCTATCAAGAAGTGGCTGGAGAGTGCTACAAAAAGAGAATTGAAGTCAGAGAGTCCTACATTGAAGGAGATTAAACTTTTGTATTGTTCAGAAATAAATAAATGTCTCTCCTGAAATTTTCTCAAAACTTCTGGAGTGTACCCCGTATGTAAACTCATATAATATATTTTTATATATTGTTGTGGGGTTATGCTGTTTATGTTTTAGGTGGAAAACATATATCTCCTAGTATATTTAACCCACAACAAAAATGGCAAACTCGGAAAGTGAGTCCAGGTAATAATATGTATAGTAACAACAATATATATATATATATATATATATATATATATATATATAACACTCTCTTCATGATGTATAATATATATATATATATAATATGTATTAACAAAACTAAGGTATACATAGACAATAGACTATTTTTGAATGTTATAAAATAATGAATATGAATAAAGAAAACATTTAAACTAATTAAGGTGTTTGTTTAGAAGTGTAGCAAGTGTGTGTATATATGCATGTGTGTAAGATTTCAAAAGTCACCAGAAGACTAAGGGATGCAAACATACCTCAGTGGCATTGTTCTTATCTACATGTGACCTACATCTGAAAGCTAGAGGAAAAAAAAAATGGAAAGAGATGATGACAGAGAATGTCACTGCCTATTTATAGGATTAAGGACATCCTCCCAGCTCCATTTTTTTTTGGTAAAGTAAGATGGGTAGCTTCACAATATCCGTATTGATAGCATTCATTTTCTATGTGCTGTGTTCCTTTAGGATGTTGGTAATCCTAGCTCTCCACAGTGTCCTGTCCTTTGTAGTGCTTAATAAATTTTTGATATCTCTCAGAAACATTTCCTTCTTTATTTAAGCTTTTTAGGTTAGTTATGCATCATTTTCCTCTGTGTGTCAAATTTTCCAAGCCCTATTTCCTCTTTATGTACCCTGTGAATTTCAAATCTCTCTTCCTGATGTTAAGTATGTTTCCTTTTTGTTTCCATTTTCTCTAAAACTTTGTCAACACTTCAATTTCTTCTTTATTTGTAATTTTTATTATTTTATTAATTGTTGCCTTCAATTTTATTGCAACCTTATTCATTTATAATTTTTATTGATTGTTTTATTATTTATACCAATATAACCATGTAAAATCTAAAAATACACAAGGAAGATATAAATTATGAACATACATCTTGACTGGTTAAATTTAGATGTTTTTCTTTTTTTAATCATTTCATTTTGAGCAAGGCAATAAAGCCACTAATATGCAAGGGGGTTACTGAGTGAAAAATATGAGAAAAAGAAAAACCT
Organism: Acanthosepion lycidas; assembly: GCA_963932145.1. Lineage (NCBI taxonomy): Eukaryota > Metazoa > Mollusca > Cephalopoda > Sepiida > Sepiidae > Acanthosepion > Acanthosepion lycidas. The sequence goes on from OZ010571.1 coordinate 19,292,495, forward strand.
TAAGGAGTAAGAACAATAAAAGGACAGGAATTAAGAAAACAGAAGATAACAATTGACATTACGTTTAGATATTTGAAGATCAGAATTGATTGGAAATTAAAAGATCAAAAGAGATTTTTAGAAATTTTTAGCATAGAAATTATGGTTACATCTAGCCATCTCAACTGTAAAATGATGAGACCTAGCTGCCAATCTAGTATTGTGCTTAAATTCATTAAGTCTAGATACCAAAGTGGAAAGCTCATCAGAAAAATCTCCATGAAAATAATTATTTAAAAGGCACAGGGAAGTTACACTATGGTGGGAGGAAAAATAATTGAAGCTTACATGCCAGGTCAGTACCAATAACATTACAGATTCTTCTTTGTATTTTATCAAGTATATCTAGATCCTTAGCAGAAGCACCCGACATGATGTGATAGCAATATTCAATACATGAACGATTGTGGACTATAAACATATATACATGTATAGAATAGATTCTGATAAAAAAAAATTGTCTAGGATGACACAGTGAACCAACTTTCCTAGCAGAAGACCTAACAATTGATTGAATATAATCTTCCCACTTCATGCCAGTAGAAAATGTTAGCCAGAGAAGTTGCAATTAGTCACTCTCCAGGAGGTTAGCATTAGTCATGCGATGGAAGCTAAAAAAGATGTGTTACTGATATACTTTAAGTTATAAAATAATTTCTTAAATATAGATTTGGGAGATGGGTAAAAGTAAAAGGAGGCAAATCTAATTGAAAAAATAATTTGTTCAAAATTCCAGAATTGAAGGTTTTAATTCTAGAATGGTTGTTCTTAAAAATAATTGCATTTAATTTTTTCTTTTCATTTAAGTTTTGTCATTTAAGTGACACGTTCTCATCTGACTTTTTTTAATTACGAAAAATCTTGGCTTTGTCTCCTCAATCTTTTCCTGTTGAAACTCGTTTAATTCTTCACCTTGCTTCATCTTTTTCTCATTGTAAAATATTCAAAAAATACATTTTACTTTTTCTTTCAATGTTTTTCTTATTTTCTGTGTTATCTTACTTCAAATTTTGTGAACCTTTAGTAGCTTAAGATTTTTTTTTTTTCTGTGTATTTTCTGTTCAGCTTTGTTTTCTTTTGAATTGATGGACCATTACTTAATCAATTGTTTGAAAAAAATCCTTCTGATATCATTACTTCATAGTTTCTTCAGAGGCTTTCAAAATTTACTCTGATTAAATTTCTTTTCATATTTGTTGGATTTATAGTTTTTATCTTTCCAATCCTTTGTTTCTCTTTTGCTGAGCTTTTGTTAAATTCTTTATTTATTTTTCATGAATTGTAGCAGTCCTTTTAATTCTTGCTGTTTTGTAGACAATAATCCTTATTATCTTCAAAAGAGCAAGAAAATTGTTCAAATTTATTTTGCCCTTCCATTTTTTTAAATATCAGTTCTAAAAGAAAATTTTAGGCAAGTATGAGAAGAATTGCAAACAAGGGAACATCTATCTTCATACAAAGCTGAACAAATAAATATCTTTTCTACACTTTATCTATAAAACTAATAAGCCTTTGATGAACTAACAAATTAGTCATTTATACTGGTAATGAAGTACTTGGAAAGGGAGAAGAAAATAACTTAGGCTTCTTTACTCTCCAAAGTTCACTATAGGCATTAGTACATCTGTGATATGCTAACACATTAAGGAGATGGAAAGAAAGATTAGTAGAATAATACAGAGATGAACTCCAGAAATAAGTCAGAAATGAAAACATTTTATATATGAGACACGAACACATAAATAAATAAAATCAAAATCACACACACAAAGACACACAAAGACACATATATATATATATATATATATATATATATATATATATATAAAACAGTAAACAGTATATGATTACTAAAAAGGTTTTATTGGCAATGTCCCCAAGAGGGACACAATACATCCCTTTGGTATCTCTTTGGTTACTCTTTTGAGTGCATGTGTGTCATCTTTTGTGGCAAGGCAAGCAGCAATTGATTATTTCAACCAGCAGGCTGTCACATGATCTTTAAGAGACCCTTGAGACATGAGAAAATTCTTCCTGTCAAAAGAAAGATAACTATATTCCTAAACTGGCATTTTTGCAGCTTACTTGTAGAAAACTGCTACCCAATAAATTTGACACACCCTTACTGATACAATTGTTTATAAGAAATATTTAATGCAAGAACTCATAAAAATACATTATCAAAATGCTGTGAGATTATCTTATAACTCAGAAGGCTCTAATCTACATTAAATAAGATTTTGCTCTTTGTAAATGTAACAGTTCTCCTTTGTCCTGAATTATATCAAGCTGATTACAAAAAAAAGATCCAAATAAATCTATTCATTCATTTAAATTTTATTCATTCATTTAAATTTTATTCATTCATTTTGAAAACTGCTTTTTTTACCCCACCAAAATGTGTAAAATGTAAGATATGGCCCTCATACTGAAAAGTTTACAGGCTGCAACTTTAAGTTAAATTAATGAGAGTATAACTGGCCAGAATCAGTCAAAATATCCCAAAATATCAGAATATGACCAATAAAGTATATCAAATATTGAAATGCTAAAATGACTGGTGAAAGAGTAGACACTATTAAAAGATATTTAGAAATATGTGTACAGTGCCTTTATATAATCAGTTCTTTTTGCCTGGCAGTTTTTAATTTGGCATCGGATTGCATAATATAAAATGAGGAATATCCTGTTGCACAAATTTTCTATGTCAAGAGGCACTGATTATCACGATAATGTCAGTGTCAAGGGTTGCATCTACCCAATTTCACTCACAAGTCTTGGGTCAATCCATGACATAGTTTTCAGGCACTTTCCAAAGTTGCTGCATACTGGTATTCAATAACCAGGAATCGCCTTCCTGACAAATTGACCATGGTGAGAATTGAACCTGGGTCTCATGGTCAGAATGCAAACATTCTAACAACTCATGTTCCCATGGTATGAGATATGAGTGGAAGAAAAAGAGGTAGAATGTGGACATTATGAGGATAAGGAAGATAGATAAAAACTGACTTTTAACTTGAAGAGGTTAAGATTGTAGCAAACAGGGACTGTTTGATTGATTTGTTTTTTATGCCTTACCAACACTTTGTGGGTTATTTAAAGCCAAAAAAATTATTTTGGATTATAAGAACAATTTTGAGAAAAACTAGGATTTTTCTAGATACAATCCTACTATTTAACCCATAGCTAGGAGGAGGAGATGAACTCATACCTTTCCCATAAGTATTGGAATTGAAATCAGCTCACTGATTTTTCTCATTTTGAGTTAGTGTCCATTAAATCACCCACACATACACAGAGATCAGAGAAGTATCCACATGGGTGAATGCTCTTGGAGAAAGCTGAAAATTGAAGTTTCTCTTTACATTTTGGAATACAGGGGGAAATTAGAGTGATTTGTCTCTGTGCAAAGAGTATGAAAAGTGGCATGAATATATGAATTATTTGGAACTAGAAAAATAAGCTCTTTTGAACATTTGTTATAGAAATAGAAAGAGAGTAGTGACCAGCTTGTAATATTGCATCTACCAGAGAATGGTTATAGAATGGAAATTTTGAACTCTATCAAGCCTGGATAGTGAGAATTGAGCAGCCTATCTGAGATATTGCAGCAATAGGCCAATTTTGGTCTAATCGAACTGTTGTAAAGAAAAAGCATGGCAGTAAGAGTAAGTTATTCCCTTGAGGAGAAGAATAAGCAAACCATTTCTCCAGCATATTCAGCAAAGGGTTGTATATATGAAATCCACTTGAGGTCTGGAGTGGACTTGAAACACAACAGATGTTCAAAGCATGAGACATCATTGATAGGGGAATCATTCATCATATCTAGAGTAAATATGGAGTTAGAATGGTGATGTTGAAATTAGACAGGCTTGAATTTTGAAATTGACAAACCAGTTATTTTCCTACTGAGCTGTTAGAATGAGGTCAAAGGAGAGATTGTTTGAAAGCATGTAATCATCTTGGTTTTTGGAAATACATCCATAAAGACTGCTATCATCTGCTTTATTGCTATCATCTCAACATTTTTGATGAGATTTTATATGCTCCTGGTATATTTGATCTGCAAACAATTGGCTGGACACATGTAAGTCTAAAAGAAAAATAGCAGATAGAATTTGAACAAAGAAATATTAATAAATATATTGACAGGACATTTTACAAAAGGAAGCATGAAAAATGAAGGGAAATGTGAAGAGTTCAAAGTAACTGTCAGTGTCTGTAGTTTACATTTTTGCAGAAAAATCACTGAGAAAAAGATTGATTCTTTCAAATCTTGTGCCACCTGTAATTATCAACAGGAGGCAGTAATTCAAAATCTCACCACATGCGATTATCATCAGGGGCAGTAATCCAGCATCTTAGACATTTACTAGAAAATTAAGAAAATGCAAAATACAGGACACCTGAAGATCACCAGAGACAAAATTTGATGACATGTTGAGATGTGAAAAACAACAACAAAATTCATAAATGTACAATCATTAAAATACAGTTATCAAAGATCAAATCAGATAACATGTTTTTGAGATATTGGGAATTGAGTAAAGACTGTAAATAAATAAATAAGTAGTGATTACTTTGTAAGTAGTCAAACAGCTATTACATTTAAAACTGAAACTTATTTTTACTTATTAATCATAAGAAGGTGGCCAATAAGGAATCTTATGCCCCCTAAAAACTGGTTTAATTGAAGAACAAAACCAGTTCAGTCGTAAAATGGGATTCACAATTTTAACTATTTTATAATGATCCAATTTTTTGTAGGTTTGTTTGTTAACATAACACCAGAAAAAAGGACATTACACAGAAATTTGTATTAAGACAACAATAAAAATGCTTAACTTGAAGAATAAAACAATTTCCAGTCCAATTAACAACTTAATAATGATATTCTTGGGTCTTCATTCGCACTCACCCTCGTAATAATGATCCTATTTTTGTATGAGGAAAATAGAAAGAAAATCACAATCAAAAATAAAAGAAAAATGAAAACAGAAAGATTACTAATTGAGACATAAAATAATAATGATCATGAAATAATGATAGGTTTATTTTGAAAAATAAATGGATTTTTATGTCATATTTTTATAAAGAAATATTTTTTGCTCTTTTAACAAAATAAGTGTATCAGTATTTTATGGGTATCATTATTTTATATAAAATGTATTAACCTTTTCATTTATTTTGTTTTTTTACATCCAACATTTAGACACTTCATTAGAAAAGACAATATTTTTTTCTAAATTACAAGCATATATTTTTGAAAGTCCAAAATCCAACTGCTAATGTTAAAGAGAGTTACAATTAAAAAAAAAAAAGTCATTTTTTTTTTGCAGTAATGTTCACCCTGGACAAGACCCGGGAGCCACTCGAGGTAGAGTGTTATGATAAGGGATAGTTTGTGGATAGGATAGGAAGATAATGGTTGACTCTAGACTTGAAGAGGTTAAGATTGTAGTGATAAGGGAAACATCCTATTGGGAGTTTGTTCTACAGGTCAGTGGTTTGCAGGAAGAAGCAGAAGTTCTCACTGATGGAATACAGAAGGAACATGAGTGGTTTGCTACTATGTAAGTGGCATGGTGGATCCTGGAAGAATCAAGGAATGTAGTTAATCTGATCACTTTCCTTGGAAGTAGCAATAGAGCAGCGAGAGACTTGCCACATCTCACCTGTGAGAGTGAGGTCGGAGGGTGGAAAATACTTCTTCTCCAACATGGATTCAGAGGCACTTTTGAACTCTATCAAGAAACTTTAGATATTGTTAGGGTTTCCTTAATTACTGATTAATCTCCATTTATTTAATCATGTCTTTTATTTCATATTTCTAAACAAAAATTGTTTTTTTATTTACAAAATAAATTTACCATTCTCTAATTGATGTCATTATTTTATGCTAAACTTACTAATCTTTTCAGTTCTTTTCGTTTTCCTCTTACAACATTAACATTTACATACTTCATTAAAAAAGACAATTCCTTTGGATTGGAAGTCTGTAGTATGAAGGAAAGCCTCAGGGGAACAGTGGTATAGACTGTACTACTGAGGCTGTTCGCAGCTCCTGTCAAACTCTCTGCCTTGAGCAGAGAGTAACCCAGAGGAGGCTGTGCCAAAGGACAGATTCATGTCTGGGGAGGGTAGACAGATTTATACCCATTTATGCGGGTTCTACAGGGATTTTTTGTCCAAGCCTACGGGCTTGAATGACCCCCTTAAACTTGGCCTTGTGCCACATGTACCCTCTGGGGGCTACTAAATATAACAGTGATATCGATCGTTCTACCAAGGCTGTGACTGTTCGCAGCTCCTATCAAACACTCTCTACTAATTTTGCTAATTTCAGATTAAACTACCTTTTTTAATTATTTCCAAATAATTATAATCTAAATTCTATAAAAAGGAAATTACATAGTATCAAGTTTAAGAGCTACTTTTAATGGATTTTAAGTAGATACTAATGTCATTATAAATATTCTTGACATTATTTAGTCAGTGTATAATAATGATTGTATATTGGTAAATTTCAAAATCTATTTTTTTATTTCAACATGTCAACTACTGTATTCTCTAGCCATCTGCAAGTGTTTTGTGTTTTGTATTTTGGAATGTCAAAATATTCACGCAATATTTTGTCTTCAAACTCTCATCCCATGACCAATGACCTTCCACTGAAATAGGGAAATTTTACCAGCATTTTCATTTTTTTTAGTTATCTTTTAGGAACCTCAAATTTTTTGTTTTTTTCATCAATCATTCTGATTTATATCTATGTTTGATCCATTGAAAGAAAAATCTGTCATAAATACCTAATTAAACACTAGATTACAAAAATATTGCCGATATATAATCAATAAAGAAATCAACTAAAAATGATAATTTTTTTAAAAATAAATTTTTCCAGTGGATAAAGGCATTGATAGTGACCCAAAGAGTGAGAGTTCAATACCCAGTTAAGGCAGTGGAGAACTTGGAGAGGGGAATTTTCAGGAGATAACTGATAAATGAGATTCATTAAACATGGCACATAGAACTAGAACAGTCTACCCCAGTGAGCAAAATAAAGGGTTCAGTTCGACATTCCAACTACCTGAAGAAGGCCGGAGCATATAACAGCTGAAACATTGTAATAAATATGGCAACAAAGATGAGGACAATAGTCCAAATAGTGTAAATTAAATTTGATTGAAATTAAATTTACTGTTACTATCATTTTTATTTTCATTCATTTTTCTGTCCAAATTAAATTAATTTTTATTATCCGATGAAAAAAAGGAAAAACTGAAGTCATTTTTTGAATGTAAAATTGTAATACAAGGAATTTAATCAAATAGTTATCTATAATATATTTTTGTAGTTTTTTATCAGTACTATAAATAAAAATTAAGAAAATATAAAGAAAATTACAAATTAAAACTTAACAATTCAAATTTTCTTCATCTTTGTATTTTTGAGAAGTTTTTTGTTTGTTAGTACAAAAGTCAAAATAATGATAATGCAAAATAATACTTGTGAGAATACATCTGATTGGAAGAGAAAAATTTAAGGGGAATTTTTTTTTCTGGTTGAATTCTAGAAGTTGAACTCATGTTGAAGAATTCTATATTAAAAACAAAACTGTCTCTATTTGTGTTTCTAATAACACCGTGCATAATATATTGGTTCAATCGACCTGAGATAACATATTGTATCTTTTTATAAGTTACCTCATTATGAATTTAGCTAGCAGTGTGGTCCAGGAAGATCTCCAGTAATGAAACTGACTGTTTCTGGCTAAATTCTCCTCACTCAAGTCTCATCCTCATTCTGACTGGTACAGAGTGTATATATATATATATATATATATATATATATATATATATATATATATATATTTTTTATCTATATATATATATTTATCTATATATATATATATATATATATTTATATATTTATATATATATATATATATATATATATATATATATATATATAGATAGATAGATACACCTATATAGGGTGTGATGGGTAAATTTTCGTCTAAATTACACAAAAATGAAAATAAAACTAACATCTAATTTTAACAGATATATTTACCAAAACTAGACAGAAATATCATGAAATACTAAAGTGTATATTTATTCAATAAAATCTCCATAAGAATCAACCACAGCTTCAAAACAAGTTCAGAATCTTTTGCTATAATCGTTGCTTTCAGTTCATCGTTGGTGTTACAAGGAGTTTTGTCGATTTCTCACTTAACTGCACCCCACACATAATAATCAAGGTGGTTGCAGTCTGGGGAGTCAGGGCAGCACTACCCACTCAAGGCACTTTATGTACACCTCAGTGTTCAGTCTGAGTCCCAGACCAACAAAATTTATGAGTTATTATCTTACCAGAATGTTCAGAGTGAGTTTTCTGAGCTGCCATACCTTTGTAATCACCATTAGACTCATCCAACTCTTTCCAAATCCTCTGCACTGTTCTCTGATTGATACGGAAACACTCTGAAATTTTTGTATTGGGGCTTCCAGCAGTATAGCATGCCATTCTAAATTTCTTGAGTTGTGTCATGGTGCCGTTTTTCTCACAAACTGTGCCCAACTGAACCTACTATACTGTACAGTCCACAAAATAAAAAACAAAAAATGTCTATGTGCAAAATTAAAAATATAAAATGACAACAATTTTCCCATTGCACCCTATACATACATACATACATACATATATATATATATATATATATATATATATATATATATATATATATATATATATATATATATATGTGTGTGTGTGTATTAGTGCTGTTCAAAACTAAATGAACCTCTAAGATATGTGTTTAAAAAATTGTCTTTTTTTTTACAGATGATCAACAAATCTTAATTAGACCATACATTCCTTAAAATAACCTATATTAAATCAAGTACAACCACTTTCAAATTTTTTTATCAAGCTGGAATAAAAATATTAATTAAAAACTTAAAATTAAGATGTGCAAAAGTAAGTAAATCCTTCTATTTAATATTTGATGACTGCTCCTTTTGACGTTACGTTGTCAATCAGTTTTTTTCTATAAGTTTTAAGAAGTTTCTCACACTAGTGAGTGCTGATTTTATACCATTTTTCTTGGCAAAACTCCCACAATTGCTAAATATAACTTGGGTTTCTTGCATGCACTGCTTTCTTTCACTTGAATCCGAGATTTTCAAGATCAGGACTTAGACTAAGACATTCCTAGACATGAAATTTCTTTTTAGGAACTATTCTTTTGTGGATTTGCTTTGATACTTCAGACCATTGTCCTGTTGGAACTTCCAACCCTGACCTAAACCCAACTTTTGGACTGATGACAACGCATTTGTTTAAAATTGCTTGGTATCTTGTAGAGTCCATTGTGCCATCAATGCATACTGTTTTTTTCTGTTCCCACTGCAGCAAAGTATCTCCAAATCATAATGCTGTCACCACCATGTTGAATGGTTGGTATCAAATTCTTCTCTTCGTAAAATGTATTAGGAACTTACCAGATATACCACCTATTGTTCCTCCTAGAAAGCTCTAGTTTGTCGTCATCTGACCATAAAACATTTTACCAGATTATTTCCGACTTATGCTTTGGCATAGTTGAGGTGTGCATGCTTGTGCTATTTCATAAGCAGTGGCTTGTTCTAGGCATTCTGCCATGAAGATTGGCATTGTTCAGATTTCATTGCATTGTAGATGTATGCACATTGATTCCCACATTGGCCAGTGAGCATAGGAGAACTGCAAAGGTCACAGCAGGATTTACCTGGGCATGATGATCTAGATGTCTACTTGCACTTGCTGTTATTTTTCGCAAACAGCCACTTCTTGATTGTGATGCCGTCATAACATAGGCTTTCCATTTATAAATAATTTGTTGCACAATGGAGACGTACACTACAAATCATTTTGATAGCTTTCTCCATCATTATAGGTTTTAACTATGTAATTTTATAAAGCTTCCCATATTATTTTTTTGAAAATTTAGTCTCTAGACACTTTTGCACACACAATGAGTTATATTGTTTGACTGCAGTATACAAAGCTTATCAAAAAAATGAATGCATGTCATTTTTATTTTTACATGTGCATAAAAAATTATTTATATTGGCAAGCATGTAAAACAAAAATACATTATAAATGTAAGGGTTCACTTATTTTTGCACATCTTAATTTTTAATTAATATTTTTTATTGCAGCTTGATAAAAAATTTTTGAAGGTGGTTATAAGTCATCTAATAAAGGTTTTTCTTAATATGTCATTTAATTAAAATTTGTTGATTATCTGAAAAAAAGATATATTTTTTTAATATTACAGGTTCACTTACTTTTGCACAGCACTATATATGTGTGTGTGTGTGTGTTCGTAATGATAATATCAGCTCTTTTTCTACAAGGAAATATTCAGCAGAAATATTAATTAACCAATAGAAGCTAGTACTGCATTCATTTGAGATTTCTATAATATTTCAGGAAAGTAGATGTCTTAAGTTCAGTAGCTTTTATCACTCTTTTGAGTATTGATGGAAGCATCCAATTTAATTGTTGCTGCTGTTGAAAGTCCTCAATTGATATGGTTTCTGTTATTTTGGTATAGACCCTTCTGACTGTGTAGTACCAGTCCACAAGACTTGAAGATGTGTGATCTTCACTAAGTTCCATAGGTTTCATTCATGCAAATTATATAATTAAACAATATAAGTGCACTAAACTGAAGAGTCCTTGGTGTTGTAGTAGAATGTTTTATGTACTTATATTAGTATGGCTCTCATGTCATAACTGCTGGTATTGAAGCAGAGATGATTTTAACGTCCTCTCCTTTGCTGATCTCAGCAGAAAAGAGGGAGAGAAACAAAATGAAATAGCGTTCTTTGATAATTGGCGCCAACATATTCTAGCTAGTGATTGGTTGGTTTGAAAAGGTGTATTGATCAAGCTAATAAGCTATACGTGATCTCTAGAGAGTGCAGTTGACCAAGGGAGATAACTCCCTTACCTAATATATATTTTCTTAAACCGTCTTGAAACTGATTATTCTTTGATAACACATGAGACTGTGAAACAGTAACTGAAAACTATCCTTAACCTATAACAAAATAAATTATTAGTGTAAAAATTAAATTTTGAAAGCATCAAATGAACGTTATTTTATATATTTTTTTTGTTATTTGTAGTTACTGCAGCAAAAAACAAGTCTTAGTTGATAAGAATATTGTTTCACTATTTTTCATATATTTTTAGTTTCTCATAATTCACTGTCTAGTGTCTATAGTTTTTTAATCATATCATCCGATACAAGGCAGTAAAGCCACTAATCCACAAGGGGTTATTGAATGTGACAGAATAAAAAACAGAGAAACATTATTAAGCAGCAAGAACAGTAGAAGAGTAATGAAATAGACAGTAGATAATGACTGACATTGCATTTAAATTTTTGAAGATCAAAGTTGGCTGGAAAGCATGGATCTGGAAGAGAGTTCCACAAGTGAGAATACACGAAACTATTAGTATAGTTGGCTGGAAAGCATAGAGCCAGAAATGAGTTCTGTAAGTCAGAAGAGTGAGAAAAGAAACTATTAGCATAAAACTTATGATTACATCTCAACATTTCAACTGTAAATTGATAAACCCTTTCTGTCAATCTAGTACTGTGCTTAAATTCATAAAGTCTAGGTACCATAGTGAAGAGTCCCTTCTGAACAATTACCAGAAAGGTATTTATAGTAAAGGCATGTGGAAGCTACATTACGGTGCTATGAAAGTGACTGAAGCCGAGATGCCAGGTCAGGAACAATAATATTGCAGATTCTTCTTTGGAATTTATTTAGAATATCTAAATATACAGCACTTTTATTTCTGGTTGTATAATTTGTGGAAAATAAAAATTAACAACACTATCTTATTTTAATCATCAGGAAAATATGACCACATAACATGTGCTTAGAAAAAGTAATATAATCTTAGACAGGATCACTCTTCAAGTAGCTGAAGTATTTGGCAAACATCAACTAGCTGAAGAGGAAGATTATTCAGTGTAGAAGATAAAAGTAAAAAAAAAATAGGTTTTTTGACTCACCTGCCAACTAAAATAACAGGGTTTGTTTAGGTGATGCATGACAAGTAAATACATATTTCAGTGTATGTTCTGTCAATCTAATGTCATTTCATTCCTGATGACTGGTAAAGTGCAAATGAACATAGACTGTCTTTGGAGCAAATATATTTTTTTTTACCCACAAATTTTAAACAGCATACATATTTTTATCTTTTAATAATCCCAAGCAAGGTAATAATGCCACTAAGACACAAAGAGTTACTAGGAGTGGAAGAGAATGAGAAGACTTTAGTGAGGATAAAGGAAAATGAAAGAACAAGGATTAAGAAAATAGAAGATGGCAACTGGCATGCATTTAAACTTTTGAAGGAAGCAAGAAATCAGATGAGAGTTCAACAGGTGAAAATTGCAAGAAAAAGTATTAGAATATATATATATATTTTTTTTTTTTCTCATTTCGTTGTTGGAAGATTTACCTGATGATCCTGAATCCTTAAAAAAGGATTTAGGTGAAATAAATTATCGTAATGGTACATTAAAGTGATTTGTTTTTCATTACATTATATATATATATATGTATATATATATATATACTCACGCAAACAGACATGCATTGTACCTATAGAAAATAAGATTATTTTCATATCCTAAGTACTAACCAGTGTTGCTTCCTGGAACTTCTGCTTAAAATCAATACATTATCTGTTCCCTAAGTGTCTGTTTTGGAGACAGACACTTAGGGACTGATGATAGCCGTCCACAGAACGGCTTGAAATATGTTGAGGTAAGTTTTGTTTTTTTGCTGTAAAAATCATATGTGAGTTCTCTGTGGATCAGTTTTAATAATTAATATTACTAGAATCCACCTGGATTATATACCAATAGATCGATTATATATATATATATATATATGTATATATATATATATTAAATTATATAAAAGGAAAATCAAAATTACCTCATGACAATAGATTATTTCTATGTCAATATGTCAGTTTTATTCAACTCAAAATGAACTGTCTCAGAAGTTGAAATTTAAATTTAATATTTGCAAGAAACAGATGAAAAAATTGATATGTAGCTAATCTATAACTTAGCAGGCAACACAAAAAATAAAAAAAAAACTGCGTGTGTGTTGGTAAGGGTAGGCAGATCTTTTCTGCCTTAAATGAAAAAATTGTACACAATTTGACTTAGGTGTAACCATTAACACCCCAGGTTGCCGTTATAAGAAGGAAGAAATTCTACTAAGTGAAGATAAACTAAAAAAGTTATTAAATATGAAAATTATTAACTAGTTACATAAAAACAAAAAAATATTTTAACATTAAAATTTACCAAAATATGCTTACAAATAAAATGTAATAAGATTTACAATAAATTGTTTTTAGGTAGTTTATATTAAGACAAAAATATATTAAGAAAAAATTTATATCATCCATTTAAAATATTATATATATATATATATATATATATATATAAAATGGACTCTCCTGTCAGTTTGGTTGTATGAGGATCTGACAACTTAATTGATTCAGTTATGAAATTTTGTGTGAGAATCTTAAGTGGCACTTAAGACCCACAAGTGATTTACAAAGGAAGCCACATATGGAGCAACAGTAAGGATTGTGGGATGATATCCCTGTTAGATTGGCTGACCTTTAAGATCTTGCTCATGCTTCTTGATTCAGACGATTCAGACAAGCTAATTGAAAACTGCTGAGTCCACTAAAACATGTTAATTTCCATTCTATACACTCCAAGGCTAAGTGCTCAAGGTATATATATCCGCTGTAAATGATCATGGTGATATTTATTTCATTAGAATCAAAATTTTGATTTTAACTCATCAGAGTGAAGATTACATAAATAGATGGATAAAGATTTTATCAGGCTAAAAATAATCGTGACATAAATCATGTTTAAATATGCAGATTCAAAATTGGTGGAGGGGAGAGGACAAAATGTATGCATTCAGATTGCTTGATTTTTAAAGTATTTATATATATATATATATATATATATATATATATATATATATGTGAGTGTGTATGTGTGTGTATACATATCTGTGTGTATGTGAGCATGTACATACGTTTGTGTGTATGTATATTTGAGCATGTGTATGTATATGTGTGTGTATGTATATATATGTGTATGTTTTCGTGTGCATATGTGTGTGTGTATATATATATATATATATATATATATATATATATATATGTTTGTGTCTGTATACACATGTATTCCTCTTTGCATGTGTGTCCCCAGCATGTAACCTAATAAAATTTATGACCTAAACAGATATGAAGTTTCTGAAATATAAAAATCAGTTAATGGATCCCTATAGAAGTATAAAATCCAACAAGCAACTCGGAAAATGCAACTTTGATCCTTTCTCTTCCATCCTATCATATTGATAAATATTCTATTGGTGTATTCATTGCCAACCATACCATCTTTCAAACTGTAGCAAAAGGCTACATTGAATGCTAACATCTGATATCAATGCCATTCAGGAAGTGTAACAAGTATTTGATAACGTCTATCAGAGTCACTTAATGGATCAGTAAGAATTACGGTTTGTCAGGGAAAGCATAAATTTGATCATAATTTTTTTTTTTTTCTGAATATTTGTTTGTTGGCACATATTTTCAGTACAGTAACTGGATGGCCATTATATGATCCCAGTGCATTCAATCATATAAAAAGAACTCGTGGACTGAACTTGTCGCTTGATTAGTTATACATTTCTCTCATGTCTCTGTCGTTGAAACTATGTCTAATACTAATTTTTAAGGCACGTAATGCCTCAAGCTTTAAAGATTATTCTTCTTGTTCTTAAAAATGAAGACTACTCCTAGAGCACGGGGGCCACAAAGCCATGTTAATGATGCAGTTAATGTTTCACTAGCAAAAGGGTTTACAAGGTGGAGTTGTTGGTCCCATGGCCAACTCATTTGAATTTTGAGTTTGTTTCTCCAAGTGTAATTGCAAACCAAAGCTAGAGAGACAAATCTACTTTGCTATTTTACCCATAGTTAGGAGCAAAATATATGGAGTAAAGGCCATAGTATGATAGTCTCATCAAGAATTTGAACCTGACTCACTTATTTCATAATTCATATTGATAACTTTTACACATCAATGCACATTGGTGCTACACAATCTTTTTATCTCCCATTCCCTCTCATTTTTCCCTATACAATATAAAACAATAATTATTTGTAGAGAAGATTTGTCTTAAGTTTAAAATAATCTTGTAAGTTCAAAGAATTAAATTCCTATAAAAGAAAAACTAATTTTTATTCAAAGATTATAAACTTCCCAAGAATCACTACATTGTAGAACTGACCTCCAAGAGAATACTTTCCCATTCCCTAAAATCTTTTTATGTCTAGGGTTAACCATTATGTTCTTTCAACAATCTCATTCAATAACCTTCTACCTTGAGTGGCTCATCAGTAAAAAAAATCAGAAAGTGATAAACATACAAGTTTAATGAAATAAAACAATAACATACTATAAGTGAGTATGAACTATTGATAAGTAGATACTGACAATAAGTTTAATATGTAAGTGTATATACAAGTTCCTGTCAAACCAACTAGATTCACTGAGAACAATGACATATATGCAACTAGACATGTTTGCTTCACAGTTGTACAAAGCCAGTTGTAATAATTTGAAGTGAAAGAATTGGATCCTTGTCTTTTTCAAGGGCATATTTCAAAGTGAGTAAACCTGGTTTAAGACTTAAGTCTTTCATTTTCCGTACTGATAAACATTACACCACACAGTATGAATACAATTAAAAATAATGGTGTAATACAATCTTTTTATACTGCATTTCTTCTCATTTATCTCTATATTTGATAATGGTAATGATAAAATTAGCCATTTCCCTACAAGGAAACATTGGACAATCATTGACCAAGCAGACAGTACTGCTTTCAGTTGAAATTTATAAAAATCTTTCTCTTGAAACAATTCTCCAGAAAAGTAGTTTTTTCAAGTCCAGTAGTTGGTATCACTCTTTCCACAATATGGTTTTCCTTCCTAACCTTTTGTTTGAAGTAGTGTGGAATGTCAACATCTTGATTATGTCATTATTTTCTCTTCTCAAGTCCAGTAGCTGTTATAACTCTTTCCAGTATTGATGGGAGTTTCCTTCCTAACCTTTTATTTGAAGTAGTGTAGAATGTCAACAGTGTGATCATGTCATTATTTTCTATTCAAATTACATGTGCTATTCATTTTAGTTATTGCTGCTGTTGATAGTCCTTAAGTGATGTGGTTTCTGTTATTTAGTACAGTTCTTTGTGATTTTGTAGTGCCAGTCTACAATGTCTTTCAAAGAATGGTCTTTGCCAAGACCTGAGGCTTCAATTGCTCAAAGCCATATTTATCTATAGGGAAGGGATTCATTGAAAGTATTTTAAGATAAAAAATAATCTTTATCTTCAAAAAATTACATTTCTATAAATAAAAAAGCAAAACTCATTGTTTTATTGACTATTTAAATAAAAAAAAAAGTGACAAATGTACAAGGGCAACTTCTGAAGGTTAATATAATCAGTGAGTATGAACTATTGATAAATAGCTACCAACAATAAGCTCTATGTATGAGTGTGTGAAAGTTCCTGGCAAGCCAACAAGAATTATCTAGAATGAAGAAATATACATACTATTTCACATATTCGTCCCACATTCCAACAGACTTGACACATGATTCTCAAGTTTCTTTCAACAATTCCCAAACAATGTCTGATCATTGACATACTGATCTTGTGAAGTGTGATGTCTGAGAACTTTTCAACACCCCATCATATAATATCCCCACAGACAACTAAAATTATCAGTGTCCACAAAATCCTATTACCAGCCCAATGTTATTGGCTGTATTTATTTTCACAACTACTCAGCATACTTTCAGACAGAATATATTTCGGCAGCAATACTTTGCTTAAACATGTGTCATTAAAGAGAATGAAAAGGAATGTCTGTTGGGGAGTTTCTTCTCTTGCCCAATATGTTGTTTTTGATGGCTGGGGACTTGTAAAAGAACTTTCTGGAAATACTTGGAACATTAAACATGAAATTTGGCAAGTTACTTTACAAGTTTCCATCTAACATCAAACAGCTCATTCAATAGCAGGGAAATCTCAGCAAAAGTCCTAACAGCCATTCCTTGGTTGTGTAAAATAATAATGAAAATAACAATAAGATATACACACTGTATATGGCTCTATCTATAGGATATTGAGCACTGTATTAAAAGAATCAATGCATAAAAGTCCATATATACTTTCAGTGGGAATGTGTGTTTGAGTAGACATACCTTTTTTTAAACACTGAAATTAATGCCTAAATTTAAATCTTATTGATGGTAGTTTTCCCAGATAAAAAAGAGAATACAGTTTTGTTTTCTGTGAAGACACACATTTTCTTCAATACAATATAATAGGGATATTTAGGCAACATATATTCATTCATGCATGTTTGGTTGAAAAATCTGGACATATCTTTGCAATTCATCTCTCCCTGAAGATTATCTTAGATGAGATTAAAAGTACTTGAGAAAAGAAAAGAAATGAAACAAGCTACAGCACCTTACTTAATGAAATTAATATCAATATTAAGAAAATGATCTGAGAATTCAAGAGGATTAACAAAATAGACAAAATATGTCCAGATTATTCAACCAAACAGATATATATATATATATATATATATATATATACACACACACACACACACACACACACACATATATATATATATATATATATATATATATATATATATATATATATATATATATATATATACATATATATACACACACACACAAACCCACATACACACACACATGTGCAAACACATATATGTGTGCATACATATATATTTGTTGATATGAATTTGCCTGACATTGTTCTGATATATATCACATTCTAACACACTGACACACACAAAAATATATATAAATGCTGTGAGATGAGTATATTGTTAATTATTTTTTATTATTTATTTACTTTTGTTCATTATTGTTTGATATATAACAATATGAATACAGTGTATGAAATCTCAGTTTTTAAACAGTACATTTCTTTCATTAATAATTTAAAATAATAATAATAATAATGCTAACACCTATTAATATACCCAAATTACATAATTTAACATATGTGAAGGTGAATGTCATTCTTAATGAAACTACTCATTAGTGACTATGAGCAATAATTTTTGTATCTATAATTTTGAAACTTCATAATACTTATCAAAGATTGACTTGAGTTTTGTCATGCTTTTTTCTCTTCAGATAAATAGATATTTACCTGGCCTCCCCACTAAGTCTGGATATCACACACGGTCATTTTAATATAGGGGGGGGGTACCATATGTATAATTATGGGCCAAGTACAAAAATAGGTTTTTGCCCAGCTACTGTCATGCTAGTATATCAGTATAAAACTGACCCAACCTCTTTCAGATGATTCTGTTGCAGGACTGGAATTTCTGGAGCTGTGCACCTTCTCCCATATAAATGAGGAGAATCACAACTTATAGCACAGGGGGTATTAACCACACCTCAGTAAAATCCTCATTGGTAATGGTTAATATCTGCACCAGGTATTATGCATTTAGTAATTATTACAGAAAATTGTATTTACTAGTATCTGAAGTAGTGCAGAATTCCAGAGTCTATATTTTGCAATAATTAATGCAATAATATTTATCTGGGTTCTGAAGAGTGAAGTATCATGAAACTCTGAGTTACAATCACCAAAGTTAAGTAATGTTAAGTCTTGTCAGTATCTAGATGGGTATATTGAAAATGTCAGGTGTTAGAAGACTGGATGTGTGGGTGGTCTAATGGATAAAAGGTCAGAATTGGAAACTTAGTTCTAATTCCCATCTGTTTTTTTTATATTCATTTATTCACAAATACCCTAGCGAAAAGTATGAATCCATTTCCTCTCCCACCAGCTATGGGTTAATTAGTAGGGCTTGTATCAGTAAAATCATTATTGCTCCTCAAAATTCTTACAATGTAAAAATAATCTCTGGCTTTACATAATCTCCAAAGGGACAATAAGCTGTAAAAAAAAAGAATCAATCATCAGTCGATCTTCAATAAGTATCATGAACTTGCAATGTTTTTAATGCAAAAAATAAGCATTTGTCCATATCTCTGACATGAGGTGTTATGACTGCTTGCATTATTTACATTATTCAAACTGTTATCCTCATCTTTCTTGCCATATTCACAATGTTTCAGCCATGTATGCTCCAATCACCTGAAGAAGGCCAGAGTATACAACGGCCAAAACATTGTGAATATGGCAATGGAGATGAGGATAACAGTCTGAATAATGTAAATAATGCAAGTAATAAATAAGCATTTATCTCTTTTGATTCTCTTGGCCAGTTAATACAATGAAAGTGATTTCAAAAATACAAACAAAACACCTGCTTTACCTGTGATTAAATTTATTTCCTGCAATTATTTATCTTCAGTGTATACAATAATAGAATAAGACAAATATAAGAAGATAAATTTAACCCACTACCTCTTGTTAGATATTTCTTCTCATATATATTACTACTTATATTATTTTTTTTTTATTTGCAATGCTTTTTCTTGAGTTTTTCTTTCAATGATATTCTCTTGTTTCCAATCACAGAGTATAATATGCCTTAATATTCTTTTACATGCCTTTTGGGATCAAGAGAAGGAAGGTAGGTTTCTTTCTGGGTGTGGAACCAATGAAAACTGACAAATGAAATTAAAAATTCCATATATATGAAAAGCTTGTACTGAGCCATGAATATGTAACAGAAAGGAAAATAATAAAAGCAAATGATGTTTTTGATTTGACAAATGCAGTTTAATCTTTTTGTGTCATATATCTCCATTTAAAAGAACAGAAAGTTTAAAGAATTTACCAAAAAGTTCTTTCAGGAACTTGGTTTTATATATTTATATTTAGACTTTTTTTCTCGTATATATTGAATAAAATTAATTGGATCTGGTAGTGTTAATTAGCTGTTTAATTATAAGAAAACATTTGGCATTCATTAACTGGGCAGCCAGAGCTAATTTATGAAATATTTCTATTAAAATGATTTTTTAAGAAAACATGTCATCACTCTTTGCAATATTGATCGGGGGTTTACTTTCTAACCGTTTGTTTGAAATATTGTAGAAAGTCAGAATCTTGATTATATTATTTTTGTTTTGAGTTAGATTTTAGTTGTTGCTGTGGTTGAATGTCCTCAGTTGATGTGGTATCTGTTATTTGGTAGTTCTTTGTGATTCCATAGCACCAGACCCCAATGTTCAAAGAAAGATAGTCTTCACTAAGACCTACATTATTCATTTTCACAATGCCATTTTCAACCATTGATTTGAGAAAGTGATTGTATGCAGCTGACAGTTTAGATATTCACAAATAAGTTTGGCACCATTCACAACATCCATATAAAAATCCTGGCCTGATGAGACTATTTAAGAATACTCATTTAATCACATGCCTTATGCCTAAAATCCAAAGACAAAGAATCTATGTTTAGCCTTTTCTAAAATATCTTTGTTAGCATTTCCTGTGTCTTGAAGACATTTCACACATCTGTTGAAATGAGGCCACCAGCATTTCTCAAAATATCTTTGTTAGAGGCATTCTTATCTTTTCAATTAGGTTAATATCTTGTGATTGGCCAAACGAAAACTTGATTTCAAAGCTGATTTCTGACAGATTAAATTTTATGGACTGAGCAGAAAGGAGGATTCTTTTACCCATAGACAACCTCTCTCTATTTTATTGCTATTTCCACAGAAAATGTTCAGATGAGCTACATATCATAGTTTGACCAGTTCAGACCTTCAAACCTAGCAGCTGCCATACCACATACACAAGGTTAAATCATCCTCATTCTCTTTGTATTCCAATCGTAAAAAGGAAGTTCTCAGAAACCTTTTTCACAAAAACTGTTACCTTGTGGTTCCCAAGAGTATGTTACTACAATGACAACAATATATTCATGTCTAGAGTCAACCATTATCCACCTTATATATCTTCATAATTTGTGTTTACTTCCTGTCAGACATCAACCCCATCCAGTAACCCTCTACCTTGAGTGACTTTTGAGCCTTGTATTGGGTGAATATTTTAGTAAAAAAAACACACTGTGATCATATCTCCAAAGATGAGAACCTGAATTTGATTATAAATAATTACAAGAAATAATTCCAAATAGATTCAGGTGTTGGGTGATTTGGTCAGATTTTTTAAAGTTGGTTGGGTCAAGAAACCTCTTGTATATTAAACAAAATTACTTATATGGTGTCATGTTTTCAAGCACTTACATTCTTCATATTGACTAGATTTAATATTTTATATACATTTATAAGTATGTGCATTTTCTTTTTAATAATTTCACTGTAGGCAAAGTGATAATGCCACAAATATGTAAGGGGTTACTAAGAGTGAAATATAATCAGAGAACGTTAGTAAGGAGAAAGAACAATAAAATAACAGGTTTTAGATAGACAGAAGATGGTGATTGATGTTGCATTTCAATTTTTGAAGACCATAATTGACAGGATAGCAATAAGCTTCTAAATTCTGCTTCAAATCAATACTTTTAATGTCTCCGTCTAAACTCTGAAGTTTATACGATTTATTTATTTTTTTTATTCCTGAAAAGGAGTAGATAGGTTAACCTATTGTCAAGTTCACACTTCTCCCAGGTATTTTGAGCAAAAGTAGAGGTTTATTCCTTGTTTTCTGTTTAGGATTGGTTTTCAATTTCCTTCTAAATTTTTTTTTTATTCTCTTTCGCTTTCAGTAGCCCCTTCCATCTTACTGACATTATCCCCTGGCTTGGGGTGAAATGATTAAAAAAAAATGCTGGAAGAGGGTTCCACAGGTAAGAAGTGGAAGAGAATAAACTATCAGAATAGAAATGACGGTTTTATCAAGCTATTTCAACTGTAAAGTGTTGAAACTGAATTGGCAATTGAGTAGTAGACATAAATTCATGAGGTCGAGGTAACAAAGAGAAAAGCTCCTAAGAACAATTGTCATGAAAATTGTTGTAACCTAGGGAATATTACTGAATAGAATAATCCCATGAAAACTGATAATGAATGATAATATTTAGGACAAGAACAACATATATAAGATTTATGAGTTTTGCACGTAGAAGAAGTAGTCAACTTTTAGAATTAAGTCAAGTGAATTCCACAATGAATCTCCAACTGCAGACCAACATATAGTATTTACTACTGTATTTATTTGAATGGTGATATACCCATTATCGTCCATAGGTATACTACAAGAAAAATCTTTATAGAAAAGTTATAGGGATGTCATGTTAAATGATTAAAAACAAGATGACAGTCATGACCAACAACACATAAAATTTTTCTTTGGATCCTGTCAAGAATCTTGAAATATATAACAAAAGCACTAGACCAGATGTGGCAGCAAGATTTAATATTTGAATGGTAGATTTATAAATATGCACGGTAGATTCTGTTGATAAAAATTTTCTAACACAATACAGTGAACCAAAATGGAAAGAACTATTGTGCATCCCAACTTTTTATGTGTCATGTACCTTCAGGAAATAGGTGTTCATGGCTCTCCACTTCCCCCTATCCCTTGTAGCACTCAATAATCTGCCACCTACCCAAGACTTTGTTCTGTCATCCACTTGCTTAAGCCTGCCTAGTATGTTATGCATTGCTTTCCCTTGTCTTGCTTTCCCTCTATTCAAGCTGTGAGTATCAGATTCTCTAGGCCCTCTTTTCTCATTATGTGTTCCAGAAATTTCATCTACCTCTTCCTGATGTCAATTATAAGCTTCCTCCTTGTTTGCATCATCTCCAAAACCTGATTGTTGCTCACACACTGGGTTGATGATATCCTTAGCATCCTTCTGTAGAACCCTACCTCCACTGCCACGAGTCTTATCTTCATCTTTGAGAAGACCGTCCAACATTTGCTGCTGTAAAGGAGGGCAGATGTCACATAGCAACTCGGTACTGTCTCGCAATACTCTGTCTAGCTTTTGGAATGCATCCTTGGCCATCCCAATCCGTCTTCGGATCTCAGCGTTGCAATTACCGTCCTTTGTCAAAACACTTCCCAGATATTTAAACTTCTGCACCTGCTTGATATTTTATAATTCATACTTTTAAAGAATTATAATTTAAATTGGGGTCTGAAGAAAAGTATAATAAATTAATGAATGTGGCTGTCAATGAAAGAGGCACCGACAAAAAGACCATAGATAAAAGCAGCTACTTATTGTTTCCGAAGTTCATTCTAATGTTTTCATGACTTATTGACTAGACACATCATTTTATAAATTTCATAACTGATATTGACACCATTTTATGAATGCAGTCTGATTTTTATTATTCATAGTTTGAAAGACTTACCAGATTAAAAGTAATAGTGGATCAATTGAGCTATGTCAGCTTTAATTCAATAATCTCTCTTTGATCCACAGAATCATTTGAATATAGTGAATATGTATTTTTTTTTTAGATTAACTCTTGTTTGTTTTAATATTTGGCTCTTTTTCCTTCTTACAAAAATAACTTCTCACAAAACCTGTCTATATTTCTGAGTATTGTTTCAACAAACATTTTTATCCATTGAGTCATATAAAAACATGGCTCAGTGAATCAAAGCATTGGTTGAAGTAATTCAGTAACTTGAGCCAAAGAATTGTATGTTCAATACCTGGCCACAGCAGGGATGAAGAAAATTGAGTTACTAGAGGGAAATAACTGAAACTGAGATATCCAGAAAATACATGGCTACCCCAGTGGATAAAATAAAGGGTTTGAAATTCCAGTGTATATCATCTGAAGAAGGCTGGAGCATACAATGAAACATCATGAATATGACAGTAAAGATGAGGACAACAGTCCAAACAAGGTAAATAGTTACAGTACCTCATTTTAGAAATATAGACAGATAATATGTTGTGGTATTTATTTTCAACAATCACTTTGGTTGAAAACATGCATCACATCAAATAGCTATAGAAAATATGTAAGTAGTAGAAGAAACTTAAAAAAAAAAATCATTAAATTAATAGAAATAATGATGTCATTACTTTTTATATAAAATATTGATTGATTGGTTTGTTTTCTATGGCTTATCAACCCTTTGCAGGTTATTTAAAGCCAGAAAATATTTTTTAGATTGTAAGAAACGTTTTTTAAAGGTAATAATGATTTAGTGATACAAGGTTTTCTAGTTAATCCATAGCTGAAGGAAGAAGTATTGGATTTATACCTTTCGCAAGGGTTTTTGCACATAAGTGAATATAACAAACCCAATGGGAATTAGAACTCAGCATGCTGATTGACAATTCCAAGCCATTATTCATTACTCCAACCCAAATATCCAAGCTTACAGCACCTGCTATTCCCAAGTGGTTATCTACCTATGTTGCTTAACTTTGGTGATCGTACAGGAACAGATATTCTATGTGACATGACCGTAAGCCTGTATATAAAGTCATCTGATAGAAGAATTTCAAATACTCACTTGTAATTTTATCTCGGCTAAAATACTGGCCCATCAATTTCAGAAATATTAGTGATCTGTTTGTTAAACACTTATACAATTTTTTTTTTAATTTGTGGGAATTGAACATATTTTGTCGAACATTTCCCATGAACTGTTGAAGAACATCATTTTCCATCATGTCTTTCCATCTCTGAGGATGTCTGCTTATTCTTGAAGTTCCATAAATATTGGAAGAGCAACAAATAAATTTAAATTGTATGCATTTAGGCAATAAATGTTCTTTAAGGCAAATCACTACAACACTCTTTTACCTCATCCCTACACTCACCAGTTCTACGAAACTCATCATTTGTGTTTACCTACCTTGACTATGACTTAAGAAAGTAGAATTCTTCCAGAATTAATTTTGGACAATTTCTGATGGAATTTCTTACCTATTTGAGAAGGATTATTTATAATTTGGAAAAGACGATCAATAAAATTAATTGGCATAAAATGTCTGCTGTCTTTAATAACATTTGCCATAAATATATAAATTATTACTCTCTCTTTCATTATCAATCTATCTATCTCAGTTTGTTCATTATCTACTCTGTTCATTATCAATCTATCTGTCTGATTCTGTTCATTATCAATCAATATCTATCTGATTCTGTACATTATCTATCTGTATATTCACAGATGTGTACACAAGCAAATACACACACACATATGTGTGCATGTTAGAAAGATATAAAATCCAAACAAAAATGAAGAAATCAGAGAAAATGGAGAATCTTTTTATTGACAATTCGTTTCACCTTCATTAGGCAGTTGATTAGGTATTTTCAGGTAAGAATGAAAGACAAATCTATTGTTTTAATTTGAATAAAACATACGCAGAGATTTGCCTTTCCTTCTGACCTGAGTACTGTTACTTAACTGGCTAATAAAAGGGAAAAAGCATTGTCAATAAAATGGCTTTCCACTTTGTCTGATTTTACACACACACGCACACACATTATATATATATATATATATATATATATATATATATATATATAAAGTGGACATTGAGGACAACATGCATTGTTCAGGCCTGAAGTAAGCTTTCACTGCTGAGTGTTGATATCAGTGTCCACTTTTATATTTACATATGCCCTTTCCCTGATACTGAGCATTTTAACCCTTAATTATAGCATACCTTAAAATTATATTTTGATTTTATATATATATATATATATAAAGATGTGTGGAATATCAACATCTTCATTATTTCATTGTTTTCTATTTGAGTTACATGTGATATCCATTTTAGTAACTGGTGCTGTTGAAACATGTCCAGTGATATAATTTCTCTTATTTGGCACAGTTATTTGTAATTCTTTAGTGCAAGTACACAAGATTCTATTAAGTATGGTCCTCACTAAGACCTACAGGCTTATGCTTGTCCTGTGTTATGCTGCATTCATCAGTAAAAACTATTGTTGAGAAATTAGTTTCATTAACTTCTATGTCAGTTTAAAAGTTTTTCTTTGTGCTATTTGCTTAAAAATGATAGTTTGGCTAAAGATATAAAAGCTCTGAATGTCAGTAATATTCTACATCTTTTCTCGGTTTTGATTTTAATACTGGCTTCAAGTAGTATATTCATGTTGATTGATCCAATTCTTATTTTTAAATGCCATGTCTCTTCATGATAGCAGCAATCATAGTTCACCACAGATTTTCTCTATTTCTTATAGATGAATTGCTATGCCTTCTTAGGAAAGATAGAGGAATGTTTTCCTGTTGAAGTTGACATGATTTGGAATTCAGAGTTTTTCATTCTCCTAGACTAGTTGCCACCCAAAGTCAGAGAACTTGCTAGTTAATCCATAGTTGGATTGAGAACAAACAGTTTCCCCGCTTTTCTCAAAGGCATTTGTAGAGAAGTGAACACAACAGACGATAATAGAATTTGAACTCAGCTTGCAAATTCCTCTGTTTTCAGGCTGGGATCGATGCATGGTATCTGTTCTCATTTTACAAGAGAGAAGACATTTAATTCCCGCCCTATGGTATATTGATGCCAGCATGGCACTGATTGCAGAAACTGGGCAATTTTAAAATTGGCCAAAGGCAGCTTCACATTAAACAGATTGTGTAACATCTTGCCATTTTGGAGAGGCAAGTAAATAACCTTAGATTGACAATTCTTCTTTCTGCACCCATATCTGTTGCACAACTCATAAATCCTGCACATACTTGTTACTCATTGAAATTTCTCTCAAATCTTTCTCCAACATTCAATCCTAGTTTTCTTCATATTCATATTTTTTCAAGGTTTCTACTTGTTTTGATTGCTCGGTGATATCTCTTTAACTTTTACTCAGTTTCATGTGTTAAGTTCTCATCATAATGACTTTAAAATAATTACTTTCTTTTGAGGCCATCTCTTTCCTTAATGCCCATTGCTATATATACCTGAAATTGAATATTGCTGCCACATCTGTTCCTGCTATATATTTAGAGATGCTTGATAAATTACAAAGAAGAGTCTGCACTGGTTCGGCTCTGGCATCTCAGATTCAATCACTTCAATGATTTATTTAAATAAATATTTTTATCATAATTATTCTAATGAGCTTTCCTTTTTGTTACCTACACTTTCTGAATTTAAGTGCAGTATAAGATTGACAGCTAGGTCACGATATTTTAGTTGAAATTGCTAGACGTAACCATAAGTTCTATGCTAACAGTTTCTTCTCTCATAATTCATGATTGCAGAACTATTTTCTGGTTTCTTGCTTTCCTGCCAATCTTGATATTCAAAAATTTAAATGCAATATCAATCTTTATCGTAACCATTTGTATCTTAGTGGCTTTATTACCTTGCTTGGAGTGAAATGATTAAAAAATATCAATAACTATACATGTATATATTTATTTAAAATATAACAATGAAAAATTTTGCACCACCAAAAACTTTATTTGCTGGTGCAAAACTTTATTATGCAACATAATTGTAAATATTTCTAAGACCAACAAACTGTTATATAAGAATAAAGTGTTGCTGCCCACAGTTGAGTTTGAACATAAATTGCCAGTGAGCAAACACAGGTGATCCCATTATTGAATTAAGTAGATCATGTGACCATAGAGGAAACATATAAGTAAGAAGTTGCGTAGCACCTAAATGATTTGCATTTCTAGTCTATCATCTATTACTATATAGATCCCTATTTCTAGTCTATCATCTATAACTATACAGATCATTATTTCTAGCCTGTCATCTATACTATTCAGATCTCCATTTCTACTCTATTAATATACAGACCTCTATTCTCTAATCTATTCACTATACTATTTCTCTATTTGGATCACTATACAGATTACTATTCGGGCGAGTATTATTGAGCAAGTATTATTAGTGTGAGTGCTATTTAAAGGAATCTGACACAACATCAATATTGTTCAATGGTGTACGTTAGTTGTATCTGCAATTACAAAGTCTTTACTGCAATGAGCATTACAAAAGTGACAAGGAGTATTCATTGTCATTACAAAAGTAGAAACGAGTGTTGACATTACAAAACAAATATAAGTAGTTATTCACATGATATAATTAATATATAAATGTAATTTTGTTGTTTGATATAATTTTTATTTTAAAAGCATTGTCTTAGTAGGAAAATCTACAAAATGTATTTAAATATGTATCAATACATAGTTGATTATATAACTGCTTATGTACATATATGTTTACTTAAAAAGATCTATTAAAAGCTAATGGGCACATTAATTTGAAATGCCATGGAAATTTTTACTTTGAACCTTCATTACATATACATTGCTGATAACATTTGAAATATATACTGAATTCCTTTCCAAAATCAAAAAAAAGCAAAAACTGTTGTAGTCACCCATCGTCATAACAGATTGATATTTATTTAACGGTAATGATTTACCAAACCCATGAATTATTTTTTCTGGATTACTTAGATAATCTACAAGTATGTTTGAAAGAATTTCTTTCTCTATCAATTTCAGTCTCTCTATATTTATATTTAGGATATTCTGATATTCTTCACATTTTTTGCTTGATATATAGGCTTAGTTTTGAGGTGACACAATTTAAGTGAGTGTGCATTAATTTAAATAAAATTCTTTTCAACTTTCTCTGTTCCGTTTTGCTTCTCTTTTTTCCTCTACTTTCTGTTCATGTTCACAAGCTCAGGAAAGCACGTTCAAATATGGCATTTTCTTTAAAGACATTTTTTTGCAAAAAAATAATCTCTAAATTATCTTTACAGTGTTTGCATTAAAGCTCTTCTTGCATTGTTAATTGATTAAGACAATAACAGCTGTTCTGTCATAATTCTCAATACATGCACATATATATATATATATATATATATATATTGAAATGAAACGATTTGCCATGTTTTTAGTTAAAAAATGTATCATGATTCTATAACAATAGTTAATATCTGAATTGACACTTGATATGAAACATGAAAAATAATTAAAAATGTTAAAGATATTATGATATTTTAAGTTTTGTTGTTGTTTATATTACTATTGTTTTTGTAAAAATTAAATAAAATGATATATTTGATTAAATGATATAGTTTTATGGTTAACAATGAAAAACTGATATAATTATATAAATAATACTGGTAGAATCAACTGATATTAACCAGTATTAAAGATATATTAGGTTGGTGCAAAAATAATGACGTAATAATGTCGTTTTTTGACGCTAAAAAATACGTCAAAAAACGACATTATTACGTCATTATTTTTGCACCAACCTAATAAATACAGCAAACATATGTTTAATATGAGCCATTATAACAGTAGCTGTTTTGCCTGAGATGTCTTTTAAAAGCAACATTGTTCCCTAAATTAGAACTGTATCTTCTAACTGAAAATGTTCAGCTCCTTTTTAGGATGGTATGACAATTTGACATAACTTAGAACATATATAACATGTATTTCATTTTGTATTTAAATTCATAAAACTAAAAGAAAATACATAAAAATTCAAAATTTTCACTGCTTTTCTCTGTGACAGATGTGATTGGATCAGATCTGTATTATTATTAAATAAACTGATCACCTAGTCTAGATTAATTTAATTCCAATAGGTATTAAAATTTTGTATTGCAATAAAGTTCGTAACAGATTCATCCAAATAAAATTAGAATAGGAATTATTAAAATAATTTCACGGAATTCAATTATTTTTTTTTGCTTGCATATAGTGTGTAAGATTTTACTTAATGAAATATATGATTAATAATGGCCGTGCATGAGACTATCAGAATATAACGTTTGTAATCAGTATAATGTGATGGAGGTATATATATATATATATATATATATATATTTATATTATCAAGAAGAGTATCAGGGAAATTATATGACAAAGTGAAAAAAGTTTACTTGTGACATGTTTCATCCTTCGGGACTTTGTTGGACTAATTTGCAACTCCACAAAAAGTATGTTGTAACAAACCCAGAAATGGCTCAACTATACAAAACTATCAAATAAATGAGTGACAATCAAAACAATAAACTGAGACAAAAAAATCAACAACCTATGCAGCAACAGCAAGTGGAAATATGTTGGAAAGTCTAATAGAAAATTTATCAGATATGAAGCTTTTCAATACAGAATGAGATGTCCTCATCTTGGGTTTAAAATTTGCCACTGAAATCCACAAAGAAGATATAGTGAACACTATAGTAAAAAAAAACAAAAAAAAACATCATCAGCAAAATGGCTCCTATTTCAACAAAGGTTTCATTCAAGAAATAGTCACTGCTACTATAGAAACCAACAACAAAAATACATTACCAATGAGACAGGTAAATGCACTAAAGAACCTAGTGAGAAATAAAGCAACCCACATCACTCTCTCTGACAAGGGAGGAGGGAATTGTGATCATGAACAAGAAGACATACATAGAAAAAATTAACTCACTACTTGACAACACCAAGACATATGAAAAATAAACAAAGAAAAAATAACTACTAAAACACAAATGATTAACAAAAATCAGGAAACTAAGTAAACTAATTCAAAATGAAAACAAATCATGCTATCAGCTCATAGAATATCAATCCAGAGCACCCAAACCATAACAAAATCCCTCTAACCCACTCTCCTTGGAACAATCAGTTCATCTCATATAAAGAACTCAGACAGCCTAGTTGGAAAACTTAGGAAAATGAACATGACCAACAGACTCAAGGAATCTAAATAAAAGATTATATGAACACAAAAGGAACATTTTATAAAATAATACATCAAATGTATTCATTGCCCACTGTAATAAGACTGATCACAACCTTGGCATAAAAAATGCCATTCTGATCAAAAGAGAAAATAATTCATTCCAGAGTAAATGTCTAGAGAGTGCTTTAGTCACAAGGTCATCTACAGTAAATTTGCGCCCTGGATCTTACAACATTTCACCATTCCTGGTAGAACTTTTAATATCACAGTGTGGAATAACTACTTACAAAAGTGATGGAAAGAAAAAGACTTTAAATGAATTCGGTTGATAAAAAATTCTAAAATTCCCAGCACCCCTCTGCCATGCACATGTATAGTTATACCAACATAACTAATTTAGTCCGATGAAGTCCTGAAGGACAAAATGCATCACAAATAATTTTTTTTTTACTTTGTCATATAATTTCCCCAATATATATATATATATATATATATATATATTTCATTGAATATGATAGACACAAGTTTTTATTTAGTTTTTCTAGTGTCCTGTTGTTCTAGTATGCAAAGGAATTTAATGTTATCCTAATTAAAAGCTGCAAATACATTCTGAATAGCATTTTATTTTATGTAAGAAGGGTGTGATGGCTGACAAAAAACACAAAACTCCACTAAGTATAAAATTATTACTACTCTAGTAGAACACAGTATTGGAAACAACACCAATATATCAACATTTTTTACCACAAAAATTAAAAATCTTCCTTGAAAATGTGTAAAAAATTAGTTAATAGTTTTTAGGGCAATAAACCTCAGAGTCAATTTCACTACACACTTAGACTTACAGGTACATCATGTGGAAACACCAGTTGCTGTATGATCACAGACCTTAAGCAACATTGAGCCTGCTCAGTATCTAGATGGATGACTGCTTGGAAATAGCAGGTGCTGCTAGCTTGGATGTGCAGGTGGTGTAATTTGAAATTGGAGTGCTGTGTTTCAATTTCTGTTGGGTTTGTTATATTCACTTATCCACAAATGCCTTTGTGAAAAGCATAAATTCACTTCTACTTTGCCCAGATATGGGTTAAATAGTAAGCCTTGTATCACTAAATCATTATCTAAAACAAACATTCTGACAATCTAAAACTATTTTCTGACTTTAAATAACCTGCAAAGGGTTGATAAGCTGTAGAAAAAAAAACAAAAAATTATTCTTCAAAAGGAAAAGACTGTTAGGACACAAGATAAACTGAATGAAAAAACGTACACAAAATTACGTTTGAACATATTCAATGAAACATGCACAAAAGATGAATGGTTAATGAAATATAATATCTATATCTATATCTATCTATATATATATATATATATATAGAGAGAGAGAGAGAGACATCATGTATTCCTCCAAACATGTTTAATTAAAAAGACTGACAAGGTCTGTCTGTTTAATAGAACTTTCTGTATATATATATATATATATATATATATATATATATATATATATAGTAAAGGTATTAAATCCATTTGTATAGAATCCAAGTGGATCCTAGTAATATAAAATATTAAAACTGATCCACAAAAAGAGCTCAATGTATTTACTATTATAGAGCAGAAATTAATACACAATAAAATCCAAAATCACCTTATATGGGGAATAAGCTTATTTCAACTGATGAAAAACTAAAATTTATCAGTCTTATTCGACCCCAGTATAGACGGAGTTCAAACTTAGTCTATACCAGTGTTGAATAAGACTGATGAATTTTATTTTTTCGTCAGTTGAAATAATCTTATTCCCTATATAAAGTGATTTTGGATTTTATTGTGTGTGTATATATATATATATATATATATATATATATATTATTTATTTGAAAATTATAACATAAATATGTTATATAATCATTACGAAAATAGCCATTTTGTTTCAACACTTCTGGTGTCTTTTCAAGTGATGGTGTTGAATGTAGAATATTTTTCTCTTCTCTGTATTGAGCACTCTTTTAAGAATAGTATTTTTTGGTTATTGTAATTTATTCTGTATACACGAATCCTATACTAGTATATATATATATATATATATATATATATATATATATATGAGCAATAAAGTGTTATGTAGATGCATACACAAGAACACATTTCCCCAATGTATAGTTAATAACAAAATACAAAAATACTAATACCGAAATTAGTTGTGGAAGAAATGTATAAATAGTAAATAAAAAATATCTATATATTAATATTTATTTGTTTCCACAAGAATCGAGTTTGGTAACTTTAATACTGCTCTGCTTATTTAGGTCATAAAGCATAGAATTCTGTTGGCTGCAGGAGCTCTTTTGTTGTGAAAATGCTGTACAATCAACTAACTTTGAAATTATTTCTACTTTTCTGTGCCATGTCAATTCAGACAATAGTAAAATTAGACTTTTGCCTACAGGGAAACATTTGGCATGTACTGCTTTCAGGTGAAAATTATAAAACCTTTCCCTTAAAACAACTTTTCAGGAAAATAGGTTTCTCAAGTCCAGTAGCTGTTATTGCTCTTTTCAGTACTGGTGGAGGTTTCCTTCCTAACATTTTATTTGAAGTAGTGTGGAACCGTAACATCTTGATTTTATCAATATTTTCTCTTTGAGTTACATGTGCTATTTATTTTAGTTGTTGTTGATGTTGGGAGTCCTTGAGTGATGTGGTTTCTGCTATTTGCTACAGTTCTTTCTTTGAGGTTCTGCACTAGTCTACAATGTTCAAAGAAGGATGGTCTTTGCAAAGACCATCTAGTTTCAACTACTCAAAGCCTAGTTCATTAATGTGTTGGTTAACAAGTGTAACATCATAATTTTGAGTTAAATCTCTGGGCTGAGAATTAAATGAGCCATAACTGAGCAGTACTAAATAAGATAGACAGTAGAATGAGAACTATATAACTCCATTCATTTCATGAAAGTTACCCAATTCAACATGTACCTGATGAAGGCAGATGGGCAACATGGCTGAAACATTGTGATAATCATGGTGAGGTCAATAGTTCATATAGAAATAATGTAAATAGTCAATTCAGGACTTAAGTTTTTATGTCTCCCTACACCTTCATCTTCATCACATTCTCCTTTTTCTTCTTATCCTTTATAACTCTAAGTAAGATTTGTCATTTGACCATCCTGCACTTTCCTTGTTCAGCCATCCATTTACAGAAGCTTGTTAAGTGGGTCACTTGCTGATTCCCTCTACTGCTCTTTCTTTTAATAAGTCTTTTCAGTGTTAAATTCTATAGTTCGTCTTTCCTCATTATATGTCTCTCACACTTTATCTCTTTCTCTCTGATTGTACGTATATGTCCTTTTATTTTATCATTATCTATTACAATCGTTCCCAAATGTTTTCTCTGGACCACATTTTTGGAATGAAAATTTGCTTGCACCTCACCGAATTTTATGTCATAAAAACTACACTAAAAAATAAAAAAAGCAGAGAGGTTAAAGGGAGGTAACCACGGATTCGAAATCAGAACATTCTCATTGATAACTCTCTCCTCCAATTTGTAGACATTGGTAAATATATTGTTTATACTTGATATAATGCAAAAATATCACAAAGATAAAATTGATCAATAATAATTCATAACTCTTTATACTGGGACTCATGCATGCAATTATAAGTAATTCATAATACTATTTTAAATTTTGAAATCATATTTATTTTTTACATATGGATTTTTAAAACTGTTTCTAAATCTTTGATTATCTTTCAATCATTCTGCGTCACCTGCTATCCTTTTCTACATCACCTATGCTGCACCATTTAGGGATAACTGCTGTATTATATCGAAAATTATCCTATAAATATATAAACACCTATTTCTTTTAATAAAACATTAATTCCCTTTTAAACCAATTATCATAATCCTCATCACTTATCCACTGCACCCCTTTAGGATGTGGGTAATAATGACTCTACATTACTTTCTTTTGTAGCTATTAGTAAGTCTTGTCTTTTCACCATTCCTCACGGTCCTTGTTCTGCTGTTCATTTACACAACCCTATGAGGTTATCTGTCCCTCTTGGAAAGCTGAGTTTCACTTCTGTGCATGAAGACTTAGCTGTCAATCAAGCACTGTGCATAAACTTGTGAAGTTGAAGTATCAAAGAGGAAAGTTCATCAGAACAATGACTATGAAAATATTTCTAGATAAAGCAAAGGGCATCTACATTAACACAGTAGGAGGGTCACTTAAATCATCAGGTGAGGACCAATAATTTTCATGATTCTTCTTTAGATAATTCTCCAGTTAATCCAGAAATATTTTCAAGATATGAATTTAAAAGTTTTATCTTGGATTTCATAGAGTTCTAAGCTGAATCCCATTGAAAATTTGTGAAGTGAATGGAAAATATGTTATGTTTGATAAAATATCCCTGTTCAGGTTGGGTTTTATTTACTGCAAGATTATCAAAAAATTAGAAAAGGTTATAGGTTTAAAAAAAAAGGATAGGCATTTATTAATTTTCTTGTGCCAATACTTTTGAGTACAGAGTTATTTTTGTTTTTATAATTATGAAAAATTTGAAAATTTTTCATTTAAACTTCTATTTATTAAACTCATACTTAAAGTTACCTGTTAAAGTTAACAGAATTTTATATATATATATATAGCCATTAAATATTAGGTTGTTGTAAAAATAATGACGTAATAATGTTGTTTTTTGATGTTAAAAATACGTCAAAAAACGACATTATTACATCATTATTTTTGCACCAACCTAATATTTGTAAATATATAAAACAATTTCAACAATTTCTATTTCTATTTTGATGTTTTCCAAAGTAAACATATTACAGTATAAATTTTTCAAATTGTCTTATATATTTGCCAATATGTAAGAGGTCTTACTAAAGAACGCTGTATGCTCTAAGTAGATATGAAGTCTGTATCCCTTCTTCAATCTAGAAAACTGCCTCTATATCCAAACTAGTTTCAGCTCTAGAAGCAGTTTCTTTGATGGAAAAAGGAATACATGTTCGATTACTATTAGGAAGCCTTACTTTTCTTTGAGAGAACCTCATAATCTAGGCCAGTTGTTTTCATTTCAATGTTTAAGAAAATAATAATAAAGAAAACAAGGATTACAAGTAAAACATGTGTACTGACTAAAATTAAAATTTATGGTAATAAGGAATAATGTCATATTAGAAATCTATTCTATATATATATATATATATATATATATTGAAGACAATGATAATTATTAGGTTGGTGCAAAAATAATGACATAATAATGTCGTTTTTTGACGTTAAAAATACGTCAAAAAACAACATTATTACGTCATTGTTTTTGCACCAACCTAATATTACAAAACTATTAATCCATTACTGATAATGAAAATTGAACAAGTAGTCTCAAAGAAATTCAAGAATTTACTACTCTCAGGACAATTTCACTATTTTTTAAAGTTGAAATTATGCTACATTAATGCCAGGAACTGAGAGAGAATTCTTGAAAACAAAACTTGCTCTCCTCAAGAGGTCCAAGGCCAATAGGTTTTACTCGTTTCAATTTTAACAACCAAATAGATTAGCCATTTATTATTATTAATTTTAACCACTATTTTTTAAATAGTAATTTAATACTAGTCAAAAAAATGAATAATAATTAAACAATGTTTCATTTACTAAATTCAGATCTTATTTGTGGATTATGAAAATATTTAAACTAATATTTTAAACTAAATATTTTAACTAAAGGGAACCTCTCAAGTGTTTCTGTAAGTTGTTGAAGCTTTTGAACAGATACCCATTTATCTTTTGTCGTAAAGAACCATCAGTTGAGTGTTATCTACTGCTGACCATTACTTCAAATGGTAAAATGACCAGCTTTAAAATAATTAAAGCAATTTTAGAAATTATATATTGTTTCATGTTATTTTCACTTGAGGATCAGTTTAAGATATTTCCTCAAGTTTGTCAGATTCTTAGAATTTGCATAAAATTAAAATAAATGAAAGATAAAGTTGGATCATCATCATCTGATGATGATGATAATGATAAGTAAACTGCAAGAAGCTGGTATGAACATCATCCATACCCGCTTACAGAGATAGGGCCTATAACACATTTATGGGACTTAAAATACACACAGAACAATCAATGCTAATTGGCCAAACATCGTGATCAAAGACCACAAAAAGAGAATGTGTTTTCTTATTGATATGGCGGTCCCTGCAGATTCTAATGTATCTTTGAAGATTTTCAAAAAAAATCTATCAAAATACAAAAATTTTGAAGAGGAAATATCAAAAACGTCGCACATGAGGACATCAATAATTCTAATTGTAGTTGGAGCTCTCGGATTGATTGGAAAAAGTTCTGATAGACACAATGAAGGGACTCCTGGGAGCCCATGTATTTTAAGAAACACAAAAAAATGAACTTATCAGTTTAGCACACACATTAAAAAAAAAAAAAAAATGTGTAAAATGTGTGTAATCTTTGTATTTTTTTTTTTTTTTTCAAAATTGATCATTGGGAAATGTTATGATGTCATTCTTGATCTTACGGCTCTGGTTAGGACCCAGAAGGAAATGTGTATACAGCATAAATCAAAGGAGGAGGAAGAAGAAGGAGAAGAAGAAATAATAATATTTTAATAATATAATAATAATAATATTATAATAATATAATAATTCTAATAATATTATAATAATATAATAATTTTAATAATATAATAATACTATAATATAATAATATAATAAAAATATAATAATAATAATATAATAATTATAACAATATAATAATAATATAATAATTATAATAATATAATAATATAATAAAAATATAATAATAATAATATAATAATTATAACAATATAATAATAATATAATAATTATAATAATATAATAATATAATATTATAATAATAATAATATAGTAATAATATAATAATAATATAATAATAATAGTATTATAATAATTATAATAATTATAGTAATATAATAATAATAATAATAATATAATAATTATATAATAATAATAATTATATGGATACATGATATAAATTTACTCTTTGAAGTAAAGAACTGTAAAAAATGAAATACTTGTGTTACTTCATAATATTAAAAATTAAACATACTTTGAGATGACAGATTCCATATTAAAGATGGTGGAGCATTAGGAATTTAAATGTGAAAGATATTGTGAAAGCCAGCTCACAAAAAAATGGGCAGGTGAACTCATAGATGTTTGAAGAATAGGATAATTATCATTTGACCTTTTGCAAGAAAGAAATGCTTTATACTGGGGCTCCAAAAGTTGGTGTCACTTACTTTTAAATGATATTTTAAAAGCTTTATTTTAACATGAATGATTCTCCTAAAGGCTGATCAGTTTTCAGAAAATGCCATGTATTATTGAGAAAACTGAAAGAGAAAATAGTTTTTAAGTACAACCATCACTAAATTATTACAAAAATATAAATAAATAGTGAAAATAACTATTTAATACATAGCATATAATGCCGTTTATTGTATTATTTATATACATCTATATTTGGCAAATTAGTGACAAAGCAGCAAAATTTTTTGTCAAATGTTTCATTATTTAGGACATTATCAGACTAATAATGTAAATATGTATGCATATGAAGGTGAGTGGTGAATTTCATAAACAGAAGTGTTCATTATAATTAAATATAGATAAGAAATGCTGAAAATGTTGCTACATTGAAATTTTAAACTTTTTAATCAAAACAAATCTGGCAATTTCATTGAGTTTCTCGACAATTTCCTCCCGTTTTTGTTTTCATCGCTTTTATTATGAAGTAATCTACAATGAGATAATATAATCTGCAAGAAAGATGAAATGTTATAAGAAACTGGATGCTAATATAGTGGAAATGACTGAAGCAATTTCTACATATATTTTCTATCATTAATTTGCATAGTTTTGTTTTGATAAAATTTACATATTATTTACTCTACTACATATATGTTTACTTCAAAATTTTTTTCCATATGTATATTTCATCCTTACTATATTAAATACAGTGAATCCCCTATATTTATGGGGTTTAGGAACCAGAACGGCTGCGAATTGTTAGAATCCACAAATACTTGTAACCACACTAATAAGTGCTAATAAGTACCTATTTTGATTGTTAAAACCCCATATGCCTTAAACTTTCATCCTAAACACTTTAGAAACATTTCAGACCCTTTTTAAAACATTTTTGAAAAATAGTTTGGTGACCATACACTTAGCATAAATTTCTTTTCATATGTACAATAACCATTTTTAATACGCATAGATGAATATAACCATTGGAAATACACACACACATATATATATACATATATATTTAGTATAATTAGGGAGACATTGTTCTTTTAAATGTTTTATTTAAAAGTATAGACATTTTATGCCTATTAGCTTTAACTATCTTTTATTTCCAAATTTTGAATGATTTTTCACAAAACTGACTCCAGATGTGTACAAATTTTCTAAAATGACTATAATCTTAGAAATCTTTAATCTTTTAAACAGTCATAAATTCACTGCCTACACACCCCAGATGATGACTTGCATGAGTTCAAAGCTCGGATATACCAATTGTATAAGAAAGAAAAAGACAATATAAATCAAGCATCATTATGAAACTTGTGATCTTCAGAGGGATCAGCAAATTATATCAGGATTGCATCATAGTGTGAAATGTGATGTCACAGTAAAGTTTTTGGGACTCCAGTGCTTTAGAATCGGATTATATCTATTTAACTATCTCATACACATGCACACACACACACACACACAAACATATATATATATATATATGTATGTATGTGTATATATACAATATGTATATATATATATATATATATATATATATATATATGTGTGTGTATGCATGTATATATATATGTATATGTGTATATATATGTGTGTATGCATGTATGTATGTATATATATATATATATATATATATATATATATATATATAATATAGTTTTTTTTGGACTCTAGTGTTTTAGAATTGGATTATATCTATTTAACTATCTCATGCACACACACATATATATATGTGTATGTGTGTGTGTATATACAATGTGTATGTATGTATGTATATATGTATATATCTATGTGTGTGTGTGTGTATATATATATATATATATATATGTGTGTGTATGCATGCATGCATATATATATATATATATATATATATATATATATATATATGTGTGTGTGTGTGTGTGTGTGTGTGTGTGTGTGGTGTGTGTATGTATAGAAATAAATAGAATTAATTTGCCAGTCCCTACTTGGAGTTTCATGGAAATGGTATCCACTTGTTTAAGGTTTGAGAGTATAAGTGTATCTATTCAAAGAAATTAAAATAAAATCATTAATGTATGCGATGGAGAAAATAAATATTCATTCAAGACATAAAATCAACAAAATAAAATGGGATTTTGTAAATAAATTTAATTTTATTATCAAGCCTCCTGACAAAGAACACATATGTTTCGGAATTTATTTGTTGCTATTAATGCTTGAACATCTTCATACTGAGTACTTTAATTACAAAGACTGATGACTTTAAAAATATTATCTTCAAGAAATACACTGGTTAAGGAATTTTTTTGTGAAACATATTTTTTGTTATATATAAAGGGTGAACCAGGTAATTATAATATAAAAAATAAAAATGAGGAGATTCAATAGAACAAAAATCAGGATACTTTAAAAAAATCCAGCTACACATCACCCAACGATTTCTATTCGAAAATATAGTGATGCTTTCTCTTGCATATTTTTATTTTTCTTGAGAAAAACTGAAGTGCTTCGTATAAAATCATTCTCAACTTCCTAAACAGCTGTATTCCTGGATCAGATTCTATACATTCATGTTAGTTGTCAAATCTTGTCTGCAATGAATCCAAGAAGCTGGCTCTTTCTGAGTTGATGTGGCTATTGGCTTGTGCTACAATCAAGACATTACTTCTTATTTCTTGTGTCATGCTAAAAGCAACCACCTTAATGCATTTATTATATCTGAAAAATAAATGAAAAGGTGAACATTTGGGGCATTCTGTATAATATTACATTAAGTAACCTCCATTTATAAGCCACTAATGATGTATTCTCAAATACCTTGAATATCTTATATATATGGAGTGAGAGAGAGAGATTTAATAGGACAGTTAATAACAAAATGATACCAATATTGGCAATATAATTGATATTCACCATATACTAACCTTTTGATGAAATTGAAGCACAAAGAGAAAGATTTTAACATCAGATTTTTTTAACACACCATTGTTCTTTTCCAATGATACGAGAGATAAACAAAGAAGTTGGACTTTCTCTTCCAAGGAATATTGTTATTGGTTAGGGGTCTCTCTGTAGAAATTATAATCTCTGAGAAAATCCAAATCCCTGTTTAATCCCTCAATGTGTGAATTTATTTTGAAAATGAATTTCAATTCTGATTTCCATCTTTCTTGTTGGCTATTCAATAAAGATGCTGAATGCATGTATCTGATGTCATTGATGCTATAAAATGTTTGGTTGAAGTGTACAGCAACAGGGAAATTGTTGTTATTGTCCCTGATGGCTTTTTTATGGTTATTGAACTGAAGATGGAATTCTGTTCCAGTTTCTCCAACATAATTTCCTTTTTTGCATTCATGGCTGAAAAGTAAATATATAAGATTCAAACTGTCACAATTCAGAGCTAGTGGTTTGAATACTATATCAGTACCAGAGGGTGAGGGAACTGCATTTTAATTATATATAAAATATGCAAATTCCACCACCTAAAGATTGCAGGTGTAGGAAAATCAAAATTGTACTTAGTTGAAGAATTTTACATATTTTAAAGCAATATTTTATTGTTATATTAAATCTCTGTCTTGTGGCACTAATTACTCAGTTTCTTTTATAGTTTTATGCTTTTCAGCTTATTACACACACATATACATATATGATAAATAATATTATACTTTTAAAGTCTGCTATATTAGGGATATAACATATATAAATATAAAAGAGGACACTGTGGTCAACAACAAGTGGTGACAGTCTGTCTTATGTTTGAATGTAATTTTCAGGTCTGAAAATCACATTCAAGCATGAAACAGATTGTCACCACTTGGTATTGATCTCAGTGTCTACTTACATATATATTCTTTTTTTTCACTAAAAAATATTTGACAAAGGTATATCTGGAAGAAAATATTTTTAAGGCAAGCATTATTTATAATTATATTGTTTGATATTAAGAGATAGATCATTATTAATAATAATAATAATAATAATAATAATAATAACTGTTCTACTCTGAGTTTTGTGGAATTACTAGATTCATCTAAACATCTAAACAGTTCTGTTTAACATACTTGTTCCTTGAAGATCTCAGAAGAAAATATATGTGAATGACAATGATTCAATTATGGAAATAAATATGTTAAAATTGTATGTATGTATGAATCTTTTTTTGTGTCTGATTAATATTTTGCCAAATTATATGTGCATGGCTTATGAATATATCTTTTTGCAAAGAATATTTTATTATTTGTATATTTCTTATTCAAATAATGATCAAAAGAAAAACTTTCTGGAAAATCAGAATTAATGTTGAATTCACAGATTGAATACATAAATCCAATAAAAACTTTTGCAGGCTGGTATGATTTTATCAAGTTAGATTAGCATTATATTGAATAAAAACAAACAAAAGACATGAAAACTATAGAAGGCCTCATTGCATGGATTCTTCTTTGCTCTATAATAATAAATTGCACTGAGATATTTTCAATCAATTATGTTCAAATGTTAGTCCACATCTAAAACTAATAATGATAACCGGATGGTCCCAAAGTCTCAAGTTTAACTTCCTATAAAATAATTGGTTATTTTTTAAAAATAATCTATAGAAAATAAAAAAAAAATACGATTCATTATATTCTATAATTG
Source organism: Acanthosepion lycidas (assembly GCA_963932145.1). Classification (NCBI taxonomy): domain Eukaryota; kingdom Metazoa; phylum Mollusca; class Cephalopoda; order Sepiida; family Sepiidae; genus Acanthosepion; species Acanthosepion lycidas. Next base: position 19,335,340 of record OZ010571.1, read on the forward strand.
CTATTTTAAATTTTTAGCTAGAGAAAATGAATAACACTTTTGCTAAGATTATATCAAATAAAAAAATATAAGCAATAAAGTTAATTTTTAATTAAGTTTCTAATCACATTAATTAGTTTTCTGATACAAGAAATGATTAGGCTTATGATTAAACATGATTGATAAAGTAATTATAAGAACAATTGGTTATAAATTACGTTATAATTTTTATGTTTGCAGATATATAGTGGATTTTTATATAAACAGTGAGACAATTTGGAGATACCAAAATCAGACAAGTACAAAAATTAAAATATTTTGAAAGTGTTTTAACAGAGGACAGAAAGTGTGACATTGAAAGGAAGTTGGGATAGCCAATGATACATTCCTAAAGCTAAACAAAGTATTAAGAAACAAAAAAAAAACTTTGTTAGAAACAGAGAAAAAAGTACTGATTATGACAGCAGATTCCCTATGTTGGAATGGATGCTGGACCATCTCACGAAAGATGAAAAAAGAAACTTAAAGCAACAGATATGTGGCTCTACAGAAGGATGTCAAGAATACCATAGACTGAATATGTGAGCAGCAGGAATAGACAGTTGATATTTCTATTGTGTATAATGAGTAAAGAGGGTTTGGAAACTTTGATACTCACAGTACAGATTGATGGCAAGAGAGATATAGGAAAACAATGTATAAAATACTTAGTGAGCTTGAGTAAATGAATGGCAGAAAAAGGTTTGGGAGAAATAACAATAAGACAAAATTTGCTAAGAGCTACAAAAAACAGGAAATCGTGGAGAGCTATGATTGACTACATGTTGAGAGAACATAGCTCATAAAGATGAGAAGATAGAAGTCTAATCGTAAAAAACGTTTTCTGATTATCCCATTGTGGGAAACTTTGAGACACAGTCACTCTGCAAATTGATTCCTATGTTCAAACTTTTCCTATCAACACACACTTGGAAATGGAGATAGATACTGTATGGTAACTAGAATTTTCACACTTTAAGGGATCATCAGACTGTTTATATTTACAAATGTGCTCTACCCAAACATGTAGCATGATTTAAGTGACATAATGAAATAGATACATATATACATGTATTATGCACACACACACACACACACACAAATACAGGGTACGATAGATAAATTGTCATCTAAATTATGCAAAAATTAAACAACACTGACATCTCACTTTAATAGATATATTTACCAAAATTACACAAAAATATCTTTAAGTACCAAAGAGTAAATTTATTCAATAAAATCACCCTTTGCTTCAACCACAGCCTTGAGGCAACTTTGGAATATTCTGCAACATTTTAGATGGTCTTCTTGTTTAAGTTGGTTTATGCTGCCATAATCCTTGTCTTCAGTTCATCATTGGTGTTACAAATAGTTTTGTTGGTCTCTCACTCATCTGTGCCTCACACATAATAATCAAGGAGGTTGCAGTCTAGGGAGTTATGTGCCCACATGTAAGGAGTGATGTGAAATTGTCTGACAGCCATGACTGGGTTCTTCTGCTTGTGTGGCATGATGCAGAGTTCTGTTGCCAGGCATAGGGTCTTCCAAAAAGCACCATCTTAACCCAGGGCAGCACTACTTCCTCAAGGCACTTGATGCAGGCCTCTGATGTGAGTCTGAGGCCCTCACCAACAAGTAAGGAAGTTCTTTGCTTGCCAGAATGATCAGTGTGATTTTTTTGAACTGCTGTATCTTTGTAATCACCATTAAACTCATCTAACTCTTTCCAAGTCCTCCACACTCTCCTCAGATTGATATCTAAACAATCTGAAATGTTCTTATTGGAGCTTTTATTTTGAATGACAAACAGTACAGCATGCCGTTTCCAAATTTATGGTGGAATGAATTGTGTCATAGTGCTCTTTTTCTCACAGAGAGTGCCCATCTGACCCTACTATACTGGGAAATCAAGAAAATCAAAAACAAACAACACACATGCACAAAATTAAAAGAACAAGGAAATAATGGGTGCTTCCAAGGCACCTTTCTTCAATGGTTGAGACGGAAACCATATGGCAACAAAACCTTGTTGCTTCCAGCATCATCTGTTGAAAAGTGCTGTTTGTGTTGTTGGTGGTTGTTTTAGAGAGGTTCAACTCTGAAACTAATAAAACCTGTGGTCTGTTATTCAATGTTTGTGCAGCAATCTTTTGCACTGACTCTGCATTATCAGTGGTTCCAAAAAGTCTGGATCTTCCTGCACACACTTTCAACACTATAATTAGTTCCTCTGTGCAGGCTTTTTAACAACTAATGTTCTTGTGGTTATGTTCCAAGATACTTGTGGCACAATATGTAGATTTGTATGCAGGTCACTAACAGGATGGAAGTATCACATACAACTAAAACATAAAAACTAAGTGAAGTTGTTGGATCCTCATATATTGAAACTGATAGGAGAGTTCATCATCATCATCATATATAATATGATAACAATAACAAGAAAATGGAGCTAGTTTTAAGTGAATTCTTGCATCAGTTGCTTTGTTCCTTGAGTCTCTGCTTAAGTCCATTAACATTGTCATTGTCACCCTCATAAAACACACACACACACACATACATATATATATATATATTTAGAGTTGTGCATAGAGTAAAACTTGTAACCTAAGACTGAATCAGCAAGTCAAGATAAAAATTATTTTGTAATTTGTTTCATTCACTTCTCATTAATTGCATTGGAAAAGGCATGAATCTATTTTTCTGCACCTATATGTTAAATGACATGGCAGATAGAAGTCTCTCTGCCTTTGGTGTCAACATGACTGGGAGAAAGAAAACACTAAATTCATAACAAGTTCTTTCTGGAGAGATCTATGTTTAAGTAAATGGTCTGTTCTTAGTTTCTGGCATCTTCCCAGAGCTTCATTATCTTTAACAAAGGGCACACTAACAATACCTCATGATATCAGTGAATTTTGTTTATTTTCTCTCGTAGTGGGGAAATTAATGTCAATGCATCCCTACCAAATCTTGTATGCTTTTAATATATATATATATATATATATATATATATATATAATAGGCAGCAACTCATTTCTAGCTTGACCAGCCAATCCCTGTTTCAGACACCTACTTAGTCCCATTTGTATTTGGTCCAGCCTCAGAGAAACATCTTGTGGTTTATACTGCAACTTTTCTGAGCAAACATTAGTTACAGTTTCTGTGACAGAGTATATAATCTGATGTGATCAACAAAGTCAGTACACTTAACCCCTCAGTCATGGACTTGTGACTTTGATCTATAACAACCTTTGTAGGCTTCCAGAAGTTTGTCTATCCAATTTCATTTACATGTCTTGGATCAGTCTATGGTGGAGTTAGACACTTTCCAACTGTCTTGCATGCTGGTATTGCCTCCCCAGGTAAATAACATTAGATAGTTGCCTCCCTGACAAACTGATCATAGCAATATTCAAACCTTGGTCTCATAGTCAGAAAATTAATATTCTAACCACTCAGCAACACATCCATATATATATATATATATATATATATATATATATATATATATATATATATATATATATATATATATATATTAATTATTTATTTAAAAATTATAACATAAATATGTTATAAAATCACTACAAAAATAGCCATTTTGTTTCAACAATCTACATTCAACATCATCACTTGATAAGGCACCAAAGGTCTTGAAACAAAATGGCTATTGTTGTTGTGATTTTATAATATATTTATGTTATAATTTTTAAATAAATAATTATATTCACTCTACTTTGTATTGAGCACTCTTTTAAGAATAGTAATTGTTGGTTATTGGAATTTATTCTGTATACACACACACACACACACACACATATATATATATATATATATATATATATATATATATATATATATATATATATATATATATATATATATTGACTGCAGACATATTCCATTGACTATGACAAACAAACAAAATCTCATTGATTTTTTATAAGTTTAACTTATGTTCTTACAATTTTCTTATTGGGAGGACAGAAAGTGAGTGCAGTAACTATTTGTAATGATTATCGTCCAAGACTCTTTTGGGCAATTTGTTAACCATTTTCAAGAATCCTGTAGATAACATTTTTCCATGTTCACATTATATGGTGTATTGTGTAGAATTAGTAGTAGTCTTTAGAAATAATAAGAATAATTTATAATTTCATCTGCAAATATCTGTCAACCCCACACCCTAAAATTTGACCAATAATTCTTGAAAATTTACTCCTTGCACATACAACTTTTTCTGACTATATAGGAGTGCAATTATGTTTACTTATATATACTCTGTTAACAAGTGTGCAATTATGTGTGTGGTGTGTGTATATACATTATATTTTATACATATAGGAAAACAATATATAAAATTTTATACATCAAGAAACAATTTTAGAAAAATCTATGACAACAGCAAATTCTTAATCCCTTCTCTTTTCAATCTGTTTGAGGTCTTGACATCTACAGCAGATAAAGTTGAGTGCTTTGCTTGGAAGTTCACTTCCAACTCCACTGTTGACTCATCTGGAGAGTATCCATACCTGATTTCCCTGCTAGAATGGAGACTCCACTGAGTGATATGTGCATAACCCAGTCACTGCTCTGACATCATTTCCAAAATAGATGTGATGAGATCTCAACCGTTGATAAAGAAATGTGCTCCTGAGCTGGCACCATTTCTCTCCAAACTCTACGACAATTACTTCAATGCTTCTTATGTAGTTCCTGATTATAAGAATTCTGGAAAACCTTCTGTCCCCTAAAAATTATTGTTCTATTCGTCTTTTACCCCATTTTGGCAGAGTATTTGAGGCTTTAATAAATACTGAAGTGTTTACTTCTCCTGACCTCCTGTCAGACAAACAATATGGCTTCCCTTTTACCATGTCTACATCTAATGTGTTAACACCCATCACTAAATTTGTGTATCAAGCTCTAGATAAGAACAGTGTAGCTTAAGCTGTGGTTCTAGATGTCTTAAAAAAATTCAACAGGGTTTGGAATACTAACCTTTTACTCAAGTTCTAAGGCTATGGTGTTACAGGATGAATGTTTAATTTTATCCAATCATTCCTATCAAATCGTGAAATTATGGTCGTTTTAAAAGAGTTTCAATTCCAGATACTTTCACATGAACATTGGTGTCCCCCAAAGCCTATACTGTTTCTGATCTTCATCAATGCTCTTCCCCTGTCATCAGTTCAAACCGAGATATTCATACTGATGGCACTACCATTTACTTATGCCGCAATATCAAATTTCAGATCTGACAAAACAAACTTGGCAGCTGCTCTTGAAAATGATCTCCAATCAGTGATTAACTGGGGCAGGAAATGGTTTGTAAATTTTAACTCCTCTAAAGCAAAACTACTTTCATTTAAACACCATAGAGAACCTTTTCTGCCTGCTGTCAGCATGGCTGATACTAGACTCCAAGAGAGCAACACACTGTGCCTTCTAGACTTCAGATTTTCCACTGATATGAAGTGTAGCAACTACATCAAATCAATAGCTGTGGCTACAGCAAGGAAAATTTGAATCACTGTATTTTGGCAAGAAAAATTTTCTTGTCAGAATTCATCTTGCATATTTACAATATTAACATTCATCTGTGCATTGAATACTATTGCTATTTCTAGTTTGGTGCTCCTGCTGTACATTGCAAGATTCTTAACAAAATCCAAAGAAGGATCTTTAATGTAATTGAACCTGACCAGTTATCTCAATTTCAATCACTGTATGTGCTGTGTTTGGAAAAAAAATTGCTATAACTCTAGATACACACATAAAACAATCCATACATTCAGTTAAAATTAAAAATGAAGTTCATCCTTGATAATGGCTAAAAGTATAACCAAAAGAGCTTAAACATACAAAACAGTTGGACAATTTACATAATTTACATCCAGAAAAGAAGAAAATTGTAAGAACACCTGAGGAACTAAATAAAAAAACTTTACCACAGTAAACATGTATAAAAGAGAGATTGCTACAATGCTACCAAAATACACAATTTTATATATATATATATATATATATATATATATATATATATATATATATATATATATTATTTACATTTATATACACAGTAAATGATCAAGTATACATCTATGGAAAGAAATATATGCCAGTTTGCAAAAGAAATCCAAGAGAAAGAAGCTGAAACCTGAAAAATTTACAGGCATATATATTTATATGTACCTCAGCTACTTATTTTTCAAAACAATATTAAGTCAACACTGTGCCTCATATTAGAAAATTATATATATATATATATATATATATATATATATATATATATATATATATATGTGTGTGTATGTATATAAGAGAGAAAAAGTGTAAAAGCTTCTAAATTATGCATTTTGCTGACATGACATGTGTTGGGTTTGGTTTCTTCAGGTTTGAATGAAAGACAAATGAAAAAAAAATTAAAGTGTAAACTCAACAAAAACTGCCAACCACAAGAACAGCAGCCACTACAAAAATTTTTCCTGTTGCTGACTTCTGAGATGAAGATGATGACATGCTAGATGAGTTCTGACATTTGGAAACATGTATTGCCCAAATAATCAAAGAAATGGAATCTTATGTTTATGAAGACAATCTTCTCAAAACTTCCAACATATTTTCCTTACACATCATTTCCTCTTTCATTCTGTCCTGAAGAAGCTGAATCCAACGTGTCGAAATTCATCATCACCACATTTGTTTTAGATACTATTATACATTCTAAAAACATACATAGATACATACACACACACACACACACACACACATATATATATATATATATATATATATATATATATATATATATATATATATATATATATATATATATAAAAGTGAACATTAAAGTAAACACTCAAGGGCGACAGAGAGTTTCATGCTAGACACAATCGGCCTGATGATTATGTCTAGCATGAAACAGCCTGTTGCCTCTGAGTGTTGACTTCAATGTTCACTTTTATATTTATATATGCTCTATTTCTGATATTGAGCACTTTATCCCGTAAATGTAGCACACCTTAAAACCATATTTCTTCATATATATATATATATATATATATATATATATATATTGCATGGCAAAGTGGAAAGATTTACTTGTGACACATTTCATATCTTCTGGACTTCATCAGACTAAATTTGTTATGTTGGTAGGACTGCACACTTTTGATATAAAAAATGCTACTCTGATCAATGGAGAAAATAATTCACTATGATGTAAATGTCTAGAGAGCAATTTAATCACAAGGTCATCTACAGAAATTTGCTCCCTGGCTCATGCAACATTCCTTGCAGATCTTCTCATAAAACCCCTCTGTCATACACATATGTAGTCCTAACAATGTAACAAATTTTATCCAAAGAAATATATATATATATATATATATATAAATATATATATATATATATATATATATATATATATAAGAATATAAAAAAATTGTATTTTCCCTACTTGTCATACAATCTCCCCAACAATGTACTTGATGTATAAAAAAATATATATTATCTCCCTCTCCCCACCTCTCTCTCTCTATTTATCTATCTATCTATCTATCAATATATATATATATATATATATACATATATATTAGGGTGGTGCAAAAATAATGACGTAATAATGTTGTTTTTTGACGTATTTTTTAACGTCAAAAAAGACATTATTACGTCATTATTTTTGCACCAACCTAATATAATCACAATATAAAAAAATGTATTTTGCCCACTTGTCATACAATTTCTCTAGTAATGTACTTGATATATAAAAATATATATTATCTCTCTTTCTCTCTCTCTCTCTCTCTCTATATATATATATATATATATATAATCACAATATAAAAAATTGTATTTAGCCCAAATCAATCGACTAAATAAATATAAAATAAATCTTCTTCATTACTAAAGTTCATGAAGAATGGTTGTGATTACATGAAACTTAGATTAGAGGTATTTTACTTATGTATGTAGATAGATAGATATGTATATAAAATAAAAGCTGAATATTTTGATAGCTCAATAGAAATATCTCAGAAAATTATATTAATAAAATAATTTAAAATTAACCTTCTGTTACTGCCATGGGGGTGCTTCAACTCCCTATAAAATATTTTTACTTATTATTTAGTAAGTGGTATGACAAATTTTCCTGATTAGTCAAGTAGATTTCTAAATACCTGGTCAAGTTACTACAAAACATTTCTGATTTTAATCATATTTGTGTGAATTACAAACAGTTTTATTTGTTTATATTACTTACATTCAGACTCTTGTCCTCATCTTTGTTATTAATACAGTGTTTCAACCATTATGCTTTTCATCCTTCTTCAGGTGCTTGTTGATGCAGGTAACCTTCAGAGTATTTCCAACTCACCTGATCAGTACTAAATACAAACAACATAAGTAATCCCTAGACATTAAATAAAGTGTTCAGTTTAAATTTCACCTTAGCTTGACAAACATTTGAGGATGGCTGGAGACCACAATGGCCAAGTAATAAAAAGGTTGAGAACAAGAGACTGAATGTCATCTTTGTCATCATATTTATTACACCATTTCAGCCATTGAACACTCTGGCTTTCTTAAGGTGGTTACAAGGTCGAACTGGACCCTTTATTTTGCTCACTGGGGTAGAAACATGGCACAGGGGATAAAGATGTTAGTTAGATCCAGTGACAGGTCCCAAGGAGTGTGAGTTCAACACCCGGTTAAAGCAGTGGAGAATTGGAGAGTGGAATTAACAGGAGATAACTGACAAATGACATCCATTAAACATGGCATGTGGAGCTAGAACAGTCTACTCTAGTGAGTGAAACAAAGGATACAGTTCGACATTCCAACCACCTGAAGAAGGCCGGAGTGTACATCGGTTGAAATGTTGTAACAAATATGGCGACAAAGATGAGGACAATAGTCCAAATAATGTAAGAGACTCAATATAAATAATGTAAATAATAACGTCTCATGCAAGAAATTTAACGCAGAAACTATTTTTGTTTTTTGGACTTACATCTATTTTTCAATTTCTTTAAATTTCTTTATTTGTATTTATCTTATAAAAACCAAAAAAGGATATTTAATACTGTATATAACAATAAAATTAATAAATAAATAATATATCTAAAATACATTAAATGTGGGCTTTGTAAATCCTATGGTACAAATGCTGCGATAATACCCCACAGCACTAATGGAGGCTTAAACCAGGATCAACTTCCCCAGCCAATAAAATATAAATCAAAAGAAAACCCCTCAAAATAAATTAATGAGAGAAAGAATAAGTAAGAAAAAGACTCAGGCAGATAAAGTAATTATGATAATGATAATGATTATAATACTGATGATGAATTGGCCAAGTGGTGAGAATTGGTTTGATCCTTGTCCTCCTAATTTAGCCAGCGTGTTTTTCTGTTCCTGTATAGTTTCAGACACACCATCATCTGTACACACAGCTGTTACACTCTCCTACCATTCCCTGCTTCTGCGTACTGCAATCCTGCCTCTTTTACTGACCACACCATGTATTCACTGAATAGTAATGTGCCCGGGTAGAGAAAGAGGGTGAGTCGAAACATTCCTTTGTCTGGTATGAAATATTCATATCTATATACATGCATATGTACATACATATACGCAAACTGAATTGATTTTTATACATACCTACATACATGTAAGCATGCATAATTATACAGAGATATCCTGGAATTAATTATTATTTGTTATTTCTTCTGTTGAAGGCACAACATTATTGCTTAGTTTATTTTAATATTGTATTTTGAAGCTCTCCGTTTTTCCTTATATTTTTGGTTGAATATGTAAATGCATTTCACAATTGATCTTATTTTGTTTTTTGCCTGTTCTCGTTGAAATTAAACGTTATTTTGATCCTTGATCTAAAGATAAAAAAAAAATATATGTTGGTTAAAGTCAGGCCGAATGTTGCAAAATCAGCCATTATTTTCATTCAGACAGAGAAGTAGAAGAAAAAGAAAGATTAATACTAGGAAATGAAGAGGAAAACTGAAGGTTTTAAAATGAAATCCATAAATAACCATGTGTTGTGCTTTTAACATAATATAAATATATGTGTGAATGTCTGTAGGCAAATGCATATATATAGATATGGGCATATATATATACATATATATATATATATATATATATATATATATATTATATTTTGAAATTTATTTATATCCTATTTTATCTCAGCTGACTGCAAGAATCAGACCTGTAAGGTTAGTATGACATGGGGAGTAACAGAACTTACTCTGCCACCTTAACCTTATAAACTATTCACAGGGAGTTTAAATTCAGTTATCTTGTAGACTGGTTACTCTGCCAAAGCTAAAGAGTTTTGTCTGTCCTACTATTTAACTCATAACTGGGGGAAGAAGAAAGGAATTCATGCTTTTCCCAAGGATATTACTGTGGACAGACACACAAATGTCACAAGCAGAATCTGAACTTTGCTTGTCAATTCCATTTTGTGTGCTGATAATTTATCCAACACAAAAAGGTCTTTTTAGAGCTAATGAAGTAAAGTTTTTTATTTGTGATTTCTGTAACCAAATTACATTTTACTATCAAATCTTCAGATGCACAGTTACCATATCTGCAAAACTCCAATTTGGGAAAATAAGTTGAACATATGGGTGTGTGTGTGTGTGTGTGCGTGTGTATCAAATGTTTTTTTTAATCCAAAATTATTTCTTATTACTATAAATGTATTTTTAATAGGGACATGTATTTGAGTTGGCATCATTGTATTTTATCAAGAGTGAAATTAATTTCAAATGGCTTAGAGTAGCAATAATAATTCATGTCAACTGGTCGTAAGTATGACTTTTCAATCTAGGCTGCTTGACATTAATTTCATTATATAAGAAAATAAAAAAAAACACTGCTGTCAACTGAAACATGTGTATCCACTTAAAATAACATTTATATTAATAAGAAATATATATCCATATGTTATAATTGCTTATAGTTTTCTTATATTGTTTAAAAAAAAAAAAAGGCAAACATTATTTTTCATAAATTAAGAAATTTTTCTAAGAACTCCTGTGAGTATTCATTACATTTTTCTACAAGTCAGCATTGAACATTGAAATTTTTGTCATTAGAGTCAGTACATTTTTTATCATGATTCATAAATGATTTTATTAACCACTTCCTCTAATTATACTATATTTTACAGATTAATTAATTTCAGCAAAGCCATTTTTTTCGCCTTGTCCTCTTTTACCTAAAACATTCTATGATTTCAAGATGTTTTTAATAGAAATTATGAAAAATCACAATTGTTATTTGAAGCTGTATTTTTTAAAACGCCAGTCCAGTAATATACAACAGCTATTGGTAGAGGAATTGATGTTGTTAATTTCAAGCAGTTGCCACAGCCCAAAGGAATGTGCTACCCAAATAGTAGCAGTAAGGGCATGATAATTCAATCTCAAGTATTATGTATTGGCTTTGCAAGACCTTTTCTCTACTAACTATTGAATGATATTTTTCATTTTTATGTTGTTTGATGGGATCAGTTAAGTTTTAAGATTTGGTCCTCTTTTTATTGGTTAAAAAAAACTGTGTATCATATGGTATATTTACATGATGGAGTTGTAACCAGAAATAATAATTCTTTTAAATATTTTTTATATCATACTACTATAGATTAAACACTCCTGATCATGAATAAGAGTTAATAGAGGGTCCAGTTTACTATGTAAATTCATCGTAAATTGGTCCCCTCCTACAGAAGCCAAAACAAAATATGCTCATATGATGTGATTTCTTAAAATGAACATTCCAGATTAAAATTAAAAATGTTAATAGGGGGTCCAGTTTGCCATGTAAATTCATTGTAAATTGAACCCCCACCCCACTACCGAAGCCTTAACAAAATATGCTCATATGACGTGATTTCTTAAAATGAACATTTCAGATTAAAATTAAAAACAAAATTGTTTTCCCTTTTAAGAAAAGCTGCCATATTTGTCTTGGCTTGTATAGAGGGGTTAAATTTATATAGTAAAATAGATCCCAGTATTAGTATTTACAAAATTTAATCAATTTTTTTTTTCTTCAATATTTGTGACCCAGAGGGCTTAACCTATATTGATATGATGGAGTATTTTGAAAAAAAGTGATTAGTTTGGACTGCAGTATCTATTGTACAACTCTGTGGCTTACATTCATGTTTTAGGGAAAAAAAAAATTCAAGTGACACATTTCATCATTTACGTCTTCATCAAACTAAAGTGATGTTTACATTGATATGAGTACACATATGAAGGAGAGGAGATGCCAAGAATTTTAAATTTAATTTTTTTTTTCAAATATGTTTTGGGTATATGGTCTAACACATTTCATTTATTTTCTTTTTCTTAATTTTTGCATCATTTTCATTTATAAATATTCAGCATTGTGATAATAAAAGATCTACCAAGAAAGATGAAACATTGTAAGAAGTTGGACATAAATTTACTGTGGATAATCTAGCTATTAAATCACTTGAAATCATTTAAGCGTAGATTAGTGATGGTTTCCCAAAAAGAAGAATAAATGGTTTGGATTTGAATTTGTTAACATCAGGAAGATGCAGATTAAATTTCTGGGAAATGTAATGAGAAAGGAGGGCCAGGAGAATCTGATCCTCACAGGTCGAATAAAGGGAAAGAGTGACAAGGGAAAGCAATGCATAACATACCTGGTGGAATTAAGCAGGTTGATGGTCTGGGGGAGGTGGCAGAGGGATGAAACTTGTTGAGAGCTACAAGGGATAGGGGTAAGTGGAGAACTATGATCACCTATGGCACATAAAAAGAAAAAAGCCACAGAAGCATTTTATTGACAGTGGGTCATTGTCCCAAATATCTAACCAGGCTACGAAAACCTTTGGAATACATACAAGATACATATGTAAACATGATATATATTAAGTGTTTTTGAAGCACAAAAAAAATTAAAGTGTATTTTATAAGTGAAATGTTATTGTATGGTGATGTGAGTTTATGTGTCTTCATAAAAATAAGCATTTGACATTCATGCATTACTAAAGGTTGAAATTTATAAGATCTTTCTCTTAAAACAGTTTTTCAGATAAATAGATTTCTGAAGTCAACTGTTATTTCTTTTTCTAGTACTAATGGTGGTTCTTTCATATCATTTTATTTAAGCTAATGTGAAAGGCAACATTTTGATTATATCATTGTTTTTTTTTTCAATTGCATATTCTATTTGATTTTATTGTTTTGCCATTAATTTGGGGTATACATTTATTTTTTCTTTTGTTTAAAATTATTCCAAATTATTAAAAGATTTTGCATACATTTACTAAACAGCAACCTATGGCTAACTTGTATTTCAGAAATATGTGTTATAACTTGTCTTTCTAAAAGAAGACTTGGTAGTCTCTTTCCCAGACTGTTTCTCAGATGCTTACTAAGGGCTTCTATGAGACATACCGGCATGATTTGCCATGATTGCCGTAGTTGAGAATGTATCTGGGAACATTGATATACATAAATGCATATATATATATATATATATATATATATATATATATAATATATATATATATATATATAGAACACAAATACACATCAAGTACACCAGACCAGCTGCAATCTTCAGCTGAGCGCTATGCTACAGCAAGCTTTTGGCCCATTAAGCTCAGTACCTTTCTACACGGTGGGCCTGCAACAGCTGGATGATGTTATGTTGCAACCGGTCTATGTTAATTGGATGCGACGCGATAAGAATTTTTGGGTAATCCATACACTTCCTTCCACTGATTTTTCACCACAGGTCTTTATCACCTTATCCGGCTTTTGGATCCCAGGACATTTGAGGATTCTCTTTAAAGAGGCAGCAGGAAATCCTCTACAACCAACCTCAAATGGTACAAGGAGGCAGCCATATCCTCTCTCACGGTCTTCAGACACTAGTTTCTCATATCAAAGCAACTTTCTTTCAATCCCTTCTTCCCATGCTACTGTCCGTTTGCCAAGCAACAGATGGAAGCAACATCTGTTGCTTGGTCAACTGACAGTAACATGGGAAGATTACTCTTAGTATATTTAAATATGTTTGAAACAGTACAGAAGCGTATTAAGGCATTAAAAACAAGAAATTTTATATTGTAGGCCATGATAGATTTAAAACAAAAACACACACCAGTTGACTAGTTTCATCCCCTCTCATCAGAACTGTTAACGAGGAACTAAAATTATGAGGAAAAGAAAAAGTCTGTTATGGATGACATGAATGAGTGGAACAGGGAGAAAAAAAATAATTTTAGTTCCCCGTTAACAGTTCTGATGAGAGGGGATGAATCCGTTCGACTGGTGTGTGTTTTTGTTTTAAATCTATCATGGCCTACAATATAAAATTTCTTGTTTTTAATGCCTTATATATATATATATATATATATATATATATATATATATATATATGCACAAGTTTACTTGCACCAACATAAGCATCACATTAGTCTGATGAGATCATAAGGGACAAAATCTGTCACACAAGATCTTTTTTCCACTTATAGTTTTTCCCTAAAATTATTCTTGATATATGTAAATTTATATATTGTTTTATCCATATAATTTTATTTTTACATATGTGTGTTTTTGTATCCATATGTGTGTGTTTGTGTAAATTAATAATAAATAAATTTTGTAACTATGTTATCTCTTCTAAACTTTGTTCCACCATCTGTTGAGTCATAGTCGTATACATAGGACATGGATTGTTTTCCTCCCTCTTCTGACTTTATCAAAATCTATGTCCTTAATCTTTCCCTTCCAAATTCTTCAAATTCTATTCTTTATTACTTTAAAATTGGCATATACCAATTCTGAATTTCATGAAACTGTTTCTATCAGAGATTATTTATCTTGAATAAACTTGTAATCTTTGTTTTACTGTCTTTTTATTGGCTAACATTCAAGCGTTTTTAAGAGTCCCTCCTATTGGTTAAGTATAAGGTGCCTGTCACATCCGATAGTCATTAGGTGTCAATGAATTCCCTGAATTTACCTTGCTAGATGAAATAGTATCATTTCAGTCAATTAGTTGGAATTTCAATTTAAAATGTAATAGAGGTTTACTAAATGTAATATACACCTTAGAGCTCATTGTCCAAAATACAGGGATCAAAACAACATTAGTGGAACAACAAGTCTAAATAATATGTTAGGCAATGATAATAATTTTCAAAGCACTAAAGATAAAAATAAAATTCTCATTTTTAAAACCAAATCCATCTCTAGTTTTGGGTTCTAGTATTGGCATTTTGCATCAAATCAGCTTGATTCTTGTCAAGGGTACAACAGATAATCAGGTCTTGCATGACATGTCTTTTAAGTTTCTCAATTCAAAAACAACATTTTTCCTCTGTTTTTAACCTCTATCACCTAGATTGATTAACAGTTTCACATCCAATCTGCTGAACCATGAAAATCAAATAATAGTTTAAATTAGCTGCACAGATTATGAACATCAGTTGTATCCTACCTGAAAAATCTCCATTGAGCAGCCTTGTGGACCTACAGGCAAGTACCCATGTCAGATAAATGATAATACTCCTTATTGCTAGCCATTCCCTTACATATGTGTTATGGTAATTTACCTACGCATACATAGACTCTCCCAGCAATAAATAGGAGTGGGTACTGCCTTTTGGCGAGGGAAGTTTCCAGCAGTCAGCTCTGACAGTCAGACCGAACATTCTTGCTGCAATACTCTCGTTTGTATTACTGTTTCGGTTAATATATTTGTTTAACTCAATTCTTCTCTCTGTGTCTTTATTTCTGGCCCTAACAAGGCCACAGAAATATGCCATATAGGTAATTCTCTGTCCCTAATGAGCTGGATCAATCAGCAGTAGTCTGTAATTCAGACAAGGAAATCTAGTGTAAATAAGTCTTTGTCCATGAAGAGAAACAGACAAGGAAAAGTATTTAAAAATATACAAAATAAAAACTCTTCTGAAGAAAATAGTATCTTTCCTGTCTCTGTCATGAAAAGTTGAAAAGCATGGACTATATTTCTACATCCCTTTTGCAGAAAGCCATTTTTATCTGACCAGTTGTGGGCATCTCAAGTGTATATAAACACTTAAGAGGCTGGCAGCAGGATAAGAAAGAGGAAAAGATTATATTTTTTTGTTATTTTTTTGCTTGTGTGTGATGTGATAGCTATTTCATTTGCAACCTGCAACACATATATATATATATTCTATATATATCTTTCTGCTATATAAAAGATTATAACTGTAATCTTTGGGGAAGAGCTCAAGACCCAATTGTTAATCTACTCAGGTGGACCATTTTGTTGATTACTTCTTTGAAGAGGTGGCAACTCTCTCTGGATATAATATTTTCATCTACCTAATAAAATAGCTAGGACCTCAGGACCTCATTGGCCTACTATGTTTAAAGATTTATATGGTTCATGTGTATATTGAACTCTTTAATCTTTAAGAGACCAGCTCTTTTAAGCTATCTTATTATCCTGAAACAGTCTTAGAGTATTCTTCTGATTCTTCATTTTAGATGTAGAGTCATGATAAAAGTGATGAGCCTGTTTAAAAATTCTCTACTTTATAAGCATAGTTAAGAATTTTTGGCAAAATGATTCGCATTATAACTTTGATTGCTTTCATGCACTTAAAGCATTTAAAAGGTTGCATGTTTGTGTCTATATTAGGTGTGATGCATATTCACATATTCACAATTAAGATGAAGCATACAAAAACTTGGATTTTTAACACAGACTGTTTATTCTCTTTTATATACTTGTAATGAAACAAAGTTCTCAGTGTCTCTTGAGTATGTCTGGTGTCTCTCTGGTCTAGAAGTTAGGATAAGTAAGTATAAGCATTGTACTAAAGGTTGAGCTCAAGTCAGTCTTGTGCAGAGTTGGAACAACCAAAGGAAACATTGATCTACTTCAGAGGGAAGTTTTGGAAGACCCATGCAAATGCCATGCATTTGAAAGTAAAAAAGAGTTTGGTCATCAGTGGACAGGGGAAACTAGTATTACTCAGTTGGTGTGTAATTACCATGTGGCTCTACATCTTGAAGTAAAAGGAGAAAGAGAGTGAGGCAGGAAATGTTTGTCTTTTTATGAACTTCAACAGCATCATTTAATGCCAGTTGACAAAACCAAGTAGGGTAATCATATTTGCAATTCTTTTACTCTTAGCATAATCAGAAAATGTATTTTGTTTTTTTATTATTCATTTATCTATTTTATTTCAATTTCCTCACAAACTTCCCTTTCAGCATTTATTTCAACCAATGCTATCATTTTTGAATAGCTCAGAACAGTTACAATCTAGATATCTAAAATGAATACAATTAATATGGATTCTATCATGTTTTTTGCATAGATAAACATGTGCCAATTTCCTATATTCTGTGAATGTTTCTTTTCTATTTTAATAATTTTTTCAAAAAAATGTGATACTTAAAGGCATCTCTGACTTCAATATGGTAACATCTAATAACTAAAATCAAAAAATATATTTTTGACTTTTAAAACATGTAAAAATGTCTGATCTGTATTGCTACTTTAAAAAATCATTACAGAGTAAAACTGAAATCTCAGTTTTAAAATTTATGAAGTACTTCTTATAGATATTGATTCAGAATGTAACAAGTGTTGACTGAAACACACAAGTATCTTTTTATTAGCTGAAGCACTGCCAACTATTATTAATTTTTAACTAGTATTACTTTCATCTTAATTTCAGTTGCTTTCTATCACAACTTTTCAGACCCTAGTCTGCGGCCATTCAAAATAATATTACCTTGTATTTTCAATTTATGAATCCTTGTCAAACATTAATAATTTTTGACTAGTATTTCTTTCTTTTTAAGTTTAGTTGTTTCTCATCACAACTTTGCAGACCATAAGTAAACAGCAGAGATCAGAAATAATAAATAAGTTCTTGACTGAACTTGAACTCTCATCCTCTTTTGTCATCCAGCCTGATTAATGAGCTATATAAAATCTAACCATTTGAAATTACCGTTTATATTTCTCTGATCTCAGAATGGGTGAATGTAGATAAATGATAAATCTAGACTAAATTTATAATTAATTTTATATTTCTTTTATCATTATATATTATTGGTTTTGCATATACTAGCCTTATTAGTAGTAGTAAGAATGGTATCATAATAGGTAAATTGTTAATTAGCTGAAGCATTGTCAAACATTTTTAACTAAATTCCATTCATGCTAATTGTAGTTACATTTTGTTGCAAATATACAGACCTTGATCCTATGTTTGTCAGTAAACAGTGCAAATTAAAAACAATCTTGGCAAGACTCAGTCACATAATTTTCGTTACTACACACACACACAGAGACATGAACACACACACACATATAACTATGTGTGTGTGTGTATATATATATATATGTATATATATGTATATATATATATATATGTGAAATTTCAAGAATTAGTTATTCCAAAGATTTCGCTTGAAAATGGAACAGAGCTTGGTACTTTAATTTAATTTAATTCAAATAATTACATTGAAGTTTTTGGCTCTTGTTTTGAAACATGAGAAATATTATGTAGTGAACGAATCATATTTTTAAATATATATATATATATATATATATATATATATATGTATATGTATTTGGTGTATTTTGGCAGCAACTTCTTTATGCACTACACTTGGTTAAAGAACAAAGAAAATTTTGGGATATTTTTTCTTTGGTTCGTATAGATTTCCTAATTTCCAGTCAGAGCTTGAATGTAAATTGTCTTCTGAGCATTTTTAGCTTTTATTAGTGATTATCAATGTATTTTTGTATGTTAATTATATATATATATATATATATATATATAATACTAAATATTGCAGAAATATGGATAAAAACTGCTTTTTACTTTTAAGTGTACTCTTTCTTTTAATATACTCTCCAGTTGTAGATTCTTTGTGTATATGTTTACTTTTCTTTTGTCATACATGTGTTTATATATATATATATATATATATATATATATATATATATATATATATATAGTAAATACAGTTGATATATAATCCAAGTGAATCCTATTAATATAATATAAAATGTTAAAACTGATTCACAGAGAGAGCTCAGTGTTTTATTCGAACAGAGCATATAAATTACAAACAATAGGAATTAGGATTACTCCATGATACCAATGATGATGATTTCACCTTAAAAGGATTTTCAAAAACATCAGCTTAACAAGAAAAAAACAATGAACTGGTTTAAAACCAATTTCAAGCTAGTTTCATTGTTTTTTCTTGTTAACCTGACGTGTTTGAAAATCCTTATAAGGTGAAATGATCATTATATTTATCATGGAGTAATCCTAATTCCTATTGTTTGTAATTTATATATATATATATATATATATATATATATATATATATATATAGTTTCACATGCCTTTGTATACATGTATATTTCTTATTACTATAAATGTTATATTTAGTGGATACTTGTGTTTGAGTAGACATCTGTTTTTAAACATCAGTCATTTTCCATCCTAGGTTTTCAAGAGTCTTTAATCAAGAAAATGTGCCCTTTGGCAGTGTTTAAACCTGCATCAACCACCATGTAATTGAAACCCCCATATTCCCAAATATACTTTTAACTGCTCAATCACCAATGACTTTCTCATTGACTTTCTCTACTACCCTTATGAAGGAAAGAACATCTCTCTTAAGATCTTTTGAAACTTATAACTGCTAATTTTATTTTCGCATCTAACATATAAATAAAATAATTTCGAAAGAATTAGTGGAATATTATTTGTAGTCTGCTTTTTTTTCATATTACTATTTGTTTAAACAGTAAAGTTCACTCTGTACAAAGCCTGAGATTTACTCGAGGTAGAGTGTTACATTAAGTAGTAGTTTATATGGATAGGAGGAGAAGATAATGTTTGGCACTAGACTTGAACAGGTTAAAATTGTAGTGATCAGGAAAACATCCTCTTGTGAGTCTGTTCCACAGAGCAATGGTTTGTGGGAAGAATCTATTTGAGTGGAACTTACTTCTCACCAATGGAATATAGAGGGAATGTGAGTAGTTTGCTATTAAGTAAGTAGCATGTTTTGTCAACCGTGTGGAACTAGAAAAAGCAGTTCCTCCAAGTACTTTCCCTGGTAGTAGTGAGAGAGCAGGGAGGGACTCTCTACATCCCACCTGTGAGACAGAGGATGGAGTATGGAAAACCATTCTTCTCCAACAAGGACTCGATGACTCTTTTGAATTCAATCAAGACTGCAAAGTGAGGTCTGGAAGCTCACGCCCAAATATGGCAACAGTACTTCATTTTCAGCCTGATCTGGCTCTTATAATGTTAGAGGATAACATGAGGAGTCAGGTACTTACTGGAGTAGTGCAGGGAGCTGATCATTTTACTTGCATCTTTAGTGATGGATTGTATATAGGACATTTGAAGTCAGGTTTGAGTTTGATGCCCAATATCCCTCTAGGCACAAAGCCTAATCGAGGGGATTTCCATTTGTTGTGACTGGTAGGGTTTGATTGGCAATGATAGAATGTAAGCAGTTTAGTTATAGTGACATTGAATGTAACCAGCCATTTTTTCCCCACTGGGAAGTTAGTATTAGATCAGAAGATAGGTCAGCTGCCAATTGTGGATCATCAAGACTTTTAGAGGTTTGCCTATATATCATCATATCATCAGCAGAGACATTTACAAATGATCAGGATATATTCTTAGATCACTTATTTAAATCAGAAAGAGAGTTGATCCAAGAAATGACTCCTGTGGGATGCCTGCATTAACTGTCAAGGCCTTGGAGGATTGGCTTCAGGGATCTACCTGTTAGGAAGGATCTTATATTATTCTTGTGGTTTGTATGTCATCAAGGGCCTCACTTATTCTGTGTGTAATGCTAGTTAGGATGTCAGCAGTGGATCAAACTGACCAAAACCTATACTGCTTGTCATACAAGAGGTCATTGCTACCCAGCTGATAGATGACTGTCTTGTTTAATGGGAGTAAATATATATTGTGCAATTATCATCTACTAGCCTGGGTTTTTGAGAGTCTTTAACAAGGTTAATTGAGAATTACTTTACTGAATAAGTTCTTCATGTCTAAAAATCATGTTTGGTTATATTGTAGTTTCACTTATATGTTGGGAGGGGGTGATCCGATGGGTTAAACCCAACATGAAAATGTTCTATTTCTTTATTAAATAATCCCAAGTGTCCGGGTACATGTTGAATTGCATTGTCTCAAAAAAACTGTAGCGAGTATAAATACTTTTGATGGGATTTTATAAGCTCCTGGTGAAATTAAGCCACTAACAATTTTTGGTGAACTTGTGTGAGTCCAAAGGAAAAATAAGTCATAGAATTTCAACAAGGAAATAATAGCAAATATATTGACAGGACATCTTAAATAATAGCAAATATATTGACAGGACATCTTAAATAATAGCAAATATATTGACAGGACATCTTAAATAATAGCAATTATATTGACAGGACATCTTAAATAATAGCAAATATATTGACAGGACATCTTAAATAATAGCAAATATATTGACAGGACATCTTAAATAATAGCAATTATATTGACAGGACATCTTATAAAAGGAAAAATGAAAAATGAAATGTAAAAAATAAAAGCAACGTTCAGTGTCTGTAGTTGGCTACCCACATTTTGCGGTAGTGAAAGGAATCTCATGCCAACTGTAAATATTGTTGGGTGGGGCATTAATTCCAAAATCTTGCTGCCTGTGTTTATCATCAGTTGGCGGTAATCCACAAAAACCACGAGGTCTATTCAAACACGCATATCCGTTAATTATAAAGGAGAAATAATGTTGGATTATAAATAATAATCCATTAATTCTTTAGAAATAATGCATGTATGTATTGATATAGCAACCTGAAAATCTGCCATATTTGCTGTCCAGTAAGGTACGTGCAAGTAAGACACACACTGTTTTACTTGGGTATTGAAAAGAGAAAACCAATTGTAAATTTAATTTTGTATTAACTACATTCCTTGAGTTTTCAGTTCTCAGTTTCTCCTTCATCTGGATTCATTTTCTTTGGAAAAATGCACATCTTATAGACTGGCATATATGGTGATAAATATACACAGTAAAAGACAATTATCAATTTCAAAGGTAACTTTAAAAAGTTATTTTTCCCTAGATATGCTCTTTGATATGAACTTTATCTTTCTTTGCTTCTGACGTGGATTTTTTCGGAAGAATCTAAGCAGATATCAGAGGATAATTCAGGTATGTGACATATTGTGCCAACAGAAAAAAAAACAAAAACGGTGTTCTTTCATGTACAAATAAATATTCCTTTATGAATTTAAAAGAAATATACTTGACCAGAAATATGCATTTCTGGGAAAACATTCAGGTGGATTTACTATTGATTTGTAAAAGGATGTGAAGAAAAAACCATAATGAAAAAAAGTTATAAAAATATGAAAATAACTATTTTTAAAAACAAAATGTTTTTTTTCTGGTGTTGTACAACATAGCTAAATAAAATTTCTATGGACAGAAAAAAGTAAGTTGTCATAAAAAAATCTTTTTCTTTTTTACATCATTTCACTCTAAGCAAGAGAATAAAGTCACTAAGGCAGTGTTAGGCAGTGTTAGAGAATATGAGAAAAAAAACATTATTAAGGAGAGCGAACAATACACAAACAAGAATTACAAAGACAAGATAGCAACTAACATTGCATTTAAATTTTTGAAGATCAAACTTGACTGGTAAGCAAGAAGAGAGTTCCACAAGTGAGAGATGCAAGGAAAGAAACTCTTAGCATAGGACTTACCATTACATCTAGCAATTTTAACTGCAAAAATGATGAGACCTTACTGCCAATCAAGTACTGTGTTTAAATTCATATAATCTAGGAACCACAGAGGAAAGTAATATTTATCTTGAAAATACAAAAATGTAGCACTAGGCCAGAATGCGTGGATAAGAGAAAGCTGGTCTCCAATCTGTTTTAGCTTAAACTTAGCTAGCTATGATTACTGATCCAAATATACCACAGTATTCCTTTCACCAAAACAACACATTCTTACTTACCATTCTTACTACAGCCATTATAATAACTCAAAGTCTCTATGTAGTCCTAACTAGTTCTCATCTGTACAATTTTGCACCATAGAAGAAAGTGATATTTATTTGCATGATAATACAAAATGTGGCACAAGGCCAAAAAGGTGAATAGGAAAAAGGACGGTCTTCATCTGCCTTAACATTAAACTTAGCTAGTCACACTGACCCAAACATACCACAATATTCCTAACACCAAAACAACATATTCTTACTTATCTTTCTTACTACATCCACCATAATACCTCATTGTCTCTATGAAAGTCCTAACTAGTCCTCATATGTGCAATTCATTGTCTGTGTGGGGGAGAATAAAACAACAATTTAAAAAATCTAAATCCCATAGAGGAAAGTTCACCAGAACAATTACCATGAAAGTATTTATAGAAAGGTACAGGGAAGCTATGTTATGGCAGTGGTGAAGTGACTGAAACTCTAAATATATAGCAGGAGAACCAGACTATGTGGCTGCAATATTCAAAGCAAGGATGATTGGTAGCCTTATAAATATATGATAGACTCTGGCAAGATTCTTATCTCTCTAAATTTTCTGTATAAAACATTTTAGCAAAAACATTTTCTATAGTTTTTTGTATAATTATGCCATGTACACTTGAATTTCCTACTTGGAACACAGACTTAACTATGGGAGAAACATGTGAATAATGTTTTATAGTTTATATTAATAATATTTCACTCCAACCAAAGCAATAAAGTCACTAAGACACAAGAGGTTACCAAGTATTAGAGAATATAAGAAAATTTTTCAGCAAAATGACTACTTTTTCACTTTTTCTGGGGCAAAGGAAAATAAGTTCCTTACCTCAACACATGACATGTAGCATTGGCATTTTATTCCTTGAAAATGGCATTAATCTCTACTTTTCATGTTGGACTGTTCCAACAGTATGTTCTGTAATGGTGGCTTTTGTACATCTTAGCATGTTTCAGCCAATAGCAAGTTGTGTGTTGATTAGTCGAACTAGATGAGGCTATTTGTCTGGGTAACTGAGAACAAGAGTGAAGACTGCTGATTGGATTTCAGCTGTGATTTTCGCCTGATAAAAGAGGGCTGAAGCAGTGATAAGGCAGAACAGGTTTATGTTGGTGAAGTGTGCAGAACTCAAGAACAGTGATTTGAACAAGTGGTATTTTGTATTGTACAAATGACATCCAAGGAATAGAGAGACATTTAACAACAATTCCATAAACTCATTTTTATGATTGAAATTGGGTAGATGGAACTGTCCAAAAGTCTTCAAAGGTTATGCTAGCAAAAGTCATGTCAGCATGACTGAGGACATGAACATACTTGCCATGTTCAATTATGCCCTATCTCTCTATCTCTTTCAGAAACTAAATATGGTCCACTCAACAGGTAGTTTCCATGGTTCGAGCAGGCATCTGTAATAGGGTCTGTCTAGCCACCTTGGAAGACAAGTGAGCTCAGAAATTAGTAGTAGCCAGCTATTATATATGCATGTGTGCATACTTGTGTGAGTATGCTTGCATGTGTGTGTATATATATATATATATATATATATATATATATATATATATATATATATATATATATATATACCTATTATGCTTTTCCAATAAAAACATTTATATACTCCTGTTTAATTTATAAAAATTACATGAGGGATCTTCTTTTATATGCTGTCCTTTTATGACATGTGCGATCTTGACTCACCACAACTTCCTGTCCTTTGTAGCTCTAAGCAAATTGTCTTATCATCACTCCCAGTTACTGTCCTGCCATCTACTGACACAAGCTTGTTAGGTAAGTTGCTCTTGCCTTCACTATATCATTTGAGTCTCAAATTCTCCAAGTCTTCTTTCTTCATTATTTGTCACAGAAATTTTAGCTGTCCCTTTTTGACTATTTTTCTTTTTTTTTCTATGCACTTTTTTTAATACTTCCTTGTTGCTCACATGCACCATCCATGATATTCTCAGAATTCTTCTGTAGAACCAGATCTCTGTTGCCTCAAGTCTCCTCTTCATCTGTGAGGAAATTGTTCAGCATTCGCTATCGCATAAGAGGATTGATGTTACATAGCAGTTCAGCACACTTTGTTTCTAATGAAATTTTACTTACATGTAAGTTTTTTTTTTTTTTTTTAAATAGTTGTGGTTATATAGGAAATTGTTTCCTCCTGTAGGATCATTTTATTCCCAAGACTCCCTCTCATAGGCTTTAATATTACCGAAGGTGGCCTAAATGCATAATATTTTTAAACAGTTACCATTATGTTGATTTTTCACACTGCTTCAAATAAAAGGCAAGGAAGACCCCCTCCCATTGGGGAGTAAGTATCCATGGTTAAATGCAAAATAAGTAACAGAACTGTCTGATAAACAGAATTGATAAAGTTTGTAATAAGCAATAACCTGAAAAAAAGAAAAGAACAGGGTAAAAAAAATAATATAAAGCAAGCAAACAGTATATGCAAGACAAATTATCAGAAATAAGGCAAATCAACTGTAATATGGCAAAAAGTTCATAAACTAAGAATCGGGGCTGACAAACAAAAGCAAGTTCAAACAAGTGAGCATAGCATTCTGACTTCAAGACAAGACAGATCGGGATTGGATCAGATGAAACCAAGAAACAGCCTATTTTATTTTCTAGGAAAAAATACCAGTATGCACTTGTGTACTTCAGTCTATAAATTGGGGTGGGGAGAGTGTTTTGCAATCATTCCTACTGGATTGAAACCAACACCTGTCAATACTGGAATGAGCAATAACAGCTACTTGGTTTGAGAACCCAGTTTTCCTGAAAAATTGTTTACAGAGAACGAGTTTATAAATTTCAACTGACAGTAATACTGGCTCCACTGTCAATGAAAGTTGATGGTTTCCTTATAAGGAAACAGTTAATATTATCATTATCATTTAGCTTCCACACAGCATATAATATTGATCACTTAAGAATTATATTTTCATGTCATTTTTATGATTTAAAAAATAAACTTATTCTTTTTCATTAACAGGCTGTATCCAATACTTTTTGAAGTACCTGTTATTCTGAGCAGGCCTTTTGCACTGCTTCAGTTCCAAATAAGAATCCAGTAATCTTCAAGTCCTCCCATTATTATTATTATTATTACTACTGGTATTCTGAAAGAAATTATCTTAAAGCACTGCGGATGTTTCTTACTACAAGTTGATCCATCATCCCTAAATATATCTTAACACACTCCTATCATTAAGCAGCTGGTGACTACAAAAGAACCAAGTGTTACTGAATGGAAATACTAAAGGTAATGTTTTGTAATGAGTTGATAGCTTGGCTTAAACATTATGTGCTTAAATACTCAATAAATATTTTTTTCTGAATCTGCCAGACTGCTATGGAGGAAGTGTCATATATGCCCTTGTGTCTTTCATGCTGTCAAATACAGAACCCAAAAAATATGTTCCTTTTCATGAAAAAATTTATTTATGTCTAAATGCAAAATCTCTTCACATTGGTTGTTAATAAGCAGGTTTTCTTTAATACATTAGGGGCACCTTTTTTTTTAGAAATTTGCTAAGCTCTGTGTTCATCAATCACCAGCCAACTCTAGTTGTATACACAATTTAGGTGAAATTTTGCAGGAAGCTCACGATATGACATTTTGTCCATGTATTTATAAATGGATTTATTTGTAATGTGCAACGGACATATATTTCTATCATATTTTCCTTGAAGTCATAGGTAAACTTTATTTATGAAAAATATTTTTTGGGGATTTGAGCATTACAAAATGCTGGTATAAAAGTTAAAAGTTCTTTTACATTGAATAAGTGTACCTAATATCAGGTAAATTTCAAAAAAAATATTAAATATACAGTGTGCGATGGGTAGATTGTCGATATTTTATATTTTTAATTTTGTGCATGTTTTTGATTTTGTTGGCTCTACAGTACAGTAGGGTCAGTTGGGCACAGTCTGTGAGAAAAAGAGCACCTTGATGCAATTCAATCCACCAGAAATTTGTAAATAGCATGTTATACTGCTTGGGATTCACACTGGAAGCTCCAATACAAACATTTCAAAGTTTTGGGTATCAATGTAAGGAAAGAGTTGGATGAGCCTAAAGGTGATTATGCTGGTGTTTAGAGTGATCACTAGTGACAGTAAAATTATGGCTCAATTCATCTTCCTACAGGGCCTCAGATTTAAGACGGAGACCTACATCAGGTGCCTTGTGGAGGTAGTGCAGTCCTGAGTCAAGACAGTAGCTGTTGCAACTGGAATCTGCACCATGCTACATAAGCAAGAGAACCCATTCATGGCTATCAGACAATTTCTACTATTACATCACCCCTTATATCTGGCTACCTAACTTCCCAGACTGCAACACCCTTTATTAATTTGTGTGGGGTGCAGTTGAGCAAGAGCCCACCAAAACTACTTGTAACACCAAAGATAAAATGAAGGCAAGAGTTATGGTGGCATTCATCAACTTAAAAAAGGAGACCATCCAGAAAAATTGCTGGTGATTCTGAAATTATCTGGAGTTCATGGTTGAAGCCAATGGCAGTTTTATTGAATAAATTTACTCTTTAGTATTTTAAGATATTTTTGAATAGTTTTGGTAAATATATCCATTAAAATGAGATGTTGGTGTTATTTCCATTTTTGCATAATTTAGATGACAATTTATCCCTCGAACCCTGTATGTAAGAAAAAAAGATTTTCATATTCCTCTA
Source organism: Acanthosepion lycidas (assembly GCA_963932145.1). Classification (NCBI taxonomy): domain Eukaryota; kingdom Metazoa; phylum Mollusca; class Cephalopoda; order Sepiida; family Sepiidae; genus Acanthosepion; species Acanthosepion lycidas. The sequence goes on from OZ010571.1 coordinate 19,363,216, forward strand.
TTTATCTTTTAGCTCTCTCTAAGTAACGTCATTCCCAGGGTAAGAGTTTATCATTACACTGCAGTTGATTCTGATCACTGAATGATAGTGTGTTTGCATTTCCGGTTTGTGTTGTCAAATCCTGCTAAGATAACTAAGATTGAAAATTACAAAAAGACTACTGCAATTAATGGTGTATTGAAAAAGAAAGTGAAGGAAAAGAAATGTTAAATTTTCAGATAAAAAATTTAATTTGTTTCTCATTTATATGCCTTCCCATTTGAGAATTTCAAACATAATGGTTTGTTATAGGGCTAAAAAATGAAATGTTTCTTCTTCATTTGCTGGGACAATATAAAGCTTAGAAAACAGAATCAAAAAACTGATTTCTGAACATGACTGAATCTGTCCTGGCTCCCTTCAAGCCAATCCCCCTTCGAGAAATGTATTCAAGCCTTTCCTATATACATAGGTCACATCCAAGATATTGCAAAAGTACAAAAGAAGGTCTTGTCACTGCTACAACATTATTCAAAAGAGAAGAGAATATTTGAACCAGTTTCCCAAAAAGTTTTTTTCTCTATTTTCCATTTTGAAAGTTAGATGAACAGATGCAGATAAACCACTTCTGACAAATATGTCTTATGGTATACTGTGTATACCTTCTGACACAAATGTCAATTCTACATTTTTCTGTAATATAAATAGCTTATGTGGATTACCTCCACTTTGTCTGTCAGAAGGCTGCTCGGTGGCACTGTTTCAGGATTATAAAAGCAAAGATATAAACCCCCTCTTGTTCTCTTTTGACTCTAGAATGCAGTAGGTATAGAATACATCTTATTGCACCTGGGAAATCTCTTTCCCCTGTTAGCCAACTGTTAAACTTCGAACTCAGCCATACAAATGCATTTTCCAACAGCCAAGCTTATAAATGTTTTTCTTCTTTTTCAGTGATGTACACACAAGTATATTTTTTTCTTCATGACTTACATTATACTTGATATAAGAATATATATGTAAAATTATCCTATGCATTGTCATTCATTTCTTGAAAAATGTTGAATACATTTACTTTGAGAGTCTTCATCCTCATTGGTAACAAGTTGCAACTCTTCCTGCTACAAACTTATTAACCAACAGCAACCAGTGCATTACAATGAAGTTGCCTGTCTACTAAAAACTAGAGCAATGCAGTACTGGAAATAGGACATGCTTATTTTATGCTTTATGTGCATTTTGATTTGAAGAATTAGTGAGATTCTTACAGACAATTTATACCATAGCAACATTAAAACCATTCAGCCATCCAGTTATGTCAAAAGACAAATTCCTCAAAAGATAAAAAACTGAAATATATTATTCTCCAAGTGATCTCTTATTCTCAGACTCCCTTTATAGGCCATCTCCTCTCAGGATATAGATCTCCACATCTTCCCACCTTTTGTTGCCCTAAGTAATTTTTTAGCCTTTACTATCCCTTTCTGTAATCATTCTGCCATTCATTCACATAAGCTTATTAATGAAATTACTTACTGTTTTCCCTTGCTTCTCTTGTATTTCCTGTGAGTATCTTGTTCTTTAAACCCTCTTTTCTCATCATATATCCCATAAATTTAAGCTGTTGCTTTCTTATTGTAAGTATACATTTCTTGGTTGTTTGTTTTGAGTGGAAGAGAGGGAACACAATATGACAGCAGTACTTATATAGAAAATAGATGGCATAGAATTTATCTCTCTGTGTTGTGCCAGAAAGTTTTTCTCATCTGAGTCCATCCTTCAAATCTATAAATCAACCATCCAACCTTGCAAGATGATAAGTCCTGATCTGGTATCTAGTCTGCAATCGCAATCTCACAGACATACTGTGGCCTCCCTCTCTTACTTCTACAAATATTTTCACAGCAACTGTTCCAATGAGCTACTTTTGTTGGTTCCAGACTACATGAATTTAAACATTTTACCAGACTGGCATTTTGGTTTCACCCTTTAATTGTCAAAACGGTTAAATGTAACCATCTCTTCTACTCAAACAGCTTCTTTTCCTGCATTTTCCATCAGTGGAACTCCCTTCCCCTTACTTACTTTCCTGATAACTATAATCTTGAAATATTCAAGTGTAATGTTCGACATCTGACACCCTGAGCTTGTTCCCCATCCTCCTCTGTATCCTTTCCTCCAGCATGCCTCTTTACTTTTGTTCTCAATCCTCTGTAACCCCCTTGCAATGCTAGTGGTACTCCCGCCTTGCTTGGGATGAACTACCTTATAAAAAAAATATCCAAAATAGCAATTAATATATTACTATTTTATTTACCAAATTAATGTATTAGTAGTCTTTATATAGCAATTTTTAATGGTAACAGTCGTTAGTATAACGATAAACTACACCTGGCAACCAGGCCGCTGATCAAGAAATTGGAGGTTTTGATGGGCATGGAACCACCTCATAATTGCTGATGTTCGTAGATTCATCCTGACCCGGGCTGGTAGCACCTGTTAAGTTCTCAGCTATGGCTAACATGAATCACATTTCTGTTGCTTCAAGTCTGATCTTCATTTATGAGGAGATTGCCGAGCATTCATTTTTATAGGAGGGTTGATATTACATAACACTTCATTGTTTTTTTTTTCTTTGTTTCTAAGAAAATTTTTCTGTTTCCTTTCTTTCTGATTTAAACTGATGTTTTATTAGCATGATCACTTGTAAGATTTTATTAGGGTATCGACTAACTGCTAAGTCTTCAAATATTCTTGGAATATTTGTGATAAACATAACTTGCAGATAATTAAGGAATTCTTATTGATTTTAAATCATCTGATGATGTGGTATTTGGCAAAGCTACAAATAAGTGTTAATATTTGATGTGCCCTCAGTGACCTCTGACTTATAAAAGGCCTTACATGAATTTATTTTCAAGACTTATTTGAAAAACATTCTCTAATAAACTCATTCTCTTTCTTTTAATATTATAATGACCTTCACTATTGATACCAGTATTTCTATAGGTTTCTGAAAACTCTGTTTCCTGATTCATTTTCTTTTTTCTTACTTTAAATTTGCTTTTATAGAAACTTGCTTTTAAGTTATTTCAAACATTTTTATCTTTTCTATGCCCTTGTATGTTCTTTCTGGTACTTTGGTATACTTTGGTCTTTTCCCAGTCATTGACTTTTTTATTTTTATTTTTCAATTCTTTTGTCAAGAAATATGCGAACAAAAGATAAAGCTAGCAGACCAAACAATTGGGACTTGGGTATTTTGTCTTCTTTGTGAATAGCTAGATAATTACTTCCACAGAATTTGCATCTGTTGACTATCATCCGATGCTGAATTAGCAATATTTTATTGATTTGTATATTTGTCTATGTAAGCAACAACTCTTCTTGTCAGGAAATCAATTTACCATTCTTTGTATACTTCAAATCAGTAATATATCTTGATATATAAGTGACTAACCTAGCAATCATCAAATCATCTATCTATCTATTGATATCTACCTGAATAATTCTCACTCTCTATTAGAGTCTATTCATATCTCTCTATCTATTACAATGTCTTCTATCTAATTTTATTCATCTCTCTATTTATCGTTCATAGCTATCTCTGTCTCAATGTCAATCTTTGTATCTATTACAGTCTATTCATATCTACCTGTCTCAGTTGGTATATATGTCTCTATTTATCACAGTTTATTGATATCTATCTATCTATCTATCTGTCTATCTATCTATGTACTATACTATTCTATCTATCTATCTACTATACTTATCTATCTATCTATCTATCTATCTGTGTTCATCTCTGTTTTTTTATCTATCACAGGATATCTATATCTATTTATCCAGTTGTGTATTAGTCTGGTATAGTTTGTTCATATAATATTTTCTCTTTTTCTATAAAAATATCAGTCTGTTTACCAATCTATCATATCTCAGTCTGTTCATCTTTCTATATATCATTCATTTATCTCTGTCTCTCTCCCTCTTTCTCTATCTCTCTCTCTATCACTCTATCTATCACTCTCTCTCTCTCTCTCTATCTATCTATCTATTTCTCTCTCCATACATATATATAAGGTTGGTGCAAAAATAATATCGTTTTTTGAAGTTATATATATATCAATTATGTAACCAGAACTAAAATGGGATACTATTCAATAAGAGAAATGTAAATGTTAGCCACAATACACATAAAAGGAAGGGACACAGTATTCTTTATTTCTTCCATAATATTCTCCTGTCTAATTTTAGCAAAGTCTTTTATGCCTATAAAAAGAACCCTGCCATGGAGAGCATATAGCATTTTGTATCTTGAAAAAATATTTTGAATGCTGTCTGCTATTTTGTTGATTACTATGAATGAACTTAGTTAAGGGATTAGCTGAATATTAAAAATATATATATATATATATATATATATTAATGTACATTATATCTTCTCCTTCCCAGTTAGTATTGTGTGAAATCTGCACAAATATTCTATACTATTTTCTATAAATATCTATTCAGTAGTATAAAAAAACAATAGCCATGAAGGTGAATCCTTATAAAATTTCTTTGATCTGACCTGAATTGATTCAGGATATGATTTTTTCTGATTGTATGTTTATCATCATCTTGTTATTATTTAGGAATTTAGGAAAGACCAAACTAAAATAAATAGATTGGAATATCTATTGATTGATATTTATATAAGTATGTATATTTAACAATTTTATCAAATTTTGTTGACAAGGCCTGTGTATTTAATTTTAATTTATTGCACATCTAGTTCAAAATTACAAATAAAATATCAACAATTAATATTTTTATTCTGTTTTGCGTACTCTCAACCATCTTGGTTATTAAAAAACTAAATGTGTGTGCATATATATATATATATATATATATATATATATATATATATATATATATATATATATATAATGTCATCCACAGACAGATTGTTATGCTTTTTCACAGCACTTCAGTGTGGCTAGACATTAGATTACTTCAAGCCAGGATCAAAACTTGCCTGATATGACATCAGTCAGATATCCTACCCCTAGGCCATCGTCACACTGCCGAGAAGAAAGGTGGGATATATATATATATATATATATATATATATATATATATATATATACATGTATATTCAAACATATATTTTTAAATATAACACGCAATGAATGTCTATTATGTTTGGTCATGAGCCATTCTAAATTTTGTATAGTTGCTTTAATTTCAGAAGAAAATAAAGACATAAATTGTCCAATATTTGGATATATTTTATTATGCTGTTCCTTGATCTAAACTTTTGGCTCACATAAGCCATCTTCAGAGTGGTTATATGGACATTTAAACAAAGATATTCACTATGAAATATGATATTCTGTTATGATGACATAGAAGATTGCTATGCAATGTTAATGGTCACGGAATAGCAGACACAGGTCATAAATTTGTGATGTGGTTCTATGACATTGTACCACATGATAGAACAAAATTTTAACAACAGAACCATATGTCTAGATGCAATGCAATGTAATGTGTTGTGACTAGTTTGAAATATAATTTTGTTGAGTGTGGGTTGCTTTGTTTTAATGTAGATGGCCTCCAATATATGAAGGTTCTTTTTAATATGTGTATGTGTGAGTATTTTTGTGTTATCAAGTAATATCTGTCTAATATTAGGTATGTTTTTCTAAGAAATGTTGTTTAATAGAACTAAGATCAGGAAGGTGATAGGTAAGTCTAAGGGAGAGAGTGGTTGTAGTAAAATGAATATATGTACTACCACTTCGCTAAGAACAATAAAATATTTTTTTTTCTCCTAGTTTCATTTCTTTAATAATATTTAACTTGATACTTGGTTAAATTTTGAATTTGACATTTGTAATTTTTAATTTCAAATTTAACGGTGAAATTTAAAATGTTATTTGTTATATAAATTTCTAAATTAATCTAATCCTAACTTTAGTGCACTAATAGATTGTACTTAGGGTATATTGTCACATTATTTTGAATTACCATATATGTGTATTCTGATTGGCCAGCATAGGTTACATAACAATGTTTTTCCTACTGAGAGTGTTTGGTTGGTTTTTGCACTCTTACAACCTTTTATTTTGCAATCAACACCATCATATGATAAGACACTAGTAGTGTCAAAACAAAATTGCAATTTTTGTAGTGACGTTATAACATGCGTATGTTATAATTTGGAATAAATATTATTTGTTCTACTCAGTATTGAGCACTCTTTTAAGAATAGTGGTTTTGGTTCAATAATAATTTTTATTCCATCTGTATCAGCCCTGTACTTGGTGTGTGTATATATATATATATATATAAACCACTTCCAGCAAAATAACCACCAAAATAGACTACCCACAATGCACCACTGACCCATATATATAAATATCCGAGAAAAAAAACAACTCTCGTGGCCTGACGATTGCATCTAGCATGAAACAGCCTGTTGCCTCTAAGTGTTGAGTTCAATGTTCACTTTTATATTTACATATGCTCTATCTCTGATATTGAGCATTTTATCCCATCAATATAGCACACCTTAAGAGTATATTTCTACATACATACATACATATATATATATATATATATATATATATATATATATATATATATATATATATATATATATATATATAATCATGGTCATCAAATTGAATATTCAGTTTTTCCATACATTATGATCTTCCATTGTGGTTTGTGTTTTGCTCCTTTAATAAGTTGGCATCTGTGTTTTGACTGGTCTAATAAGTTTCATATTGGTTTCCCACAAGATCATTTCCCATCCATAGTTTCCAATATTAAAAATTTGTGAATGATTTCATTCTTGATTCTTCAGCAATGTCCACATAATATTCCTCTCTTCTCAGCAGTTTTGGTAAATCACCACATAGCATTTAGTTAGTTATATATTGATGGCATCTGACATGTTTTTTTCACCACACTTAACATTTTGGTATAAGCTCATCAAGTTCCTTGTTCAGTGCCTTTGTTAGTGTTCATGTACTGGACCAATACAGAAGTACTGTTTCTACTTTTGCTCTGAAGTAATTCAAATATATATGTATCTGTGTTTATGTATGTATGAATCTAAGTATATACATCTATATGCACATATGTGAGACTATGTTAACGTAATAGAACTTATTCCAAATTAATATTTTCAAAGCTATTCATACATATTGAGATAATTAGAATGACATTGTAATTTATGTGCATCACCTGAAGCATTAAGTTTTTAATAAGCTGTCTTATTTGGATGGTTTTTATTTTGTAGGAAATTAGTATCGTCATGAATGGTACACATTTCTCTTTACTCACCTTCTCAAATTTTTTAACTAACTGAATGTAATTCTAATTCCAGTAAAGTACCCATCTTTGGGAGATATTTAATTGGAAATATCACTTCCTATTACAGGTGAGAATTTATAAGTGTTTGATTTATTTTTAATATTTCAAGACTTATTTTCATCAATATAAGAACATTATCATGATTGCTATAAGCATTATTTTTTAAAAATTTAAATTCATCCTTTATGTCTAAAGTTAATGGAGAAAAAATGCATATGACCTCACATTCAGACAGTCTAAAATGCATATGACCTCACTTTCAGACAGTCTAAAAATATGATCAGTAGAAGTAAACTGATAAATGCACTCACAGGTAATCTATGTTTGATTGTACTGAAGAGTCTGGTTAGTTTTATTAAATTAGATTGTAGACTAAACCAGAGCTTCCTAAACTTGTATGCTGCAGCATTTTGGTGTAATTAATTATCCTTTCTTTGTGTAATTACTGACTAAATTTTAAATTGATCATTTTCATATATATATATATATATATATATATATATATATATATATATATATATATTTAATTATCTGTTTGCCTTTGCTAATATTAGGTTGGTGCAAAAATAATGACGTAATAATGTCGTTTTTTGACGTATTTTTTAACGTCAAAAAACAACATTATTACGTCATTATTTTTGCACCAACCTAATAGAAATTTAAATACTGTTTAAAAATGTTTTACATTTAGAAACCTGTCATTAAAAAATACTTAGATGAGACAATTGATAGATAGATAAACAATAATCTCTAGGATAAAGCTCTCAAAAATAAAACTTAAAATAAAATTTGAAAGTTTCTGTCATAGTAGAAAACCGGCCATGGCATGTCAAAAGAGAATTTTTACACAATCTTTGTGACTTTGCAACAGATATGAGGTCATTTAATTGAAGAATGCTATCCAAGCACCAACAGAAACAATTCCCTATCCCAAAAGGAAGCAGAGCAAAAAATAAAAAAAAAACTCAGTGACAGCTGAAACCACACTTGTACTTCCTTTCCTCTTGTAAACTGTAAGTTATGAGATTTACTAAACTGTATGAAAAGATAGATCCCCAAAAATCAACTTATAACCAGATTTGGATTTAGTTAGATTAGATTTTTATTAATTCCAATTACTATAAAACTGTCAATTTCTCTGTCATGATCCTCAAGACTTCATACTATGAATATTCCTAGGATTAATCTAAAAAAAAAAAAACAATATCCCAAAAATCTGGTGGAAGAAGAATATTATTGGATTATGTTTTTTACCGTAATATTTTTTTTTATTTCAGTATTTTTCTAAACCATTTATTGACCCTTAGGAGCAAACTTATGCACCCCATTTGGGTTACAATATTTAGTTTTGGAATTACTACTGTTAAGAAATTCAGGCTCTCCCATGGGAAACCTTTTTTGATTCCTTTTTAATCTGTACAATTTATTGACAGCTGTAATTTAATGGTCTGAGCAACACATCAAACATAGCCTAATACACAAATATAGCTTCTAGTTACTTTCTATAAGTACCCATTAGCTACAAACACTACTACTAGTATTATAAACCACACTTCATGAACATCTTAGGGATGACAATGAATTACATCTGCCAAGTCCTGTGATTGTGATGTTTTAAGGAGTATGGAACCACCTCTTAATCGTTGTTGTTCCCAGGTCTAATCTGACCCCAGGTGGTAGCACATGTTAGGCTCCCGGGTGTGGGCAAATAGTGGATCCTCAAACTGGGGTCAAAACATTATAAAAGTTTAAAAATTCATTTTTGTAGTAAGAATACCAGCAAAATATTTTCATAGTAAAAGTAAAAAATTACCAACAATACATTATTGGAAAAGGAAGAGAAAAATTATGAAAGCTCCCAAGAAACTTAAGTTTTGGCTTTAAATGATCCATAAAGAGTTGATATGCTTTTAAACAAACCAAACCAAAACCACACTCCATGGCAGATCTTCAGTTCTTTTTAATTTCTAGTATAAGGTTTAAAGGCACAAATTTTCAATCAAATTCAGGTTAGGGGACTGAATGGGCCACTTTGATAGGTTGATTTTCTTATTTTCAAACCACTTTTTTCATGCATTGACAGTATATTTTTTAATCATTTTACCCCAAGCAAAGCCACTAAGATGCAATGAGTTACTTTGAGTGAAAGAAACTAAGAAAACATTATTGAAAAGAAAGGGCAATAAAAATCAGGAAATCAAGGAGACAGAATATGACAACTGATGTTTCATTAAAATCTTTGAAGAACATAATTCACAGGAAAGAAAGCAGCCCAATGTCTTCTTAAAACACAGTCACACTTCATTTTTGAAGACTTACGTAAGGAGAGTTTTGTTCAATATATATTGGTATCTGGCTCAATTCATTCTTCTTTTGATTATGCAAAGTCAGCCTCTTCAATATCATAGAAACAGTCTTCATCAAGGTTCATTGATTCCACCATTCATTACAGTTAGGATGGTTTCAATTTTCATTTTTTTTTTTCACCAAATTATATTCACTGAGACCAAATAATTCTATCCCGATCTCATCAAACCAAAGGATATTATTCCTAAGCAAATTTCAGATGTATTTTTTCATATAATTCCTTTAGCAACAATATTGTTTATACACTACAAGATCACAAGTCATATTAATGGAGTATATTGCTTGAGGTGCAACAGTTGCCTTTGATTCTAAGAGATCTTTTACAAACTGTTTGATAGTAATATGTAGCTATTTCAGTTGCATTCTTACAATCCTGCTTGCAAGACAGCTGGAAATATTTCAGTGAGCACCAATTTGAGCAACATACTTTCCACTTGTCAACCATGCATTCAATAGTGAACAGATGAAGTTGTAGCTCTTTACCAATGATTCGATTACTTTTTTTCTTTATGATAAAGGCTAAATATAGTATCTCTAAAGTCTGTAGAATGTACCTTAGTTAAAAGCATTATATGGCAATATTTTTACCATCATACTCAAAACATCAATGGCTACTTAGAATATTCTAGAATAACCTATAACATTGATGTGGATATTCTTGAATAATCTAGAATGTTTTGAATTAACAATTTAGAAATTTACATTATCTTTTCATGAAGTAGTACTGAATCATTTGTAAATATATCTTCTATATTTTACATAAACGTTTACTTCTATTTATGAAATTGTAAAGCTATAAGAGGTGTAATTTTCATGTAAATAGTTACTATAAATCTAGGCAAGAAAAATATAAGAAACTGATTTTTGTTCTGTGTGTGTATATATATATATATATATATATATATATGACTTCATGTATTTTTATAGTGGATACTTGTATTTGTAATAAATTCATTTTCATTTTTAATTTAAACAGTGGGTATTACATCTTTCAACCTGAAACTTGCTCTTTAAATATAGTTGGAGTTTTGTTAATTATAGAGTAGACTCCCCTTATTTATTATTTGCAAATATTCAGTTCTAGGAATAGAGTTGACATCAAGCATATTAACTTTCAGTAGCCTTTCAGCAAATAGAGAAATTAAAAGAGACTCTTTGTTGGTTTAACTGGATTTAGCTGGACAGATTATGAGTTACATCCTTAAAATCAAGCATAAAACATCATTTTCAGGGATATGTGTCTTTTTTCAATCTGTATTAAATATTTCATATTTCTTTTAATATTAAGTATCACAGAATCTTTCTGCTTCCATATTTGATTTTAGATATTTTTTCTCATGCCTTAAAGAAATACATGAAAAAATATCTGAAGAAAGCATCTGAATTCTTAAAATAGTCATTTAGAACCTTTTCTTAGTTCTTTTTTCTTCAACAATATATCTTGTTCAGTTTTGAAGCTTTTTCAGCCCTTCAGATGGAATACATTAGCACTAAAACATCAAATGGAATACATTAACACTAATCTTCAGATGGAATACATTAGCACTAGCCTTCAGATAGAATAGATTAACTTTAGATGGAATACATTAACTCCAACCTTCAAATGAAATACCATAGCACTAACCTTCTTGTACTGACAACTTTTTTTTTCTATACATTGTGACCCTTTTTTTTAAAGTTTCTATTTTCTTGATTTCAGAGGAGAAAAAAAATAAAATAAAAATATTTAAGTGAAATTTTCCTTTTCCAAAATTACATTTTATAATTATAGTTTAGATAAATTGTTGTTTTGGTTTAGTGATATATTAAACCTATGCAGATTATTTGATGCCGAAATCTAAATATTTTGTACACAATTTTATGTTTAGAGACACAAGTGTTACTAATTAACCCACAGCTGGGAGGAGAAGAGATGAACTCATACCTTTCTC
>OZ010571.1:19379857-19519857 GCA_963932145.1 Acanthosepion lycidas
TTATATATATATATATATATATATATATATATATATATATATATATATATATATATAAAAACAGTGTGGTCATAGTATTGAATTGTAACAGGTATTTACATCTTAAATAATGTTTAGAACATGATTTAAAATTGCTTTAGGCATGAAACTGGCAGCCACAATTTAGTGTTGATTTATCTGTCCACACTGTTGGTATGTATAAACACTCTATTATTGATAATGAACCCACCCTCTAAAATCCCCTATAAATATAACAAGATTTTAACGATAGAATTATGCACATATATTTAATCACTGTATTTACTGTTTACTTTGATATATTTTCCTATGTGCAATTCTCACTTAATTGATCATAGATGTGTTTTAACATTTTCTAATAACTTCTAGAATATTTCAAATCGACAGCAAGATTTTATGTAGAATGGTTGCTATGTTAACATTTCCTTAGAATTTTCATTTGTAGTTTGGAAATGTTCACATAAAATGGCAAAATGTCAATACTTATTTTAAAAAAGGTTTTTCAACATCCAAGTGTTTTTCTTATATTTCACATCTACACATGCACACACACACACATATATGTATGTATATATAGTGGCTGTCAACTAGTTGAGTATGACTGCTTATAACACATTAAAATTTCATGTTAAATATACCCATGCAAAAGTCTTATACGACTTTCTCTAAACACTACAAGGATTCTCCTTAATGAAACCAAGTAATCCAGATACAGGCCAAAGCAAGATATTCGACTTAACTGTACTATTAGAGCAATATATAAGTGATGTTTTATATATATATATATATATATATATATATATATATGTGATGTTATAACAGGCATATGTTATAATTTGGAATAAATATTATATATATATATATATATATATATATATAATATTTATTTAAAATGATAAAATTCTGTAGTGATGTCATAACATGCATATGTTATCATTTTAAATAAATATTATTTGCTCTGCTCTGTATTGAGTACTCTTTTAAGAAAAGTGTTTTTGGTTATTGGAATTGTATTCCATTGGTACCAAGACTGGACTTATATATATATATATATATATATATATATATATATATATATATATTATCCCTCCCTGCTCACAAGACTCTGAGTTTCATGCACAACGCTTTCTTCCAGTACTGAAGTATGGACTGACCGTTATGCAGTTTGCATTTTAATATATCTGGTTATCACAATGTTGGCACAGCTATATATTTTGCTGGGATTACAGTTTTTTTTTATTATTTTAAAATGAAATTTTATCCCATCAACAACAAAACATTAGTTTGGGATTAAAGGTTATTTTTTTTTTAAGATAATGCTAGTAATGATATAAAATTTTAATTAAAGTTCTGTTATATTTATTATAAAAAATTGAAATTTTAACCAATGTACCTGCAAAAAAATGATCTGTCAAAAGGATGTATATATGTATTTAAATATCTCAGATGAGGAGATTAAATTAAAATTTATTTAATGTTTACTGATATTTTCTTGCTTCATTTTTATAATCAAATGCTACCTTACCCTCACTGAAAATAGTTGATGTTTTTTCCACATGTTCTTTTTAAATTTTCAATTGTCCTTTTAGAATCAACTTAAAAAAGATTTTTGTTCAGATTTTACATTGAAGCTGTTTTTTCAATCACAAAGTTTGTTATTTTTCTCTCATGCTGATTGCTTGACATTTTATTCAACATTTGTTATTGTATTACTAATAACAAAACAGCTACCCTAGTGTTACTCTTCCATTCACCACCAGAATTGAGTCTGGATTTATGATTACATGGAAGTTGATTTTAACATTGCTGGGTCAAGTAATATATGACCTGTTTGCAATAAAGTGCAACTCAGACAAATATTTACCTAACAAGACCATCAGTAGTTCTATCATGGCTGCTATAAATTACTTATTGAATCAATCATTTGCATATCAGAAAAAAGTAAGAAAAGTTTTGAAGAATAGCCAACTGTCCAATGTTTGGAATGTGAATCATGGGAGTTTGGTTTAATACTGATGAGATGAAGGATCAGGCATCAACAAGAGTAATTGGCAGCAAATGTAATTCACTATTAAATGATGATATTTGGATCAATCAAAAGTACTTTCATTTGTTAATCAGTATGAAGGTCTCAAGTGCTTTGAGCATTTTTTTCCATAAACCTGATCTTGATGTATAACAACTTATATACAAATGTGTAAATGTAAAAAAAATTAAACACAGATATAACTTTATGACTGATTTAAATAAATCTTGTTTATATATATATTTATATATATATATATATGTATGTGTGAATATATATATATATTTATATATATCATTTATATAATATCAAACAAAAACTTAAAGAATCATAGGGGATATTTTACTTCATTCAAGCTGATAAAACATGACTTTAAATCCTTAGACCTGTAAACCAAATGAAGAGGAAAAAATTAACTTTAGGTTTAAAATTAATTAATAGTTAATTTTTTCATCTTCATTTGGTTTACAGGTCTGAGGATTTGAAGCTATGTTTTATTTGCTTCAATGAAGTAAAATATCACCTATGTGTTTTTTAAATGTTTGTCATTATATATTTAAGTTAGTTCACCTCTAGCAAGGTAGTAAAGTCACTAAGACTTAAGTGGTTACTGAGTGTGCAAAAATATATCTGTTTATATTTGTGTGTACTCTCTCTATATATATATTGATGAATGAAATAATGATATATTTTTTATATATCAAGAACAATATTGGGGAAATTTTATGACAAAGTGGAAAATGTTTACTTGTGATGCATTTTGTCCTTCAGGACTTCATTGAACTAAATTTGTCCTGTTGGTATGACTATACATGTGCATGAAGGAGGTGTGCTGGGGATTTTAGAATTTATTTAGAAATTTTTTTCTTATATCTAACCAAATTCATTTAGAGTCATTGTTTTTCTTTCCATCACTTTTGCAAGTAGGTATTGCACACCGTGATAATAGATGTTCTGCCAGGAATGATGAAATGTCATAAGATCCAGGGCACAAATTTACTGCAGATGGCCTTGTGATCAAGGCACTCTCTAGTCATTTATGTTGTAGTGAATTATTTCTCCTTTGATCAGAGTAGCATGTTTTATGTCAAAATTTTGATCTGTCTTATTACAGTGGACAACCAATGTATTTGACATATCACTTTGTAAAATGTTCTTTTTGTATTCATATAATCTTTTATTCAGATTACTTGAGGTTTCTCCTATACATTTTTGTGACAATTATTACAGGTGATGGAGTAAATTCCTCCTTCAGGTTTTAGCTTATTATTTTGTTTAGTATTAAGTCTTTTATTGTTTTGGATGTAGCAGTAGCATATTTTATGTTGAGTTTAGATAGATCCTTTTCAGTTGTAGATGTGATAGAGATAGTTGGTAGGATAATATATTTTTTGATTCATTGGATTTTTCAGGAGGGGCTGTTTTTTTTTTGTTTTGGAATATTTTATGGGCCTTTTATTTCACATTGAATATAAAATAATTAGGGTACTGGAAATGTTTGAAAGTGTTTTCAATGTATTTCTCCTTTTCATATAAATAATCTGGGCTGTATATTTTGAGTGCTCTTAAGTAGAATATATTTAGGTAGCATATCTTCATTAAAGCATGTTTGTTTGAATAATCTAAACATATTATGACTATTTATTTCTATTTTAATGTTGTTAATTTCATGGATCAATTTCTTAGTGTTGCAATTAAACTCATTAAGAAAGACACGGTAGTTTTTCTCATTGCTTTTATTTTCCTAAGTACCTTTCATCTTTTCCAAGAACATCTTCATAGGGTGAATTACTAAGACAAAAACAAATCAATAGATACTTGGGAATTCATTTTGAAAATTCACATGAAATGTGCTCTGATTTAAAATTTAACATTATGAAAGGGAGATAATTTACTTTATATTTGTAAAATTAAAAAAAATACAATTAAGTATTTTAACACTGCTGATATAAGGGTAATTTTTTCAAAAAATTACAATTAAGGTATTTTCAAACCTTGCCATTATAGACATTTTAAAACATTATTGCTATATCTATAATTTTATATAGTGTTGGTTGTAATTTATATATAATATGTAATTTTCCAGAGTGTTTGTCATCCTGAATCATTCAGTTTAAACTTTAGGAGTTTTTTTTGGTATCAAAGACTGTTTGCATATTTCTTTTATTTTTGATAATGTATCATGTGAGAGTAGTAAGGATTTCATTCTTACTGGAGTTTTTGTTTAATTTCCAAATGCAGCCAAGTCACCTTGGCTCCTTTGGGAAAAAAAAAAGATGTGCTATTTAAGGCATCATAAAAAAAACTGAATAAATTGCTTACAAAATATTCCTTCTCCATCCTAGTCAAAGAAACATGCATATATATATATATATATATATATATATATATATATTCTGTCTATCAATTTACTTGGAACTGTTGAAATCATTAAAGATTATCATTTATATTATCTAGGAATTATATTTGTTGGCATTGTGAACATATATGATGAATTGCTTTTCAAGTTGTGGTGTTCTTTTGGCATTGGACCAATGTTTTTATGCTCAAAATTTCTAAGAACTATAACTAAAGAATTAATTAATTAATAATATATATATATATATATATATATATATTATTAATTAATTAATTCTTTAGTTATAGTTCTTATAACTATAACTAAAGAATTAATTAATTAATAATATATATATATATATATTATTAATTAATTAATTCTTTAGTTATAGTTCTTATAAATTTTGAGCATAAAAACATTGGTCCAATGCCAAAAAAACACCACAACTTTTTTTTGCACCAACCTAATATATATATATATATATATATATATATATATTAGGTTGGTGCAAAAATAATGACGTAATAATGTTGTTTTATATATATATATATATATATATACATATATATATATATCATGTAAAAGGCTCAAACACTAATATTCCATGGTTATAATTTATTACATTGGAATCGCAATTACAATCCAATTCAACAGACCTACAAATTCATTTGTAAGTCTGATGAATTGGATTGTAATTAAGATTCCAATGTAATAAATTATTACTATGGAATATTAGTGTTTGAGCCTTTTATATTATATTCTTACTCTGTCCTGGATATTGACTTCTACCTGGATTCTATCCTCTTGGGAATTTATATATATATATATATACACACACATTAAGAAATGGACAAAGTCCGACAATTTATTTATTTAAAGACATTTTTATGTTAACGTTCTTTTTATAGATACAAGTATTTAAATAAATGCTCTGTTTATAATAAACAGTATTAAATAACATTTACCCACCTGAATGCCCGAGAAATTTTCATAGAAAATATTCGTTCTTTGCAGGTTTGAATCCTGTCAAAGGACGAATATTTTCTATGAAAATTTCTCAGACATTCAGGCTGGCAAATGTTATTTAATACTGTTTATTATAAACAGAGCATTTATTTAAATACTTGTATCTATAAAAAGAACGTTAAACATAAAAATGTCTTTAAATAAATATATATATATATATATATATATATATATATATATATATATGCCATGGGTTTATATGGGTACCATTACTGAAGGCCTGAATGATATTTTCCTCTCACAGTTGCTCATTTGGGAAGAGAGTGGAGCTGACACAAAATAATTTTAACCTGTTCTCTTTCTAGCTGCACTTCTCAAAGGGATTTTCAGTGATTCTTATGACAAATGGTGTCAAGATTGCTAAATGTAATATACAAACCTGGTAACCGAAACTCAATTACTTTAGTGGTTTTTTTAAATATTAAACATTTTTGGGATGGAAAATTATGTTATTACACTCTCTCTCCCTCTCTGTATATATATATATATATATATATATATATATATATATATATATATATATATTTCTGTATTTAGGCAGTAATACTTTTTTCATTTCATTGAATACAACAAAGAAAGTTCTTTGATTTAGTTTTATATACAATTTCTCATGTGATCTAATAATTTTTTTCTTTTCAGATGATAAATTATATAAAAACTGTCCAATTGTTCTTTTTATCTGAGCACTTTCACCTATACATTTGGCCATTTTCATGGTTGAATTATATTAACTGATAACAAGAAATAGTTTGTTGTATGTATTTATATAAAGTTTTCATTTTCCAAACATGGTCAAGATTTTGTAAATCAAAACTAAATCCAAGCACCTTGTCTGTCATATTCAATGAAATATATATATATATATATATATATATATATATATATATATATATATATATATATATATATATACCAAAAGGTTGAAACCAAGATTGCGGAATCATCTGATTTCTTAATTTTTTATTCTTAAAAGTTCTCCATGTTAAATTTTTATTTTTTATAAGTGTATTGAGCATTTTTTCATACTGTTGTTTCCTGGTCTAATTCAACTCTCACCATTGCCTTTTTTATTCTATCTATCTATCTATATATATATATATATATATGTAGTCTCTGGATGAAAATCAATGATTACCAAATGCACATTGCATTTGGTAAAGGCTGTACTCAAAGCATCAAAGACAGTAAAAGTAGAACAAATAATTCTTACAAATTTTTAGTCTAAAAAATTAGTTTTAAAGTTACACATAGTGTTGACTTTTTCCTAATTCTTGTCTAATTGTATGGCATTATCAGATTTTGTTCACTGCAAAAATTTTATTTTTATCCATAAGGTGACTGATTCCTATCCGACAATGACATTTAAAGGAAACTTGTCATTACTTCTTGTTGAACCTTTATTCTTAAAACTTTTACCACTTCAAGTTCTCCAAGTTCAGCTCTTTCTCTTTAATAAAATCAACATTCAGTAACCTCTTTTCCATGTAGTATCTATTTGATCCTAATTCTATAATCAGACTGCTGCTGGGCTCATGTTGATTTCTCAGCTCTGATATCATTTGACTTTCTCAGGGAAACTTGGAATTAAATGAATGTTTTTGTCAAGCCTTTCTTTGAAATATACCATGTTGAAGAGAAAATATTTCCAAAAAAGAGAAATAAGAATTTACATTTCATCTGATCAAATTCATCATTCTTATTTTGAATCACAAGAGCAGATTATTAGACACATAAATATTAAAAAAAAATATCAACAAATTTGCATTTTTGTTTTCCTCACCAAATAAAACTGATTTTAAAATTCTTGATCAAGAAAGAAAAAGGAAGCTCCATATGTTTGCATTATGGAAATTATTTTATTTTCAAATTTGCAGCCTCGATTCTGTATAGCAGATTTTAAAGCAATGCCAAAAATTGTGGAAAAACTGGTTTGATCAGATAATGGCTTTGAGAGTTGAGGTGAATATTCAAATCTATAAGTTCTGAAAGTGGTGTCAAGTTTATTTTACTTGAAATATTCAATGGTGCATTAATCGTATAAGACAGACATTGAAGGAGATTTTTCATTAACAGCATCATAACTTGAGAGTTTTTGAACAAAGATCATTTCCTCTTGTCCTACTTTGTTTGCTATTTCCATCTAAGAAATGGGAATAATTTTAATATCTGGATTTTGTTTTAACCGCAATACATTAAAGTCATTGTGACATTGTTTTTCATTTGATTATGGTGAGGGAAAATATTTTTCAAACTATATGAAAATATCTGGTATAAGTTTTATATATATATATATATACATATATATATATATATATATATATATATATATATATTTACAGCAAAAAAACAAAAATTATCTAAACATGGGGATAGACTATTTCAGGCTGGTCTGTACACAGCTATCATCAACCCCTAAGTGTCTATTTCGAAGCAGTGCTTTAAATTTATTTTTAATGTCAGTCCTCTGGTAGATGTTAATGAGAAAGGGCTTGTGTTAGCGACTGGTGGCATTTCTTATACAAACCCCTGTTCATACTTGATATATTAGGTTGGTACAAAAATAATATCGGTTTTTGACGTTAAAAAATGTCAAAAACGACATTATTTTTGCACCAACCTAATAGATCATTCCCATGTTGAGGTAATTTTTGTTTTTTTTTGCTGAGAAAAAAAATACATATGCTCTATTATAATAAATACATTGAGCTCTCTGTGGATCAGTTTTAATAATTAATATTACTAATATCCACCTGGATTATATACCAATGGATCGATTACCTGTACTATATATATATATATATATGTATACATATATATGTATATGCCATCACACAGACACACACACACATATATATATATATATATATATATATATATGAATATATATGTGTGTGTGTGTATATATATAGATATAGATATTAGAGTAGTAGGAAAAATATCTGATAATAGTTGACTTGGTTAATTTTTTATTGTATTTTCTACAATTTCAAATAATATGCACATCAGCATCAAAGCAGTGAATAAAATATCTGCAGAACAAAGAATGAACTTCGACATGTCATCCACAATTTGGATACAAATGGACATATATTTAGTTGTTACAAATATTGAACAATAATGAATTTGTGAGACATATGTTGTTCAAATTAAAAAAAAAAAACATTCAAATTTAAATTGGTATGATGAACAAGTTTTGATCAGGAAAGTGTTGGGAAAAGTTGAGGTAGAAAACTTTAAGCAATAATTTATGGAAAATGTTTTTTAGATTTACATCTTAGATTTCCTAAGATTTTTATTTTCTAAAAATATGATTCATAAAAGATAAATATAAGGTATATTGTAAATTGATGTTATAAGTAAAGCAAGTCACACTAGACATTGATAATGACAAGGGTTTAGGTGTTGGAGTATATATGATAGCAGATAGCAACCAATGTGTTATTAAAAAAAAAAAAGAATTTGAAATCATTGTAACAAAGAGAGCAAGGGTATATTATTTTGTGGGTTGTTATACCACCTGCAAGATGGTAGACATCAACAAAGAAAATGATTACTAGAGTAAAAAATATATTATCATTTTAATTTTCATTAAAGAAATTTCAGCAACGAAAATAAGGATACAGTGCACTATGCAAAAAATATTTCTGTATGTTTACATAGAGAGTGAGAAATGTGTTGTTGTGAGAAGGACAGTTTTGTAGCCAGTGAGAAATGTTGTCCTAAAAATCACTGTTCATCGCATATCGTTGCTGCTGGCAAGGATAACATCTAGAGATGGAGATGCCCGGAGTGGAGCAGAGTGGCAATATGGAAGCTTGCTGAGTTCATAACAGAGAGGATCATACATTGAAACTGATGTCTGAAGTTGTGAGCCAACTGTCAGAACAGATACTCCATGATCCTCATCATCTTGGGCCACAGAATCAGGCATTTTGATCTTTGAGGCTGTTGTATATCTTGAATCAGTTTTACAGTTGTTGGTTGTTTTTTTAAAAGATGTGTAACAGGATACAACAATGTGACAATATCCTGCTGACAGGATACAATAATTTGACAATTTTCTATATGAGATTACTTGTTTACTTAAATAGAATTATCTTTCTTTTATGTGCCAAGTCCCTTCAGACCGTTGGCAATCATGTCTCTCCACAATTTCATATCCTTTTTAGCTCTTTATACATTCTATCTTTTTGTTATCTCTCCTGAAACCTCTACCACTATCTGTTTACTCAAATTCTCTTATAGGTTATGCATTGTATTCCTCTGCCACTTCAATCTCTCCTGTATCCTTCTTGCTTTTTTTTGTTATTCTCTTTTCCAAGTCTTTGAAATTTCCTTGTTTTTCCCTTTTTATCCTAATTTTCTTACTTTTTTCTTCTTTCCCTTTCAAGTATTTTCTGCATTACTTTTCATTTTCGTTTACAAGTCTTTAATTTCTTTGTTTTTTTTTTAATTTTCTCTCTTTCTTTTTTAGTCTATTTTTTTATGTCTTTTCTGCTTTCCTTTTTTTGTTTTATTTCCAAATCTTTTTTTTCTTTGTTGTTCTCCTTTTCAAGTCTTTTTTTAAATTTCTTTTGATTTTTCTTTTCTTTCCATGTCTCTCTTGCCTTATTTATTATTCTCTCTTTCTGCAAGTCTTCCTTGCTTACTTATATTTCTACTTCAAGACTTACTTGTTTCTTCCTTTCTTATTTTCCTTGCAAAATTTTCTTTATTTCACTCTTCTTCTTCAAAGGAAATCTTTACTGCTTTTTTTAAAAATTTTAACTTCTCCTATTTTATAACCAGCTCATTTGTTTTTAATATTTGTATTTTTATTTTTAAATAAATATATTTTTCAAGCTGGACCAAAAATGTTTCTTTACTCTTGATGATTTTTTTTTTCAAACTATTCCCATGAGTTTTATTCTGCTCAGTTAAAATTAAAATTAAGATTAATTTTGATTTGTTGGATGTCTTGCAATTCAGATGAATGTCGAACTTCTTTTTATTTTTATAATCATTTCACATTATTTTGTTTAATTTAAACTTGAACTTTATTGAAGTTTTATCTTTTTGGTTTTGAACACATTTTCTCTGACATTAAACCAGTGAAATTTATTTACCCATAATTTACTGAATCAACTTCTGGGATAAAATTGTTCTTTGTATGCAATTGCAACTGCATTATGCAGTTCAGTAGCAAAGTTGGTCATGAACCAAACTTGGAGTCTATGTCTGTCAGATTTGAAACTAAAAATTGGGATAAAAATTATGAAGCAGTTCTATGAATTGCAAAGAGAAATAGTGGAATAAATTATCAGAATGATAGCATTTCAATGATAAGAGAAATTATTTCTTTGTTTTAGAGGAATATTTCATACTCATTTATTGAAACATATATCTGTAAATGGTTGTTTCTGGCAAAATTTTATGTGTAATAATTATTATTATCCTAGTAACTTTTATCATTACTTTACTCTATAGTAAACGACAGATAGTAAATATTAATTATTCCTTTTTTCATTCTAAATTCTTCTGTTAGAAGAAATATTGACATGCAAGAATGGAAAATAAAGTTAATAAACATATACTTAATTTTTTTCATAGTCATTAATTATATATAGATATCCAATTGTTCAATTTTTCTTTTATTCAAATTTCCCTCTCATTAAAGTCATAGAAACGTTTTTTGTTATAAATAATACATTTTGACTAATTAAATTATGCCTGCCTAGTTAACCATTTTGCATTCAACATGCTCAAACTGACTCCATAAATATTGGCTCTCAAAATCTTACTGTTTGGGATCAAAATCTCATTGTTTCCTTGACTTCCTGTGCTATTTGTGATGTTGTCATCATATATTATGACAGGGTATATATAAGAAGGTTACAGTCAATTGAACATTGTCAGGTGATATTTATAGTATGGTTTAGGGCTTGTTGAATGTAAAGTGTTAAACGTAACTCTATATACATTACTTATAGCTTACATATATCTTGTATATTGATAGAAGTTATGATGGCGAACTCCTCCAATATTCATAACTCTCAAGCAACCTGATTAGCCTATATATATATATATATATATCTATATATATCTATATATATATATATATATATATATATATATATATATATATATATATATAATAGATTATTTGCACTTCTACATTATAAGCATTTTTATATCTGTGATCTAGTAACAGCATAATACACTGATGAAATAGAATAGCTAGAAGAAAGAAAATACAAACAGGTATTGTTCTCAAAGAGATTTTTTATACCAATATATACATACTTGTTACTAATTTGAAACTATAACATATGTATATAACAATCACTATGAAATGAGTGAAAAGAAAGAGGTTCTTACTTGTAATATTTCCCAACAGGAAAAAGGAAGGTAAGTGGTGTCTTTTATATTTCTGGTAAAACTTTGTAGGTTCCACCATGCGACTATCGGATTATGACATCAGTCTTCTTTGCAGCCTATATGGCAACTGTTATGGACAGACAAGTCATACTTCTTGGCATGATAATAACATCTCAGCTTCTCTTCATTAATTTATAAAATGATGTCACAAACAATCGCCATTATGTGGCCCTCATGATCACCCTTTGTTTGTATCCCTATATATATATATATATATATATATATATATATATACATACATATATATATGCTACTTTAAGATATATATATATGTATGTATGTATATATACATATATATATATATATATATATATATGCTAATTTAAGATATATAAAGAAATGATCATACATAGAATCAATCAGCAATATTAATGCAATTAATGGCGAAATCACTTCACTAGTAGAACATAATGTATGCATTAAAATACTGTTAATCCATTGAATGATGTGATCCTCATTTAGAAAACTGTTGTCAGATGTTTCTAGTCTATATTTTTTTTAGGTTAAGCAAGTACTTTCGAAGAATCATTCCTTCATCGTCAGGCTGTAATTTTTTCCTTTAAAGTTAAAACTTGAAGAAGAAATAATTGTTTGTAGACTGAAAGATGTTTTTTGATATATATGTATCAGGTGTAACAGAAAAATTGTCCAAATCATGTAAAAGCAAAATTGTTCATTTGTTAGATAAAAATGTGAACCATTGCATCTTAGAAAAATTAAAGATATCTTACTGGAATTCCCCAAGATTCTTTTTAATGCCATTGGACTCTACTTTGAGCAATAAGAGTGTATAATTACTCTTTAAGCTTAAAAGAAGAATCTTGGTGAAATCAATCATTAATGAAAATGACATGATATCATAGCTAAGGATGCTCATGAAGTTCAAATATATATATATTATTCCAGGATCATTTTGCAACTTATGCAACCTGGTCTTTGGACTGTCGTAGATGAAACTCATCTCTCACAGGCCAAGCAGCTTATGGACTGAGTTGGATCTTTTCTAATTGATCTCATTAGCTTTAAGTTGAAATTATGATTCCTCTTACTGTTGTGATCTCCTAATCCAGTTTTCCTATCTACTGTTTCCTCTTTTTTAAACTTATTGAGCATTCTCTTGATGGTTCTTAAATGGACTTTGAAGATGGAAACCAGAGTATGAATACTGGTACCATTAATGAAGGCCGGAATGATCTTTTTCCTCTCGGCATTGCTCATTTGGGAAGACAGTGGAACTGACACAAAATGTTTTTAATCTGTTCTCTTTCTAGCTGAATTAACTTAAAGGCTTTTTCAGTGATTCTTAACAACAAATGGTGTTAAGATGGTTAAAAGTATTATATGAAAACCTGGTAAAAGAAACTCAATTAGTTTAGTGGGTTTTTAGATTTTAAACGTTTTGGGGGATGGACAATTATGCTGTTACATGATTTGGACAATTATGCTGTTACATGATTTGGACAATTTTGCTGTTATACCCAGTATCTATCTATCTATCTATATATATATATATATATATATATATATATAGTCTTCTTGATTACTCTTGTATTGTTCTTAATAATATTTCTCTTTTTTCTTATTCTCTGACATTCAGTAACCCCTTGTGGGTTTATTGGGTTGCATGAGGTGTAATGATTAAAATGAATATATAAATATATAATGTGTGAGTCTGTGTGTGTGTGTGTTATAGATCTGTACATATGGCTACATATATACTGATACATGCCACAATAAAAAGGGATTGTTTTTCTTTGTTTAGTTAATCATGTTTGTGTCCACTGGGTGTAGATATTGTCCAGTTGTTAGTAGTAAGGCAATTTCAACCATACTTCTGGTCAATTACAATATCTGGGATTATGTAGACAAGTGGCCTTTCTGATATGCACATACTTTTTAAAGTTTAACACACCTGTTACCCATTATGGGATGCCAAGTGAATATGAGTGGCAGCTAAGATTCTTTATTGACAAAATATAACATCAGAATAAATTTAAAACTGCATTTCCAACACTGAATAAGATTTTACTCAGTTTTCGATTTCTAATATTTGGAATCTTTATTTTTAATATTTAATATATTATACATGTGTTTGTTTTTTAAAGAATGTTTGTCTTATGTTGGTAGAGATCTTATTTCTAGGCAATAAATATATCATTTTTTTTTTCTTTTAATTCCTTGTATTTAGCTTTTATGCTTGAAGAATATATGAAAGCTTATTTAGTGTATCTATGTGCATCTGTATTTAATAACAGCCAGCAATAGCAGCACTGGTACATCTTAACAGATATACTCTCTTTCCAACGTTCATTTTAACACTCTATAAACCTATTTGAATCAGGTGTCCACTATTTTTATACATCTGTTTATTTTTTTTCAATTTCCTTTCAATTCCCTTCCCTTTTTTCTCCTCCATTTTTTTTTTATTTCACTTTTCACCTTTTTTTTTCTTTCAATTTCTTTGGAGAGATTCCTCAGTATTAGCACTTGGCAACAGCCAGGCTTCTGTGTACTTTCCATAAAACTGCTGTTGGAAAAACCAGGGTTTTCAAAGGAACACATTCGTCTCTTATTTGCCAATAAAACCTCAAACATTTTCATGAAAAAAGATGGTGAAGAAGATTGAAAAAACACCTATATTCTTAAATCAATCTTTCCTATTGCACCTGTGAACAACAACTTAGCATTTATAAGCAAGAATATATGGAGAAATCTTTAATATACCTACATTTTATAAGGGAGGATCTGAAAGTAATGCCTCATATTTATTTCCATAAAAAACTCAACATATACAGGGAGCACACTAACATCGTTGGATCGAGCAAGTTTTCAGCTATAAAAAATACTTTCCTATAGGGTTAGTGTAAGAGCAGATACAAAATCCAAAAGAAGGAAATAGCAATAGTTATAACAACATCAATGTCGATTATGATTATGATGATTGTAAGCACTTCCAATACTTATTTATAATAATAATATAGCGCGTTTACAAAAACATTCACAACTATCAATTACATTAATTTTTGTCTTAGCAATTCATCACAGAAGATGATCTCGGATGAGATTGAAATACTTGGAAATATAAAAGAAACTATGGCACCTACCTTAATTAATTTAATATCAACATTAAGAAGTTGATTTGAGTATTTGAGAGGATTAAAATAGACATAATATGCCCATATTATTCAATGAAACATGCATGAATGAATAGATGTTGTCTCTCACTCTCTCTCTCTCTATATATACATATATATATAGTGCTGATGCATAGGAGAGACCGATTTGAGGCCTCTGGCAGTGCTTTGTGCCCTTGTTGATATCTTATGAACTTTTAAATTTTTTCTACCTACTTTTATTTTCCATTACAAATTAAACTAAGCACATCTGACTAATAAAGGATGAAATATTTTCACAGATTTTTGACATCATTCTCAGGGTTTTTTTGTACAAATCTGTGAATTTGTTTTGCTCCTGCTAAGTCATGAAATAACACAATATAAAATTCACTACTTTTTATCCATAATGTTGAATGTGTTAAAATTATTCAACAAGAAAATCTCCAGTTCATGTTAAGATTTTTTATTAACATGTCTCTAATTTGTATTTAGATATGGTTTTTATTTTATGTACTTATTTTCAATATTTTTAGTTGAATTGTTCACCTGTATTGCATATAATTCATTATTGTACATAATTAGGTTGCAATAAAATTTGTATTTTATATGCATACTACCATATAAAAATTGAGATGAGTACAGTAGGGGTGCCCCATATCATAGATTCTGGAGGTGCATGAGACCCTTGCACTGGCCCTGTGTATATATATATATATATATATATATATATATATATATATATATATATATAAGGTTATACTAAATGTTCTCAGCTCGACTATCTTCCAAAAATCTCATTAATAATCAAACTTTATAATTTGTAAAGAAGAGCTTCTTAGCTATGATCATTTCAGCATTGCCACATGTCTATGAATATTTACATACATAAATTTATTTATTAAAAAATTATCAATTATACCTCTATATAGTTAGCCCTGATATTATTCATACCTGTGCAAAATATATGATTTTAAAAAATAACTTAATTACATAAATTGTTTACACTATTTACATTGTTTGGACCATTGTCCTCACCTTTGTTACCATATTCTGAATAAGGTAGCAAAATGAGGACAACAGTGTGAACAATGTAAATAGTGTAAATAATTACAATACCTCATCTCAGAAATATAGACAAATATTAAATAAATTGATATCCGAAATAAAGTAAAAGGTATTAGAGAATATAGAGAAAAAATAAATTTTATTGAAGAATTACTAATGTTTCATCATGAAAGACCTGTTTGAAATTATTCCTACTCACATCTTAATAATTATTTACAAATCATTTAATAACTATCACCTCCTGCAAGTTCTGAGCTCTTTTGGTCCTTATGGCTGGAAAGATTCCTTTCTATTATTCATCTCTTTAGCTCTCTCCACAAATTTTCAAATGGGTTGAGGACTGGACTCTGGCTTGGCCATTCAGAAGCAGTGACATAATTGTCTTTGAGTTGTGTTTCAGCACAAAGATTTCAGTAGACTGCTTGATATTTTGGTCCAGAATCTGAATTTAATGTTCTTTCTTTATTATACTGTCCATTTTAGGCAGGCTACTGAACCTAACAGCTGAAGAATATCCCATAGCATAATGCTGATTGGACAGTATTCATTGGATTTAAATCTTTACCTGATATTTTTCATACACAAAAGCTTGTTTACTGAGTTGAAAGTTTCACCATTTCCTCCCCAAAATAACCATGTATCGAATAGTATTAGTTTTTATTTCATTTGACCAAAGAATTTTTACTAAAATCTTGAATCCTTGTCAAGATGAAGCTTATCAAATCTAGATGAGCATTGTACATATCTTTTTTTCTAAGCATTTGAGTTTTCTTGTACATCTTACAAGTAGGCCAACTTTTGTAAAATCTTTGAGAGTATCTGCTGTGATATTTCCATGAAATAGTCAATTAGACCAATCAGGATATTCCTGAGGGTGTTCTTCAAATTGTTGTTCATATCTCTGTGAATTTTTCTTACCACACAAGGTGATTCCTTATATTTCATTCTTCTTGCTTTAAAATTTGTGGACATTACTTGAAGTTTTTGATAACACTTTGAACTCTTTGAGTTGGCAGTTAAAATTGCTTGTATATGTTTTTGTAGTCTTAACTGTCTATTATGATTACATATTTTTCTAAAAGAACAAATATTCTCAAAAATACCCTCAAAGAAGCAGATACATATACATACATACATACATATATATATATATATATATATATATATATATATATATATATATATATATAGACACACTCCTCATACACAGATGCATAATATCATTTCCTTGTCTGTGGACTGGGATTTTTATCACATTAATAATATTTTGTTAAAAATTCCAGTATGTACTTTTTACACTGGCAGCTGCCCCTGCCAACTTGATAGAATTCTATAAAATGGAAACACTATCAAAAAGATAACACTGAAAACTGTGAAAGCAAACAACTTCGTTAATTGATAAATATCTACTTTTATTTACTTTCTTGTATTGACAGATGTTTATTCTTTACTTTTTATTTTGCCTATTTATAATTTATATGGATTATATATCTGGAAAGAAACCAAAAGAAATATTTTTTCGGTAAGCTTGATTAATTTGGGAAAGATATTAGAAATATCCAGATCTTAAACTGGGAACAAACTGACCTCATATAGACAGAACATGATTTTTGTAAAGGCACAAATATCGGAAGTGTTGTAAGACAAGGATGTATCTTCTCACTGAATATATTCAAGTTTTACAGCAAGGTGATCATGAGAGAACTAGTAGTCCTAACAGGATTTATTATTATTGAGGACACAAACATAGCATAACATATGTAAATGTCACAGTGTTGATAGCAGACATAAACGAAATTACAAGTATTACCACAGAAGTTAGTAAAGCGAAGCAAGAAGAGACGACTAAAGATCAATTGTAAGAAGAGTGAATGTGTGGTTCTCAGCAAATGGATCAGCCCAAGATGCGAACTACATTTGGAGATATTGAAATATGACTTTCAAAAGATAAGCAATATATTAAGAAACAAAAATTTTGTTAGAAACAAAGAAAAGAGTGTTGAAGTGTTATGTAACATTTGCCCTCCTATATGGCAGTGAATACTGAGCAATCACATCACAGAAGTAACAGAAATGTGGTTCTGTAGAAGGATCCTGAGAATACTATAGATTACACATGTGAGTAATGAGGAAGTTCTAGGGAAAGTAGAAACAAAAAGGACACTTATACTTAGAATCAGAAAAAGAGAATTAAAATTTTTAGGTCTCATAATGAGGAAAGAGGGCTTGGAGAATTTGACACTCACAGGACATATGTAAGAGAAACAATGGAAAATAGTGAATAACCTACCAAATAAACTTCTGTAAATGGTTGGCAGAACAGGAATGAGAACTGATAGCAAAAAGACAAACTTTAAAAAGTGTTACTAAAGACAGGAAGTTGTGGAGTCATGATCACACACATCTGGAAGAGATATAGCACACAGAAGAAGAAGAATATAATTTTAATTTATTAGAGGAACCATTGTTGGTTATAAATTTTTGACTATATTTTTTCATTTTTTTTTTGTTACACCCTATAATAATGCTCAAACACGTTCTATAATTATTAGTAATCTGAACAGTTTGGAAATAATGAAGATTCATCTAGATTTTTAAATAATCCTATATTTTCTGAGGAAGCCTGCCTGTCTGCTTGCAACTGTTAGAGCAATTAAACTACAAAAGACAATCGGTTAAAAGTGATAAAAAAATCATACAATAGAGTTGGATAAAAAAAAAAAAAAACATGAATTAGATGAAAAATCTAGACAAAAATTAATCATTAATTCATTATTTGATTTTCATTCTTGAACAAAAAGTCATTGCAAGAATGTAATAAACAATATTGATGTCTATTTGCAATGCTAAAACTTCTCCTCTGATTTTAGAATGTATAATTTAAGAAAGTATATTCTAAAAAAGAAATGCTGAGTCATTTGTTATCTCACCATTTTGAAGATTAGAAATAAAAATAAATTGTTTAAGCAAAAGAGAAATAAATTTTAGTCTCTTTTGATTTCAGTTGGCTAGCAGCAGTCTCTCTTTGGTTCCGATGAATTATTTACCATTCATGAAATTCACATGGTATATTTATCAAATTGTGGTAAAATATCTTTTTTTTAAATAAATAATATATTTTTATTTATTTTAAACCCTTGAGTCAATTCATTTTATTTCTAATGTTTCTGATAAAAATAGTATACTTCCACCTACCCACACTGGTAGCTTTCTGATGTGAATGCATAATCTACACTGGTGACCCTGGCAGGATATGAACACACACCCTTCTGATGTGAATGCACAAATTGAAATCATCCGAACTTTGGAAAAACCAAAAATTCGCAGGCAAAATAATCAAAGATGAAACTTAATTTTGGCATAAAACATGAAGGCTTCATCAGACTGAGAAATAAATCAACAAAACAAGTAATCATCAAGAAAAGCAGAGGGGATGGGAAAGTTAGCAGAAGTGGGTAGAACAAAAGGACGTTACTGTATAGAAACCAGCCATGCATGACATATGAAGAAACAGTTAAGAGGTCATCAGCTATTGACATTTCTGCCCAGTTTCTAGACCAAAAAGAACACAGTAGATTGATACTGTCCTAATTTCTGATATTCCTGCTACTCCTAACGTGGTCTAACTTTAAACTATGACAAACAGGCATTTCTCCAGACTGCTACTAATATTCATCTTATTAATGAACTTTTTGCTACGCTGACTACCAAAAGACACACTCATCACTTGAAAGAAAATAAATAAAAATATATTATTTATTTTAAACCCTTGAGTCAATTTGTTTTATTCCCAAAGTTTCTGATAAAATAATCATCCTACCACATACCCACATTGGCAATGTTCTAATGTTAACACATATGCCACAATATCCTGACAATTTTGCCAATATTGGTAGGTGAATACCAGTTTTATACCAAAAACACTAACATGCATAATAAATTTTGATATAGTGCAAGTCATATATCTTAACCAAATCAATATGTATATGAAATAATAATATTATGCATATTTACTTTTTTGCATATGTCTGTAAGGTATCACCTTGTGCAATTAACTCCACCTACTCTGCCAGCAGACTTCTCTTCATGCCCACTATGTGGGGTTGTATATTGGAGTATCAAAGGGAAAGAGTATATACATTCTCTCCTTTTTCACTTCAACCACAGGATGTTGTGAGGTAGTGAATCATTTTCTATCCGAGGAGGCTTTGTAGCACCTAGGTAATCTAGGTTTAGTACATTACATTATTTTCTTTTCAAAAAACATCATTGAACCACAATAATATCTCTGCTACAATCTAATAGATAGACATATCTTTTTCCAATGCAGAAAAAAGATCCCAGTTCAAAATATAAGACAATGTAGCTACAAATTGGCATCCTAAAGTCATAAATTTCTCAAAGACACATATTTGCCATAACTTTCTCACTCACCACTGAACATTAGTAATTTGCTGAAGAATGGATTTTTCTCTCCTTTATCTGAACTATGTTACTAGTTACACCTAGGACTGTATATATATAAAAAACACGTATGTATTGAATCCATTTATTTTGAGACTTTTCTTCATTTATATATATATATATATATATATATATATATATATATATATATATATATATATATATATATATATATGTAAAAGACACTAGGAAAACTGTAATAGTAGCCAATGCATTTCATCCAATGTGGATTTTTCCAAAGCAAAAACGAAATAAATTTATTAATTAAAATAACTAATAATAAAAAAAACAAAATGATGTCCTTAGCAACTGGAATAATTTAGAGAACACTATTTTCATACTGTTAACTGAAAATTGCATCAATTATTGTCAAGTGTGGAGATATTGTTTTTATTGTTGTGCTGACAGATTCAACCATTTTCTTTTGGTTTCTTGATACTGTTGTGTACATTTGCTTGGGAGATTAGTAATTCTGTTAAGAAAGGTGAAATAGGGAAAAAGCCTGGGTGTAGATTAATATTTGGATAATATTCAATGGTGGCACTCTCAAGGATTTTCCTTCTGAGTGAGTAATTTTCTTTTCTTATGAGTGTAGCATTTTTAAAATCAATGGAGTAATAGTAATGATAGCAGCTTGAGGAATTGAAGAGCCACGTTTGAATTTGACTTCATTACATTTACTTACATGCTAATATCCTTGGGAAAGGTGTGAATCCTCTTCTTCTCCCTCCAGCTATGGACAAATAGCAGGATAGACCGGGTTCTATAGCTTTGAATGGAAACTGGTCTAGGAGAAGGACAACTCTGAATTCAAAGCCTGCAAATGATCATTTGGAGACTTTGTGGCACATTGTGCACCAAATCTCTGTATTCAGCTCTTCAAAAAGTGTGATTGGTTCTGCACAAAGCCTTCACCACAATAATCAAATTATAGGTGTAGGTGTGTGACTGTTGGTTCCTAGTAACTGAGTTGCTTGACCGTCATATGTTGAAAAAAAAATGCAGCAGAGTCCACTATATATGGTAAAATATAGTTTCAAGTTATGTCATATTTATTGGTTAAAAATTGCTCAATAACTGGGATAGTTTGTAAATATAAAAAGTGTGGACACTGATGACAATACTGACTGATGTCAATCTATTTCATGCTTGATGGGCATGATAACCTGAAAATTGTGTTCAAGCATGAAACAGTGTTGCTATTCTGTGTTGAGCTCAGTGTCCACACCTCTTTATATATATAATCCGTGTATGTGTGAAATTCACTTATTTGGGAAATGTTAAAATATTCTACCAAATGCCATTACCATTGGTAACCCCTTTTGATTACAACTTTACAATATATATTATGTAGTCTAATATAAGAGATTTTAGAATATATTTTCTGTTATTTATTATCTCATTATGATATATCATAAGGTTGTAACCAAAGGGGGTTACCAATTGTAATGACATTTGATAGGATATGTGTTAAAGAAAACGAGAAAAACATTAGTGAGGAGAAAGGACAATAAAAGAAAGACAGAAGATGACAATTGATATTGCACTTAAATTTTTGAAGATCACAAGTGACATAGAAGCAAGAAGCTTGATGTGATTTCTACACATGGGAGAAGGAAATTACTAGAATAGAACTTACAGTTGTATCTAGCCATTTCCACAATAAAATGATGAAAATGAGTTGATTTGGTTTGGTTTGGTTTGTTTTACAGCATATCAACTTCAATGGGTCATTTAATGTCAACAAGATTTTTATTGCTGGTAATATTTTTTCCAAAAATGTATTTCTGGTAATTTTTTCTTCCAAAATGTATTGCTGGTAATAATTATTTACAAAAATGTATTTCTGGTAATAATTATTTACAAAAATGTATAACTGGTAATATTTTTTTCCTTCAAAAATGTATGACTGGTAATAATTTTTCCTCAAAAATTAATTGCTAGTATTAAAACCTAATTTTATACTTTCACCATGCTTGGGTTTTAACTTTGTTAAAAGTTGGGATCCTAACAGGTGCTACCACCTCAGGTTAGGGTGAACCTGGAAACACCAGCAATTAAGAGGTGGTTACAAACTCCTCAAAATCTCCTGATCAGAGGCTTTGCTGTTGGACGTAGTTTATCGTCTTACCCAGGACGTGGATGTAGTTTATCGTCTTACCAAAGACACAACTTAGTTGACAATCTAGTAGTATGCTAAAATTCATGCAATCAAGGCATCAAGGAAGAAAGCTTATCAGAACAGTTGCCAAAAATATTTTTAAAAAGACAGAGGGAAACTATGATACAATGCTGGGAAAATGATTGAAGCTCAGATGTTAAATCAGGACAGATAATATTGCAAACCCTTCTTTGGATTTTGTCTGGAATCTTAAGGTATATAGCAGGACCGTATGTGGCTGGAATATTTGATGTAAGGTTGAATGGCAGATTTATAAGCATGGAAAATTGATTCTTGGTAGACAAATTGTCTGGCATGACACAGTGAACCAGAACTTGCAATTGATTCAATGCAATCATTCCACTTCATGTCAGTGAAAAACAAAACACAGAGCAGGCATAATGAGTTGCTTTTCTGGAGGCTGGCATCATCCATGCTGACGGAAGGCAAAAATGGTTCTCTCAGATGACTAAAAGGCAGAAGTATGATTTTAGAGGCATTGTATTTTACAAGACATTTCTTTCCCTAGACATCAACTGATTGAAAGCCATATTTAAGACTAGCTGCTAGTTTTAATTTATTGAATCAACTGGTCTTACTATTAAGACAGAAGTGCATACCTAGTTGGTAAATGATGCTATTGGGAAGGTCTTAATTATTAATGTGAAAGGACCTAAAAGATTGGCCATTCATTATATGACAGTTAAACAAAGATTAAATAAAAATGAAAATTTGACTGGAGACACCATAGCCCTTGAGCATCATGCAAACCCTGTCAAATGACTTTGAGATATTTAAAGCCACAGCCTGAGATAAGAATGTAAACAATATTCAAGCAAAGAAGAATTCTGGAAAGCAATAAAAATGTTAGCAAGTAAAATTAAATTCAAGAGAACAGAAAAAATAAAATTATTAGTTGAAATATTGAAGAATGTGGAGAAGCCTATATTAACATGCAACATAAATAATTCATCTATACAAAATATTGTGTCAATCAAATATGTTTCTGTAACCTGTATTTTTTAAATGAATTTGTAAACAATGTTGCAATTATGAGCTTGTTCTAAAGAAAACCTGACACACTCAAAACCATTATTAAATAATGAAAGACATTATGAGTCAAAAATCATGTTATATATAGAAATATAATTATAATAATATAATTTTATAAATATTATTTAGTTAATTGTTTAGAATTAATTCTATTGTGCAAACATTGAATTTTATATATATATATATATATATATATATATATATATGATTATTTATACGAAAATTATAACATAAATATGTTGTAAAATCACTACAAAAATAGTCATTTTGTTTCAACACTTCTGGTGTCTTATCAAGTGATGGTGTTGTATGTATGTATTACTTGATAAGACACCAGAAATGTTGAAGGAAAATGGCTATTTTTGTAGTGATTTTATAACATATTTATGTTATAATTTTCAAATAAATAATTATATTTGCTCTACTCTGTATTGAGCACTCTTTTAAGAATAGTATTTGTTGGTTATTGGAATTTATTCCATATACACTAATCATATACTTGGACACACACACACACACACACATATATATATATATATATATATATATATATATATATATATATACAGGGAGAGAGAGCAAGAAAGAGAGGGCATGTGCTTAAATATATTCATTGGAATATATGTTTGTGTGCATATTCTGATATATTTACATATAAAATTACATTTTTCTTAATATGTAGGCATATCTATCTATCTATCTATCTATCTATCTATCTATCCATATATATATATATATATATAAGTTGATAATCTTGTTCTTTCTTTCTATCTCTCTACCTATCCTATTGGATGGTTTCTTTGCATCTTTCTATATGTGTGTATGTGCACAGGCTCAAACATGTGCACATATATTTATATGTTTGCAAATATCTTATATGTATATATATATATATATATATATATATATATATATATATATATATATATATATATTGTGTGTGTGTGTGTAAGCTTGTATATATGCCTGTGTTATGTTTTGTTGTAATATGAAAGCAAAATATCATATTGAAGCTTTGGAAGTCAAAAATAAAATAAGCTGTTATTTGGGGTGGGTCTTATGGGACACATGATAGGATTATGTATCAGTTGAAAGGCTTTTGATTATTGAAGGGAAAAGATATAACAGTTTTTACGGATGGATTAGATTAAATGTGATGTATTAGATTCAGAAAGAGAAAAAAAACAGCTTGGAATGAAGGAGGCTTATTTAAAAATTAAAGAAAATCACTCTTCTCCCTCAAAAGAAGTTTGGTAAGAAAAGATATGTGTAAATATTAGAAAATATTTACACATCTGATATTGCATTTATCTTGTCATTGATCTGAAATAGAAGCATGACTGTATTTTTTTTTTTTTTTTGTCTTTTAAAGAATTTTCTGCTCAATTGTCTGCTCTTTCTATAAATGAATATTTTCCTAAGGAGATAATATGAATCAGAGAAGTAAAGATATATATCATTTTAAGCTTGCATATGCTTGAATGAAATTTACTTGTGATAAGGCTCTCAAGAAAGAAACGTTTCAGCTATATTAAAGGATAATACAAGAGGAAAACCAAAAAACAATTTGAAAGCATTTCAGGTCTTTTAAC
Source organism: Acanthosepion lycidas (assembly GCA_963932145.1). Classification (NCBI taxonomy): domain Eukaryota; kingdom Metazoa; phylum Mollusca; class Cephalopoda; order Sepiida; family Sepiidae; genus Acanthosepion; species Acanthosepion lycidas. The sequence goes on from OZ010571.1 coordinate 19,405,134, forward strand.
CATAATATTTATTTTTTTCTTTTTTACAAAGTGATGCTTTCAAACATTACCATTGCCTATTAAAAATATAGAATATACATTATATATCTTTGAGGCTCCAATAGATGAGCTGGAATTATTATAGTTATGTGGAGAAAAATTTGTCTAGGATATTGTTATTTCAACCAACCACTGTTTATCAAATATTCAGGAAATTTCCTCTGATACTTTAATTGATGCCATATGCATTGTAGAATAAAGTATTTCATCTGAGTGCTTAAGAGGTGGTTTGTATACAGATGAACTAAGTGTTATTTTTTCTCCTATAAAAGATAAACATCCCAACCCATCTATTTGAAACTCAAATGTAGATATAAATCTCAGCAGAGGTTTATGAATAATTATAAATAAATAATTATAAAAATTTCTTCTGAATCTTTAATTACATACATACACACACACACACACACACACACACACACACACACATATATATAATCAATGTCTTTTTATATCTATATATCTACCTTTTTCTCTCTACATATATGCTCTCTCTCTCTCTCTCTATATATATATATATATATATATATATATATATATTATAATAATATTTTTTGTTTAAAATATGATTCCTTCGCTACATAAGAGTTCTCATGTTTCAAAAACATGTTCCGGCTCTTGTTTTTGAAACATGAGAACTCTTATGTAGCGAAGGAATCATATTTTTAAACAAAAAATATTATTATAATATAAGCTCTACTTCTGTATGGAGCATTGTCTTCTTAAAAATAAAAACAAAAATACTAAGGAACCCCGGATTATGCACCCAACGTGTTCTTTTCTATTTTCCGCATACCTGCCCAATGATATATATATATATATATATATATATATATATGTATATATATATATATATATATATATATGTATATGAAGAAATATAGTTTTAAGGTGTGCTATATTTATGAGATAAATATATATAAAATTTATACTGATATATTGGAATGATGTCAGTGTTAGGCAAATTAATGACAAAGTGGGAAAAAATTCTGTTTGACATGTTTCAAACTTGAAGATTTCAGCCGTGTCATGTTATGTATATATAGAAAAATTGTGCTTTCCAACAATTTTTTACTTAGTAATACTACTTGACTACCAGTTTTTATTAATTCCCATGCTTAAGAGAAATAAAAATTAGGGATAGTGACTCAACCACAAATAACCACTAAAATAGCATTTACTGTAATAACAATGTTGGATTAACAAAATCAATTCCACACATATATATATATATATGTATGTATGTATAATATTCCACTTTATATTCCATCTCTCCTTCAAGATGTGAACAATCACGGTTGTCCACATTTTCTTGATCTTAGGAATTATAAGCAATCATTGTCTCTTTAATTTGTTCCGCCACACAAAGTCTGCCACCTATTCATACAAACTTATGTTGTTTAAATTACATATATATATATATATATATATATATATATATATATATATATTGAAACCCAACCGATTTGGTGTCAGTCAGAGTTTCTACCACTGAGCTATCTTCATTCAACAGAAAGAGTAAACTAAATCCCGTGTAATATTTTTTAAAATGCAAGCAAATGTCAAACAGCCAAAGGGCTCCATCCATTTTACTGAAGAGCTTCACATTAACACAGGATTCTTTTGTTTGTAGAATCAGCTTGTCATCCAACAGTGCTCAATTGAAATATATTTTCAAGATCTAATTTATGTCATTTGAAGACAATAGTTTCACTCTATCACAGCTCTTCAGTTTAGACTAGACGACCAAATGCCTCAAGCCAGGATTGAAACCCAACTGATTTGGTGTTAGTCAGAGTTTCTATCACTGAGCTATAGTTGTGTAATCCCTCTCTAAATGTTTCATTAAAGATGACTGACAATGTACTTCTGTTAAGTTTATTGTGTTTCAGAATGAGTGAACTTCGTTGCCATTAAAAAGCTTTTCACTTTGTTTTATTTGTCCCTGCTTGTTCAGATTGTACACACACCCATATATATATATATATATATATATATATATATATATATATATATATATATAGTCAAATTTAGTGCACCATTAAAATACTGAATCATTTTTATGCTTAAGAGCCAGGCATATTGTGATGGGATTCTTTGAAAAGTTCCCATGGACTTAGCAAAAAAGTAAATAACATAATGATCTTGCATCTGAAAAATGCATAAGAAATGTACAACACACGCTGAGAAATAAGTGGTTAACTAAAGCAAAACCTGCTTTCAACTCTCATACATAAATATATACATATACATATATATATATATATATATATATATATATATATATATATATATATATATATAATCACATATTTAGTGCGTATACTTTGGCCTAAACAAAGCAGGGGGGATTCTGTTAAAGCATTGTGTGAAACAAAGAATATAACCTTATTTCTTGCTATGCCAAATGTTTGAGGTTCATTCTTTGCCCTACCCCCAATCTTCTAGTGACATGCTCACCCAGCCATTGCAAGACAAAAATGCCATCTGTTATGCCAGCCAAGAGTGAAATGGAATTTTGGTTAGATTCTTTGTTGAAGTGTATGCTAATCTCCCAGTATTTTTATAAGTGCATGCTAATACCTATCTCTATATATATCCCTGTACATACATTATATATATATATATATATGTAGAAGAGTGTTTATATGTATGTGTGTGTATATATGTATATGTGTGCGTGAATAAAATGACAAGAGGAAAAACTATTCTTAGCCAACGCGTTTTGTCCTCTGAGGGGCTTTATCAAGGCAAAGGATATATCTATATATATCCTTTGGCTTGATAAAGTCCCTCAGAAGACAAAATGTATTGGCTAAGAATAAATTTCCTCTTGTCTTTTTATTCATTTTGTTCTTTTACAGTCTATTTACAGTCTATCTGAAAATCATTTACACATACACCCACACACACATATATATACATACATATAGCCACCGAAACTGTGATATCACCCCTGGTCGGTCGGTGCCTGATGAAGACAGAGTATTGCACGTGCTGACACACGTATGTTAAAATATATATATATATATATATATATATATATATATATATATATATAAGAAATGACAAAAGGAAAACCTTTTATTCCACGGAGTTCAAGTTTTTGAATTTTATCAAGGCATGTGTAAAAATTTTATTTAGTTGCCTATAGTTATGCATAGAAGTAACATGGATAAAAAAAAAACTCTATGCATTCAAATTGTTAAAGCTCTAAAATAGTAAAAAATCTTACATTCTAAAAGGAAAGTAAAACATGGTGGACTCTAGTGATGTAAGCTTTTAGTATATTAAATGAAAGTGAATTAATTCATATAATATGTGTGGTTGTGTGTGAAAATACATGTTCTTTCACACTTATTCTCTTTATATATACATGGAATCTATATAATAGCTGCATACATCTATGAATATATCAGTGCAGGCAAATATCTCCTAATGATATAGAGCTTTTAATGTGCTTTATCCTTATAATTTTATAGGATTTGAATTAGTCAAATCTAAATTGAAATATTAAATAACCAGATTCAACATTTTGTAGTTTCTTTATGCCAAGTTATATTTACCTTTCCTGTGTAAAGACGAAAAGAAATAAAAAAAGAGAAACGAAAAAAGACATAAGAAAATAAGCAAAAAGTGAGAGAGAAGAGAAAGAATGGCCTGAAATGTAGAAAAAGAGCATAATATTAAGAGAGTGAATGTGAAAAAGAAGCAAAGAAAAGAAATAGGGGGAAGCAGAAAACGGAAACAGAAAATGGAGAATAATTAGAAAGATAGAGAGTAATGAGAAAAGGTGACTTGGAAAGGAGGAGGAGATAAAGAGAGAGAAAGAAAGAGGAGAGATAAGCATAACACATATGAAAGAAAAATTAAATGGAAATGAAGAGGAGATAAAGAGAGAGAAAGAAAGAGGAGAGATAAGCATAACAATATACAAAGATTGAGAGTTAAAACAAAAGAAATAATAGAGTATAATCTGAAAAGAAAGAAGGAAAGAAAAACGATAGAGAAAGCAATTTTTCTGATAAATGGCCAAAGTCAAAAGCACAATGATAAAGAGGGAAATTGTATGACGATAATGAGAGTAAAATGAAAAAGAGAAATAAAAGATTATGAACTGGAAATAGAGAGAAAGAGAAATAAAGACAAAGAAAACATAGGTAATCAAAGAAAAAAAGCAAAATGTACAATGATAAAGAGACATGTATGTTAAAAGAGATTAAGAGTAAAAAAAAGAGAGAAGTAAAGAATTATAGACTGAAACAGAGAGAATGAAAGAAAGAAAATGATAATGGAGGAAGAAGTCTAGAGAGTGAGAGAATAAATATGATAGTTTCAAAAAGGAAAAGACCAAGTGTAATGTAAGTCAGAGAGTATGTCAAATTATGTAAAAAGCACAATGATAAAGAAAAATGTATATTATTAGTGACAAAGAGTGAAAGCAAAGAAAAGAGAGGAATAAAGAATTATAGATGGGAGAGAGAGAGAGACAGAGACAAAATCCACATAGTATATTGATCATATAAATACTAATAGATACCAAACATTTTACTAGCATCAATTGTATCTGGCACAATGGATAAAGGCATTAGTTAGATCCAGTGACAGGACCCAAAGAGTGTGAGTTCAATACCTGGTTAAGGTAGTGGAGAACTTGTAGAGGGGAATTAACAGGAAAATAACTAATAACTGACATCCATTAATGAACTCAGAATAGTTTCCAATGAGACATCAACTAGAATAGTCTACCCCAGTGAGTGAAATAAAGAGTTTAGTTCGACATTCCAACCACCTGAAAAAGCCCGAAGTGTACAACGGCTGAAACGCAATAAATATGGCGACAAAGATGAAGACAATAATCTAAATAATGTAAATAGTGTAGCATCTACTGATTAATTCCATTTCAATTGGAAAAAACATTGATTTGTACAATATAATCTGTTACAGTATAGAATAGTTCGAGTTAGAGAGAAAAAAAAATCTAGAACCTGTGGGAGCAATTGGAATCTTACTTTTCTTTTTATGTGCCATGTCCTTTCATGACATAGGCGATCATGGCTCTCCACTTTTCCTTATCCTTTGTAGCTTTCAACAAGTTTTGTCTCTCTGCCACCTCTCACCAGACAACATTCTGTCATCCACTTGCTTAAGTCCGCCAGGTATGTCATGTGTTGTTTTCCTTTGTCTCTCTTTCTTTCTATTCAACCTTTGAGTATCAGATTTTTCCTGGCCCCCCCTTTCTCATTATGTGCCCGAGAAACTTCAGTTGTCTCTTCCTGATGTTAAGTATATGATTCCTCCTTGTTTGCATCCTCTCCAAGACTTCATCATTGCTCATACAGTTCAGTCCATGATATCCTCAGCATCCTTCTGTAGAACCATATCTCTGTTGCTTTGAGTGTCTTCATCTTTGCGGATACCATCTAACATTCTCTGCCAAAAAACAGGACAGATGTTATGTAACAGCTCAATACACTTTTTTTTTTTGTTACCAAAAAAATCCTCTTGTTTTGCAACTAGAGAGTAAGAAATGAAGAAATATTTCAAAAGAAATAAATGATGGCTTAAAGAAAGAGAAAAAGAATAAAGAAATAATTTCTAAAAATTTCTGTTTTGACCAAAATTAATTTTGACTTGTCATATATATATATATATATTAACTTTCCTGCTCTACCAGAAAATTTCTCTGATTAAAGTTGCTTGATAATTTGAGTTATATTCCATTATTTTTTATGTGTTTTTAATTTTTAGAAAAGTTTACTTGCTTTTTATCCTCATGATATTTTCAGCCAGCTTTTCTTTGACCATTAACTTAATTTAAAAGAACTCAGAATAGTTTCCAATGAGACATCAACTCCATCAAGTATGTAAGCCTCTTGCAATTTCATGTCAGAATACTTTTGCCAGTTTCACTACTGAAGCTATTTTGATCACCAAGTTTATTTGTTTTTGAATATTTTGCCTCTGTAGTTTTCTCTTTTTTTATACCTGCAGATTCCCTGTGGACCAAATACCACAATCACACTGAGTTATGTCTCATTGGTCCTAATCACATGTCAGTTTTTTTCTACTTCTAGGCCTTCAGTGCATAACCAGACTGCCTTATAGGGCTAAAAGTCCCCAACTGCTCTATTGTTTAGCCAAAGCTGAGAGAATAGGTGGAATCAAGTGTTTCACAAGGCTATTTGTATTAAAGAAACTGACTTAGCTAGAGTTTAAACCTAGTTTGCCAATTCTATTCCCTGAACTTATTACCATTAAGCTGGTTTCTGCATCTTTCACTTCATTCCATGCTACTCAGTTAACTACATCAAAGCAGGAACAATTATCTCAGCTGTTTAAGATTTTGAGATTAACCCTTTGAGTCCTGATCACCGTTTTACCTGTGGTAGATAAAAATAACATAATGCCCAGTAACTGGTTGAACAGTGGTAGAAAAAAATTACTTACTGCCCAGCTACCAGTTGAATGCTGGGTAAACACTTATACTATATTTATATTTGCTGTGAAACATTACATACCAATTATTTACAAATTTTGTCTCAGAAGGGTTAAAATTTTTCAGGAATACAGGGTTCAAAAGGTTAAGTATTTTTATTACCTGCCATGTATTTATTTTTTATTTGTTACCTTTTTCTCCTGACATTCTCTGTTGAGTTGTTTTGTTTTTTTTTAAAACTATCAAATGAAATTACCCTGGACATTGTTATACGAACGGAAGTCAAGGAATGTGAATGACAGAGTAAAAGAAGCTGTTCTTGTTTCTCGCTTGCTTTATTACTCACTTTCAATCCATAACCAAGCTTTTCAATTGATTAGACAAGTTCTCATCTTATATTATGATTGGACAGAACTGGAAATTTGCTGTCAAGTGAACAACTGATTGGTGAAAACAAAATGCCAATCATGACTTTATGTTGAGTACTACTAAGAAATGCAAGGACATGGCAAAAGAATGGCTATTTATGATTATTTGCTTAGTGATTAACTGAAGCAGTGACACAAAGTCAGTTGCCAAGGAACCTGGTGTCATAAGATGAGCCAAGATAGCAGAATCTCTATCTATAAAAGGCAGGATGTGTGTAATGAATGCACGTCCGCAATTTTCAACGGATTTGCACCAAAATTTTCATGCACATGCTCCAAGTCAGCAAGAAGGCCAAGACTGACTTTGCATTTCCCAACTCCCATCGATAGTGGAAATAATCAATTTTTTCATGCTTCTACAGCAATTTTCATATAGTTTGCATCCATTTTATACTGGCCAGAGTGAGAGCCTATAGCTGGCTGCCATGAATAGGCAGGAAGATGCTATTGCCTAGTGTGAGGGCCAACAGCTGACCGACACGAATGTTAACTAGCATGCTAGCATGCAAAAAATATCGATAGCTGCATACATCACAAGTGGGAAAAATTTAAATCTGCATGGCACTTTACTCCAATTGGCTCATTCACTTGCTTAAACTCAACATTGATTCTGATTCCGCAGAAGTGGGTTGGGTGTGAAAAAGTATTTGTTATTAACATTCTTTTTTCATTCGGTTTTTCCAGTTACGAGTCCTTTTTTAAAGCTGATTGTTTTGTGTTCATTTTGTTAAGCTCTTTTTTTGTAACAGATTTAATGTTTAGTATAAAGCTTAGAAAAAATTTGCAGTGTGAGATAGGCAAGAAGTAAGGCATGTAGCAACATCAGCACGGCAAAGGGCACTTCTTTAAAGGCAAGGAAGAGCAAAAATACTTTAAGTCAAGTGATAGCGATTGCTGTATGAGTCATACGATTTTTGAATAAAGCCCAGGCAACGCCGGGCCAGGCTGCTAGTAAAAGATAATTTTCTACTTTTCTGATAACTGAGAGAGCCTGAAGCTTTCCACAGGGATCATCAACAGCAGATTTTGTCTTTAACTGTGAAAAGGAAAAAGTTTCCATCTACTTTCTGAAAATATTTAGGAAGAGGCAGCTGAAGTTCCTGGGACACTTAATGAGGAAGGAGGGCCTAGAGAATCTGATACTCACAGGTTGAATAGAGGGAAAGAGAGACAAGGGAAAACAATGCATGTCATACCTGGTGGGCTTGAGCGAGTAAATGACAGAACGTGGTCTGTGGGAGGTGGCAGAGGGAAGGAACTTGTTGAGAGCTGTAAGGGATAGGAGGAGGTGGAGAGCCATGATCGCCTACCTCTTGAAAGGACAAAGCACAAAGAAAGAAAGATTAAAACTTTGTGAAACTCATTAAGTTTCAGAAACTCTAGTGACTGTTAAAGTTCATGTGTCCCCTTCCGCATTCGTTCTTTCTGTCAAACTTTCTTTTCAGATCTTTTACGTCATGTTTAAAGAGTGTATTCATTCATTTTAACAGAGGACAGAAAGTACAACACTGAAATATGAAAACACATTGGAATAGTGAAAAATGCCTCCGAAAAGCTAAGCAAAATATTAAGAAACAGGAAAATGTTTCAGAAACAAAGAAAAGAGTACTGAATTGTTATGTAATATCAACCTTCCTATATTTCAGTGAATACCAGACAATCTCCTTAGAGATGAAGAAGAGACTGGAAGTTACAGAAATGTTATATAGAAAGATGATGAGAATACCATAGACAAATACATGTGATCAATGGTAAAAATTTAGAGAAAGAAACAAAATGGACACTTATGCCTCACATCAGAAAGAGATAGTTATAGTCACATGACAGACTGAAGGCAAGACAGACAGAGGGAATCAATGAATAACCTACCTAGTGAGCTTGAGTAAATGGAAAGAGGAAGAAGTTTTAGGAGAGATAACAAAATGATAAAATTTATTAAGAGCTACAGAGGACAGGAAATTGTGGAGAGCCATGATCTCAATGTCCTGAAGGAACACAGCACATATAAATAGATGTAGTTGTATTTGTCATCTAAATATTCTTACTTAAAAGTAATGATGTAAACTAAAAATAAAAATGAAATTAAATGAAATCTTTTGAGAGACGTGACATTTTATGATTAGAATTTTAAAGAATTCTAAAAGTTATTGATTAGATGAACAAATTTTGTTGTGTTGAAAGTGGTTTTATGAATTTTTATCATATTTTTTTGTGTAGTAAACATATTTTTTTTCCTTTAAGAGTCTATTTCCTCTTCAATGCATTTTCAAATCAAGCATAGAATGTTCTTCATAAAAATTGACCGTATGCACTGAAGGCAATTTTTGGGTACTAATTTTTTTTTTTTAACTATTAAAGAGAAAGATGAGTAAGTAGGATAATGACTAAAATATGGAAAAAAAAAAAAAGAATTATTTATTTAAGACAGTTTCTAAATCTGAGAAATAGCAAGTTTAGAAAACTGAATTAGAAAATAGCTGGAGTCTGTCTACAAAAATTTGGTAATTAATCATGAAGAATTTTTCAAATGAGGTATTGTTGCTAGGGTATCTATTGGGGCTTTAGGAGGGACAGTTCAGTGAAATTTATAGTCTCCAGTCATCCATTGCATCTGACCACTTTTCTATTTATTCCATTTCTTCTTTAAATAACCAACCTAAACTAGAAGAAGAAAAAGTTCTTTTACATTTTACAAAGACTACTGCAAAAACATCAAATAAACTTTTTGCTTTGATTCTTATTTTAAAACAATTTTGACAGCATTGAGATTAAAATTCTTATTTTAAGAAATCTTATTTTTATTCTCTCATTGAATTTAATGTAATACAGAAATAAACAATAATTAAAATATAAATGGTTTGGTTTACTATGTTTTACGGCATATCAACCTCAATGGGTCATTTAATGCCGACAACATTTTTTTTTTTCTGGTAATATTTTTATTTTGTCAAAAATCTATTTCTGTTAATATTTTTTTCTTCAACAATGTATAGCTGGAAATATTATTTTTTTCAAAAACGTATAGATGGTAATATTATTTTTCAAAAACATTTATCTTCTAATATTATTCTTTCAAAACAGTGTAAATTTGTGTCTACCAGCCTGGGCATTTATGAGTCTTAAAGAAAATGTGATTCCAGTAGGGCTTGAACTTGCATCACTCTTGTAGAAAAATTCATTTTACACACAGCATGCTTTAACCTACTTAGCTATGGATAAATTAAAGTCAACTTCAGTTACCCTATTTAAGAAATGGATGTCTCTTTTTGGGGCCTATTGATGCCATATCTGCTAATTTCATTTTCATATCTAAAATATAAGCAAAGTAATTTATAAAGAATTAATGGAATTTACTTATAATCTGACACTATTACTTATTAAGCATTATATTCAGTGGCTACATATCCTTGAATAGACATCTCTGTCTTTTAAACAGTATAAATTTATGTCTGCCAGATGGTGCATTCTAAAGTCGTAATAAAGAAATGAAAGAGATTATTGATAAATCAAAATTTTTCTCTAATAAATCAGATCAACATTCTTTTTTATTTAAGTTTTTCCTTACTTCCACTTTCAGCTCTTGTCAAGCATCTCAACTCTGTCCTCTTGGCAATTCAGATCACGCTATAGTATCTATTAATATTTCTTTTGAGTCATCTATTAGAAAGGAACTTCCTATTCACAAGACTTCTCTCTGCTACCAGTGTACTGATTAGGATTCATTTCATGACTTTATTTGAGACACCCCCTTAGGGTGAAATTCTTAACCTTCCTGTTGAGAATTGTACCACAGAGTTTTCTTCATTGGGTTAAATCTGACACTGATACTTTTGTACCTTCTTACAAATACCAGGTAAAATCTCAATCTTCTCCTTGGTTCGAATTGGTCTGTTTAGACACTAAAGCCCACAGGAATCACTTTTGCCATGTGTACTAGTGTACTCCAATCACAACTGATACCTACTGTCTACTCAAACTAATTGTAAACTTGTCCTCAAAGATTTTGTTTGCTGATAGCATGTGACACTGTAATAATTTTGGTTCACATAACTATTGATGGCTCTGTAATAGTGTGCTAAATAAGAGTAAGTTTTCGATTTTTCCTCTTTTCATTAATAATAATAAAGCAGAACGTTATTGCTACTCACATGTTCAGTCTATGGCATTCTCACCATCCTTCTGTAGAATCTTTGAACTGTTGCCTCAAGTAATAATGATAGGTTTTCTCTATGTTTGGGTGCATTTAATGTAGCACAGCTGGATTTGCATATCACAACATAATTTTTGTTAATATTTTTGTTGAAGGGTATAACTTGGAAAATAACCAATTTTCATTCATTTTAAATAAGTATGAAATGATGAAAAAGATACATGTGCAAGTTATATAAATCCATGTCAATTAACTTTGAATTACAGAGTTATTTCCCTTTTTCCTGAAAGGAAAATAATAAGAATAAGAAAGGGTGAATCCTTGAAGCTTCATGATAATTAACATTTGTAAATAAATATAATCTCTGTTTTATAAATAGAAAGTGACTTGACATGCAAAGAAGGCTACCAATATTAGTATTAGGTTGGTGCAAAAATAATGTCGTTTAATCACATAGTAACATATGTGAGAAAACGACATTATTTTTTGCACCAACCGAATATTCAAGTGTGTTTAAAAAAAATTTAAGATTTTGGTAACAGAAATTTCACCCAAAGAAACAAATCAACATTTCAAATGTTTGTACTTGAAATCAATAATAAATTCAATGATTGATCATTAAAAGTGAATAAATAAATAAAACTTTATATGCTAAAAGAACATTTATGATTAGAAATGACGTCATGTTAAGAATAGATTGTCTCTGAGCAATTTGTTAGTTTTTAAATGAAATGGTTATTTTATAAAATTTCTCTGATACATTTAATAGGAGTAGATAGGTTTGCCTACCACCAAGTTCACAAACCTCCTCAGTCTTTTGAACAGGAAAGAGGTTTATCCCTTGTTTCCCGTTTAGGATTGGGTTTCCCTCTGGTTGCTCCTAATGACTTCTCCTCCTCTTTCACTTCCAGTCGTCCCTTGCATCTTAGTGGCATCATTGCCTTGCTATTGGTGAAATGATAAAAAGAAATTTATTTTGTCTATGGCTGTGTGTGTTTTAACTTTATCATCAGCCACCTTGAAAATGCTTGTGAAGTTTAGTTACTGTCAGTGATCAAAACCCTTAAGAAAACCTGAGACCTTTTTACAAAGTTATGACGAGAAAAAGAAAATTCTTTTTCCACATTCCTCCATTCCTTATATCACTTAACCACTTCTTTTATGATTATGTATAATACTTTGTTCCACAGCAGAATAATAGTCAGGTTGGCTGCAAAAGTACATATGATAGCTTGGAAGAAACATCATCCACCCTGACTGGATGCTTCACTGGTTTCATGGTACTGGGGTTATTTGAACTTAATTGCTGTGTACATTCTAAGAACCAGAGTCAGGTGATGGTAGGGAAGCTTTGAAAAGTGAGAGTAAAATTGCAGGGAAGTTAATGCTTATGACAATATGCTAAGGTGCTTTAACCTGCCCCCCCCCGCCCAGTGACAGTGTCTGGGAATAAATCTAAATTTTCTCTCGTTTTTTATAGAGTGAAGGTCGCTTATACATTTTCCCACCATTTGTACATTTGCCTAAAAAAAAAACAAAAAAACAAGAAATCTTGGGGAAAAATAACATATTTAAAAGAGAGAAAGGATGGAGAGAAATAAGTGTTATAGATCATAAAGGGCAGGCTGGTTCTAGCCTGTCAACCCCAGCAAACTAATTTCTTTTTCTCTGTTTGATTTATATTTTTCTTTTCCTTTTTTTTTTTCCTATTATTGTTCACGCAACAGAATGCTCAAGTGCTACTCAAGGTAGAGAGTTACTGAATGGGGATATTGTCACGGCATATAGGGAGGAAGCAAGGGTCGCATATTCTTAATTATTATTATTTATATATTACTATTATTTCATACCACACAGTATATGTTGTTGGTTGCTGGTAAGAAAATATGTTTGCCATTTGTTCTTTTCAGTGACTGGCTGTATCCAGTACTTTTTTTAAAGTAATCTTGTTATTCCAAGCAGACATGCTTTTTAAAATGTCTCCATTTCCAAATCAAAATGCAATATTTGCAAGTTTTCTTTCATACTCCAGTACCATTGATGCTTATTATCTGATTTGTTTATATTAGACATAGTACTCAATAATGAGGAGTGTTTTAAGGTTAACTACCAAGTAATAATTTGTTTTTTTGAGATACCATATCTAGAAAGATTATCATCTAAGGCAGAAGAGCTCTTGCCTGTGACATATGGCTATCAGCACTGGATATTTTACAACTATGGAGTTGTTCTTGTTGTTCTTCTTCTTCTTGTCATCATCATCATAATCATCTTCTTCTTTTGCATGTTTTTTTGATATCTTATATTATGGGTTTTCATTTCAAGTCATGTGATCTCAGACAGAGAGGACTTTTGCAAAATATTTACAATAAAATGCAGACTCCTTAACTCATAGGATATGAGGCCTAATTCTGATTTTCTTGACATAGGACTTTAGGTTCAATGATATAAACCCCAAAGTTCCAATGAAAACTGAAACAATAGTGGTCTGAACATCCCACATTCTACCAACTTTAATCCAGAGGTTACTTTATTTTTTGAGTTTGTCAATTTCTTTAACCTTGTAGAAAGATCATTAGGAATTGCCATGTCCGTGAGGAAGCATTCTCTTGTTTCTTTGTCAATGACAATGATGGTGGCCTCAATAATGTGGTCTTTTGGGATGTTGACATGGTCATTCTCAATCAACTCTGGTTTGTGGTTGCATCATTGCTCATCACTTTCATCCATAAGTTCTACATAGACAATAGTGCAGATGAGAAGCCAATTTATCTGGACACCCCTTGTATTCTTTTTTCACAAGCATTCCACAGGTGCTAATGATGTGGGTGACATTTTCCACCTCCTTACAGCGCAGTCTGCACTTATCTGAGTTGAGTCAATTTGGTAGTAGAGATGTTCTGTTGGATATTATTATTTTTCTGAAGATTTTTTTTCCTTTTGGTTTTGTGGAGCTGTTTGTGCTTGCAGAGAGTAGAAAAATAAAAGTGGGCAACTCAAGGAATTCTTGAACAATACAAAAAAGATTGAAAAATATTCTCTTGTTATTAATGGGTTGGAGGAGACCCAAAAGTTTTCTGACATTTTAGCATTTTTTTTTTCTCCAAGTTTATTATCATTCTTCTTCATGAAGAAAAAAAATAACTAAGACAGATAAACATAGATGGGAAAATTTTATGTGAACAGTCAGGAAAATATCCTCAAGAAAATTGTCAGTTTTATTATTGTCAACTTGTTTGTGCAACTTGACAAAAAAATTGAAGAAAGCCTTAAATAAAACAGTGAGAATTCTATTTTATCTTCACAAACTTTGTTCTTAAAAGGGCTGTTCTAGATTTAAAAAAGAAATGTATAGAAACCATATAGATGGGCATTTCTTTTTATTTAAAAGAATATTCTAATATTTTTCTTTTTAATGTAACCAAAAATATTGATGCTATCGTGGGCAATAAAATTATATTGTCATCTATGATTACTTTTTTTCCTCTTTTACTAATCTGTTCAAAATTTTCTGTCATAGCTTCTTTAATAAATCAAGAACAGTATATAAGAAACCTGTCTAATATCTTTATACCTACAAAAACAAGGACATTCATTTTGAATTGATTGATTTGTTTTTTATGACTGTGTCAACCTTTTGCAGGTTATTTAAAGCCAGAAAATGGATGGCAGCACAGGGACAAAGAGGGATGGTAAAGGATCAAAAGTTACCTAGAAGTTGTAGAGAGTCATGACTGGCCATTTCCTGAAAGGACATAGCACATAAAAACTAAAAGAAGGCAGTCTGGGAGAAGAACTCCAAATTAAAAAAAAAAATGAACATTACAATCTGGAGAGGGATGAAATACCTTGCCCAAGAGACACCCATTACTATTTTATCCTATTGTTAACCTAATATCCAAAAGCCACTTAAGATAGTGTTACTGAATGGGGATTTATTTAGGATTATAATGATATCTCTACAATTGATAATAAATGGCATTGAACATGAAGAGATTAAGCTTGTAGTGGTCAGTTTTCCCACAATGCAGTGGCTCTTGGGAAGAAGAAATTTCCTTCTAACCAATGGAATACAAAGAGATGTGAAATAAGTATACATGGTATAGGGCCTTAGCTGTGAAGGGTTAAACTGGCCAAAGTAAGAAACATAACTTGATTAGAACATTGAGTATGGAAATAGAATAGTGATAGGAATACAATGTTGCATCTGTGGGAAAGTGGTTGTAGGGTTGAAAATCATTAATTACCTACAAGGCCAAGTAAATGCTTTTGAACTCTGTCAAGGATTGGGCAGCTGCAGCCCAGATGCAGCAGCAATATAACATTGTTGATCTGACTTTTCAAAGAAAGAATATCAAAGGTGAAATCAATCAATATTACCTGCTGTGGCTAAGAGTATGTAGGTTCCTGATTATCCTTTAGCCTAGTATATACAGCAGCCTAGTACCTTTCAAGATTTTATAAAATGATGAATTTAATTTTCTAGATGTTTAACTTTGAAATAGTTTCATAAACTGAAATAATATGCATATGACAAACTCGTATTTACTTTGATTGTTTTAATGTTGTAATGCTGATTATATAACAAATCTTTTTTTTTTTATTACAGTTATGTTGAATTTGGTTTGCAACAAATAGTAAAATAGTTGTATTTCTTACTTATTTTCATTGAAAAACAAAAGATATAGTCATTAACAGAATTATTCATACACCCATCAATTTTGAATATATTTCTAAGAATCTAATGCCCATATGATGCCAGTTTTTTTTTCACATATGTTAAAAACAACAGTTTAAATGTCTTATATACATCTTTATAATGGACTGTACCATTGATCTAGGGATAGCTAACTGGTTTGAAATAGAGCTGTAACTATTTCGGAACTTGTGGAAGTTAATAACTCTCTGTCGCAAGTCAACACTAAGCTCTTTTGTTTTCCTCATTGTGTAATTAACATAAGAATAACAATTTCTTACTTATTTTCATTGAAAAACAAAAGATATAGTCATTATGCCCGACATTATGCTCTATGCCCCACGTGATGTTCTTTGCTGGAATTATCACAAGTATTCTACTAAATAAAGAGTCTAGGAGGCTTCACTGATAAAATAATTATGTAAATTACTTATACTTACATGAATCAATCAATTTAAAATGATATTTTCTATTGTACAAACAAATTTGTATTTTCATATTTTGTGTAATTTCCTTATCAAATTTGTTGTATTTAATATATTGTTCTGAAAATTGAGTTTTATATTCTTTTTTTTTCTGCTTAGTAACATAAAAAAAAAACTGGCATCATACGGACATCAGATTCTGAGAAATGGATAAAAATATTCAAAATTGCTGGGTGTACGGATAATTTCAACGTTGACTGTAACTATTCTAGTTCAGTTAAAGAATTTGCAATAAGTTTACTTCAAGCTATGTAAGTATTGCGAAAATATATCATGAAGGAAAAATATTCAAGCTGAGTGTGAGCAAGTTCAAAGGTGGGTCAGTCTGATAGGAGGATAATTTGATTTAACCAAGGGCCCCAAAAGGAGATAATCAGGCCCTGCTCCTTGGATTATAGTTACTTCCATATGCAAATTAATTGAAAGAAAATGAATAATTACATTATTATTTACCTTTTTCATATTTATCCAATGAAAAATGACCCAGTGCACATGTTAATACTTTGTATGTCCATTCCACAAAATCATTTCTTGCATATTGACCACAGATTCTCAATTGGATTTAAATGAGGAGAGTTTCCAGACCAGTCTGTTGTACTTTGATTTGCCCAATGGTAAGGCTTGCCAGTGTGTTCATGCAGTATTGCAATTTTCATACGCTTCCTTGGAGTAATGTCCATTGAAGACAATGACTGTAGGACAACTAATCGACATTCAAGACAATAGTGTCTGGCCATGATAAAAATCTGATGCAATCAGAGACAACACAATACTTTTCAAGGCCAAACAAATTTCATCATACACCCTAAAAATGAATTCATTTTACTGCATCCCACTGCAAATAACCTAATCTGAGGTAAAAATAGAAATTGATTACACCCTGTCACTCCAGTTGGTCTAAAACTGTATGATGAAAGAAAGGAAGCTAAAGCAGTTGTTTCAAATAATTTGCAAAGGATGTATGTATCAGTCAAGTAGAAATATGTACTCAAAATGGAATACTTTTTCAAATCCTTAAATTAAATGAGTCTTTTATGAATTCTGCAGAAACTAGCACTACAGTGTATTTCTGTTTCCAAATTTTCCATCATTCTCAGGAGATCATTTGGAAGTGGTTGCTTCAGTGTTGTATTTGAATTTGTATAACAAATATCATGTGTAATAATGGTGAATTCTCTTACCTCCTGGGTGTTACAAAGAATTTCTGTAGAAGTATCGCTAAAAAAAAAATTCTGTCTGTCAAATCTTATTTCTGCAACATTCAGCAAAGACTTGAAAAAGAATTTAGCAAGATGATTATTCCCAAAGACTCAAGATTTCAGATTCATAATCCAAAAATAACAGACACACACACATCACTTTAGATGCATTTATTCAGAAACATCTAAACATATGCATGAATTCATATACACTCCCATATATATATATATATATATATATATATATATACACATGTTTTGTTGTACAGTTTAGACATATTATCTACTTATTTTCATTAAGATACTTTCATACTCTCAGATAAGTTTTTTGATGTCATTACTGAAAGACAAGATAAAATTGCCGTGTTTATACATATTTGTTTTATTATCAAGTACTTTTGACATATCCATGTCATCATCAAGGTATTATTTAAAATAAAATAAATGTTATAGTATCCATTATTATCAGAGACAAATTGATGTGTTATCTGAAAATTAATTTTTTTACAAATGGATTGAGGAATGCTATGTCAGTGCATGGACACTATAACCATTCTGAAAGTTAAATTTCTCACTTTTCAAGTGCGGAACACTGTCGTCAGGGCATGACAGGTGAAACTATTTACAGGGAGGTAACTCAGTATGGTTTGGAGAGTTTTTATGACATGAATAGTAAGAAGAGAAACTATTATTGTAAACATTGGCATTTCAAAGTATCTATTATACACATTTTGAAATATCTGTGGAGTATTCATAATTAATTTTATTTTGTTTGGTTTAAATTTTTAATATAGTTAACTCCAAGAATTTTTAGTTTACGTTTATTCTTTTCATGAAAAAGTATAGAAGTATTTTCAATGAGAATTTTTCTGAATTGCAAATGTGGACAGGTATGTTGTTGTAAATGTCTAGAAATGTTAGACATATTATTCAAATGTGAACATAGCTGCCGAGACAATGATGTTGTAGCGTGTCCAACATAAATATTATTTTTACCATGGGAGATACAATCTTCCAGATGACATTTAAATTTATAAACAATGTTGGTTTTCTACAACATTTCTGCAAAATGAAGAGAAAAATGTTTATATTTGAAATAGATGTCCCATTGTGTATTATGTATATTGATTTCTGTGTATTATATATATATTGATCTGGGCATTTAAGAAATTGAAACTGCATCCTTCTTTGTAGGTAGAAACCATAGTTTGATTCAGTGTGTTATCAGGAAGGAAATAAATATTTCTTGCATAATCATAAGTTCTGTGCTGACAGATTCTTCTATTTGATTTTTGCTTGTAGAATTCTCTTCCAAATTCTTGCTTTCTGTCAGTTACGATCTTAAAAACATTTAAATGCAACATTAATTGCCATTTTCTCTTTACTTGAATCTTCTCTCTCCTCAACGATTTCTCAGGTTGCTTTCCTCTCAGTAAACTCTTGCATCTTATTGGCTTTATCCCCTTGCTTGGGCTGAAATAATTAAAAGAAAAAAAATATGAACACATATTTCTTTAAATACTTATTGATGTACCGGTGGAAATCATTTATAGATGTAAGGAGTGTTTTAATCGCCCAAATAATAACTTAGAAACTTTCTTTTCAAAAACTTCATATTATTTACTTTTAGTCAGTATCACATATTATTTTATCTGTTTTCATTAGAATGTTCTTGTTTGTATTTTAGGTTGAAGGAACCTTTTCAGTAGTTAAACATACTGATTATTTTAGTGTAATTTTGCTAAATATATCTGTAAAAATGAGATATCAGTGTTATTTTCCTTTTTGCATAATTTAGACGACAATTTATACATCGCATCCTGTATAATACCTATATATTGTTTTGATGAGCTTTTCCTCTTTGGTAACTAGACTATGAATTTAAGCGCAATACTAAACTGGCAACAAGGTTTCATTGTTTTACAGTTTAACCGTAAGCTCTATGCTAACAGTTTCTTCTCTCGCACTTCTCCCTTGTGGAATTCTCTTCAGGCCTCTTGCTTTCCAATGTTTAAAAAATACGACTTTCTAGTCAAACATGAGTACACACTAAAAAAATTGTTAAAAATAATAAGAAATGATGTTGGATTAAATCAGCTCTCAACTTCATATCAATGCTGACGACACAACCATTAGTCCGTTAAGGTCAAATTGGTGATTGATCTAAGAAATTACATACAGTCTGTTGTTGACTTATTAATTTTAATGCCTCCAAAATAAAATGATTCTCTATTAATCATCTGACAGACCCTTTTCTGCCTTCCATCACTGTGGCTGATGCTAACCTCCAGGAGTGTGACTTATTGCATCTTTTCAGGCTAACATTTTCAGATGACATGAAATGAGAAGACTATGTTGAATCTATCACTAGGTCTGCTGCTATAAAAATTGGTTCACTGTGTTTATCTTCTGAATTTATCTTACATATTCATCCAAGCCTTGTATATTGCTGCCACATATAGTGTTCCTGTTGTATATTTAGAGATTCTTGATAAAATCCAAAGAAGAATCAGCAATATTATTGGTCCTGACCTGGCATCTCGGCTTTAGTCACTTTCCCACCACCATTTCTATAAATATTTTCATGGTAATTGTTTGGATGAGCTCTCTGCTATGGTACCTAGACATTAGAAATTTAATTGCAGTAGTAGATTGGCAGCAAGGTCTCATTAATTTACAGTTAATAGGGCTATATGTAAATGTAAGTTTTATGATAACAGTTTCCTCTGTTACACTTTTTGCTTGTTGAACTCTCTTCTGGCTTCTTATTTTCCATTTATATTTGAATTTAAATTTTGAAGATCAATGTCAATCTCTGTCTACTGTCTTCCTGATTATTCTTCTATTGTTCTCACTCCTCAGTAATGCTTCTATTTTTTTAATTCTTTCACAGCCAGTAACCCCTTGTGTCTTAGTAGCATTGCTACCTTGCATGGGGCGAATTTGATTAAAAAATATTTGTTGGCAATAAAAGATTTAATCATCTGGAGTTATATTGCTCTGAAGATATAAATCTTGTAAACAGACATACTATGTATCTTACATAGTATTTTTGAAGTTATTAGGCAAACATTACTTCAAGCATTTGGCTATTGCTTTCTTGTACAATGTTAAATGACTAGATACCCATTCCTAGTCTCAGAGAAAAGCTTTCTACAAAAAGAATGACTATTTTCATGAGAATGTTTCAATTGTCTTTGCCTCTCGCTTTTATTGGATTTCTTTCTTCTTTGCCAACCTACATAAGTCTGTGGAATGTGTCATGTGAGTCTTGCAACCAAACAATAGCTTATTACTTCTGGTAAGGACCCTTTGAGTGCAAAGTACATTGTCTAATTAGTGCTTCTCACCAGCTGTGACACCATACCGATCAGGTTCCATTCCACTATTTTACCATTAAAAAAGTAAGTTTTTCAGAAAAAAAGGAAAAAAAAAAATATAAAAGAAAAACATTCCAAGTAATTCACTACTCTTGGAGACACAGAATTTTTTTTAGACAAATATGCAGAGAATATTGTTTTAGTATATGCTTTTTTGAATTAGTGTAATAATACACTATTATGTTTACCTCTGAAAATCTGCAGATAATACATATAAGTTAAATGTATACATATATACATCTATATATTTGCCTTCACTCTCATACTCACACACACACACATATTTGTATATGTATATATTGTGGCTACGGTATAAAGACAAGCTAAAGCTAACCTTTCAACTGTCTATGTGGCTCATACTAACTTTGAGCAAGTTGCCCTGGATAGAAATAACTAGTGATATTTGTGCCAGAGTGGTATCAGAAATTTCTAATTCAGTTGTATTGACCAAAATATCATATGAAAATGGAAACCATACAAAAAAACAGAAGTAGAAAAATAATTTGG
The DNA here is from genome assembly GCA_963932145.1 of Acanthosepion lycidas. Classification (NCBI taxonomy): domain Eukaryota; kingdom Metazoa; phylum Mollusca; class Cephalopoda; order Sepiida; family Sepiidae; genus Acanthosepion; species Acanthosepion lycidas. The sequence goes on from OZ010571.1 coordinate 19,426,457, forward strand.
TATATACCCCCATACGGCCAAATGTTAACGAACAAATTAGGACAAAAATTACTTGCATTAATCATTAAACATTGACTTAACCTCATTTCGAAAGTAACTCATATTTTGATACAATAGTTGTCAGTGAAAATGAATACCTTACCACCCCTTGATAAAATGATTGGATTTCTCTGTATCCTTAGAAACTAATATTATGAATGTATGTGCTTATAAAACTCAGCAAATTTCAAAATAAGCTATTCCAAAATTTTCTTGAAAATGAAACAGGACGAGGGACTTTAACTTAATTCTATAATTGAATTTAAAGTTTTTTGTTTCTGTTTTTGAAACCTAGTAATTCCTGTGTAGCAATGGAACCAAATTTTTAAATTAGTAAATTTATATTATTTATGCTCTGTAGATTCGCATTGAGCACTGTTTTATAAAAATAAAAATATTAATAAGAACACTGGATTATATATCTTACTGTTCTTTTTCTTTATTATAATATATATATATATATATATATATATATATATTTAAAAGAAAAACAGACCATAAGGTACCATTATAATAATTTATTTAACCAGAGCCCTTTTAAAAGACACCGGATCATCAGATAGCACTTCCAAAAATGAAATGAACTGGGTAAATTGATGGGTAGTGTAAGTTTTTGTAATTTAACAGAGAGTGTAAAAGGGACATGGTAGAGTATAGGGAGGGATTAATTTCATATCTCTCTCAAGCATACTTTGTATTGGGGGAGAAGGAGTGACCAGACCATGACCTATTTAGACAGCTAACTTAACAGAAGTGATATTTGAAATGGGAGAAGAGAAGGGAGAAAAGAAAAAGGAAAAAAAAAAGGGAGAGGGAAGTAAAGAGAAAGAGGCTGTAATTGGGTTTTAGCAATTTATTTAAAGAATAGATTTTAATGCTTGATAGTAATTTAGATGTCTAAAAAAAACCTAATAAATTAATTTGATGTTTGCTATCAATTTAAATATTTAATTTTTTTAATATATTTATATATATATAATAGTAATATTATCATATTACCATTATAATAATATATATCTATATTTAATTCCTAACCTTTTATTTATTGTAGTGTGGAATGTCAGCATCTTGGTTATGTCATTACTTTCTGTTCAAGTTACATGTGCTATCCATTTTAGTTGTTGCTGCTGTTGGTAGACCTCAAATGATGAGGTTTTTGTTATTTAGTACAGTTTTAAGTGTTTTAACCATTGGTCTTAGAAAGCAACTACAGCTGACAAGTTTAGCTATTTCTAAATGAGTATAGCCTCATGCATAACATCTCAATCTGATGAAGCTGTTTAAGAACATGACTCAAGTTTACAAGTTAATGCTTTGGTTTTGTAGTAATTTGCTGTGTTGGGCAAAATTACCATTAGCTTAGCCTATTCTCTGTTCAATTTCTCCATCTTTGATGCTAAATTGTTTATAAGTGATCCATACATTTGATGTGTTTGGTATTTATGAAATCTACATCTTGAATTTTTATGATGGATTCAGGATAAGTGACATTACTATATACATTACTAAAGAGTATATATAGAGTACTAAACTGTTATGTAATATCAGTCCTTCTAAATGGTAGTGAATGCTGGTCAACCTCTTCACTGATGAAGAGGAGACTTGTAGCAACAGAAATGTAGTTCTACAGAAAGAATGCTTAGAATACCATGGTCTGAACAAGTGAGCAACAATGAAGTTTTTGAGAAAATAGGGAATAAAATGGATACTTATCTAATGATAAGAAAGATACAGTTGAAATTTCTTGAGCATATTATGAGGAAAGAGAGCTTAAAGAACTTGATACTCACAGGACATATTAAAGGCAAGAGTGAAACATTGAGTAACCTAACTAACAGGATTATTCATAATGAAGAAAGAGAGCCCAGAGAATTTGACACTCACAGGACATATTGAAGGCAAGAGAGAAAGGGGGAAACATTGAGTAACCTAAGAGGTTTATTCATAATGAGGAAAGAGAGCTTGGAGAATATGACACTCACAAGACACATTGAAGGCAAAAAAGAAAGCGGGAAACATTGAGTAACCTAAGAGGTTTATTCATAATGAGGAAAGAGAGCCTGGAGAATATGACACTCACAAGACACATTGAAGGCAAGAGAGAAAGGGGGGAAACATTGAGTAACCTACCTAGCAAGTTTATTCATGATGAGGAAAGAGAGCCCAGAGAATTTGACACTCACAGGACATATTGAAGGCAAGAAGAATAGAAGAAAGCAGTGTGGCAGAATCGAGATTAGAAAAGATAGTGAAAAGACAAAATTTATTAAGTGAATTGATGGTGGAAAAAGAATTTAGGAGAGATAACAAAAAGACAAAATTTATTAAGTGCTGTAGAAGACAGGAAATTTGTGGAGGGCCATTATCACCAACATCCGTATAGGGTAAACGACATTGAAGAAGGGTCATACAAATATGGCAATGTTTGGCATCATTTGCAGTAATTGTTGCATAAACACTGTGTAACATGTAATGAATGACTTCTCTCTGCATGTGGTGTCTTTTATGATTTTGGGGCCTGCCCTACTCATTATATGTCAGATCAAATTTTGTAGCAACATTTTCGGGACTTATATATATAGTCCCAAATCCATCTCGTTATGGAGTGGTAGCACCTGTTAGGGTCCCAATTATGGGCACTTAACCCCCAAACAAAAGCAAAACACTATGAAAGTATAAAAATACTTTTTTATTGTAAAAATACCAGAAATATATTTTTATATAAAATAATTATCAACAATATATATTTATAGTAAAATGTTAAACAATACATTTTATAGCAAAATAATCAATAATACAATTGATATGTACTTGAACGCATATGATTTCATTAAAATTATATTTAGTTGAAGGTATACAATTGTGTTTGAAATATATTTATTTGTAGGCATACGATTACATTTGAAATATTTAGATCTTTGCATTAAATAACTCACAGAGGTTGATATGCCACTAAACAAAATCAAACAAAAAATAAACTATCTCAGAAACTGTAAGGTCGACTCAGCATAGTTACAGTATAAATCACAGGTGATCTCTGTGGGTGTGTAACAAACATAAATGTGCCTGAGCAGGTTTTTACAACAAGTATTGGCTAGCCTCCATCACCCATCTAGTAGAAGTAACCAGACATTATTGCTGTATATATGTAACTATCAGTCTGTCTGCCACTGTATCTTTTGCTTTTTCTACTTAGTTTTTGTTTTATGTCTTTTTCATATCTGCTCCTCACTTTATATGTATGTATGTGAGAGAGAATGAAAGTTGAAACAGGGCCCAAGGTATGGAAATAAAATCAGGGAAAAAGGAGTAATTTATTGGGGTTTATAGCAAGATACGTGAACAAGCCCCCACTTCTCAATTTCTTGCTGTAGAGAAGTGATTATAGCATCTGGTCAATGTTTTCTTTGAAAACAATTTATTCCTTTTCTTTTTAATTTTACCTTCTACTTTGAACAAAAAATTACTTTTTATTTTGATATTCATGAGAAATAATGTAAAATTTCTCAAAACACTTCTTGGAAATCTTATTTGATGGTTAATAACATCAAGCAAAGTAATGTGGGCAATCATTGATCTGTAAGCTTGATGTGATTAAAGTTTTTCTCTTTTACAAATTAGATAATTTTATCATGAATATTTCAAAAACTGAATGTTTTAAATCTTGTAGAAAAGCATCAGTTAATTCTGCGCATTTATTTCTGAGTGATTAAATTTAAAAAAAAATTATTTAAGCAAACAGGATCCATTAACATGGTGTTTTTCTATATACAACAAAGTTTTTAAAAAAGTTAACAAAAATTTCTATTCATTTTTCCATATATTTGGCTGTTTCTGTTTTTAGATGAGGTTTTACAGAAAGATTCTGAAAATCCCATGGGCAGAACATTTGACTAATAAGAAATTTTTAAAGAAAATAGAAACAAAAATAATATACTAAAAAGAATTACATCTGTGGAGATTCATGATTGCTGACATCCTGAAGGTGTATGCCATTTAAAAAAAATATATGTATATATATATATGAAAAGTACTGTATAAACTCCTGGTGAAGTGGTTTTATTTATTTATTATTATATTTCTATTTCTTAAACTAACTTTATATTATATTCCATGCTAATAGGAATATATACTTGAAAAACAAGGTGGATAAAATAAGTAAAGGTTTATTGTAAAAACCAATACAATAAGAATAAAGGTAACAGTTATGCACAAGGTCATCACAAGTCAATCCAGTAGTGAGTGCTACTATTAAAAGGTATGTAGTTCTCACGTAAGTCTGCCCTTTGACATAGCCTTGTCTGGGGATCCTCTCTGCCCGGAGAAAAGATTCCAGCTAATCAATATTTATTAGCCCCCGCATGAGGGTAGATGTGGCACAAGACTGAGTTTAGTGTGGTTCATTAGAGCCCATAGGCTCAGCCAAAAATTCCTCATAGAACCCGCATAAATGGGTTTGGGTCTTTCTACCTCCCCGGAGGAGACTCTGCCCTTTGGCATAGCCTCATTTGGGTTCCTTTCTGCCTGAAGGAACGGATGCCAGCTAGAATATTTAGCTACCCCCACCATGAGGGTTGCATGTGGCACAAGGCCAGTTTTAACGTGGGTTCTCCAAGCCAGTAGGCTCGGCCAAAAATATTCCCTTTTGAACCCATATAAAAGGTGTTCAGGATCAGTCAACCTCCCTGAACAAGACTCTGCACTTCAGTAGAGCCTCGTCCGGGTTCTTCTCTGCCTTTGGGCAGAGAGTGTGACTGTTTAGCTGGAACAGATCCCAGCTAGTATATTTAGCTACCCCCCACATGAGGGTTGCATGTGGCACAAGGCCGTTTTAGCATGGGTTCTCCAAGCCCGTAGGTTCAGCCAAAAATATTCCCTTTGGTGGAGCCTCATCCGGGTTCCTCTCTGCTCAGAGGCAGCGAGTTTGACCATCTTGCTGGAACAGATCCCACCTAGTCCCCATAGTCCATTGACATACTGATACTTATAGGTAGTTACTACCTATAGTGTAGTCACTCATGGGGTGACAGGTTATTCCATTACATAACTTTATAATCAGAAATGGAAGAAAGATATGACTGGTCTATCTCTATTAGTAAATATATCTCTGTCTTCTTATAGGAGAAATTAAATTTCTCTACTAATGGATTTGTACAAGTTTATATGCATATAAACAGAAAAAAGTGAAAATGGATAGATTTGTTTCACAAACTTCTAAAAGAAAAGATTAAAAATATACCAAATTAACTAATAAATATAATATTATATCTATGAACAAATGAATTCATACAACTGCAGGCTTTGTGGCATGGAGGTAGAAAATGTCACCCACATACTTTTGGAATGCTTGTGGCAATAGGATATAAGCAGTGTCAAAATAAAATAGATTCCCATCTGCATTGGTGCCTGTGGAAAAACTTGAAGTCAAACAAATGGTATCATCACAAACCAGAGAAGGGGACTGAAAATAACTAAATCAAGCTCTTATAGGATTTCAACATCTAAACAGGTCACATCCTAAAAGCCACAAAACCATACATCATCACCATTGAAAAAAAAATCAAGGAAATGCCACCTCATTCTATGTAGCTGTTCTTGGTAACCACAAGATGAAGATCAAAGAAATTCAAAAGAGGATAGAATTGTCCCTACTATCACTGGAACATTTCTATCTATACCACATTTGTCCCAAATTTGTCTACTGTCACTTTCTAGTGTTAAGTATAAGTATCCTTTTTGTTTGCATTTTCCATAAAACTTACTATGATCTCACATATTTCATCCTTGTTATTTTCAGTATTCTTCTGCAGAACCACATCTCTGTTGCCTCAAGTTGCCACTTCATTAGTGCCAAAGTTGTTTAGCTTTCACAGCCAAATTCAAATCATGGCAGAGGATATTTTTTTCATTCATGCTGCTTAAATAATGGCTGTAAAACCAAAAAAATATTTGAACATTACAATAAAAAGCAACAACAATAAGATGAAAGATAAATTAGCCTGGAATCAATAAGGATGAAAATGCTTCATCTAAGTAATTTTGATATGAGATGGAAGTGGTTTTAAATATATATATATATATATATATATATATATATATATGGTGGACTCTCCCATTGTATTTGACATATGAGGGTCAAGCAGCTCAGATCCTAGGAACCAACACCCCAGACACCAGCACATATGATTTGATTATAGTGTTTAAGGCTTTGTGCAGATCCAACCATACTTTATGAAGGTCTGAATACAAAGACCTGGTGCATTATGTGCTACAATGTTCCCAAACAACACTCCGCAGCTTTTGAATTCAGCGTTGTCCTTCTCCTAGACCATTTGCCATATCCATGGCTATAGAACCAAGTCTGCCCTGCTATTTACTCATAGCTGGAGGGAGAAGAAGAGGATTCACACCTCTCCCAAGGGTATTAGCACTTAAGTGAATGTAATGGATTTGACTGTAATTTGAACTTGGCACCCTGATTCCTCAATCTGAGCTGCTATCCATTGCTCCACTGTGTGTGTGTGTATATATATATATATATATATATATATATATATATATATATATATATATATATATATATATATATATATATATATATATATATATATATATATATATATATATATATATATATATATATATATAATTTATTCAAAAATTATAACATAAATATGTTTTAAAATCACTACAAAAGTAGCCATTTTGTTTAAACACTTCTGGTGTCTTATCAAATGGTGGTGTAGAATGCATTTTATAACATATTTATGTTATATTTTTCAAATAAATTATATTTGCTCTACTCTGTATTGAGCACTCTTTTAACGATACTATTTTTGGATTATTGGAATTTATTCTGTATACACCAATCCTATACTTGGATATATATATATAAAGTTACCGTTAGAAAAAACAAATAAAGATAATCAACACAAATTAAATAACTGTTTCTGCCAAAATAATAGTTAGAATAAACTACAACAACCAACCCCAAAACCGAACAAATAGCTTTAATTAAATTCTGAAACCAAAATAAATAAGTGATATAAACAAATCTTTACTACGTTAATAAAAAAACACTGATTAAAAAATATGTAAGTAAATAAATAAATAATAAAATAAGAAACAAAAAAATAAAAACAAGCAAAATAAATTAACCCAAATAAATAAATGACTTCCAGTAAAATAACCGCCATAATAGACTACCCACAATGCACCACTGACCCGTATATCTATAAATAGCTGAGAAAAATAACAGCATACGTGGCCTGACGATTGCATATAGCATGAAACAGACTGTCGCCTCTAAGTGTTGACTTCTATGTTCACTTTTATATTTACACACGCTCTATCTTTGATATTGAGCACTTTATCCCATAAATATAGCACACCTTAAGACTATATTTCTTCATATATATATTACATACACACACATATATATATATATATATATATATATATATATATATAATTTTACACACACACACACACACACATATATATATATATAGTTCTTTAGTCTTTTCAAGGTTTATATTGTAAAGATTTCTTTTATATGATTTCAAAATTCTTTAAAAAGATGAAATTATTGCAAACAATGCATTTAAGCATGGTGAGCAATTAATAGCAGACACTGAAAGAGAACTTCAAAATCTCTTCCAGAAAATAGTGATGGAAAGCAAGAAGAAAGGATTAAAAATCAACTTCAAGAAGAGAGAATGCATGGTTGTTGGAAAACGAATGAGCCCAAAGTTTGAATTAAGGTACAAACATCAGACAAGTGCAGAAATTTAAATATCTGGGAATTGTTTTAGCAGAGGACAAAAAGAGAAACACTGAGATTCTAAGGCATAATGGAAGTGCCAAGGAAACATTCCAAAACTAAGCAGAGTACTGAGAAATAGCAAAATTTCACTAGTAACAAAGTGTACTAAACTGTTTTGCTATATCTGTCCTCCTCTATAGTAGTTACTGCTGGACAATCTCCTCAAAAGTGAAGAAGAGACTTGAAGCAACAAAAATATGGTTCTACAGAAGAATACTGAGGATATGGTGGATCAAACATGCAAGTAATGACAAAATTTTGGACAAAATAGAAACAAAAATGAAATTTAGACTTAACATTTAGAAGTGGAAGTTGAGGTTTCTAGGGCATATAATGACGAAGGAGGGTTCAGAAAAGCTGATATTCACAGGAAATATAGAGGGCAAGAGGAAAACAACACATAGCATACCTAATGAGCTTGAGTAAATGGATGGTGGAACAGGTGTTAGGAGAAGTAACAGAAAGACAATGTTTATTAAGAGCTACAACAGACAGGAAGTTGTGGAAAGCCATGATCGTCTACATTTTGTAGGGATATGATACATAAAGGAGAAGAGCAATAAATAAACAGTGCCCAGTTTGGTTAAAATTTATCCCGATACTTAAAGACAAAATCAGAATCTCTTAATTCCTATATTGATTTTTGTACATGTTTATGCATTAGTTATGGATGTTAGTCAAAGGTGATAGGTTTTTGTTTTGCACATTCAGTTATCAAATCTCACCGAGCATGTTTCACAGTAATAGTTAAGATAAAATTCTGAGACTTGTATGATTATATGTTATTTCTAGAATGAATAGCTGAAATACAAACAACAAAAATCCAATTTACAAAATTCTCATGCATTATTAAGACACTCACTTGACTTATTCAAAGGATACCATAAAGTTACTTTCATATTTAATAATGCAAACATTAATTTTGGAGTCATGGGGTTTAACATTCTGGCTTTCATTCCATAAAAGTTTTAAGCTGTCTGAATTAATACTTTTTTTAAATGAATCCATTAACTTATTAAAGTGCAAATAGAAAATAAATTTATATATATAGATATAAATAATTAAAAATGACATGAGTATCCACAGATGATAATATAATGTTTAACTTATTTTTAATTAGTTATCTATGCATGTATTTAAATCTGATCATATCTATCTATCTATATCCATTATCTAAGTTTCTTCATTATCTATCTAAGTTTGTCAAATTATCTATCTATATCCATTATCTATCTATCTATCTATCTATCTATCTATCTATCTATATCCATTATCTATCTATCTATATCCATTATCTATCTATCTATATCCATTATCTATCTATCTATCTATCTATCTATATCCATTATCTATCTATCTATCTATATCCATTATCTATCTATCTATCTATATCCATTATCTATCTATCTATCTATCTATATCCATTATCTATCTAACTATCTATCTATATCCATTATCTATCTAACTATCTATCTATATCCATTATCTATCTATCTATCTATCTATATCCATTATCTATCTATCTATATCCATTATCTATCTATCTATCTATCTATCTATCTATCTATCTATCTATCTATCTATGTATCCTCAGGCTGTCCATTATCTATCTATCTATATCTATCCTCCTCTGTTCATTTTCTATCTATCTATCTGTCTATATCTATCCTCCTCTGTCCATTATCTATCTATCTATCTATCTATCTATATCTATCCTCCTCTGTCCATTATCTATCTATCTATCTATATCTATCCTCCTCTGTCCATTATCTATCTATCTATCTATATCTATCCTCCTCTGTCCATTATCTATCTATCTATCTATATCTATCCTCCTCTGTCCATTATCTATCTATCTATCTTTCTACCTACCTGACTAAACCTGTTAACATCTATGTTGGTCTATTCATTGTCTATCTCAGTTTATCCATTGTCTATCTGTCTGAGTCTGTCCATTGTTAGTCTCTCCATTGTTTGTCTATGTTAGTCTCTCCATTGTTTGTCTATGCTAGTCTCTCCATTGTCTATGTCACTCTCTCCATTGTCTATGTTCATCTTTTTCTTTTCTTACTAATTCTTTTATATATTTCTCTCTCTCTCTCTCTTTCTCTCTTCATGTATTTTTTCTTGTTCTATTATTTAATTTCCTTTTTTGTTTATTGCTCTCTATTTATCTTTCACATAAAGTATATTTCTATTCTTTAAGCACCCCCCCCCACATTATTTCTAACTCTCGGTTTCTTCACAATTTCATGTCCTCTATTTTCTATCTTTTAATCTGAAAAATAACCCCTCTCCTAACCGCTCTCTAATTCCCAATCACTTTTTAACTTTAACATTTCGAGCACGCATAAAGAGGAAAGCAGGTATTGAGAATTTGACACTTACAGCATATATGTAGAACAGGCAGGATAAAGGAAATCAGTGAGCAACTTAACTAAAAATCTTGTGTAAATGGATGGCAGAATAAGCTTTTGAAGACATAATGAAAAGACAATATTTACTAAGAGCTATAAAGGATAAGAAGTTGTGAAGTGCCATGATCACCCAGGTCCTGAAAGGACACAGCACATAGAAGAATTTCTCTTTCATTTTCTCTTGTAATAAATCATGTCTTCTCAACTGCTTTCTCTTCTACCTTTTCCTCACTTCACCCATATATATATACTTCTTTTCTTTTCTTTCTTTTTTTTCTTTTTTTACCTTAAATATTTCTCCTTCACTGAACTGTATTCTCTTGGTTGAAAAATTTTCTTTTTACGAATTCTGTATTAATATTTGGAAGAATATAAAAATATTTTTCATTTCTACAAAACACATGCTCTCAAATTTTTGTCTTTCACTTGATTACTTGCTAGTTTAAGAATTTTCTTGATTTTTTTTTTATTTATAGCCCTACTTTTTTCTTTTATTTTGTCATCAAGTAAAGAAAGTGAATATTGTTGTTCATATTTTTTTTAATATAAAAGATTCTCATCCACTGAAGGCAGTTAATATTTTAAAGCTCTTTCAACTTGAGCTGAAAATCTGAACAATGCATGAACACCAAATAAATTATTTTAACTCTTTTCACACAGACAAGTCAGAAAAGACTGGCCAAATACTTGTTTGTTTATACCAGTCAGCCATAGACGTATATGTGCTACTGAATCGGTATAAGCAACTTCCATGCCATTGTGGTCTTATGCCCATATCAAATCAAAACAGCGATACTTCACTGATCACCAATGTTAAGCAACATTATTGGTCTGTACCTAGATGGATGACTACTGGAAAAATACTAGGTGCTCTAATGGATAATGGCTCAGAATTGGAAATCGGAAAGTTGAATTCCTATTTCAGTTGGGAGCATTATATGCAAATACCTTGGGAAAGGTATGAATTCACCGCTTCTCCCCACAGATATGGGTTAATTAGTAGTAATTGTATCTGTAAAGCATTAATATCTCTGAATGGTTCTTACAATCTAAAAATATTTTCTGTCTTTAAATAACCTGCAAATGATTGATAAGCCATAAAATCAAATAGGAGAGATAACAAAAAGACAGGGTTTATTAAGAGCTACAAAGGACAGGAAATTGTGGAGAGTCATGATCATCAATGTTCTGAAGAGACATGTTAAACAGAAGAATTAACAATTTCTTTTGAGAGCTTTTATTTATAGAAAGATATTTGAATTTTGGCACAAAGACAAAGAAACTTAGATTTATGAGTAGCCATGAGATCTTTCCAAGTATTCTTCATTTTGATGTAGTTAGTAGCAGAGGAAACTGACAAATTTATATATGATGAGGACTAACATGATAGTTATATTTATGATGATGCCTAACAGCGATAATGTATTTATGATGACTGACAATGATAGTCATCATCATAACAATAACTATCATTGTTAATCATCATCATAAATATAACTAACAATGATAATTATATTTATGATGATGCCTAACAGTGATAGTCATATTTATGATGATGCCTAAAAGTGATAGTCATATTTATGATCATGATTGGCAATGATAGTTATATCTCTTGCATTTTGACTTACATGGAAGTAATCAAAACTTAGTATTCATGAGTAAAAATACCTCTTTTCAATAGTTTGAGTCTAATTCTAGCAGAGTATATAATGTTATAAATGGGTTAACATTATAACTATTTAACAAATTGAATTTGAAATTGAGAAATGTTGGTGAAGCTTAGAAATAAGTTCAGTTCTGAAAGAGTTAATATAATAAAATTTTACTTTTTTAAATTACTTTTTTAAAAATTTTATTTATCTGGCTACAAACTTTGTATGCACCTGCTTCATCTTTAATATTAATGCATTTATTTCCAGAGTCTGTAGTTTCTGAGAATAACTGAATTTTGAAGTTGTTGATTTTTACGATAAAAGCAGGATCTTAGATTTGTTGCGTTTTTAATGAAAACAATGGTCAAAAGACCACTAAAACCTTACAATTTTATACAACCATTAAATAGCTTCATTATCCAAGCTTAGTAGGTGTCAATTAAACCAAAGAAGGTATGAAACTTACTAATTATTAAATCCAGTAGGTGTCCCTAAACATTTGGCCTATAGTGTACACACACACACACATATATATATATATATATATATATATATAGGGTGATTGAAAAGTAACTCCCTGTTTTATGTATGTGTGGCCAGCCAGAAGTCCTGACTTAACACCCTGTGACTTTTTTCTTTGGGGTTGGTAAAAGGAACACATCAAGACTTTGGAAGAACTTCAAGGGCGAATACAAGAAGTTATGTCCTTCATACCCCAAGAGTTTCTGCTGAAATTAGTTGACATGATTTTGGGTGGCTCAAGAAGCTGGTAACAAAATGTGGCGCCCATATTGAATTTTAAATAAAATCTCGTGGTAAACGCTTTCTTCTCATATCCATTTCCTGCAAAAATTATAGTTGATAAATAAATTATAAGTATTTTAAAACGGTTACTTTTCAATACCCCGGTACGTATGTGTGTATATATATAAATATATATATATATATATATGAGTTAGGATCAAATATAGATTGAAATCTGACTGAATGATAATATAAATAACGAATTTATCTATCAATCAAACATGTTTCACTTTTATTAACTCTCTAACAAAGAATCAACAGAATTGAAACATGTTAGATTGATAAACATTTCCTATTTGTTCTTTATCTTTATATATATATATATATATATATATATATATCACTGAAATTTGATACAAATTAATCATATTTTTTGATCAGGCTTTTTATCATCCTCTAAAGAAAGGTTTGTGTAATAATAACAAAACCTGTAAAGATGTAGGTTTTAACATTATACTAATTTGTATGCCCACTTTCTACAAAACGTGGCACATAGTCAAGTTTACAATTAGTAGCCACAAAAACATGGAACATGGGTAAAAAAATGACTAAATCCTAGAATTTTGGTACATATTTAACAACATTAACCTAAATAGTCAATAATATGATACCATGTAAAAGGCACCAGAGTCATTCAAGGTATATAGCTACAGAGTAACAGGCACAGTTCATTGTGATCTGTGAGGAAGATAATGGTTAAATCTAGACTTGAACAGATTAAAATTTTAGTTTATTGAGGAAACATCCACTTAGAAGTCAGTTCCATAAAGCAACTGTTTGTGGGGAGAAGTGTCATTAATGGAACTTTCTAGTTACCAATGGAATACAAAGGGAATACAATGTATGTGGGGGGGAATGGTGGGTTTTAACTGTCAAGTTTACAACTGGCAGAACTAAGAAATGTAGTTCATCTGAATTCATTCCATGGAAATAATGATAGAGAAGCACAAAACTTTTGATGTTTTGCCTGTGTAAAATGGGGTTGTAGAGTGGGAAATAATTCATCACACACAAGGACACAGATACACTTTTTTACTCTACTGAAGTTGGTAAGTGAAAACTGGGCAGCTCCTGCCCATATATGTCAGAATTACTCCATTTTCAGTCTGACCTTGCTCTTGTACAGGTAGAGGATATTAGGAGTCAGGTGCTTACTGGAGCATTACAAGAAACTGACTATTTTTCCAGAATTTCTAGCAATGGATTGTATATATGAGATCCATTTGAAGTTTGCTGGGTTTTGCTTAAGTCCCAATAGTCATTCAAAGTAAAAGGCCTACCTGAGAACAATCATTCCTTGCAATGGGTTTAAATTCAGGGTTTCCTTGGTGATGATGGAAGATTATTACAATTCTAGAAATGGAATGTCTCTATCATCTTGCACCTCCTTACATGCACTTTTCAAATTCTGATAATTTTTTGTGAGTGTCAAAGACAATGAATATGAAACAAAATGACAATTTTGGGAGAAAGATAAAAAAACATTAAAGCAAGTTACAATAAGAATGTGTGTTTGTGTGTTTAACAAGCATGTGTGATAAACACATGCTTGTTAATATCAATGTGTGAGAGAGTACAAAAGTCTGAGGAGGAAGCAAATGCAACTTGTCAGTAAAATTCCTATCTACGTGCAACTACATCTGAAAGCAAGTTTTGAAAAGCCCAAAAAGAGGCAGAGAGAATGTCATTGCCTATTTACAGGCTTAAAAAGCACCCCCTAGCAAGTGCTTTTGATAGAGCCAAGTGGAGTAACCTACAAATTCACATCAACTTGCCATGAGCTGCCAAGATAGTATTTACACTGATTCACCTAATGTCACTTCATACCTGATAGAGGTTTAACATTTCCCTGCCATCAAGGTATAGTGGTTTCACCAAACATTACCTTTGCATACTAGTCTATTAGTATATTCATGAGAATACATTTTGGTGAATAAGTCTGTAAATTATCCAGAAATACATTTACAAATACTGAAACATAGCTCCATATTTATTACGGATAAGTTTTTTATGTATAAATTTATAACTTACAGATGTGCTTACATTATATATATATATATAGTTTTAAAGTGTGCTATATTTATGGGTTAAAGTGCACAATATCAGAGATAGTGTATGTAAATATAAATATATAAATATATATGTTTCATGCTGGACAAAATTTTCAGGCTATGCCTGACAACTGCATCAAGCATGAACAGCCTGTCGCCTCTGAGTGTTGACTTCAGTGTTTACTTATATTAATGACATTTGGAACAGCGTTCATGAAAGTATGTTTTGGAAAAAAAAACATCTAACTATGCATTTTGCCTGTTCAATTTCATCTGATCAAAAACGAAAAAATGTGTTGTGTATGTGTATCCATTTGTGTGTGTTTAAAATTATGAAATCTTATATTTTTGCCAAGCTTCATTTTTTCTGACTGGAAAGGCAAAGAAAATGAGTGACTTTTAAAAATATTGTTTAACATTTTACATTCTCTGCCTTAATTGTTTGAGTTTAAAGATAGAAATCCTTCAGAATAGGTAGAAAATAAGTGAGAGGATCATTTTTATCCATGTGTTCTTCATGTCAACAGTATTTTATAATTTTGGGTATGTAATCCTGACAGTTATAAATTATTGACATTTGGGAAAACGTTCATAAATGTATGCTTCAAAATATTTCTGAAGCCAAACAGGCATAATGCATAGTTGGATGTTTTCTCGAAACATACTTTCATGAAAGTTTTTCCAAATGATTAATTTATAAATCTATTGGGATTATATATATATATACTAGCAGTAGAGCCCGGCATTGCCCGGGGATGTAACAGTAAGAGATAGATCAAGTATGAACCATCATAAAGACTAAGATTATTGTTTAAGGTTGATGGACACGCATGTCTTAATTAGTTTTTTTTTTTCCCCAAATTGGTCAAACAAAAACATTGTTTTCAATCGTTATGAGTCTACCGATTGAATAGAATTTTATTATAAACAATTGTCTTGTAAATGGAATTTTTAAAGAATTCTGAATGTAAAAATAAAGAAAAAAGTGTGCAAGACAATAAGAAACACTACCTGCCAAAAAAAAGTGAAGTTTTGTTGAAATCAGTTGAAAAATGTAGGAAATCCAATCCCATATATAAACGAACACACACACACAAACAACCAACCTAGGTTTTATAATAAGTATAACTTGATATGAGTTGTCCTCCTTTCATTAATGCCTCTTAATCATGTTTTTAAATTGATTTCATGCAAAAACAATTGTGTTTTTCCAATTTTTTGGCACTGTTAGAACCACCGCAAAGTAATTTTACGTAGTCTTGTGAAGTTTGTTGAAATTGGTTGAAAAATGTAGGAAATCTGATCCAATATATAAACGTACACACACACACACACACACAATCTGCGTTTTATAATAAGTAAGATATATATATATATATATATATATATATATATATATATATGTATGTATAAAATGCTCAATGCATTAGTTGCTCACCATAATGAGTTTTAACATAATTTAGATCTAAAAATGCTGCATTTACTTCTGGATTCTTTCAGTCTATCACCTTTCTTGGCAGGTCTTCTATTCTCACAATGTGCAAAACTTAAAAACAAAAAACAAAGGTGATTAAAAGTACAAATAAAAAGTAGCTAAATGAAATTACCGAGATTATATAACCAAGTGAATATTAAAAAAAATATATAAAAGCTTAAAAAATCTGCATCATCTTTTCCTCATAAGCATGTATTTTTATATCAATGTAAACATCACTTTAGTCTGAGGAAGTCCTTAAAGATGAAATATGTCACATAGAAATTTTTTCTACTTTGTTGTTGATTTTCCTTCTATCTATAATTTTCTATGTGTGTGTATGTATGTGTGTGATTGGATTACATGTGTTTCAACAGTTTTCATCTGATTTTGATGAAATATTTTTGTTTGATAGATAATTCTTCAGTGCTGTTTTTGAGTCAAAATTGTTGGTGACATTGGTTCTCCACTACTTCCTGTCCATTATAACTCTTAACAACATTCTACTATTTACTATTTGTTCTTTGATATATATCTTTCATAAAAACTTTGATAAATATAAATAGTTTTATTATTTATTATTATACAGTTCTCTTTTAAGGGCCACCCCCATTTGCACCCAAATGTTGTTACTCATATTGATTTTCAGGTGGGCTGACTTTAAGCTTGAACTGCTCCAACTGAATGGCAAAAATTCCCAGTAATGAAAGATTTGATCACACTGGGTTATACTGCTAGTATATTTATACAGGCAGAAGTGCTTTTATTGAATTTATTTATTTATTTGAATCTGTTGGAAAAGTTTGTTTTATTCTTTTTTTCCTAGTGACCATACAGGTTTTTTCTTTTATGAAGATTATTGGAAGTTTCTATACCCTCTGCCTTGTTCATCATATTCAAGGAAACATACACACACACACACACACACACATATATATATAACGTCATCCACAGACAGACTGTTTCGCTGTTTCACAGCTCATCAGTGTGGCTAGACATCCGGTTGCCTCTAACTCGGATCGAAACCCGACTGAATTGGTATCAGCCGGAGATTCTACCACTAAGCCGTCGGCGCACGGCAGGGAAGCAGGTGGATTTTTAGTGTATTTATTTTTAGAAACACGCCCAGTGACTGACAGTGACTCGATTCGCTATGCAAAGAGTCTCGCTATATATAAGCTTAATAGTCACTGTTTACAAACCCTCACCTACTCCCTAGAGAGCTCAACTGAAATTAATATTTATTTCAGGAGCCAATATATATATATATATATATAGGATTGGTGTGTATGGAATAAATTCCAGTAACAAAAAAATACATTTTTTAAAAGAGTGCTCAATACAGAGTAGAGAAAATATAATTATATAAGGTAAACAGCATTAGCCTATAACAGTATAAACAAAAACGGTAAACTTTGTCTGGAGGAGAAAATAATTATAAACACCGTCCCAACACAAATTACTAAATAAATAATCAGAATTTATCTCAAAATGTAGACATGAAACAGTTGTATATTATGTTAGTTAACAGTAATAAAAACTAAAAATGAATAGGTTGTAAAATAGCACTATATACAAATCAGTTAATGTATCATATTTCAGACAAAGCCAATACTTGAAAGTAGAAAAATAAGATAACAAACTTCCCAAAAAATCAAATAAACAAATTAAGTAAATAATATACAAATAAAGAAAGAATAAATGCAAACATGAACAGACAGAAATGTAACAATAATAAACAACAATAAGTAATAAAGTAATCAATAATAAATATTGAGTAAAAAGTTAACAAACAACATTATAAAACAACTCCAAATAAGTGTATTGAGAGCCACAATTATTTCCACTCAATATCCTCTGAAACATAACTGTTATTAGGTTGGTGCAAAAATAATGACGTAATAATGTTGTTTTTTGACGTTAAAAAATACATCAAAAAACGACATTATTACGTCATTATTTTTGCACCAACCTAATACCACACACCCAGTAACAGGAAAATGCAATAGACCAATAAACTTACTACCCATAATGCACCATTGACCAGAATTTATAAATAGTAGAGCCAAAACACATGGCTTGAAGATTGGGTTGAATTATGAAAGACTCTCACTATATGGTGTTGACTGACAAACCTAACTAAACATGTCAAATTCTTTGTTGAACTAAGAACATTTGATCACTCCTCATACAAAGACATACATATAAATGAGTGTGTATGCACATGTAAACGAGATATATATATATATATATATATATATATATATATATTGTAATGTTTGCATATATATATATTTGTAATGATTGCATATATATATATATATATATATATATATATATATATATATATATTATAATGTTTGCATACATATATATATATATTGTAATGTTTGCATACATACACATATATATATATTGTAATGTTTGCATACATATATATATATTGTAATGTTTGCATACATATATATATATATATTGTAATGTTTGCATACATATATATATTGTAATGTTTGCATACATATATATATATATATTGTAATGTTTGCATACATACATATATATATATTGTAATGTTTGCATACATACATACATATATATATATATTGTAATGTTTGCATACATACATACATATATATATATTGTAATGTTTGCATACATACATACATATATATATTGTAATGTTTGCATACATACATACATATATATATTGTAATGTTTGCATACATACATACATATATATATATATATATATATATATATATATATATATTGTGATGTTTGCATACATATATATATATATATATTATATGTATATGTATGTATATAATCTTGTAATCTTTGCATATACACACACATAATTGTACACATAACTGAAGACATGTATGAGTGTGAATAGATTTGCATCGCAGAAATATAAATGTGAAAATGAAAATAAATTTTCAAATTTAAAATTCACAATCAAAAACAAATAAATAAAACATGTCAGTGGTGATTGATTTTCAATTCTGCTTGAATAATTTTTTGTGAACATCTTTGCATTTCGAATTAACTAAAGAATTCTCTATGGAGATGAATAAGAATTTTCTTTAAATTAACATTAAAATTAGAAAAATTGAATTATAAAATATCATTCAAGACTAGGATGTTGTATTGTGTCATTACATTCAAGTGAATATTTATAACTTACTTTGACATACACATAGTGAAAATATACATGTGTTTACACACACACATATACAGATATATATGGATGAGCACATGCACATACTTTCCCATACATTCCCCCCAGATATTTATGTGTCAATGACACAGTGCTACAAAGTTCACACTGAAACCAACTTCTCAAATTCTCAACAAATAAGTAATATTTCATATTACGATGGTCAAGCTAAAAATATTTTAGTACTTCGCATATATATATATATATATATATATATATATAGGTCTGTATATAAATAGAAAATATAGAATTGAGTAACTTGTCTTTGAACCATCTGAAAATTGTGAGAAAGCTATATAGCAAACTACAAATCCATATAAAACCATAATTCATTGAAAGGCAGAAATATTTGATTATTGTTTTTTTATATTTCTTATATTGGCTGTATTTATATTATTTTTATATATTTTATTATTTCATGTTATATATATATATATATATAAAAGACAAGAAAATACATATTTGTATTTACAGATATATTTTATTTATAACTGAAGTGTTACATGATATATATATATATATATATATATATATATATATATTATACATGATTACATTAGAACATGTACATTTATTACTACAAAATTGTACATTTTGTTTTGACGTTTAATAAACAAATCTCATCAGGTAGTTAACAATTATCAACAGTAATTGTTTATTAAATAAATTGTTGACAGTAGTTGTTTATTAAACATCAAAACAAAATGTACAATTTTGCAGTAGTAAGAGTGTATAATAAATATTTATTGCTATAGTTTTGCATTGAAAACCTTTTTTAAACGTCTCATCAGGTGAAGAATCAGAATGTTACTAAAAAAATTAGTAACATCCTGATTCTCCACTTGATCAGATGTTTAGAAAAGTTTTTCTTTTTTTGATATTGAAACAAAAATGTACAATTTTGTAGTGGATATGTGTATGTTCTAATGAACATATTTATATCTTAAAATTATATTTTAAGTTATGCTATATTTATGGTAGGAAACTGCTCAATATCAGGGAAAGAACCTATTTCAATATGATTACTGTGGACATTGGTTGTACACACTGGATGCTGACAGTTTCACGTTTAAGCACAATCATAATGACTTGAGGATTATGCAAAAGAAAGAATGACTGTCACCATCTAGTGGTGATACCTATGTTCACACTATATATATATATATATATATATATATATATATATATATATATATATATATATTGTAATCCTGGATAACTTACATTTTGTCTAAATTTAATTTTCTGTTTGCCATCATTCTAGGACATAAACTGATTATCTCCCTTTAACCAGTCAATCATATCTTAAGAGCTGCATCCCTTGTTCAAATTTTAAATGTGCTTCAATTCCATTTTTTTTATTAATTCATACCTACACCTCGTTTCCTGCACTTAAACCCCAGTATTGCTCTAGTATTATTTTTGTACTATTTTAATTTTGAACTATGAATCAACGTCCATCCCATGAGCATCTGTATATTTTTTTAAATAAGCAATAACCTATATCTTTTGACCGATGAGTTGGGTAACCAATGAAACTTAAGTCTTACACCAAACATAGGTGTACATGTAAATCAAATCAATAAAGTTAATATAATTAATGGCGAATTCACTTCACTAACAAATTAAAAGGCATTAACTTATTGACCACTCGCTGAACGATGTGATCTTTGTTTTTATAAATCGTACAATGGATTAGATGTTCGCTCCATATTGTTTGCAAGCACTTTTGTTGAAAACGTTCACACTCTTCAGGCATAGATGTTATTTTTTTCCTCAATTTCAGGTAAAAATTTCAAAACAAAAATGAATGTGATACTTGTCGAAAGATGTTTTATTAAAAAAGTGTGCAGTTATTAACAGTTAAGAATATTTTCACCGAAAGTACTTGGGAACAATATGGAGTGAACATCTAATCCATTGTACAAGGATTGTGTCGTTCAGCGAGTGGTCAGTGAGCTAATGCCTTTTTAATCTGTTAGTGAAGTGAATTCACCATTGATTATATTAACTTTATTGATTTATTCTTTGAATGACTATTTAACAATATATATATATATATACATATATATATATATATAATTTATTTATGCTAACATACATATAAGGAATATATAAATACATATGATAAAATATACCTTTGAGGCATGGCATGTTTATAGAATAAAAGTGCTGAATATAAATAATAATATAAATATAACACAGAATGGCGATAGTCTGATGGCCTGATGATTGTGTTCAAGAATGAAACACTGTCACCATTTGGTGTTGAGCTCTGTTTCCACACTACTTATATTTATATATATATGTATATGTATGTGAGCCAGAAAGGGAGAGATGAAATTTCTCATATCTCTACAGGTAAAATCTATATATATATGACATTCGAATACAAAATGCTCACCAGGATGATTCTCAAAAAAAAACAAATTTCATTACGTGAATAAATTGTGTAAGTCCATCTTTCCTTTCATTATTGGAATAGAAATGAGATCGAAACATGCATCCAGTAGTCTGGAAAATGATAAGAACAAAACCGTTTTTTATTTTCGGATCATATTATACTGATTCCAGAATCAAATAAACATTCTGTGATCCATCCTTAAGAGCACTTCATTTTGGCGATGGTGAAATGCCACAGAAACTATAAATAAAAAGCTTAGGGAAATCAAGTTCTACATCAAAGGGAATAAAGTCCTAACAATCTATATAGGAAGTGTTAAGAGCCTTAGAGATTGCTACTCTTGACCTATTACAGATTGCCATCATTGGAAAGCAATAATGAATTAATTAAATGATATTTGTATACTCCATTAATGGATAAAATCTCATTACCAAAGATAAATTATGGTTGTGTATATATATATATATATATATATACATATATATAATTTTGGTTTAATGCCAAGATATTATAGCCATTACAGTTACATGAGCTTTTATCAACAAAAATTTAAACAATGATGCTTTCAATAAACAAATATCTGAAAGATGGTTAGAAATGCCTTTATATAATTTGATATCAAACCTAAACCTTTCAATGGTGTTATTTGTTGATGAGTATAAAATATACTATAGGCCCAAATTTTGGTGCCACCCCAGAATGTTGAAGAATCATCTAAGTTGTAGGTTGTATATCTTTTTAAAAAAAGTTTATGTCAGAAGCATTTTCTATTTCCACAGGATTTTATCACATCTCTCTTTTGGTGCTATTTCATGATGCATAATTGGGTGATCATGTCAATTTTTGATTCATGATTGGTAGAAGAATTCCTGCAGTAGGCTGCTCTTAAATTCTGCCGTAGACTTGACAACCAAGGTTATAAAACCCAGTCTGTTTGCTATTTAACCCATATCTGGAGGAAAAGAGACAGATTCACACCCTTTTTCAAGGGTGCATAAGTGAATGTAACAAGCTTAGCACTGACTTCTCTTTCCAAGCTGTTATTCATCACACCACCTGCACAACCAAGCTTACAACACTAAACATTCTCAAGAGGTCTCCCATGTCAAAACAAACCAGACTCACTATTGCTTAACTTTGGTGATCAAACAATAACCAGTGTTTCAACAGGATATGGCCATATGTTTACCTCATATATTCAATAATAATAATAATAATTAAACTAACCTATTACTGCTTAAAGTTTCCTTAAAATTTTATTAGGTTGGTGCAAAAATAATGTTTTCTCACATAGTAACATATGTGAGAAAACGACATTATTTTTGCACCAACCTAATAGCTCTTTTTGCCTGATATATCTTGCTGGCCCATGGGTATAAAGGGTGTTTCATTAAGACAGATTATATATAAGGGTGTTTCATTAAGACGGATCAAAGACAACAGTAAATAAATCAGTGTTATTGGTGAATATTTATTTATTTCTCTACTGGATCATGTTATTTAAGTCATGGCAATTATGTGTGAAAAATAATATCGGCCAAATGTCCGCCAAATCTGAAAGAAAAAGAAAAATATCATTAGACGCTTAAACTTAATTGACATTTAAAATTGGTACAGGTTATTGGAACACACTCTATATATTTGAATTCTTTAATTTCTTACTTGTTTCACTATTTTTATTGTGTTTTTCTTTTGAAGGGGGGGGATTTGTAAAATATTTTGAAACATATTTATTATGCAGACATTTTTTTAAAATATTTTAGATTCAGCCTGATCTATAGAGAAATAATCACGTCACAGAGAAACGCATTTGGAAACCTCAGTTGAACTTGAGCAAAAGTTTGAAACCAAAGAGAATAAACATGTTATCCAAGTATATGATTATTTACTTATAAAACTAACAAGGGAATATCAAATATATCACGATCTGGTTACATTCTGGCTGGGGTCCATGCTTATAAATCTCATAGTGCCATACGCTCGAGGTTTAATGCAATAAAGCAAGAAAGAACAATTTCAAAACTCGGGAGAGAATAAAGACTTAACATTTAGCAGAATAGACAACATCAGGACATATTTTAATTTATGCCTAGCACTAGCCATTATCATTAATATCAAAGTTACTATTATAAATGTATCAATTGAAGATATTTGAATGATTTGACATTATTAAGCGGGATAGTAGCAGACAGATGACCAGGTTGTATGAGAATACAATTGATATTGGGTGCGTAAAAAGTAAAGTTGTAATTCTCTTGTGTAAGGATGTAAAGGGTGTTTCATTAAGACGGATCAAAGTTAGCAGTAAATAAATCAGTGTTATTGGTGAAAATGTATTTATTACTCTATTGAATCATGTTATTTAAGTCATAGCAATTATGTGTGAAAAATAATAATGCCCAAATGACCGCCAAATCTGAAAAAAAAAGAAAAACATCATTAGACACTTAAGCTTAATTCACATTTAAACTCCGTCCAAATTATTGGAAAACCCTTTATTAAGGCTGACGGATTTTAAATTTTATGTACCTTCTTCCTTACAAAAGTCATTTAGCAACTCTTTTTGGGCCAGAGGAACTTTACCTGGAAGGTTTTCCCCCCATATTCAAACTAATAATAATGGTGAAATGACTGCATTTATATTCTCTTCAAAATTTTGCTCTTTTTACATTATTTTCCTTTGCTGGCTAAGGATAATTTTAGAGCTGATGGATTTTTATGTTCTAGGTCATCGCTTTTATCAAACGAATTTGATGCCTTGCACTAATGAGTTAAATAGTTTAAGCTTCAGTCAGTCAGTGAGTTATCTTTCCACACATGATACACACTTAGGCAATCATGTATCTTTCAATACATTACTGATGAGGCAGATTTTTCCCAGCAGTAGGTTGTCATTTATTTCTGCGGTAAACCGGTTGCCATCCAAAGCTACAGAACCCAGTCTGTCCTGCTATTTACCCATAGCTGGTGGGAGGAATAGAGGATTCATACCTTTCCCAAGAGTATTAGCATGCAAGTGAACATAATAGATTTAAATGAAATTCAAACTTGGCTCTCCGATTCCTCAAACCTAGCTTAGTAAGAGTAAATTAAACTAAATGTTATCAAATTTACTAATTACTAAATCCAGAGGTTGGCTCCAAGCTTTTGACCTATAGAATAAGCAATTATGTATCTAACAAATGCTGTTGGATTTCTGAACTACACTTGTAAAATCTAAATGCTACTATGGTGGATGTAAAATTATTCCTTAGAACACGAGGTGGTTATTGCTGTGGCATCTGGCAGAGTAGGTGTTAGATTCTCTCCAGTGTTGAATGTCAAAGGAGATCATTAGAAAGAGAAGAAATATGTTAGAAGAATAAATTGATCTCAGATTAACTTCACCTTTCAAATATTCAAAACATGGGTCATTGATCAAGTGAAGACGTCAACTGAACAACACATGCAATATGGTATTAAAATAGATGAACTCAAAAAGAATAAGCTACCTTTACTAGAAACAATGACAAAAGTGCTTAACTGTTATGTAATACAATGCTGAATTGTTATGTAATATCAGACATCCTATATGTCAACGAATAATGGAAAATTTCCTCACAGATGGTTCTACTGAAGGAGGCTGAGAATACCATGGATGAAACATATGAGCAATGAGGAGTTCTTAAGGAAAATGGAAATGAAAAAAACACCTTAGAATTAGAAAGATAATTTAAATTTCTTGGACATCTTATGGGGAATGACAGCTTGGAGAATTTGACACTCTAAGGGCATACTGAAAGCAAGAAGGGCAGTAAGCAACAGCAATTAACATATCTGTGAATAGCAGAACAGGGAATGGAAGGGATATTAAGGGGACAAACATTACTTAGAACTATGAAGGAGAGGATATTAGGGAGATCCATAACTGCCCAACTTCTGAAGGGAGATGACATATCAAAGAAGATTCAGCAGTGTATAATACCCTGTTGGCTGGGGCTGTAGAATACAATACAATGGGGTGTCTTGGGTATGACGATAAACTACATCTGCATCCAGGGTAAAACAAACTGTCCAACAGCAAGGCCTCTAATCAGGAGGCTTTGAGGTGTGTGGAACCTCCTCTTAATTGCTGGTGTTCCCAGGTCCACACTGACCCGGGGTGGTAGCACATGTTAGGGTCCCAGCTATGGGCAAATAGTTAACCCAGAAACTGAAGTAAAAAGCATTATAAAAGTGTAAGAATAGGTTTTAATACCAGAAATACTTTGTAAAAAATTATTACTAGAAATAAATTTTTGAAGAAAAAAAATATTACCAGCAATATGTTTTTGAAAAAATAATTTTACCGGCTATATGTTTTTGAAAAAAAAAAAAATATTACCAGCTATACATTTTTGAGGAAAAAAAATATTAACAGAAAAAGATTTTTGACAAAAAAAATATTACCAGAAGAAAAAGAAAAGTTGTCGGCATTAAATGACCCATTGAGGTTGATATGTCATAAAACAAACCAAATCAAACCAAACCAATGAACAGTGTATAGCATCTTGATCTCTCTTCTCAATCATAGATCGTGGATATCTGTAAGCACTGGCTAATGCTATTCATATATGAATAATAGTCTAAAAAAATTCTCCTTGAGAGAGAATAGTCTCTTTAAAGCTTTACATAAAGACACAATCAGATGACGTAGATTATGTATGCAATTATCAAGGCTACAAGAATAATTAAACGTTTTTTATAATGCCATGTTCTTTCAGAATGTAGGCTATCATAAATCAATATAGTTTCATTCTTTTTATTATTTGTGAATTTCCATGATTTCTTGGGAAAGATATTTGAGTGGTTCTTCCATTGTTTTCTTCATGGTTTAGAAATTATAGTTGTTGTTCATCTAGACTGACCACACTCAAGGCTAGAAAGTCAAGTCTACCCTCCAATTTAAACCATAGCTGGAATTCAATCTTGGCTCTCTGTTTTCTTATTTAGAGCTATGATCCATTACAAGATCCGTACATTCATCATTTTTTACTGGAGTAATATTAAAAATGTTTCTTTCTCTGCCATTGCTGATAGTTAATATTCTTGTTGGGTGCTAACCTCAAATCTCTCCATCTTCAGTCCAATGTTACACTGTTGAGCTTCTAAATTTGAAGGAATTGTAGCTCAGGCTGTTTCAGTTTTTTTTTTATTACAAAGTTATTTCTTGCTTTTTTTACTGCAAGAAGTTAATGCAAACACAATGATAGAATCAGAAAAATACAAAGCAATTTTTCACAAATAAGAACACACAGAAACTTACGTAAATAAATAAAATGTTGTTTTTGTTTTGTTTTGGCAAACCTTTTATTTAATGTGCTTTATTTTTAAATTAAGCTTTTCTCTTGTTTATTTATCATTCCAACGGTTTATTTATGCAAGAAATAAGAACAGCAAAGCAATAAGCCATCCAACTGTTTGTTATTTTAATGACTAGTTCTTTCCGAAATTAAATCTGAATTGTTTAAATAAATATATTCTAAGGAGCTCATGGAAGATATCTGATCTCACAAATATATACACATAAATATTTTTAAATAAATTTATTTATGTTGGCATTCATGTACAGATAGTTGTCTTTTATGTGTATATTATGAAGATATTATATAGATAAGCTATTTGTCACAATCCTTGTGAGAATTGAATTGTTCTACAAAGTGACTGCATGCACAAATCAAGTGGTAGTTCATGTGCATGTTGGCCATCAGATCCAAGATGGCTGACTTTTACAAGTTTTGAGACCAACTACTTGTTCTTTTCCTCAAAAAGGTCAATTATGCTTAGAATCAGAAAGAGACAGTTGAAAATTCTAGGACATATAATAAAGAAAGAGCGTGGAGGATGTGGCATTCACAGAACATATTTAAAGCAAGAATGGCAGATGGAATCTTCCAGGTTGAGAACACTTAATGAGTTTTGGTATTCTTTTATCATTGGTTGTTCCCTGCTTCTAAAAGGACACTGGTGTTTAGAACCAGGAAGAGACAGTTGAAACTTCTGTGATAGATAATGAGGAAAGAATGCTTGGAGAATTTGGTACTCACAGAAGATATTGAAATCAAGAAGGAACAACTAGTGAACATTGATGGCAGAAAATAGACTGCATGGAATAGTAAGGGGAGAAATATTGTTTACAGCTAGAAAGGAGAAGTCGTGGAGAGCCATAATCAGTTATGTTGTGAAGTGACATGTCAAAGAGAAGCTTCTTTACTTGAATTATTGTTTTTTATTCATTCTCTTCTTTCCTTTCTTTTTCTTTTTTCCTTTCTTTTTCCTTCTTTTCTCTTTTCTTTTCTTTTTTCCTTTCTTTCTCCTTTCCTTTCTTTCTCCTTTCTTTCTATTTTTATTTATTTTTTGAGATCATTTGCTAATATATTTTTTACTAATTATATGTGTATTAAATTCTGTAAGAATGGCATTGTTTCTTTGCAATTGTTCTGTCTGCATCACATTCTGATCTAGTCATTTAAATTTTATTCATGCAAAATGATCCTCAGGAGTTTGGAAACAGTTGATCTAGAATTGAATGGAAACTGTTGAAATCAAAAATGGAATGAAACTTAGGAGATAAGAGATCTTTGGAGAGTAAAAAGTCTAAGACAGGTGCTGGTTTTCATCTCATTTGATGTTTGTGGGATATGGGAAGATCCAACCTCAAAAGATTTACCAATGTAATATTGACCTATAGTTGTGTAAAAAAACTTTGAAAAAAAACCTATTTGAAATGAAGGCAATGATATTAAAAAAAGAAATTAACAAAAATAGTAATGTACAAAAGCAATAAACATAATAATAATTTTGATTGGTATTGATTGTTTATTATACAATGGGGAAAGATGGAGGGAGAGTTGCATTTTTTGAGATTACTTTTTTCTTAAAAAATCTGTTGTGAATTGTAACTTTTCAGCTACCCTTTTATGGGAGGTTTTCTTTTTCACTGATCACAGATAATAAATTAAATATAATAAATACATAAAATTTAATAAATATTACATTCTTTCAATGCTGACCTTATTTTACACTCTACTGCACATGTTCTTTGATGAAAAATATTAATGCCTTGATTTGGATAGTGGTTTATAGTAGCAATTATGTATTGATTTTTTCTACATAGATGACAGTGAGTATCTATTTATTGCAGTCTGTTCATATGTAGCTATCTATCATAGTCTGATAATATCTATCTGTCACAGTCTGATAATATATGTGAAAGAGAGGATGATAGAAAGAGTCACAAATTGACCAGAAGAAACTGGATGAGATTTTACAAGTATGTTTTATTGAGTGACCATTTAAGCCATACTGTTTTATTTTACACCTGAGGTTTTAGTTTTTGCATAAATGACCTTTTGAACAATGTCCATTTCCTATAACACTGTGTGTGTAATTCAAACTTTGCCCTATTAGGCTGGTCTCCATGGCTGAAAGGGTAGAGGCACAGTAAGTGGTTTCCCTGCTGGGAAAAAGAGATGCAGTTTTGATTTCTGTCAGAGACAGACATTTTCTTTAGTAGGACTTCTCAATTTAGATCTGGTTGTTATTCATTTTGATGTCTAATAAAATAAAACAAACAGGAATAGTAATTCAAATACATGTACCGACTAAAAATAATGTTTATAGTAACACACATGCACACACGGTGGATGTCTGTCTACTGGGTCAGCTAGCTAATCCCCGTTGCAGACGCCTGCTCAGGTACATTATTCGGACTATTGTCCTCATCTTTTTCACCATATTTATTTAGTAATAAATATGGGGACAATAGTCTGAATAATGTAAATATGGTACATAATACCTTATCTCAGAAATATAGGCAGACACATTTGTGTTTGTTCAATACTCACAGGACCCATCTGTGATTTATACTGCAACTATGCTGAGTGGATCTTAGTTACCATTTCTGGGGGAAAGTACGTTATCTAGCATCATCAACAGTCTGAAGAAGAATGAATGAAAAATAAATGAGATGACTGAATAAATGAAAGTGCAATGAAAAAGAAAGAGAAGTTGGGGAGAAAAAAATGAATTATACAAAGGAGAAAAAAGATGACTGACAGAATGTTTCACTGGTGCATAATAATTGTTCTGAATTTAGTGAAAAATCCTATTTATATATATATATATATTTTTATTTCTTTGGAATTTCTGAAGATATTGAGATTTTTTAATGGGAACTCTGAAATAATGGCAGAAATATTTACAAGCTTAGCAAAAAAAGTGAAAAAGACAACCAAAAAAATAGAAAGAGAGAATGAAAGAGGAAGAACAAAAAGGAATTGGAGAAAAAATGAGAAAAAGAACGAGATCTTGCAAGGAAGAGTCATGGTTTTATGGCTAACCCTTGCAGGCATACTGTTTTATTTTTACACCTGGGCTTTTCTTCATTCAATAAATGAGCTTGTTGAACAATGACCTTTTCTGTTCTCACACAGATTTCTGCCAGGGTGGAGGTGCCAAAGTGCATTAATTAAAGCCTTTGTTAGTGTCTTTTCAAGAAGAGGTGTCAAAACATCTGGGCTTCTCGTTAACCAAGGTCTAAGCTCTAGTTAATGAGAGTCTGCTGCCAGAAATACCCCTTAATGAGTCTTTCTACTTTCCATCTATCAGCAGCTGACTTATCTCAAAATTATGGTTTATTTGGTGTCATCTTTGAAGTGGGTGCTATTTAACACATTAGAGTGATTGCAGGCACGATTTTCTTTTATATTAGATAGATTCTAAAAATATGAAAGAAGAAAAGTCTGCAGGAGGTGTAAAAAAAGGAGGTGAAATTTAATGAAGAAGAAAATCACAAAGAAATATAAATATAAGAAAAAGAGAGAAATAGAACACAAGGATAAAAAATGAGGATGTGAAACAGAATAAGGAGAATAAAAGCATAAGAAAGAAGACAAGAATAAGAATAAAAAAGAGAATGCAAGGATAAAAAATGATGATGTGAATGTAATAAAAAGAATCAAAGAATAAGAATAAAAGAATAATTGAATAAAAAAGAAAGCAATAAAGTGTATGAAAGAAAATAAAAAAAGAAAGCAATAAAGAGAATGAAAGAATAGCAAGTAAAATGCAAGAGAATGAAAGAATAACAAGTACAAAACAAGAAAAGAATGAAAAATTTTAAAAATGAAGGTGAGAAAGAGAATGATTGATTTCCTTATAAGAAAACATTTGGCATTCATTAACAGAGCAGCCAGTATGGCTTTCAACTGAAATTTAAACACTTTTCCTCTTAAAACAATTTTTCAGGAAAACAGGTTTTTATTTTAGATGTTGCTAGTAGTTAAGTGATGTGGTTTCTGTTATTATGTACAGATCTTTGTTTGTGAATCTGTAGCATCAGTTCACATGATTCAAAGAGGGATGATCTTTGCAAAACCCACAGGCTTCACTAGTTTAATGCATTTTACACCATTGATTTTAGGATGTCGTTTTATATGCCTGACAGTTAAAATATCTCTGGATGGGTTTGGAGCCATAAACAGTTTTGATGTGAAGAGGCTATTTAAGAACATTATAAGGGTGGTTGTGGGGGATGTTTTAGTGTTGTAGCAAGTTGTAGTGATGGGTGAAACTACCTATAATCCAAAGTGAGAAAGATAATGAAAGAAAAAAAAAAATTGAAAGTAAAAATAGACAAAAATTAGATTGAGTGTTACGTTATTCTTTTTTTTCTTTTTCTATGTGGCCTGACGTGCACAATCATGGCTCTCCACAATTTACTCTCCTTTGTTGTGTTTAGCAATATTTGTCTTTTTAATATGACTCTCACATGTTATTCCAGCTATTTACATAAGTTTATATTACGGTTCTTAATTCAAGGGAAAATGGTCTTACCTGGTCACTTTTATGACAGCCGAATTGATACGTATGATTGTCAACCATATTGGATCACTAACAATGGAGAATGGAGCTTGTTTGCACAATTATTCAGCAACAAAGTCTTGTTGAAACATGCTTCATATCAATTTGCTGATACCATTGTGTTCATCTTATTTGGTTTTTGCATGTCAAGAGCACCTCTCCCAACTGAGAAAAACACTGGTGTTATATAGCGCTCTCACTCCTAGACCCATGCTGACTATTGGCTAATACCTGCCCAGTATGGTTCGGATACAAATAGTCAGCCCCATCTACTCTAAGTAGAAGGTCTTCTCTCAACAACCTTGCGTGGAAGGAGATGCAACTGCTGGTGCTTACAGTACCACATACAACCAACTCAAGAGTTTTTAGTCAGGCTGACCTGGTTTTCTGTTACAAACATTGAGTTATAATATTCATTAGTTATGGATATTATGTCCAAGTTTCATAAATAGTCGAGAGGACAATTTCATAAAGTTTCTGCTAAGGGGAATGGCAATTTGTTAGTGAGAAACATAGCAAGCACTTAACAAGCCATACAAAGAATAAGATTTGAAAAGAAAACTGTTTGCAATGCAAGCTTATATTGCAGTCAACAAATAGCAGAAATGACAAGAGGCCAGAAATTCAATGTTGTTGAACACACTCCATACAGTCCTTGAAAACATGTATTATTTTGCGGCCTTGGAAGAAAGTGTCTGTCTTATTAAAATCCAGTAATCCCTATATAATATATGGACTGCACTAGCATTGTGTTTTCCTGATATTAAAATTAAAATCATGTAGCCGTCAGTATTTATTCAGCACTTGAAGCCTGTGTTTTGCATGAAACTTCAAGTTGTGCTACTTGTGAGGTAAAAAATAAATATTCATTTATATATATATATAAAATATTATGTGTGTGTAAAATATATATATATATATATATATATATATATATATATATATATATATATCTATTCTGAGATAGTTAAATTGAACTGTCTAAGGATTTTGTATGCTATTTTATATATTTATTTTGAGATAATAATGGTTTATGAAATATGAGTCTCATTAATTAACTCATACCTGAGGGGTTGAGAAGAAGAGTTGAATTCACACCTTCCCCAATTTTTTTTGTGCATATGAGAATATAAATATCTGAACTGGAATAAGATCTCAACTCTCGGATTAACAATTCCAAGCCATTATCCATTACACTACTCACACATCTGATATTCCCAAGTGGTCACCCATTTAGTTGTTGACAAGGCTTGATGTTGCTTAACTTTGATGATTTTATGGGAACTAGCGGTTCTAATTGATGTGGCTATAAGCCTCTCATAGTGTGAAACGTAAAGTCATGATGAACTTTGGGGGGGGGCTGTATTCCAGCTTTACTTGTATTTTGGGTTGGTTTTCTTTCTTTCTCGTTGTCTTTCAATTTTTGCTTTTGTTATTTTAACATACACACACACATATATATTATCAAATAAACAGTGAGCCACTGGTTCCCAATTGATTCTTGCAGTTAATCAGTAATGACCCTTAGCAAAACCGAGATGTAGATGGCGGATTGCTTGGAAACACTTGGTATATATATATATATATATATGTATATGTATGTATAGGCACACACACTTATATCTATATATATATATATATATATAGACACACACACTTATATCTATATACAGACACATTTATATCTATATATATATATACACGCAAATATATTTATATCTATATATATACACACACACACACACACAATATATATATATATATATATAAAGTTTATGAAAGTTACAGTATGTTTTGGCCACTCCTGTAGCTGTCATTGTAACTTGTTTTTTTAATGTCTTTTCTTAAACTCTTATAATTATATACAATTTTCATTTTCAAATTTCTTGTAAAGCTTTTAATTTCTTAGCTCTTTGTTCAGAGGCAGTGTTTACAAAAATGCAAGCATTAAAAAATGTACAGACTGAGGAAATTTGTAAAATAAATCTCTAGGTTTGTTAAGTAATTCCTTGATGGAGGACATCCAAATAGCTCCAATGATATTTTGTTGGCAGTCTGATCACTTGATTTCTTTTCCTAGCATTTTTTTTTTTGTTGTTTTTGATTTCATCTTCTCTGCCAAAATTATCAGCAGAATGAGAAGAAAAGAATGGAATAACATAAGATGAAACAAATGGAAAATAGAAAAGCAAAGAAACAGAATTAATCTTTTTAACTTTCTTTTGAAGGCTTTTCTAATTTTCATTATTTTCTTGCTTCTTATATTTAATTCTTGCTTTATAAAAAAAAATGTTCTTTGCTTTCATTTTGTTTATTTTTGTCTTTTTTATAAGTCTTGTCAGTTTTTGATTTTCTTCATAGTTTTTAATGTGCTTTCTTAGTGTTATTTTCTTTATTTCTCTCTTTTTATCCATTTTTATCATTTCACTCTTTTTCTCTTCTTCTCTGTGCATTTTCATCTTGTTTCATTCACTTTTCTTCTTCCTTACCTTTCAAAATAAAATGTTCCTTCAATATATTTGCACATCTGGATTTTGTTCAACTGAAAAATGCAAGGATATTGGGATTAGAGACATTGACAGGCAGAAAATATTTTATGAATAAAGTACATATCAAATTCTTAGTTACATTAAGAATATATATATATATATATATATATATACACACACACACTCACATTAATGTATAATATATATATATATATATATATATATATATATATATATATATATATATATATATATATACACACACACTTGTGTGTGTGTGTTTATGCAATATTTTCACAATAGGACTGATATTAACCAACCAATGATGGGAAAAATTTCCAGATATATTTACATTAAATATTAATACAAGTGTCTACTGTACATAAAGCGGGGGTTATTTTTATATTGTTCTTAAGTAATATATTAACCCCCCCTCTTATTACTCTGCTCTGTTAGATTTTACTATGCAAGTCAATGCAACAAGAAAATATGTCAGATTTTGATATCATTATAGTAGGAAACTAGCACATTTGAAAACCTTACAACAACATTCACAATAAAGAAAAAAGACTTAAACTGTAACTCTAATGTGATTTATGCACTCAGATTCACAAAATGCAACAAATCCTATATATGCATCACTCAAGCACTAAACAACAGTTTTTCGATACAAAAAAAACCATTAAATTACCAGACAAGACTTTTGGTCACAGAAAACACTGTCACAACACTTGCAACAAAGGTAAATTTAAAATTATGCCAGTGTATCAAACAGATGATTACTCTTACCTACAAATACAAGAGAAAAACTTCATAGATAAATTAAAACCAGCATTAAACAAATAATCGAGGCAAAACACACTAGTTGGATCACACACACCATACAAAATACACGCAATTGTATATATTTCTTTATAATAATATAATATATATGTATGGAGAGAGAATATATACACATATACTGGCAAAAGCAAACACACTAAATGGACCACACACACAAATCATACATGCCATACAAAGTGTGTGTGTATATATATATATATATATATATATATACTAGCAAAGACACACGCCCAAAACACAAGAATGGAAGAAGTTCTAAAGCGATACATGAGGAAATAACAAGATAAGAATAAAGACCTCATCTCTTCCCCATTTCTCTGACCAATCCTAATTGTTTTATTACCCCTGAAGCAAAGGAACATTTTTTCACCATTTTAGATTATTACTATTATGTTGGTGTAAAAATAATGACGTAATAATGTTGTTTTATGACGTATTTTTTAACATCAAAAAACGACATTATTACGTCATTATTTTTACACCAACCTAATACGTACAAAAGTCAATAGTAAATGTTAGTCTAAACTCCTTTGAATAATATGTGGGAATAATCATTCTTCACCTGATGAAGGTCACAAGACCCAGAACCCGTGTAACGAAAAATATAGAAAATAAAATATACAAAAAATAACCAAAAATGTTTTCTTCCTCTTCTCTCTTTAATATATATATATATATATATATATATATATATATATACTTGACTCTCCCGTCAAATTCGACGTATGAGGGTCAAGCAGATCAGTTCCCAGGAAAACAACAACCCGACAACAGCACATGAGATTTGATTATAGTGGTGAAGTTTTCGTGTAGAACCATCCACACTTTTTGAAGGGCCGAATACAGAGACCTGATGCACCAAGTGCCACAATGTCCCCAAATGACCCTCTGCAGGATTTGAATTCAGAGTTTTCCTTTTCCTTGACCAGTTGCCATCCAAGGCTATAGGACCCAGTCTGTCCTGTTATTTATCCATAGCTGGAGGGAGAAGAAGGGGATTCACACGTTTCCCAAGGTTATTAGCACATAAGTGAATTTAATGGATTCGACTGGAATCAGAACTCTGCTCTCCGATTCCCCAAGCTGCTATCCATTACTCCACCATGCCTCATATATATATATATATATATATATATATATATTATTTACATTATTCAGACTATTCAGCTGTTGTACATTCCAGCCTTCTTCTTATCAAGAACCCCAAACAGAAGGGGCACCAGACCATATATGGCAGCAATACTCCATGCAAGGGCAAATTGTTGATTTGTAGATCTGAAGGATCGATTCCAGAGATAAATTTCCTGGCGCGGCACAGGGAGCCAACTTTCTATGCAGTGGACGAAGCAATTGACTCAATATGTTTGTTCCATCTCAGGTCAGCAGTTAACATGAGACTGAGCAGTCACAGAGAAGTGCTCTCGAGAAGTTGAGCGTCAGGATTCTAATGGGGGGCAGGGAAGGATGTCTGTGGTGATTAATAGAGAACAGTTTTGTTTTTGAGGCATTAAAGTTGACCAGCCAATTCCTGCCCCACTTCACTACCGATTGGAGGTCCTTTTCGAGACGCACAGCCAGGTTAGTTTTGTCAGCGACACTAGATTTGTTTTTGAGGCAGGAGTAAATCGTAGTGTCATCCACGTAGATGCCAACTTGGAAATCTATGGTGTCAGGAAGGTCATTGATGAAGATAAGGAATAGAGTAGGGCCCAGGATGGAGCCTTGTGTAACACTTGCATTCGTGGGATAGGAACTGGAGGAGAATCCATTGAGAATGACCTTCAATTCGTGGTTAGACAGAAATGATTGTATTAGGTCAAACAATCCACATGTAATACCATAACCCTGGATCTTGCGAAGAAGGCCAGCATGCCAAACCCTATCAAATGCTTTGGAGATGTCTAGGGCCATGGCATGAGCTTCTCTGTTATTTTGAAGAGCTTGGTAGACAGTTTCAGTGATGGCCGTAAGCACATCAGCTGTAGATCAGGCAAAGCAAAAGCCATATTTCATGTATTTTAGTCTACTGACTGGTGTGTCTACTTATGTCTTGTATCTTGGTCAGTCTATGAACTCTCCAGCCAACCTTTGTACTTTTCTATTGGAACTGTTTTGATTTTAATTTGATGTTTATTTTCTCTATATGCCATTGTTCCATATGTTGCACTTGAAATTCCCTAAGCTCTTTTTCATTTTTTCAAATAGATATTTTCATGATACGACCTTGAAATGTTTGGTGTTAATTATTCTTAAAATATAGTATTTTTATGCCATATTTTCCTTTTGCTAAAATCCTTCAATTGAGTTTTACTCTTGTTTTTCTTTACATCATTGTTATTTCCTTTCTTTTTATTTAGTATTTCTCTCAAAACTTTAGATTACTGGTTTTAATCTATACATTCAAATTAGAACTCTTTTTTTTGTTTTTAATTATGTTTTAGTTGCTATATTTTATTTTATGCTTTTTCCATTTTTTTTAAATTGACTTGCTCCAAATCCGTATTTCTGTATAATTTTCTTTTTTTTTTCATAAACTTTTCCTATTTTCCTTTATTGCAGTTTCTTTTATTCTTTTCAGTTTTCTTTGTTGTTTTCTTTTCTCATTTAATTTATTCTTTTTTCTGCAGTTGATTAATTTTTTTATTTTACTTATTTTTCCCTACGTCTTCCTTGTATTTTCTTTCTTTCTTTTCTTTGTACTTTGTCTTTTTACTTTCTTTTTTCTCATCTTTGTATTTTCTTTCTTTCTTTCTTTTCTTTGTACTTTGTCTTTTTACTTTCTTTTTTCTCATCTTTGTATTTTCTTTCTTTTTTTCTTTCTTTTCTTTGTACTTTGTCTTTTTACTTTCTTTTTTCTCATCTTTGTATTTTCTTTCTTTCTTTCT
The DNA here is from genome assembly GCA_963932145.1 of Acanthosepion lycidas. Taxonomy (NCBI): domain Eukaryota; kingdom Metazoa; phylum Mollusca; class Cephalopoda; order Sepiida; family Sepiidae; genus Acanthosepion; species Acanthosepion lycidas. The sequence goes on from OZ010571.1 coordinate 19,464,442, forward strand.
TTTCTTTGTACTTTGTCTTTTTACTTTCTTTTTTCTCATCTTTGTATTTTCTTTCTTTCACTTCTTTGTACTTTCTTTCTCTTTGTACTTTTCTGATTTGTTGTGTTGTTAGTTGTTTTTTTTCCCCTTTAATGCTTCTTCTTTTGGGTTTTTGTTTTTTTCCATTCTTTCCTTTTTTTTTTTTACCATCATTCCTGACCTACATCTTTTCTTCCTAAATTTCTCATCTTTCCATCTTCAGAATACCCATCATTTTGTCACTGTAATCCAGTAAGTGACCTAATTCTTTTTATCCAGACAACTGATGCTAAATCAACAGTGTTTCATACATACTGCCATGCATAGCTTTCTTTAGACTCAAAGATTTGTTTTGATTGGATATCAGGTTTTGATGTGAAAAAAAATATCAGTCATCATTTTTATCCTTTCTTTTCTCCTTGTATCTATAAATCAATGAAGGTCTCTACATCAGGTTCTCATAGCAAATTCAAAGCAAAATTTTTTCTATTTTATTACAATGACTGATAGATTTTGGTGAAAACTCATTCCTCTTTGGTACTTTTAACCTTTATGTATGGTTTTCATAGATTCCTTTCTGCTGAAATAAGGGATGAAATCATTGTTTGCATCTGGAGTCAAACAAGATATTTGAGATTTCTTTATTTTCCAGTAAGCTTAAATTCGCCAACAAAGATGATAAAAGGAAGAAATTGAATTAATTTACAAAACACCTTGTAGAAAAAAAAAACAAAAAAACTTCTTTTGAAGAGAGAAAACTGACTAAGTCAGAAAAAAAATAGATGGAAATCTGACACTGAATCACCTGTGAATTACGGAAGGTCAATGCTTTCTTTTCCAGAAAACTTTAAACTGCCAACAAAAAAGATAAGAAAACAACTAAGTAAGTCCAAAACAAGGTTCAGGAGCCACTCAAGATAGAGTGTTACCTATCAGGTGGATAATGTCAACCCGAAAGCATTTACTTCCAGCACACTTAATGGAGAAACAAATAATCCAGAAATTCAAATAGAGACATAGCTTGAGAAGTGAACCTGAGTCGTTTACCTAGAAACCAGGGCAACTGAACTTATTGAGTCAGAATCATCATGCCTAAAATGGTGAGCAGGCACTGAGACAAGATCACTCACTTGTGAGGAGTAAAGGACTCACCGGGAGAATTGGGGAGTTACAAAAGCTGCTTTGAGATGAAACGGCACCTACTATGCTCATGAATTAAAATGAATAAAGCTTGTTTAACCAAATGAATGGGACAAACGTATGGTATACAAAAATTAAGTCTCAATAATCATAATTCAGCTTAAAGAAAACTAATTTTCTTATGGGCCCCAAAATAGGGGAATTACAAAAAAAAAATTGGACTTCTTACATTTCTTTTCATGCTGTGACTAAAATTACATACATACAAAAAAACTTGTTATCTCTTGAAATCTCTAGGTGAGACTTGTGGACAACTCTTATGAAACAAAGTAAAGATAAAGTAGTAGCAATAATAATAATATGGAGTCAGATAGGAAGAAGTGACCAACAGCGATAAAATTAAAGATTATAGTGCATGTGGGACATAAAATGAACTGACAGTAGCCTTTGACTTTTCATTTAAAATACAGAGTGATATCTATTTTTTTTGAGTCCAACTTACATGTTGACATGGTAAATGAAATGTGTATATATATATATATATATATATATATGATAAAAAAATATATAAGTTTATTTGAATGCTATCAAAAACTAAAGAGGTTATATTCATTTAAGAAAATAATTACATCTGCATAAATTATATAGCTTATATGTACACATATATTTCATTCTCTCTCACTATGTATATATATATATATATATATATATATATATATTGTACATGTGTATAAAAACAAGTTTTATTAAATTCAACTGCCAATGTCTGTTTTTAATTTTTTATTGTATTCAATTTGTATTTTTTTTATTTTTTCAGTTTTTAATAAAATATACATCAGGATCAAAATTGTGGATAAAATGTCTGAACAATTTATCCACATCTTTGTCCTGGATGTGTACTTGTTCAAAACCTGGAAAAATACAACAAAAAATTAAACAAGCATGAATGTTTGCTGCCAAAAAAACATATATATATATATATATATATATATATATATATATTATAAATTAATTGATTTAAAATATGGTTTTTCCGCTACACAGTTCTAACCATGTTTCAAAAATGGAAGGTCCGAATTTAATTTTGTAATTAAATTAAAGACTTTAGTTCCATTTCATCTCAAGCGAATTTTGGAGTAACTTTTAAAATTACTGGGTTTTAAAGACACAGCTAAAATCATAATTCACGTTTCCAAGGTTACAGATAAATTCACTTCCACTAGACAGGGGTGTTTGCATGTTCATTATGTCTGTATTTTGATGTATCCGTTATTAGTTACGTTTTGGTAGGGGGTAGGGATGTATTCTTCAATGAAATCTGACATCCGTTAAATGCATGCTGTCTGGATTTTTTAAAAATTTTATTGTTAACGGCAAAAATTCTTACGGCATTTTTTCTATTTGTATATTTAAAGATTTTTGGTTGGCTGTTCAGGTTAGAATACGTTTTCTTTAACTACAATTTGAAAAATATTTTCACTATTAAATTTTAGTATACTATATTTCTTTTAAGAACAAGTAAATGTATTAGAATCCCTTATAGTATGTAGAGTTATTTTCACATCAACTATAAGTATATATATTGTTAGGTAACAATTTTTTTTTTTAAGTAAACTTTATGACAATGACGCCAAAAATATTCTTCCTTTTTATTTATATATATATATATATATATATATATATATATATATTTATTCATATATATATATGTATTTATATATATAGTGATGCACTCCTTTTGAAAGGCAAGAAGTGAGCAATAAGCCTTAAGAGTTGCCAATTTTGAAAAATTGCAAAGCATGAAAGGTATGTTATTGGGTAAATAAAGCTATATATATATATATATATATTTTTTTTTTTAATAAATATGATTCATCGCAACACAGGAATTACTATGTTTTAGGTTCTAAACATTGCTTGAGAATGAAACTGTACTCTAAATTTTACGTTTCATTTTAAATTAAACTTTAGGACTTGAGTTTCAGTTTCAAAACATAGTAATTCCTGTGTCACGATGGAATCAATTTAAAAAAAAAAAAAAAAATTAAAATTTTAAGCTCTACTTATGTATTGAGCATTGCTTTTAAAAATAAAAAAAAACATTAATACTAAAGAACTTTGGATTATTAATCCAACACTTCTTTCCTATTACATCAATATATACACACACATGTAAATATATAAAGAAAGAGATATTTTATATGGGAGGATCTGATATATAAGTGTATATCAGAATGTTAGGCATTTGAATGTCAAAGTAGACAAATTTTGTGTATCTGATGAAGACTTTCTAGAGAATGAAATGTGTTACAGGAAATTTTTCTACAGATGTATGTATATATATATATATATATAATATATATATATATATATATATATATATATGCATGTTGATGTGTGGCTGATGTAATATTTATTGGCATGGGAAAAGAAATTGTCAGGTTGAGTTCAGATGTCCTTGGGGCCAGCCTAGCAGGGTAAAAGCCATTAATCATTGTGGCTTTCAGACTTTGGAAAAGGCCTGCATTCTGTAATGAACTGAGAAATAGCACATACAAATATGAAGGAAATATAAATTTGATAAGAGAAATAATACTTGAAATATTTTCTTTATATTTTTAAATACAAAATACCAAATGTTTTGCAAGTTTAAACATAAAAATGATTTTACAACTGTAGAAAATAAACTTAGTAACATCTGGAAATTTAAAAAAAATCAAAGGAATTATTAATTTGTAATTAAAATTTCAACTTAATAGATGTTCATATTTAATTTGATTTCTTGCTGATTATATATATATATATATATATATATATATATATATATAATACTAATGGAGAACTGTTTAATTGAAAATAGATTTCATTACGTGTTTTGCCTTTCTAGGCTTATCAGATCAATATATATATATAATTAAGAAAGAGACAGGAAAGCTAAATTTCTGTTTCTTTCTTCTTCCCGGTCTATTTCTTCTTACCATCTGAAGAAGTCTGTTCCTTTTTGCATTGTGTATCTAAAAATTAGGTCAGCATGTCTACAGCCTCATCCATCTTTTTGAACAACTTAAATAAATCTTTCTTCCTTTTCTACTTTGGAATATTTTCACTGTTTCCTCCTCCCTTTCTGAATACATAACCTTTTTTTTCCTAGACCCCTCCCCGTTTGAATCTGCATATTTAACATAATTTATGTTCTGATTGAGTTTTGTAAGCTTGGTAAAATCCTTATCCATTTATATTTGTGTTTAACAGTCAGTCTGAAGAGTTGAGATCAAATCTTTGATTCTAATGAAATAAATATCACAATAGTATTTTAAGTGTTCATTTTCACTATTATAATTATTATTATTATTTGTTCTGTTTTTGACATTGAGCTCTCTGGATTTATACTCCTTTTGGAATTTCCAGACAGATTAACAGGTATTATACTTATCAGATTATATATATATATATATATATATAATAATAGTTATATTTAGTCCCGAAACTATTTACTTAAAAAATTAAAGATTTAAGTTAATAACAAAATTTTTTTTCAGACATCGAATTTTCTATCAAACATTGTAAGCTATTTTTTACATAATTTTGTTAAAACAAAATTATAACAACTCCATCTCTCCTTCCCCCTATCTCTCTCTTTACCATAAGACTCACTTGTATACATTTTCTACATTTCACTTCCATTTTGTTAACCATCTAAATAGGTCAAGGTTCTGTCACTCCTCCTACTCCAATATAAAACATACTTAAGAGAGATATAAAATTAACCCCTCCCTATACTTTATATTGTCTGTTTAACTGCCACTCTCAACCCCCTCTATTAAATTACAAAAATTACACTACCCACCAATTTCTAATCCCATTTTTCCTCTCAATTCGTTGTTGGAAGTTTTACTTGATGATCCTGAATCCTTAAAAAAGGATTTTGGGTGAAATAAATTATCGTAATGGAACCTTAGTGGTTTGTTTTTATATATATATATATATATATAAATATATATATATATAAAAAAGTAAACTGGCAAGCTGAGATTAAATTCTAGGCATTGACATATGCACAAATATCTTTGGGAAATATATCATAACATCTTTTCTTCTCCTACCTATGGTTTAAATAGAAAAAAAATCTGGACTCTCTAAACAGTCTGAAAAAAAAAAAAAAAAAAAAAAAAAAAAAAAAATTCTGAATTTCAAACTGTATGGAAATAGTAGTTTCAAATGAACCTATTCTGCCATCTTTCCCAAAAGTGCATAACAATTCACAAATAATTCCTTTGAATTTCTGGGATGAGAAGTTAACATTATTTGCATTACTTATAGACTATTGTCCTTTTTTGTTGTTTTTGTTATAACAACATTTCTGCTGTTGCGCATGGGATAACAGCCTAGTGGATTTGTGAATTTGATGACATAGTAATTGTGAGTTCAATCCCTGATCCAGGTCATGTGTATATAGACACAGTGAAAACAAAACAAGTAATAACTAATCAGTACTAAAAATATGAACTAGATGAAATATCTGTAGACATGAACAGTGAAATAAGAATAATCTATCCCCATAGATTAAATAAAGGGTTCAGTTGAGAATATACTGTAGTTTACTTGGATCTATATACAACTGATAAAAGCTGGAAGGCCCAATGATCAAAACATTGTGATAACAAGAACAAAGATGAGGACAGTAGTCTGCATGTAAATAGTGTAAATAATTCCCAGATAATAAAGAAAAGGAATCAGTAGAGAGTCATGACTAATTCTGAAAAGACAGAGCAATAAAAAAAAAAAAAATGAACTCTAGAATTTGCCTCGTGAAATCTTTAGTTCCAATAATGAGGAACAAACTGGATTATAGCCTTCTCTGTAATAGAGTTTACTATAAACATTTTTTAGAAAAAGAAAAATATTTCCATTTAAATATGGACAGTATATCATTTCACTCACTGTCAACAGTCCATGAAATTTTGGTTTTATAAGTATGTATTCATTTGTGCATCACACTTGGTCTAACCAATTTTTTCTCTAAATAGTTATTTCCTGGTTAGAAGGATGTTCAGAACACAGGATTATTTTGAGATAGACCTAAATTGCATCTGCCTGAACAATGCCAAAATAAATTACTTTCCCTGGAAGGAAAGTAAATGGAAAGTTTTTATTAATCTAAAAAAATCAAATTGGAGTCGATTACCATCTAAAATATGTCCCCCCCACCTCATTGCACTTTTCTCACTTTGTACACAGATTGCAGAAGACAATTTTAGTCAAACTCAAACACCGTGGAAGCTGTATAGATAACACAAACTGTTTAGAATGATTGAATCATTTCCTTTGATGCAGAATGGAATCCAATGTTAATCTAAATGGGCTGCCATGTAAATATTAACTGCAAGTCTCCTAACAAAATCTGGTAGGAATTTACAACACTCTCAAAATAAATCAATTCAATATATACATGTATTATATATATATATATATATATATATATATAGTCCTAGGTGTAACTAGTAAAATAGTTCAGATAAAGGAGAGAAAAAAATCATTCTTTAGCAAATTACTAATGTTCATTGATGAGTGAGTGACAATATGTTTATTTGAAGAACTTGTAATGACATTAGGTTATCAGATTTTTTATAGAAGTCATCAGTTTTAATGACATTAGGTTATCAGATTTTTTATAGAAGTCGTCAGTTTTAATGACATTAGGTTATCAGATTTTTTATAGAAGTCATCAGTTTTAATGACATTAGGTTATCAGATTTTTTATAGAAGTCATCAGTTTTAATGACATTAGGTTATCAGATTTTTTATAGAAGTCATCAGTTTTAATGACATTAGGTTATCAGATTTTTTATAGAAGTCATCAGTTTTTTATAGAAGTCATCAGTTTTAATGACATTAGGTTATTAGTTTTTATAGAAGTCATTAGGCTAGCAATTTTTTTATAGAAGTCATCAGTTTTTAATGACATTACATTAATAGTTTTGTTTTTATAGAGTACATCAGTTTTTAATGGCACTAGGTTAGTAGTTTTTTTAATAGATGACATCAGTTTTTAATGGCATTAGGCTAGTAGTTTTGTTTTTATAGAAGACATCATTTTGTCATGGCACTGTCTCATTTGTTGAATTGGGATGTTTTCTTGTGTTAGAAACATATATATGTGATAGGTTGTTGTAGAGATAGGGCATTGCATGAGGTGTTTTTGAACAGGAGACAATAGAGTGGTAGTTCAATGTAATATGGGGTTTAGAGATTAATAGTCCCTTACAGGGAAAATGAGACAGGTCTTGTCACTACATCATCCTACTGGGAAAGAGAGAAAAAAGTGACAGAGAGGATTTCTGTTCTTTAATTTCATACTGCTTCAATCCCACTTAGGGAGTGTTAGAAGAAGCCTCTGGCAGGCAAAGTGGGGTAAATCTACAATTAATCTGTAACTAATATTAATGGTGGTTTCACTGTAAATTCTGATTATCTGGTGATATCTGTCCTGTCTCTTTTAGAAAAAAGTGTTAAACCTACAGACATTATTTCTCTATAGTTTTTTTTTTCAAAATTATCATGATAATAATCTATGATTTAACTGCCATTAAGCTTTATATTACATAACAAACTGTATGTTTATTCAGTTAAAGTTTTGGCATTAACTATTCCCTCTTTATTGGCACTACAATTTTTATAACTATGGCCTGCTGGATTTGTAGGAAAATTAATATAGACAAACAATTATAGTGTTAGGTCTGCAAGCAAGTTTTATTTTCAGTTTTTCTTTAAAGAATAGAAATTTTTAAGTTATAAAAAGTTTCTCAACTCAGGAACTGCACATCAATTTTATGTATCATTGGTTTCATTTTGAAAGGGCCTAAGTTGACATATACCATTTTTGCATGATTTTTCTTTTTGAAATGAGCAAATTGATTTCTATAACTGTCTATATTTCTGAGATGAGGTATTATGTACACTATTTACATTATTCAGACTGTTGTCCTCATCTTTGTTGCGATGTTTATCACAACGTTTCAGCCCTTGTATGCTCCGACCTACTTCAAGAGTGTGAGTTCAATACCCGGTTAAGACAGAGGAGAACTTTCAGAGGGGAATCAACAGGAGATAACAGACATCCATTAGACATGGCATGTGGAGCTAGAACAGTCTACCCCAGTGAGCAAAATAAAGGGTTCAGTTTGACATTCCAACCACCTGAAGAAGGCTGGACTGTACACTGGCTGAAACGTGATAAACATGGCGACAAAGATAAGGACAATAGTCTGAATAATGTAAATAGTGTGATTTCTATAATAATAACGGAAAATATGCTAATACAAAGACATTACGTTATGTGCCAATTCTTAAAAAAAAATCATATATTTTTATTTTAAATTTTTAAGTTGCTTTCTCACATTTCACATTAAATGCACCCATGCCCTTTTAACCTTGTAGCAATGATAGACATTTAAGTTAACAATTTTGGTTTATTTATAAGCGCTTATACAATTGCTGTCCATTTGACTAATTCATCTATCTTCAGATGGAAGACTCTTATCATCAGCACTGAACTTTATTTATGGCATGAAAAGGTACTGTAAGAATTAACAAGTTAATGTTATGAAAAACCTAACATAAATAACAAGTTTCATTTATTCAGCTAGACGATGAAAAGCTGAATGAGCCTAAAAATTTACTCTTTTTGCATGTCTGAATATTTTAATGTAACTGATACCATGAGAGTATTTTAAGTCATTTTTTTTCTTTTTGTTTTGCAGGAACCTATGGTCAGAGTGTGAAGCAGTCAGAAAATGGTGAACAAGGATATCTAGGCAGTGGCAGCACAAAAAGGATAATTTCCAAGACACATGGATTTTTATTGTGGACATGTCTGTTTTTGGCATGGATGAGCCATACGCACCTGAAGGATTTATGAAACTCCTTACAGTACTTGTGAACCATTTTTCTTCTTGTGGCAGTAAAATGACAATAAAATAAAACTTCAGGAAACTATATATGTATATACATACATACATATATATATATATATATATATATATACACATATGTATATATATATATATATATGTGTGTATCTATCTATCTATATATATGTGTGTGTGTATGTGTGTATATATAAATATGATGGGCAGTTAAAAGCACATAAAGAGAAAAAAAAGTGTCATTTTTAAATTGTTAAGGAAAAACATAAAATTATGACAACGGATGAAACAGGCTATTCTAGAATAAATAAAGACTGGTCTGAATAAAAGTGAAGAAAAAAAATGTCTATTTTTGGACAATTGATGACATTATCATGTTGAGGGACCTGCGTTATTGGCATCATCTTCAGAATCTGAAGTCTTTCCTAAATAATCACAGAAAGATTTATATTTGTAGATGTGTGTGCATATATATATATATATATATATGCACTTCACACATATATATATACATATATACTTTGCATGCACATATATGCACACACACATATATATATATATATATATATATATATGTGAGTGTGTATGTGTGCGTATGTATGTTTGAAACTATTACAAAACCTATATTTGAAGGATTTTGCCTAAAATGTATCAGAATACCATAGCCAATCCCATCAACTCAAACTAGTGACATTGCAAAATATCTTGAAAAAAGAAAAAAAAAAAAAAAAAAATCTTTTACAAGAAGAAAAAAAATGTACATTTATGTATACATGTATTATCATATATATGTATCTACATATTTTTTGTGTATGTGTGATGAATCTCCATACAATATTCTGTGAACAAAAAAAAAAAAAAAAAAAAAAATTACAAAAATGCCCATAATGGAAAAAATACAGTTGCAAATGCAGAAAAAAAAAGTGTTTTTCTTTCATGGAGAGAAAAAAAAAACAAAAAAACTTTGGAAGAAAATTTGCTATAAGAATAAACGTTTTTTGCCACATACCATTAAAGATACTTCCTCAAAAATTCTCATGGAGAAAAATTGCTAAAACAATGTTAAAAATTTGATATTTTACTTTAAAAAATAGACGCCAACAACCCTAATCACAGGAAGAAAAAATGAAATATATATATATATCTATACACAAACATATTTTTAACACTTTCATCCCTGTTACTAAAAAATGAATTAAAAGAAAAAAGATATCTGAAAGAAATGAAGGAAAAAACTTCATACTTATTAATAAAATTTATCCAACTTAGAAATCTAAGCTTTGGAGATTGCCAGGGTGTTTTTAAAAATGGGAGTGAACTAATTTTAAGGAGAAATTGTAAATTTATTTTAGTGTGTTATTCTTCTTCTGCGTGTTTGCAGATGACATTAAAATAATGAAAGATTTTGACAAAAAATTTCATAATGTAATAATCTTGTTTCTTTTTTCATCTCTGAATTGTTCATAAAAAAAAAAGGGTTCACTTAAAACTGAAATAGATATTTAGGATGAAGAAAAAATTTGATTTCATAGAAAAATATTCAAAAGTCATCTTTTCTCTTCCAACAATCAAAAGGCAAAAAAAGAATCCCTTCCTCCAAAGTAGATGAGAACAAAAAATAGCATTGTATCTTGCCCACCAAATAGGAAAAATATATATTTTTAAGTGAGGTGGAAAAAATTTAGATTTTTTCCATCCTCCACGCACCCAAGTACACACACACACACACACACACACACAGAGGCAGGCATGTCATTATGGATATAGAAATCAACACTTCATTGTAATGTTCAGTTTTAGGCATTAACCAATCATCATACCATATCTATGAAAACTGTGGCTCTAGAAATCAACCCTTTGTGATGACTGGGAGTCATACATACATTAAGTCATCATCAAATCAAACCATATATATATATATATATATATATATATATATATAATTAATAAAGAATATCAAACACTTAAAAATCTTATAGGTAAAAATTTTTCTTTCATGAGAGTAATAACTTTTTATTTTTACCTATGAGATTTTAAGTGTTTGATATTCTTTAATTAATAATAATTTTGCTCTGTCTTTGGCAGTGCTCTCCCTGGATCTATATCTTCCTGGAAATTCCATATGGATTACCACATTGTATCATTACAATATATATAGGAAAATACTCTCATGATATCAGAGTTACATATATAGGAGAGAATATGCTATATAAATTTCTAAATATCCAAACAATGATAGGCTATATATATATATATATATATATATATATATATATATATAAAAGTGAATGCATTATATAATTGGCGTTTTACTCTTTAAAGAATCAGCAGATATAAAAATAAATCATATGTATGTAGACAAATAATAATACTATTTCTTTTGTTTTTGATTTTATACCCTTCTATTTTCGTGTTGGATTTAAAGGCATTTTAATCCCTACTGACATTGCATGATAAGGATGGGCAAGACACTAAAAAAGGAATGATTTATTTGCAGTATGAGCCCAAAGTATAATTTCATCCATACATGTCATTTTGCATAATATCAATAATGCAAAGCAAGCACTGAAAAGAACAGGAAGAATAATGCTGTGTTTGTTATTTTTTAGCATAAGCAAAAAATGTCTGACTTTAAGAAGATCATAGATCAGTGTCATAATAATTAGTAATCAAATTATTAATAAAAATAAATAAAAATGTATAATTTTGAATAAAAATATATAAAATCTGTATTTACTTCTTTCCACTTTACCATCCCTCATATTAAACTGTAACTAAGTAATTTTTTCAACATACACCTAATCTTAATGTCATACTCTCGGCAGCCAAAATGAAATGATGGATCATAAACTAATTTGATATAAGATTGTGAAGTGGTGACAGTCTGAGTCATGGATAGGCATAATGGCCTTTCTGTGGTTATGATGACAATTATGAATTATCATTTTTTGCATATACAAATAGCCATCCCCACCAAAAAAAAATAAAAATAAAAAAAAAGTAATTAAAAAAAAACTTGAATGGATTAAAAATTTGAGAAAGATAAAAAAAAAAATGCACACAGTTTAGCGTTTTGCAAACATGAAAAGAATAACATTTGGAATGTGGAACTGTAAAATGTTTTTTTGAAAAAAATTAAACAAAAGAACAATCAAAAAAAGAAAAAAAAAATGTCCTTTTCTTCCCAATTCTAAGTTACACAGACTACTTCTACTCAGAAACCTGAAAGCTAACCAAATAATATGCAGCTAACAGTTATTTTTCTGCAAACCTTGGAATTTTTATAATTTAGACTAGCACTAATTATTATGGATTAGCTAATGAGGAGGTTCTTGATCCAATGATAGTTGAGAGGAGAGAATGGAGAAAAGAATTGTCCAAATGTTATTTTAGCTCAATCTTATATCAGTCTTTTTAATCAGTAGTATTGATGATTACCAATTGAGAAACAAGTTCTCTGTAAATGTGAAAATAATTTAAAAAAAATATAAACATCATAGCAAGAGGAAATAAGAGTTGTGAGCAATTAGTGATCACAAAGCAAGTCATAAGTAAATTAAAACTCATCTTTAGAGAATACTTTAGATAAATTCAATTTATAGATATTAATGAATAAATATATCATTATTAGACATTAATTATACGGAAGTGCATGTAAATCATTCCACTTCAATAATATTAAATAACACGCACTACATATATATATATATATATATATATATATATATATGTATGTATGTATATATATGTATGTATGTATATATAATTTGTGTATTTAGGCAGCAAATTCTCTTTTAGGCACGTCTGATTAAATAAATTACAAACATTATGTCTGCTTACTTTTAGCTTCATATGTTCATATTCAAAGATATTTTTTCGTGTATCGCAATCAGATAAGGCAAGAAATGTGCTGTAACAGTGAGAATCAGTTTTATTTCCCATCTATTTTCCATCTCTTTCTGAAAGTAAATGGGAAATAAAATTGATTTTCACTGTTAAAGCACATTTCTTGCATCATTTTATTGTAATACACAGAAAAATAACTGAATATGTCTATGCTAAAAATAAGCAGACATTTGTTTGTAATTTATTTAATCAGACATATATATATGACAAAAATATAATTTTAAGGTATGTTATTAGGTTGGTGCAAAAATGTCGTTTTCTCACATATGTTACTATCTGAGAAAACGACATTATTTTTGCACCAACCTAATATATTGCTATATTTATGGTTAAAAGTGCTCAATATCAGTGATACAGGATATGTAAATATGTAAGTGGATACGGAGGTCAATAACAAGCAGCAACTATATGTTTCATGCTTGAACACAAACAATCACCTCTTGGAGATTTCATTCAAACATGAAGCAGACAGTCAGTGCGAGGTGCTGATCACAGTGCCCATTTTTATATCTAGACAAAATCTACTGATGATTGGATCTTAAAAATAGCCATAAAACACTGAGTACAATACTATTTTATTACTAATAATTATATACATACACACACACACACATATATATATATATATATATATATGAATGTATATAAATGAATAAGAATCTATAAATTGTAATAATAGTTTGATAAGGTGAACACATTTTAATTAAGAGATGATGATGCCATTATCAATATATACAATTTTTTGTTGTTTGAAACTAAAAATAAGAGAAATGCTTGAATATTTTAACAAGAAAATTGTTTTTATTTCACATGATGCAGTTATTTCAAATTTAATATACTTATTTGCATTTGCTCATAAATTTTAGACAATTTAACAATATCAAAAAGTGTATGGAAAGTTTCTATTTCTATGGTGAAATGAAAGTTTCACTTTTAATTGTGTCAACCTTGAAAAGATAAAATTAACTTTCATATTTGAATTGATTGTCCTTGTGAAGGAATTATACAAATTTCTTCACTAAAGTTAACAAAAAGAGAATTTCAGACTTGCCATCCAATCATTATATATATATATATATATATATATATATATATATATATAAAATACAATCTTCATCATTTTTTATATATATATATATATATATATATATATATAAAATGATAAAGATTGTATTTTGCTGAAAAACAATTGACCAACATATTTATGGAAATATTGTTTATAATGCAAGCAGTCTGTTTAATTATAGTGCTTAATATCAAGAGATGGAAAATTAATAATAAATAAATAAATAAATAAAGTGTTCACTCTTTTTGGACTTTCACTGAATTACATCTTGAGTAGACATGACTGTAAAAAATAAATAAAATCAATTATCATATATTTCTTAAATATGTACTACTTAGTAAATTAAATGAAAATCAATCCAGTATTACAATCAAGTACACTGAAGAGTGGATGTAGTTCCCCCAAACTCACAGGGGACATAAGAGAACATTTAATTCTATCATATATATATATATGAAAATGATGTACGAGATTGTACTTTTACTAATTTAAAATGTATGGAAGTTTTTACTGTTACATTTCTAAATTGATTGGTGAAAATACAAAACAAAATTGTAGTGCAACTACTTAATTGAAATGTTAAGGTATTTCACTCATGAGTAGTCCTATATATCTAGTGGGAGTGAGCTGTATATATATATATATATATATATATATATATATAATATATATATAAAATGTATTAGTTTGGTGCAAAAATAATGACGTAATAATGTTGTTTTTTGACGTTAAAAATACGTCAAAAAACGACATTATTACGTCATTATTTTTGCACCAACCTAACATTTATGTATATACAACTTCATTTGCAATAATTAAGGTGATATACTAATAGGCAAAAGTTAATCATTTTTTTAATATCAATGACTTTCCATTATAACCCCTTTTATTACAATAACATTCTTTCATTCCTTGGCTCCTTTGCCTTTCAGGCTAAATCATTTCCACAAAAACATCATTGAGTTATAAATTTTGTTTATTCCTAAAAAATATTACTAAAGAAATGAGTGGCTAGAAAGTGAGAACAGTTTTAAAGTTCATTTTGATGTCCCCTAAAATTGACATGTCTGCAATTCGTATCAGCATTTTTTTTTAATGTTGTTTCTTTGGGGATAGACAAATGAGAGAATTTTAAATCATTCTGAAAAAAAAAAAAAAATAGTAATCCTGATGGTTAAATGATGAAAAACTTATAAAAATGAGATAAAAGGGATAAGCCTTTTAAAAGGTGTAAAATAACACAATTTAAATGAAATCTGAAACGTGTGTAAGCAATTAATATGTTGTGATGATTGCCATTGTTGGTCGGAAAAAAAAAAAGAGAAATGAATTTCTACATTGCGATAAAAATTAACATTGATGACAAAATAAGAATGGCAATTTCTTAAAAAATATTAAAAACAAAATAAAAATGTAAAAAAAATTTCAAATCAAAGAACTGTCTGTGCCTTCAGCTAACCTTAATGTTTTAAAATAATAACTACATATGAAAATAATAAAAAAAATAACACTATGAATATATACTTACATCTACCAATCCTTTCCTGAAAGAATCAAAAAATAAGCATTGAAAAAAAAAAAAAAAATCCCACATTATTATATATATATATATATACACACACATTACATATATATATATATATATATATATATATATATATATATATATATAATTAACAACACTTCAAACAAAATA
The DNA here is from genome assembly GCA_963932145.1 of Acanthosepion lycidas. Taxonomy (NCBI): domain Eukaryota; kingdom Metazoa; phylum Mollusca; class Cephalopoda; order Sepiida; family Sepiidae; genus Acanthosepion; species Acanthosepion lycidas. The sequence goes on from OZ010571.1 coordinate 19,480,193, forward strand.
TGAAACAAAGATAACATTTACCAAAATACAAGAATGAAAACATTGTATCATCCTACTGATGATTATTATTATTATTATTATAATCATTATTTTGAATAGCAAGAAAAAAATGTTATGCTTTATTAATTAATTTTCAAAATTACAAAAAAACAACAACGAATATCCTACTCAATTAAAATCTTGATGTAATTGTATAAATATATATACAGACAATTGTGTATAAATTTCTACTCGCATAAGTTCATATAAATATATATATTTGCATACATAAATATATGTATAAAATAACATATATTTATATATGTATACATATATATTTATATTCTGAAGGATATTTACAAAAAAGGAAAAAAAAATGACTGGACATTTCGGCAACATTGCACAGTTTTCTGTTGGATTTTTTTCCGTTTCTTTCTTATTTTTTCTTCTGAAAAATCATACTCACTTACATGTTCGTTTCTTTTACTTACGTTTTTCTTTTGTTTCCATGTATTCTGTTCTTTAGAGAAAAATAAATGAAACTGAAATAAAATGTTTATCGCTTAGTGTTTTCTTATGCCATTTTGTCGAAAAATATTTCTATATATTTTAATTTCCTTCATTAAAAAAAATTCACTCACTGATTTTTGGCATAATTTTCAGTATGACATATGGTGCCGATTTTGGATTATATACCGATTCCACCTGTGATGAGTCTAGAGATTCCAACACCATTGATATTGTATTAATAGACAAGTGCATTAGAGTGATTCCCGCTAACACTGAGGATATATTCTCAATCAGCGTCAGAGGTGTTGAAGATATACTGTCACTGCTGTGGACTGACCATTTGGTAAGGATGGCGGTCTATTGTTTCAAACAAGAAAAAAATCTTAGTATCTGGCTCATGCAGAAGTGGGAGTACACTCAAGAGATACAAGGACACTTACAAAAATTACCCTTATTGATTAGTCAATTTCAGTGAAAAACACAGGCTGTGTTGGGTAACATGGAAATGACAATGGGTGTGTGAGCCCTTAAGCAAGCTTACTCTTAATCACTACTGCCCAGGCATTAATAGATAGATAGATAGATCATAGTAATCATTATCATTGTTTTAAATACGAAGAAAAATGCTATACTATTGATTGATTGCATAAATCAACTTATTTAAATATTTTAACATATTTAAAATTGTCATAATTAAGTATTGCTCTCTCTATCTCTCTTTTTTTTTGTGTGTGTATATATATATATATACATATACGCATCACAAAAATCTAACTTTTCATTATCCAAATTTTTACACACACACACACACACACACACACACAGATATATATGTGTGATCTCTAGGGAAAGAGGTAGTTTTAAAAACAGTGGCTCCTACTGCTATCAAGTAAAATTGAATTGAGTTCTATGAGCTGCTGCAGTGTTTTTGTATAGAGAAAGACATTAAAATTCCCTTCCATCCCTGCTGTGTGATGATGGCCAAGAGGTAAGAGTAATGTCAAATCATTCGGGTTTGAAACTCGGCTTGAAGCAATCAGACGTCTAACCACACTGAGGAATTGTAATACAGTGAAACAGTGTCTCTGGATGACATATATATATATATATATATATATATATATATATATATATATATATATGGTTAAATTGTCATATAAATTACACAAAAATGGAAATAACACTGACATCTCATTTTAATAGATATATTTAACAAAATTTGTCAAAAATATCTTGAAACACTAAAGAGTAAATTTATTCAATAAAATTACCATTGCCTTCAACTATTGCCTCCAGATATCTTTGGAATCTCCTGCAACTCTTTTTGACGGTCCCCTTGTTTGTTTATGCTGCCATGATCCTTGCCTTCAGTTCATCTTTAGTGTTACAAGGAGTTTTGATGGTCTCTCGCTCAACCAAGCCCCACACATGATAATCAAGGGGGTTGGTGACCAGATGTAAGTGGTGACATGGAGAAAGAAGTTGTCTGACAGCCATGACTTGATTATCCTACTTGTGTGGCATTGTACATTGTTAGACATAGGGTCTTCCAGCAGCCACCGACTTGACCCAGGGAAGCTCTCCCCTCCTATCACACTTGATATAGGCCTCCATATTGATTGTGAGGCCTTATGGGAAGATGAATGGAGACATAATGTTGCCATCACTAGTGATCACCCCAAACACTTTTGTACTCACCATTAGACTCATACAAATCTTTCAGAATCTCTTGCACTGTCTTCAGATTGACACCTAAACACCATGAAATGTTCATATTGGAGCTTCTGGTGTGAATTCCAAGCAGTGATTGAGTGAATTGCAATATGGTGCTCTTTTTCTTACAGATAATGCCCAACTGACCCTACTATACTATAAAAGACCCATCACACCATATATATATATATATATATATATATATATATATATATATATATATTACACACACACACACACAATGGGTGTAACAGTGAAATTGTGCATTTGTCCAATTAAACTTTGAACTATTGTATTTTCAAAATGATTAAAGATATCTTACTGGAATTCTCCAAGGTTTTTATAACATTATTGAACTCTACTTTGGGCAATTAGAATGTATATTTACTCTTCAAGCTTAACAAAAGAATTGTAATGAAATCGATCATAAATGAAAATGACATGTTCTTCATTAATTAATCATAGCTAAGGATCGAAAGCTCATGAAGTATTGAAATAAAGTTCAAATATATATTATTATTTCAGGATCATTTTCCAACTTATTGATCTTTTCCCCCTCTAAACTTTCTGTCCTGGAGTAACAAGGTGCTTCACAGGTTTCATGTACGATTTCATTTTCAAATCTTTTTTCATTGCTCTTTGGACTGTCATAGCTGAAACTCCTCTCTAACATGCCAGACGTCTTATGAATTGAGTTGGATCTTTGCTAATTAATATCTTTTATTGTAAGTTGAAATGATGATCCCTTTTCCTGGTGTGACTTCCTGATCCAAATTTCCTATCTACTGTTCTCACTTTTTTAAACTTATGCACCATTTTCTTGATGGTTCTTGAATGGACTTTGTAGATAGAAGTCAGACTATAAATATATAATGTACCATTACTGAAGGCCTGCACAATCTTTTTCCTTTCACCATTGCTCATTTAGGAAGACAGTGGGGCTGACACAAATGATTTTAACCAGTTCTCTTTCTAGCTGAATAACTCAAAGGGATTTTCAGTGATTTATATGACAAATGGTGTTAAGATGATTAAATGTCTGAAAATCTGTAAAAAAAGAAACTCAGTTAGTTTAGTGGATGTTTAGGTATTAAACATTTTGTGGGATGGATAATTTTGCTGTTACACCTGGTATATATATTTATGTCTCATTGACTACAGGTGTTAATAAAGTAGTACTCAATGTAATATAGCAGAGCTATAAATTATATATTAATAAATATACACTTTTTTCCCCACCAGTATCACAACACCATCTTCAGGTACGGAATTAAGACTGACTGTTAACTAATTTAACCTTTACCACACTGCAGGTGACAATAGTCACTGTAGATTTCTCTTCCTTGCTACTCTAGGTGCATTCTCTCGCCTTGAGATGGTTGCTATAAATAAACATTTGTCAATTGTTACTTCTAGTATTTTAAGCTAGAAATCACTTATTACTGCTTTGGAACAAGGTTAAACTTGCAATGCCATTTTGAATTCTAAACACAAGGAAACACGTTACTTTTTTGGTGAAATGAAAGCCTTCTTATCGATTTTGCTTCTTATTGCACCCCACCCCCCAGAACTCCACAAGAAGTAATAAAAGTTAAAGTACGTTAAATTATGTATTTTTTAATGTATTTGTTTTTTACTTTGTGTTTCAAATTTTTTATTTTCAAATGTCAAAACCTGCATGCAAAACATTACAAAACATTACATCAAATTATTATGTAGACATTCTTTTATTAGTGTACACAAGTTAAAATCTATATACATAATACAAAGAAAGTTATAACAATTTTAAAACTGTAGGTGTTTATGTTTTCACACCATCAAAAAAATACTGTGGCAGGGGAGACAACTCTTGAAAGAAATTAGCTTGGTAATGGTTAAAAATGTTGAATATATTGGATTGTTATAATGGTGGAGTTGTCGATATTTCATACAGGGATTGTTATTAAAATAATAAAATATCTTTTGCATTTAAAATAAATATAAGTATAAGGAAAACAAAGTTAATAATACACACATACACACATTACTTGAAGCTACAAAGGAAGAATTGTAATTTAAATGTAAATATACAGGTGTAAGTATTTACAAAAAAAAAAATATAATACAAAGTTATTTGCCAATATCATGGTACATCTACTGAATTTTACAAGGAATAAAAAGATGCATGTTGAACTTATGTTATACCGGGCCTCCAATATCACAGTAAAAGCTTAGACAATATCCTCCTAGATTAAGAAATTACTTCAGACAAAAGAGATGTGGTTCTACAAAATGATGCCGAAAATACGATGGATGAAACATTTGAGTAATGACAAAGTTTTAAGGAAAATAGAAACAAAGGCGTCATATAATTAACATCAGAAACAGTTGAAATTTCAAGGGCACATTTACTAGAGACTCTAATCAACTCAAAATTTGTTAAGCATCTCATATCATAGGGCCTTCTTTCAGACAAGCAATATGGCTTTCACTTTGGACATCTTGAAATTGTTTGACAGGTTTTAGCATATTATTCTGCTTCACAAGTTGAAAGGTTAAGCTATTTCTGGACAAATTTTTGAACTCAATCTTATCAAATTAAAAAATGTAAGTTGTTCAAAATGGCCACTCTTCTAATGCAGGTGTCTTCAGGTCTCTATCCATGGACCTACTTTGTTCTTAATTCACATCAATGACATTCCTGATGGCATCAGTTCTGAACTAGTTATTTATTTTGATTACACAACTATTTACACCTGTTTGATAGTAAATCTGTTCAGTTCAATAACGGGAAATTGACAGCTAGTTATAAAAAAGATGTACACTCTGCTGTTAACTGGGGCAAGGAATGGCTTATTAATTTTTAATGCCTCTAAAACAAAACTTCTCCCTACTAATCATATGAGTGACTCCCTTTCCAACTCTCAATGCTGATGCTAGCCTCCAGAAAAGTTACTCATTGTACCTTCTCGGGCTAATATTCTCAGCCAACATAAAGTGGAAATTCATTGCTAGGGGTCTGCTTCTAAGAAACTTGGTTCATTGTATTGCGCTAGACAGTTTTTTTCTTTCAGGATCTATCTTATATATTTATAAATCTCTCATTTGTCCATGTTTCAAATATTGCTACCAGATATGATCCATTGCTACTACTGTTTTTCTAGAGATTCTTAATAAAATCCAAAGAAGAACAGCAATATTTTTGGTCCTAATCTGGCATCACAGCTTCAGTCACTTTTTCACCATCATAATGTATCTACCCTGTGCCTTTTGTTTTTTGTTGTTTTTTTTTTTTTATAAATACTATCAATACAATTGTTTGGATGAACTCTCTGCTATGGTACAAACACTTTATGAATTTAAGCACAGCACTAAGTTGGTGGCAAGGATGCATCAATTTAAATTTGAATTGACTAGACTTAACCATATTTTCTATGTTAACAGTTTTTTCTATTGCAGTTCTCACTTGTGGAACTCATTTTTGGTTACATGCTTTCTAGCCAACTTTGATCTTCAAAAATTTAAATGCAATGTCAATCTTATCTGCTGTCTTCTTGATTACTTCTCTATAATGGTTTTCTTTCTTGTATTTTTTCAACCTTAGTAACCCCTCATGTATTAGTGGTTTTACTGCCTTACATGGGGTGAAATGATTAAAAAACACAATGAAGAAAGAGGTCTTGGAGAATATAACACTCATATGACATAATGAAGGCAAGAATACACTAGATAATGAGCTTGTGAAAATAAATGGCAGAACAGGTATTGGGTGATATTGCAAGAAGACAACCTCACTAAGTGCTAAATGCAGGATAAATTTGTAGAAAGGCATGATCATCAATGCCCTGAAGGGACATGTTACATAGAAAAAAAAACATTAAAACAGTAACATTTTCTGCAGCTAAAAATATGAAATTATGTGGTTCTTGTAAAGAATTATAGAAATTGTGTAATAAAGAATGACAGTGATACTGATAATCATTGTGGTACTTGGAACAGCACAAATCTAAAGAAGAATTGGAATGCAGCAACATTCTCACACATAGAAGGCAAATACTGTAAATTAAAAAAAAAATGTTGCTATCTGATTGCAAGTGATGACTGTGAGAAATATGGCTAGAGACAACAAATAAAAACAAAAAAACAAATTCATTGCTGGACAAAAATAAGAAAAACAGGAACTAATACAATACTTCTGGTTTAAAAGGTTTTAAATGAAAAAAAAAGCTTATTTTTTACAATTCATTCAGCAGCTATCTCATGGAATCAAGAACCTCAGAATGTATGAGGAAAGTCACAATAACCTTGATATACAACTGAAAAAAATAAACCTGTAATTAATTGACATTGTTTATTCTGTGCCTGCTTTGATGGGACAACTTTCTGACATGTATTACTCATTAGAAAGCTGAGAACTTTTATTTGAAAAATAGAAAAGATATATATATAAAAAAAAAAATATAAAATGATCCTAATTGTAAAAATTGATGAGAGGAATAAAATCTAGAAGAAAAACAGGGTTAATTCCAAAAAGCATTTGACATTTTGCCTTTGGCTTCTAAATATTTTTAAAATTGTAGAATATAGGGTAAAAGATTATATCAGGAGGAAAAACTCTTGTGAAGCAAAGCAAGAAGACTTTCAGATTTATTTTTTGATGGCTTATCAAATTTTTGCAGGTTATTTAAAGACAGAAAAAAATTTTTTAGACTATAATAAATATTTGGAAATAATAATGATTCACATATATAAGACCTACTAATTGACCTACAGCTGGAGGGGAAAAGTGGTGGAGTTATAACTTTCCCAAGGGTATTTGCACATAAGAGATTATAACATAGCCCCAAATGCAATTGGAACTCAGTTCTTCAGTTTTCAATTCTGAGCTGTTATCCATTGCACAACTCACACATTGAAGCTTACAGCACCTAGAATTTCCAAGTGGTCACCCATGAAGTTACTGACCAAGCTCGATATTAATTTTGGTGATCATACAAGAACTGATTTTCAATGTGATATAGGTGTATACCAAACGACTATGATAATTTAATAGAAATATAAAATCAATGTAGATTTATTATATATATATATATATATATATATATATATATATATATATATATATTCAAACTCATGCGAGCTGAAAGTATACATTAAGGAACAGCATAATAAAAAATATCCAAATGTTGGACAGTTCTTGTTTTTATTTTCTCCCAAAACTGAAGCCACTATATGAAGCTTAGAACAACCCATGATCAAACATAGGCATTCATTTCTGTTATATTTAACAATATATGTTTAAATAATGATCTGCTGCCCCAATATATATATATATATATATATATATATATATATATATATATTTACAGAATCCACCAAAAAATGTATACACACTTCATGAAAGGAAAAAAACTTTCCTTATGTAGTTTTATCAAATTGCAATAACAGTGTTTACTGTAGTACAATATTTTCTCGACAGATGGCATTACATTGGCAGCCATTAGACAAGCATTTTAAAATGCATGTGCAGCAATCTAACTGTACACTTTAGGTAGCATTGCACAAGCAGTAGTTTGCCATACTAATAAATGTCTGGAAACTAAAGACCATTTTGAGCATCTCTTGTGATTGTATTGACCAAAGGTAACTTAGTAATCATGGTCTGGATAAATTTATGATTGTAATATCCCAACAAGTTTTTCCTTTCCTGAAAGTGTGTAAACATTTTTTTGGCAAACTCTTTATATATATATATATATATATATATATAAAGCTTCATGAATATTTAAAAAAAAAAAACAACATTTTCTTGGTGAACTTTTTTTATATGTAAGAAGCCTCCTGAATATATAAAAATATAAAGATGGTTTCTGATAACTTTACGTTTGATTAACCTCTCCCATCACTTCAATAAATAGAACGTCATATTTAGCTACATCCATGATACATTTGTTGCTGTCATGCTTGAGTGCCAGTTTATCATGACAAGAAAACATAACTCACCCACCTTCACCCTTTGACCATATTTTTCTATTTAGCATAGATGTGACCTTCAAACTGGTTAAATCGAGATATACCCACAAGTATATTTTAAAATTCTGACCTTATGTCCCCGCACTTTAACATTCAGAAGAGAGGTAACATTTTGCTTTAAATTTCCCGAACAAAAAAAAAAAAAAAAAAAAAAAAAAAAAAAAAATTATCACCAGTTACTAAACATCGCCTGAAGAAGTACAGTCATAGTATTGAAACATGAAAGCTTTTGTGTTGCAATGTTAAATGTTTTTATAATAATCTTGTATAATAAAAATATTATAATATTTTGCTCTACTTTGTATTGAACACTTTAAAAAATAAATGCTACAAAGTGTGAATTTTTACTCTATTTGTTCTTTCTCTTATTTGTATATATATATATATATGTCATAAATCATTTGCAGATCTTCCATCTTCTGCTGTAATTGGTTGTTTGATTTAAGGCATATTGGTTTATTTAATGTTGAATATTGCATGAGGTATCCAATGAAGAATTCCTGTCAAATCCATTACATTCACTTACATGTTAATACCCTTGGGAAAGGGTATGATTCCTCTTCTTCCCCTCACTCCACCAGCTATGGGTAAATAGCAGGACAATGTTTTGTATAGCCTTGAATGGCGGCTGGTCTACTGCAGAAAGAAATGGCAACCTACTGCGGGAAAAAATGCCTCGTCAGTCATGTACCGAAAGATAGTTATACACGCTTAGGTGATCATGTGACTGATCCAGTGAAGACTGAATTCACTACTAATACTCAACCAAACTCAGTAACCATTACACCATGCTGTGTCTCCTGCTGTAATACTTCTTATATATACTGTGTCCCTTCAGGGTATAGATGATAATTCTTCTCTATAACTCCCTGTCTGATGTATAGCTCTTAGTAAGATTTATCTTTTCATAATCCCTTCTAATTCCTATCCTGCCAAGCATATACACAAGCTCATTAGACAACTTATTAGCAACTTTCTTCTTTCTCTCTTGTCTTCAATGAGTGTTAAATTATCCAAACCCTCTTTACTCCTTATGTGTCTTACAAATTTCAACCATTTCTTTCCACTTCTATGTATAAACATGCTTTTTGTTTCCATTTTTCTTAAAACTTTCTCATTACTCACATGTTCAGTCCATGTTATTCTCTTTGAAGAACCCTGTCATGGTTAATGCTCTCATTTCAATTTTAACTTGAACAAATGTTTTTCAGCTGAAATTGGATGATCTAAAAATAAAACTGAAATGACAGTAGTAGCTAGTCCTTTCTGAAATTTTTGCCTTAGTGATGCACTTTTTATAAACAATATTTTTGTAAATTATTACTTAAATTACTTTTAGGTAAGCCAAATATGTAATTGAAAATATACGTAAAGAAATAAATCAAGGGAAATTACTTAATAATTAAAAAATTACTAGGAATTAATTACAATAAAGTTTTAGATACATTCAAATTGAAAGCTAAGGTCTAAGGAGCCAGAATCTTTTCAAAATCATCAGAATAGTAGGGGAATTAATTGACTCTTATACCAATGATATTACAATGAAAACTAGTACTCAACAAAAGGAATTGAACTACAGAGCAATAAAGTAATATATCCATTATGAAGAAACAAACACATGGTAAATTGGCTTTTCTCTATGTACTGATATGTGGGTATTCCTGACCTTCAAATACCACAAGTGGACATCTAATGAAAATTATCTGAAATTCTGTTCCAAAAAGTATTATCAGTACATCAAAATGAAGCAGATCATGTTCTACTTACAACAGTGAAAAAAATATGTAGCAAGCTATACATATAGCAACAAAAAAAAGTTCAATATATAATTCCTTTGAATGAGCATCTATTCTGTGAACATAATACCACCAGCAACCACCAACAGAAGTTTGGATTCAGATCCCAGCACAAAAAGTGGCTACAGCAATCCTGCCATAAATTATAAGTGATTCCAATTTACAAAGTTACTTCACAAACATAATGAGTAAAGCAATATATATATATATATATATATATATATATATGACTCTCCCGTTGAATTCAATATATGAGTGTCAAGCAGATCAGTTCCTAGGAACTGACAGCCTGACACCAGCATGTCAGATTTGATTACAGTGGTGAAGATTTTTGTGCAGAACCAACCATACTTTTTAAAGGGCTGAATAAAGTGACTGTGTGCCCTATGTGCCACAAGGTCCCCAAAGAGCCCTCCACAGTTTTTGAATTCAGTGTTGTCCTTCTCCTAGATCATCCAAGGCTACAGAACCCGGTCTCTCTTGCTATTTACTCATTACTGGAGAGAGAAGAGGAGTCATACCTTTCTCAAGGGTATTAGCACATAAATCAATGTAATGGATTCAACTGGAATTCGAACTCGGCTCTCTGATTCCTCAATTCAAGCCGCTAACCATTATTCCAACGTGCCTAGAAAAGAGAAACTGCAAACGTTTTTGGTTGTAATGTGGATTTTAAAAAAAAATATATTATCCTTTATTTTCTATGTGTATATGCATATATGCAATCAGTAGGCCAGGCATTCCCTTAAAAAAAAAAAATATAAAATAAAATAAAAGGTTAATTTTTAAAACAAAGAAATTGCTGGGAAAATAGCATGATGTTTTCAAATAATGGAAATATTGTAGAACAGACGAGGGAACACTGTATCTATCCTTGTTGAAATGTTTGGTATGGTTCCATATCACCTTGAAAAATGATCTGAAAAGCAGAAAATCTTGAAGATATTGGAATCATAAAATACTTCTTTCATGTGATATCCCAATTCAGAACGTAGCAATCATGGCTCTCCACAGCTTCCTGTTCTTTGTGAGCTCTAACCAGCTTTTTACACTTAAAATTTCTCCCAGTCCTTATTCTGGCATCCATTCACATAAACTTGTTAGGAAGTATACTTGTTCCCTCTGATTTTCTTGCTTTAATTATGTCCTGTAAATATTAAATTCTCCAAGCCATCCTTGCTCACTATGTGTCATAGAAATTTCAACTTTATCTGAATATCTTTTTTTAACTACAAAATTATTAAATTCACAGAGCATACTATCATTTGATTTTTTTTTAAAATCATTTCTCTACAAACATGGTGATAAAGTCACTAAGACACAAGCAGTTAATGTGTGTGGAAACATTGGGAAAAGAAAACATTATTCAGGAGAGAGAAAAAAAATTAGAACAGGATTACAGTGGTGAAGATAACCCTAACCCTACCATGATCTTGTTCCTTGTCTTTCTCTGTATCCTTTCCTCAAACACACCTCTTTACTCTTGTTCTCAATCCTCTGTAGCCCCTTGCACGCTAATGGCACTCCCACCTTGCTTGGAGTGGATTGCTAAAAAAAAAAAAAAAAAAATAAAAAAAAATAATATATATATATATATATTGACCTGTCTATCCACTCCTCTGATCTCTCGGTTCCCGGCTACCTCCCTCTCTTTAGAAAAGACTCTCAAACTCAAATGCACGGCCTTGGTGTTTACGTCAAGGACCATCTCCCACTGGCTAGAGAGTTGTCTTTCGAATCGCCAGACTATTCGTACTTGTGTTTCCGGCTTTCTCTTCTCAATTCTGTAAGCTATCTCTTATTTTATCGCTCTCTATCCTCTCAAGACTGTGGAATAATTGATAGCATTTCTGACAGCATAGACAAGGCTCTCTCTCTCCATCCGTTTACTCACATATTGGTGTTTGGCGATTTTAACGCCCATCATACCAAGTGACTTAAGAATGCTGCCAATTTATTTTTTCAGACTCTCAATCCCTCATACAGATAGTTGACTTCCCCACACATTTTGCCTACAACCGAGACAGTAAGGCCTCTCTTCTGGATCTGTGTTTTACCTCCATCCACGAGTCTTGTAGTGCCTCGCAGCTCTGTCCTCTCGGTAACTCTGACCACACTGTAGTGTCAGTCAGCATTTCCTTCTACTCCACCCCCTTCAACGAACCTCCTACCTCTATAACATTATTCTGCTATCAACGAGCTAAATGGGATTCGTTCCGTGATTTCCTCCGCAATGTCCCCTGGGATGTTGTCTTTACGCTCCCTGTATAAGAATGTGCTTCTGAGGTCTCCTCCTGGGTCAAAGATGGAATCGACGCTTTCATCCCCTCAAGGAAATTTACGGTCAAATCGCGCCCCCACCCCAGTTTTTTGCTGCTTTCTCAACGGCCATTGCCCATAGGAACCACTTCTTCCACCTCTATCGTAGCGATATGTCCGACTGCAATAGACGTCTCTTTGCCTCTGCCTGTAATGAGTGTAAGCTTGTCTTCAACGAAGCTAAGTCACTATTTGCTGCTCAAATGAAGGAACGTATTGCTTCTCGCAAATTCGGCTCCAAGGATTATTGATGTCTCTGCAAGAGCATACTAAACAGTAGCAAACCCTCTATACCTCCTCTGTTCTACCAGTTTGAGGTCCTGACCTCCTCTGCTGACAAGGCTGAATGCTTTGCACGGAAATTTTCTTTCAATTCAACGCTCGACCCTTCCGGTATACCGATGCCCGATTTCCCTCTTAAAACTGAGGCCCTATTGAGCGACTTGCACATAACCCTGTCATTGGTATTGGAAATTATCTATAATTTAGACCCCCACAAGGGTAGTGGTAGAGATGGGATACCAGCCATTGTCTTGAAGCGATGTGCGCCTAAACTGGCACCTACCCTCTCCAAATTATACAACTACTGCCTCAGGAAATCTTGTTTTCCAGACTGCTGGAAGTCCTCATCAATTGTTCATGTCTTTAAGAACTCTGGCGACCCCTATAACCCTTCTAATTACCGTCCTATCAGTCTCCTTCCCCTCTTTGGCAAAGTCTTCGAAGCTTTAATCAACGCCGAAGTGGTGAACCACCTTACATCCAATAATCTGCTCTCAGACAGGGAATATGGCTTCCGCTTTGCCTGACCTACAGCTGATGTGCTTACGGACATCACTGAAATTGTCTGCCAAGCTCTTCAGAATAACGGAGAAGCTCATGCTGTGGCTCTAGACATCTCCAAAGCGTTTGATGGGGTTTGGCATGCTGGCCTTCTTCGCAAGCTCCAAGGTTATGGTATTACATATCGATTGTTTGACCTAATACAATCATTTCTGTCTAACCACGAATTGAAGGTCATTCTCAATGGATTCTCCTCCAGTTCCTATCCCACGAACGCAGGTGTTCCCCAAGGCTCCATCCTTGGCCCCACTATCCCTTATTTTCATCAACGACCTTTCTGACGCCATAGATTCCCAAGTTGGCATCTACGCGGATGACACTACAATTTACTCCTGCCTCAAAAACAAATCTAGTGTCGCTGACAAAACTAACCTGGCTGTTCGTCTCGAAAAGGACCTCCAATCGGTTGTGAACTGGGGCAGTAATTGGCTGGTTAACTTTAACGCCTCCAAAACAAAACTGCTCTCTATTAATCACCACAGTGATCTTTCCTTTCCCCCCATTAGAATGTCGGACGCTCAACTTCTCGAGAGCACCTCTCTGTGGCTGCTCGGTCTCACCTTGTCTATTGACCTGAGATGGAACAAATACATTTAGTCAATTGCTTCGTCTACCGCAAGGAAAGTTGTCTCCTTGTGTCGCGCCAGGAAATTTTTCTCCGCGGAATCGATCCTTCAGATCTACAAATCAACAATTTGCCCTTGCATGGAGCATTGCTGCCATATATGGTCTGGAGCCCCTACTGTTTGACTCGGGGTTCTTGATAAGATCCAGAGACGGATATGCAATATAATTGGCCCTGATCTGGCATCTCGTCTGCAGTCACTCTCACAGACACACTTCTGTCTTTTTTACAAATACTTTCATGGCAATTGCTCTAAGCAGCTGCATTCGCTGGTTCCCAGACTTCATGAGTTCAAGCGCCCTACGAGGCTGGCATCCCGCTCTCACTGTCAAAACGACTAAATGTAGCCGTCTCTTCTACTCCAATAGCTACGTATCTCACAACTCTCACCTATGGAACTCCCTTCCCTATTCCAGTTTCCCTGATAGCTATAATCTCCAACTATTCAAATATGTCAATCGACATCTCCAGTTGTCTTGATCTATCCACTATGCTTCTCCTCATCTTTTCCTCTATCATTCCTACCTACTCTCGCTCCAAATCCTCTATAACCCCTTGCATGCTAGCGGCTTCCCGCCTTGCTAGGGGTGAAATGCTTTTATATATATATATATATATATATATATATATATATATATATATATATATATATATTAAAATGAATATATATGTTATTTATTACATATATTTCACATATAAATATAAATAGATACATATCTATTAAATATATTTTCACATTTGTGAAGTGCTTCACATTTTGAGAAAAAAGATATTGATCTTTTTTTTTCCCAAAATGTGAATCACTTTTCTTAAATGTGGTTGTTGTAGATGTAAATGTATTTAAAAAATAAGTTTTGATCAACATGTCATCTTTAAGGGTGTGAAAAAAGCAAAGAGAAGAAAAGAAAATGAATTTCAAGTGAGACAGTGTTTTAAAAATCTCCTTATATTTTGTTTGAAAAATATATCCAATAACTTATATTGCAGAAGATCATGCCAATGTGTACCTGTAACATGCAATGATAGGTGTTTTTATGTATTCAAGAATGCCAAGGTGTGAGAATATATTTATTTTTAGTAATGGATGTAAAAAGCTATCTGTATTTTGGAAGAAATGATTAATGAATTTAATAGACATGTCTATTGTCATAAGCCCTAGTCGACGAATAGTTTATAAGGCGATCATAAGCCGACCAGAAGATATATACATTATCACATCGGTGGAGAGATACAGGCTATCTCTCCCAGATCATGACAATGGACAATTAGTAAATAAAAATATTTTAAAGAACACTGTTCGATTATCCTAATCGAACAGTAATCTTTTCCCAGGTTCGCTTCGGTTTCAACACGAATACTGATCCAAAATTCAAGGATGAACGATAAGGCGTAATGAATTTTCATATAAGAATTTTAATATGTACATATATACAAATATTAAAATAAAAGAAAATATAAGCATGAGTAAAACATCCGACGATCAGATCTCAAGACTGATGTTGGGATACCAAAATATGCCTAACTCCAAGTGGATTCGACTGAACCCGAGCGGATAAAAAAATAAGTATGAATTACTACGAATGCAGAAATCAACGCATAACCAAAATATATTTCTTGTCCGGATTTGCCTGGGATGAATCGGACAAGTTCCATCATTATCAAATGAGTCATCTTTCCGTTCATAAGTTATCAGTGCTTCGATTTCGAGTCTTGCTCCTTCAAAGACAAGACAACAACTGACTCCCAAGTAATTTTCTAACTCTCACGTGTCCTGCGTTTTGGCGCGAATTGCAGCTTACATCAGACCCCTATCTAGCTTCTGTCTAGACATCTGTTGCTACGGGTAACTGGATCAGTCAACCTCTTGACTTGCTTTCCTAAAATGTCTCGAGACTCCCACGTGACCTCTTCTGTTGTCAGGTGGAGATTAACCTTAATGTATGCGTGTTTGGGCTATATGCGTCCGTCACACCTATACTTTTCAATGACTTATTTGTAACAGCCACTGTTACAAACAAGGAGAATGGCATTAACAGCCATTTTCTTAGAAAAAACAACATTGACCATTCATTGACTGAAAATTTTTTAGGAAAATACTTTTCTCTACTCAAACAGCTGTTATTGATTGCTTTTTCTAGTATTGATGGGGATTTCCTTCCTTACATTTTGCTTGAAGTTGTGTGGAATATAAGAATATTGATTATATTGTTTTTCATCCATTCATGTTATATATATATATATATATATATATATATATATATATATATATATATAGGGGAGAGAGAGAGAGAACATCTAAGATTTGACAAAAAAGAGGTAAAAGACTAACAGATTGATAGAAGGATTAGACGGTTTGCCTGAATTCTTAAAAACAGGAACCACAGAAGATAATTCCCAACAAGCAATATATATATATATATATATATATATATATATATATATATATTAAGTATGCCTGATTAAACAATTTAGACATGTGTTTTTCATTTTCAATAATTTCCTTTCATAATCACATATAAGCTTTGTTGTTTCATGATTAGAGATAGCAAGGAAAGTACTTTGCTCTCTTTAATCAGGAAACAACAAAGCTTATATGGGATTATGAAAGGATATTATTGAAAACAAACAAACACAACATACCTGAACTGTTTAATCAGGCCTGCTTAAATGAAAATATTTTGTTAAAATATACAGAAAATATATATAATTTTGCTCTGTCTTTTGACAGAGCTCTCCTTGGATCTATATCCTCCTGGAAATTCCATACGGATTACCATATTGCATCATTACTGTGTGTGTGTGTGTGTGTACAACAATAAAAAGCAACTTAAACAGTGAAAACACGAAGAAAAACTAACTAAAAGCAACCCTCCCTTGAAAATGACTAAAGAAGTGGCTGCTGAAAGTGTTTGGGACAAGGAAAAATATGGAAAAATTTGTACACCCACCAAACTGTAAAATATAAGAGTGCTGGAAAAACTAACTAAAAAATTAATTAAATCTATCTTATCAGCCATATTTAATGAAAAATGTTTAAAAGAAAGATTGCTGGCCATATATATTATCACATAGTAACATATGTGAGAAAACGACATTATTTTTGCACCAGCCTTATATATATATATATATATATATAGATAGATAGATAGATAGAGAGAGATGTGTGTGCAATCAAATTAACATTTGCCACTAAATATCTCAGAAGAGCATAAGATACATAGACTTCATCACTTCCTGTTGGATTCATTTGGGATGTTGACTATACCATTTGTGGGAAATCTCCAGGAAACTCTTCAAACCAATTCTGGGAAAATTTGTAATGGTAACATGATTTATTGTCTTACTGGAATAGTCTATTATTCTTGCAGTACATAGAGGCTATGAATAGCTGCAAAGCATTTCAAAATATTGCAGTCACCTCAGCTCAGTTCCATGAGAACATACTCTACCATCAGTCTGAAGCAACTCACTCATCAAACAATGCCTCTGGGTTTAAATAAGCAATGTCACAACTCCAGGTGTGACACTGTTTGGTGTTCTGGTGACAACTTTGGTTCATTGGGGTTTTTTTTTGTTTTTTTTTTATTTTTTTACTCCTATATTACATGGAAGCTAAACTAATACTGAGGTAACCAGTTAGAATCTTCTACATTCTGTGTTGAATATGAATGGAGTTTGAGTCAATGTCATTTTTCAATTAATGCTGGAATGTAGCAAGATACTTACAATCGTTCTGGTCTCATGGTTTTCTGCTGCGGATTCTGTGGTGGGCAATAATGCATCCCAATACCTATTCCCCACACATATATGACACTGCAGATTTATTGATATTAAGTGGGTGCTATGAAAGAGAGACTATTTCCAGTTTGCCTTTAACCATTATAGGCATTAGTATATCTGTGATATTTAATTAAATTTATTTAAACATAGTAACTAATAATAACAAAAACAAGATGTCCTTAGTGACTGGAAGAATTTAGAAAATGCTATTTTCAAACTGTTAGCTGAAAGTTACGTCAATTACTGTCACATGTGGAGATATTGTTATTATTGCTGTGTTGAGGGATTGTTTTCATTATTATTAGTTACTTTGTTTAAATAAATTTGTTTCTTCGTATTTTTTTTGCTTTGAGAAAGTCCACATTGGATGAAATGCACCGGCAACTATTACAGTTTTCCTATTGTCATTTATATTTATATGTATGTATGTATATATAATTTATTGTATGACATAGCAGTATATGAAATGCTTTGAGAATAATGTATTTCCGACATTTCTGTCTCTACTGTACCATCCTTGGTATTAAGGATTTAAGTATAAAATAGTATACTAATGCCTATAATCGGTAAAGACAAACTTTGTTTAAATAAATTCATTTTGCTTTTTGCATTGAGAAAGTCCCCATTGGACGAAACAAATCAGCAACTATTACAGTTTTCCTATTTTCATTTATATTTATAAATATTGTCTTTTTCTACAGGGTAACTGAGAAATTTTCATATATATATATATATATATATATATATATATATATATAAATGACAGACAAGGTACTATGGTTAAGCTTTTTATTTAATTATTTTTTTAACCCCATTCACCTGTAAAAAAAAGATTAAAAATAATGGAAGTCCTAATAATAAAAAATGAAAAAAAAAAACTCTTAAGAATATTAACTATGAACAAGGCCACAATGTGCTAACCATGTTCAGAAAATAAAACATCTCTATATCACACTAAAAACATACACATAGCACACACACACTCAATTAAACTGAGAAAATAAAATCATCCTTGAAAATGGCTAAAAGTATAGCTGAATGTGCTCAGAACTATGGAATATTTGAACAGTTTATACACAGTGTACAAAAAAAAACAACTCTTGTACAAACACAAGAAAGACATAAATAAAAAGCTTAACCATAGTAACTTGTCTGTTTTTTTTAATGAAAGATACATAAATGAAGCATTGCTACCTAAATACACACACATATATATATATATATATATATATATATATATATATATACAACAATTATGAAGAATGACATGAATATTTTGTGCCAGAAAAAAAACAAAAAAAACTTCCCAGTTAGTTGATCGAGCATGTCTATTTAATAAGCTGAAAATTTTCCATTGCTGATTCTTTATTATCTACTTCTTTTATTATTTATACAGTTATAACTACTTTTAGATCATTCTTTTGTGGTGTATTGTAACAGAATGTGAGAATAACTACTGCTTATTTCATGTTATTTTTCATTTCATATTTTATTCCAATCTTGTAGAGTTAAAATAGAGTGAAATTGACAGATATTATGTCGAGACTCAGATGTCACTTTGAATAATTTTCAAAAGAAAGAAAATGGTATGGCTATTAAAAAAAATCTTTTTAAATGCAGATGAGAAGATATGAGAATACTTATCCTCAAGCATGTATAAAAATAAACATGAAGGGTTCTGGAAATTTCTTGGTTCAGCCATGGAGAGTTTGTATTGTACCCCGAAAAAGAGATGTTTAGTCTTTTGGTTAGATTTAGTATAGGGGATTTTTCAACCCCAATCATATATTCATGTTGGTTTGTAAAGTCAAGGAACATTTCCTCATTGCACTAATTGTTTCTGCTATGGCTTTTATAGCAAGTAGGTATTTACCATATGGCTTTTGAAGCAAGTAGGTATTTACCATATGGCTTTTGAAGCAAGTAGGTATTTCCCATCTGGCTTTTGAAGCAAGTAGGTATTTAGCAAGTAGGTATTTACCGAGTTGAGTTATTGGCCTCATATGCAACTGGAATTCAGAGTTGTCATAATTTTCCAAAACTATTTGTGCTCTGTGCAAAAGCAACTAATATATATATATATATATATATATATATAGGTTATTCCATGTCAACAAAAACAATAGTACCATTTTTTTTTACTTGGATTTTATGAATAGCTGTATATGGATGCATGTTTTCATGTGTGTGCATATTTGCATTTTTTTACATGTATGTAATTGTGTACATGTTAATAAGTAGATATAAATTCTAATAACACATTTGTATATATCTATGTACATCTATGTAAATGTGGAGGTGTATACTTATATATTTTATATATGAATATGGGAATGATATTTATTTGTATGAAAATATATATTAGATCTGTATAATCAGAAAGCCGAGTTTGAATTCCACTTGAATGCATTACATTCACTTACATGCTAATACCCTTGGGAAAGCTATGAATCCTCTTCTCCCAGCTATGGGTAAATAGCAGGACAAACCAGGTACTATAGCCTTGGATGGCAACTGGTCTGTTGCAGAAAGAAACGGCAACCTACTGCGGGAAAAAATCTGTCTCGTCAGTCATATATTGAAAGATTCATGATTGCCTAAGTGTGTATCATGCATGGCACATAAATGACTGACAGTTGTACTTAAATTATATTTTTATATGTTTGTATTTGGATGCAATGTGTATAGTAATACAGTGTGCAATGTGTAAATTGTTGGCAGATTATATTTTTAAATTTGTGCATGTGCAGTTTTTGATTTTGTCAACTTTACAGTACAGTAGAATCATTTGGGCTCTGACTGAGAGAAAAAGAGCATTGTGTGGCAATTCACTCTGCCAGAAATTTGGAAATGGCATGCTGTACTGCTTGCCATTCAAGTTGGAAAGCTCCAATATGAACATTTCAGAACGTTTGGCTGTCAATCTGAGAACAATGCAGAAGATTCAGAAACAGTTGATGGGGAGCAGTTGAGCAAGAAATCAACAAAACTCCTTGTAACCCCAAAGATGAACTGAAGACAAAGATTATGGTAGTATTCACCAACTTAAACGAAAGGACCATCCAGAAGAGGATGCAGCAAATTCTAAAGATGTCTTGAGGCCGTGGTTGAAACCAATATCAATTTTATTGAATAAATTTACTCTTTAATATTTCAGTATGTTTTTGTGTAATTTTGGTAAATATATCTGTTAAAATGAGATGTCAGTGTTATTTTCATTTTGGTTTAATTTAAATGACAATTTATCCGTCGCGCTCAGTATATACATAATATTTTCCCTAGAAGATAAATGGAGTGCTGCCATATCATAACTGGTTTGGTGCTCCTTTTTGAGATCCTTGATAAAATGCAAAAAAGAATTTGCAATATTATTAATCCTGACCTGGCCTTTCAGTTCCACTGACTTGCTTACCACCATAATGTAGATTCCTTGTACCTTCTCAGAAAAGAACTGGACATATCAGTTCTCCTATATGTCACTGAATGCTGGACAATCTCCTCAAAGGTAAAAAAGTGACTTGAAGCAACAGATACATGGTTTTATGGAATAATGTTGATAACATGGAGTGAACAAACTTGAAGTTTTAGAGAAAATGGAAACAAAAAAGAAACTTATATTTAACATCAGAAAGAGATGGTTCAATTTTCTTGTGCTGTTATGTGCATACACACACAAATGCACATACAAACGTGTGTGAGAGTGTATGTATTTATATATTCATATTCTTGTGTCTATATATTTTTTTATGTATACATAAACATTTATGTTTACATATATATTTGTATATATTTTGTGTATTTGTTTGTACACATGCACACTAATACATGCATACATATTAGATTAATGCAAAAGTTTCCAGCAGTTTTGATTTAAAAAAAATATTTTTCTACTGTGCAGAAAAGGATGAAACCAAAATGCAAAGCACAACTTGGAGATACCAAAATCAAACAAGAACAAAAATTTAAATATCTGGGAAGTGTTTTAACAGAGGACAGAAAATCTGAAATCCGAGGGTGCGCCGCGATAACCAAAGATGCATTCCAAAAGCTATGTGATATGTCTCCACCTACATATGTTTACAATCTTCTCAGGGGGGAAGTAGAAACTAGAAGCACCAGAAATGTTGTTCTACAGAAGGATGTTGAGAATACCTTAAGCCGAACATGTGATCAGCGGCAAAGTTTTAGAGAAAATGGAAACAAAATTGTGACTTACAGTTAACTTGAAGAAGAGGCAATTGAAATTTCTAGGGCACATAATGAGGAAAGAGGGCTTGGAAAATCCGATACTAACGAGACTGCTTGAAGGCAAGAGGTAGAGAGGAAACCATCACATAAGTGATCTTGAGTAAATGAATGGCGGAACAAGGTTTAGGAGAAATACCAAAATGACAAAATGTATTAAGAGCTACAAAGAACAAGAAATTGTGGAGAGCCATGATCTCCTACGCCCTGAAGAGACAAGGCGCATAAAGAAGAAAATCACGATAATCTGATCATTACCACTGCTCACACTATTGGTTATTCCAAAGTAGTCTACGATACAAGTACTGGCCAGACTTGACGTTTCTTAACTTCGGTGAGCAAACGGTAAACACTGCCTTCAACATGATTTGACCGTACGCATATTTGTGTATGGGTGTGGTTGTGCGTGTTCGAGTGTGTACCTGGATAATGTTACAATTTTTGTATCATCATTTATAACAAGAGTAAGCTTCAACAACTGGAGATAACAAAATTTAAACAAGTGCAAAAATTTAAATATCTAGGAACTCTTAACATAGGATGGAAAATGCAACATAAAAATCTGAAGGCGTGTTGTGATAGCGAAAAATGCCTACCATAAACTAAGCAAAGAATTAAGAAACAGGAAATTGTACTGAACAGTTCTGTAATATCAGTCCAGCTTCATGCCTTTAAATGTGGGACCGTCTCATTACAGACAAAACAGAAATATTGTTCTACAGAAGGATGCTGAGAACGAAAATGTGAGCAACAACGAAGTTTTAAAAGAAAATGCAAACAAAAATTATACTTATACTTAACATCAGAAAGAATCAGTTGAATTTTCTCAGGCACATATTGAGGAAAGAAGGTTGGGAAAATCTGACACTCACAGGACATATTGAAGGCAAAAGAAACAGCAGATAACAGCTACCTAACGTTCTTGTGTAAGTGGCTGTCAAAGCAGGGATTAAGACAAACTTTACTAAAATGTACAAAGGACAAGACGTTGTAGAGAGGCACGTCTTGAAGGAACACGGCATATAGATGAAAAATCTTAGCATGGTTGATTTGAAGAGACTTTAACAATGACATACACTCAATCTGATCTAATACCATTTTCATTCGTAAAGATTCTTTTTATACTTACATTGCATTAATTTCTCAAACTTACATTTGCTTTTCGGTGTAATCATTTAAAAGTAAACGTTTTCAAATATTTTCCCAAAATAGAATGTCTTCTATTAAAAACGACATTGAAATTCTGATTATCGGCGAAAATTACATTCCCTGGGGGGTTGATTAATCTTGGGTTACAACTTAACCTTACGCTAAAAGATACGCTCTAATTGACGGAAATTATTTCCTTGATTAACAGAATGTTGCCTGTTCGCTGTAGGAATTAACCTGTCTCCCATCATTTCTAAGGAAACGAATGACACTTGCTTTCCTCAATCTTTTTAACGAGTCTTTGAATGATTGATTTCTTTTAGAAGATTGAAATCACCTTTATAGAGTAATTTATAAGGGAATGTGATGTTTTAAATCGTATTAGAAATAAAAGACCAATTTGGGCAATTGACATTATCTTTGCGATTTTACCTGTTGGGTAGTGACAGTTGGAATGATTTCTCCTGCACATATAAGTATTTCTCTTCTACCAATTCACCAAAATCTAAGAAAATTTTGAGACATGAGAATATATATTAATTTCTATTAAATCTTTAATAGGAGGATTTAATAAAATACGGGAATTTTATAGCGTAATAGATGAGTACTGCTAAGCAAATTACTTATATTACAAATAGTCCACAGCTCTCAGTAATAATCAACCAACCATTTGCTCTGCCCGATATCCTTTTCTCTTCACACACATATATTAATAAATTATAAACATTATATCTGCTTATTTTGATCATAATCCTTTCATATTCACGAATATTTTTCCATAATTAAATTTAATTGTAATATACGATAAACATTCGGGAATATGAAAAGATTATGATCAAAATAAAACATGTTTGTAATTTATTCAATCAGACATGCCTAAAGGAGAATTTGCTGCCTAAATACACTATATATATATATATATATATATATATATATATGTGTGTGTGTGTGTGTATTTAGGCAGTATTTTTTCATTAATGCTTGTTTCATTGAATAATATAGACACGTTTTGTCTGTTTATTTTAAGCAAATTCCTTTCATATCGTCTGATAAGCTTAATAATATTATCATTGAATGACGAAAGAAAATCACCATATTGATACAGGTTTTATAATCCTATCTAAGCTTTCGGAGATGACAAGTACATTGCAATAAATTAAACAATAAATGGACATAGCAACAATGATGGTCTGTTTTGTTTGCTCTGTGTAAAAAGTTTTTTGATCAAACAGATTTGAGCCTGGTAACTCTCTCATATATATATATATATATATATATATATATATATATATATATAAACTGGTGGGGAAATGTTTATTGTATCATTTACCCGTATATAGAGTAAGCATCTCAAAATTGGTCCCATCTAGATTTTGTCTTTGATATACTAATTATTAATAATATTGGAACAAGCTGCCTTTGAAAATGAAGTTCATGTAACTGAATAAGCAGGAAAAATTAACTTACACGATTTGCGATAACAGATGAAGATTGATTTGCGATATCACCTGAAATATGCGTCTGTAATTTTGGATGTCTCACCATTTTTTTCTTTTTTTTTTTTTTACAAAAACAAATGTGACACGAATGAAGTCATAAGATTTATTTTTCATCTACTGATTATTATAATTGTTAAGATGGTTCTTAATTATTTTAAAATTAATTTTAGGAAGATGTTCTATTTTTTTATGGTTATATGAGTATTACAACTAGTTATTATTTAACAATATATCATCCATAAAAGATTTGCTGCTATATTTTCAGGAACAAGACTTGATCAAACTAGATTACCATGAGACATGTTTCTTATATTCGTCAACATAACGTGGTTAAACGAAAACATGATTACCAACTATTTGCACGTTCTCAGTTGCTGAGGTGGAATTAAAAAAAATCATTTCAACTCAAGCAAGGCGAGAAAGCCACTAAGACGCAATAGTGATAAAGAAGAGAAAAGAGCGATAAATGAATCAAGGAGACAGAAGATGACGATTGATGTTACACTTAAACTTTTGCTGATTCTAGTTGACAGGAAAGCAAGAAACCGGATGAAAATTCCATAGGAGAGAAGTGCGAAAGACGAAAATATTAGACTAGAACATAAGGTTATATATAACATTTACAACAGTAAAAAAATGAATCCTGACTACTATTCCAGCCTTTTCTTTTTATGTGCCGAGTCCCTTCAGGACGTAGGTGATCATGGCTCTCCACTTCTACCTATCCATTATAGCTCTCAATAAGTTTTGTCCCTACTACTACTTTCCCCAGAACGTGTTCTGCCACCTACTTGCTTAAGCCTGCAAGGTATGTCATGCGTGGCTATCCCTTGTTTTTCTTTCCCTCTATTCGACCTGTGAATATCAGTCTCCAAGCCCTCCTTTCTCATTATATGTCCCAGAAATTTCAGCTGCCTCTTCCTGATGTTAAATAGAAGCTTCCTACTCCCCAAAACGTCATCGTTGCTCAAACGTTCGGCCCATGACCTCCTTAGTATCCTTCTGTAGAACCATATCTGCGTTGCTTCGAGTCTCTACTTCATTTTTTAGGAGACCGTCAAACATTCTCTGCCGTAAAGGAGTTTTTATTTTAGTTTACTTTAATTTTCAGACCTGTTAGGTTAATTTTTAGATTTAAAACTTTCGTTATATACGCGTATATATATATATATATATATATATACATATCGTGCATAAATTGACTTACTTCGGGTTTTGGTAACCAGTGTGAATAAAATAATTACTCGATAATCGTATATTATTTTAATAGTGGGCAATAAAACTTATACTAAGTTAAAACTTAAAAGAAAAAAAAAAATTCTAATCCCTCACCTTACTAAGTCTGTGTAAAAGGTTTTTTGGTCTAACAGATTTGAGTCTGGTAATACATAAATACATACCTACATAAGTATATATTCCACGGTCGAAACGTCGGTGACTAAACCGACTACCGCACTCGAAGTTCTTCAGAGTTTGGCAACTTGTTAGAGAGCCCTTAGGACGAAAAAATAAGACCAAAGAAAAGACGGAAGAACTCTGAGTCAACGGCCAGCTCACTAGAAGTGGTGCCTCCATAGACCACAGTGGAGAAGGCAACGGGAAACCACTCCACTATTAATCCAAAGATATATCATGGCTAACAACTCTATTGTAGTACTACGCTTAAATTCATAATGAGGTAACAACGAAGAAAGCTCACTGGAACAATTGCCATGAAAATGTTTGTAGGATAGGCACAGGGGGGGGAGCATTATTACGACTGTGGGAAAGGGTTTAAAACAGATGCCAGGACGGGATAAAGAATATAGGAGAGAAAGCGCATATACAGATGTGATTTGTAAAGCATTAGCTTATAATTTCTTCTTTCCGAACATCTAGCGCTTCGGATCGGAGACAGGTTAAGTCATACTAGTCGACATGGTCGGTCTATTTGAAATAAGGAATCTTTGTCCGTTATTCAATATAAAAAAAATTGAAATATGGAGAAAAATCCCCCCAACCTGTCATTGTTTCATCTCTCTTTCTGTCTAGTACCACATCGGTAGCAAGGTCAAGTACACAACTGTATATTTTGAGTCACACAGCCATGAAGTAACGAGGATAAGAAATATCTGATAAAGATTTACAAATATTTATTGTAAAGTTCCTTAAGATCGATAACACGCTACTATTGGACCACGGAAAGAAGATTCATTTATTTATCAAACGAGATTTGTCACATTTGAGATCTAAAACATGGCAAATTTCCATCCTAAGATTCTAATAAAATCAATACTTTTCATACACTGACACAGAATACGCGTATTTATAAAAAGAAAAACAAAAAAATAATTATCGCTGCTTTCAAACTCCGACTCATTTTCACATCAGATAATACATAGAGAAAAGTATTTTTAAAAAAGCTTTTCTGTAACTCTGGTATTTGGATCTTATTTTGATTGATCGATTTTTTACGGCTTAAAATTTGTAGATTATTTAAAGCCGAGACATATTTGGGATTTGTAAGAATAATTACTTTTGTGAGTGAATATCGCATTGATTTTTAAGCTACAAGGCATACTATTTAACCAATATCTGGGGGAAGAAATGAATTCATATCTTTCCCCGTGCTATTTGCGAGTAAATAAATGTAACCAACTCGACTGAAATTTGAACTAGGGTCTCTTAATTCTTATTACGAGCCCCTTCCCATTACCCCTGCAAATCCTATGATATTTGGAACTTTTGAATTCGTAGATAAATTACTCGACTACTGGTAATATACTCCGAAACAAAATTAAGTCGAAAGAAATACATTCAAATAAATGATTTGAATTTATTAAGAAAGTTCTGAGCGAGATAGAAGCCCATTATACATTGTGTAGTTCAGTATCCAGGAAAAAACCCGACAATTCTAATCAAATCATGCGCAGCAGCGCTTTAGGAGACGTTACTCCTCAGCCGTTGAGTCGTTTGATCATCATTTTCAGACTCACGTGCAGAAGCGTTCAGATATGCTCTTCTGGAAACCCGATAGCTAAGTTGATCTTCGGACTCGGTGGGCCTGATTAAAGCATTCCGAGAGCCATTTTAAGACAGGCAAATTGAACGTTCTAAAGACGATTCGTTATCTCTTATACGCAAGGCGGACCTGTCGGCAGTGATTTTACGATCTAGGAAAGTTCTTTTCTTTGGTCGCATATCTTAAGCAAGTATGAATTGTCAAATGGAATGCGTGGGCAAATACCACAAGAGAATGCTGTAAAGCTACAGGGATCATTAAGCTCGAATAACTTCAGGGAATGTTGAAAAAATAAAATGCTAAATAATAAAAAAAGCAACTTTCCAGTCTATTTGCGTGTATCGTAGATTAGTAATGGGAGTACAAGATTTGCTAAGCAGATTTCTGTGTGCGTAAAGAACTTGATTTCTGTCAATTCACGTATTGTTTTTGGTACCCAAACAATGTTGACAGCGACCCGGAAGGATATTCTGCCTACCCATGCTATGTTTCATAGATTATGCAAAACTGTTTGATAAAAGCACGTCACAAGTATCTGTTGGAACTGCTAGGTAATCTAGACATATATGGGAAAGATATTAAAATAATCCCAAATTGTACTGGCAGCAAACCATTTTGCATATGTATAGAGAAGGATTTCGTTAAATATACAAAGAATAAAAAAGGGTGCCAGACAATGACGTGTCTTCGAATCGGATTATTCAACATTTAGAATAAAGTGATTCTGAGAATATCAGAAGTCCTACAGGGTTCATTTTTGGCCACCACAATCTTAACAGTATAATATATGAAAATGAGTGTTGATATTAGGTTGGATCAAAAATAATGTCGTTTTCTCACATAGTAACATATGTGAGAAAACGACATTATTTTTGCACCAATTTAATAGCTGAAGTAATGAAGGAAAGCGAGAAGAAAGGACTAACCATCAATTGCAAGAAGACAGAATGCATGGTTGTCAGTAAAAGGAACAGACTAACATGCAAATTACATATTGTAAGATACTAAAATAAAGAAAGTAGCACAAATTAGATATCTGGGAAGTGTTTTAACGGATGCCGAAAAAAGTGACACCGAAATTCGAAGGCGTATCGGGATAGCACAAGAAGCCCTCTAAAAGCGAAGCAAATACCATGGACTGAACATGTGAGCTAGGAAGTTTTAGAGAAAATGCAAACTAAAAAGTACACTTATAACATCAGAAATAGCTGAATTTTCTAGGGCACATAATGAGGAAAGAAAGCTTGGGAAATTTAAAATACACAGGACAGCTTGAAGGCAATAAGGACAGAGAAAAAAAAACGCCTAAACTACCTAACGCGGTTGTGTAAATCAATGGGAGAATAAGGTTTAGGAGAGATAACAAAAATAAGAGATACAAAGTGCAGGAAATTGTGGAGAGTCATAATCGCCAAATCCCTGAAGGAACACGATACATAGAAGAAGAAGAAATTACCAATTTAGATATCAGAGCAATGCTGACTATGGTAATATGGGCCAAAGTTTATAGAACGGATTACCCAACACATGCCAAACAATATTCTCAAGGGAAGGGCAAGAAATTGCATAGCAACTTTAGTGAGATATATAATCATTGGGTCCCTCGCATTTGTGGCTTTGTGTGTGACTGAAGGAAGCTTAGAAAGTAACTATTATAGTATTGATGGAGTAGAATTTTCCAGCGACATATTTTGCATATTGTTATGGAAATTTTAGAAGTGTCTTATAATAGTAACAATATACAGGGTATCCCGGAGGTGGGGACACATAGGAAATTTCATTAACTATATTTTTCCCCTCCACTGGTTATACATGGTTTTGCCGAAAGAAGAAAAGTGATTACTTTTTCTGGGGTATGCTATAGGAGAAGGTATACTCAATGAAAATCGCAGATGCAACACACTTGATTGAATGCATAAAGAGTGAATGTGCTAAAATTGACGGCAATGTGTGTTATTGCATCGAGTTCATATGAATCTTGCAAAGTGCATCAACCTTTGAATCACAAATGATGGAAATCATGTTGAAAATGTTATTTGTTAAGATTCCGTTTAAATAAAATATTGAAAATTTAATTTCTTGAAAATATGTTTTTTTTTCCCAGTGTTTCCAAACTTTAGGGGTACCCTGTATTGTTCATATTTTCATTATTTTTAGTACCTGTGAGTATTTGTCCGGAATCTCGGCTCTGATGAGAGAGAACCGATACACTATTTAGCTGTTTTTTGTTAATCGTCTTGTATTTACATTGCCTTTTGATATTATATTTAATTGCTATTTTATTTTTATTATTATTTGATATTGCATTTATATCGCCATTTGCTATTTTATTTTTATTATTATTTGATATTGTATTTATATCGCCATTTGCTATTTTATTTATCTTACCATTTTAAGGTAATATCATTTATTGTTATTTTTGTTACTCTATACTTTTATAATATTTCTTCATTCAACATGTCCATTTTTATCGCATTGATAAGATAATTTCTTCACCTTATTGAACTAAGTTACAGTTTGATGTCGTTATCAAATAATCCATAGACTTCAAATTTTCTTCAAAAGAATCCACATTTCTGGCGCACTGAGAACAAGTTTTAGTGCCAACGAATTTGAAGTGTTAACTTTAGGCCGTGTAGTGTTAAGTATCAAACTGGGGTTGGATACAATCAAAATAGTTTCTTTTCTTTGTAGATTTTACAGAAAACAGAGAAAGATAATAAATAAATCTAAATGAGAATAAAAAATAAAGCAAGTAAGTAGCAACCACGAATTAATGGAAAAGATTTATTCGCCTCTCTACGCGGGAAATTCGACACAAGGTCAACTTAAATGTGAAGCCCTGCACGAGATCGTGTGTGTGTGTGTGTGTGAGAAAAACTATCTAGTTCCCTCAGCCTTGCCTTTTGATACACCACAGGCATCGGAGAATACTTTTACCCTCTTCCTCTTAGTGCCAAGGGGAAATACAGCGTTTGAGAAATCTTCGAATCAGAAATTGCAATACCTTTATTCCCACAGCCATAAGTATAACAAAATTTATTTTACAATTACAAAATGGTTTCTCTCTTTAAAAAAGGTTAGACCTACCATAAAAAGTTATAGTTTGAAGATAAGAAAAATTATGAGAAACTATGAAATGACCATAAAGTCAAACTGCAGAAATAACTAAATTTAAATAAATAACTTCTTAATTTTAATATTTATATTTTCATTATCTGTCTATATTTCTGAGACGAGGTATTGTAACTATTTACACTATTTATATTGTTTGGACAGTTGTCCTCATATTTGTTGTTATTCACGACGTTTCGGACGTTGTACGCCTCGGCCTTCTTCAGGTGATTGGAATTTCGAACTGAACCACAAGGACACATGGCGTAGTGGATAAAAGCGTTGGTTGAAGTAATCCAGTGACTTGAGCTAAAGAGTTGATCAAAGAGGTGAACAAAAACTTGGAGAGTTTAGTTACTAAAGGGAAATAAATTAAACTGAAACCGAGATACCCGAAAGAGTCATGGCACGTGGAACTAGAACAATCCACTCCGGTGGACGAAATAAATGGTCCGGTTTGAAATTCCAATCACCAGAAGAAAGCCGGAGCGTATAACGGACGAAACATCGTCCATATGACAACAAGGACGAGGACAACAATCAGAAGTATGTAAATAGTGTAAATATTTATATTTTCATCAGCACGAATATAAAACATAAGTATAGATCAATAAATCCGTGGCCTGACACAGTTATTAATTGAATTTTGATCTAAAATTTTCTTTGGACAATATTCGATTTTTGTGATTTTTATTCACCACTGAATTAAGTAAATTGACAGGAAAGGAGAGTTATTTTTTTCGAATGTCCACTAAATGGAAGGTCGAAGAGCCACTCAAGGAAGAGGATTACTAAATGAGGTATGCAATATGAATGTAAGAGGAAGGAATAAGAATTGATGTTTATAAAGACATGGAGGAGATAAAACGACTAATGATTAATTTAACTGTTTAAGATTGTAGTTTTCGGGGAAGTATCCACGCGGGAGTCTGTTCCAGAATGTCGGAAGATTTCTGCGTGGAATACGTAGAGAATAAGAGAGATTCAACTGTTGATGTACCAAAGCAGACCTTGATTGTAAAGATCTGAGCTGGAGACATTAAAGAATGAATCCCGTCAAAAATTTACATTACGTTTGATTGTTTGTTTACCGGATGATATATGTCATTCTGCTTTCGCAATTGAATACATGGTAGATGATACTTAGCATCAGTGCACATACAAGTTTGTGCGGACATAATTACTAGAGGCGGTGATATGTATGTTTTATTTTGTAGTTCTAGTAAAGTCATATTTTGAAATACAGTTTGAATCCTTTAATAAATTGTAGGATATTTTATCGGTTAATGATATGTTAGGGTTCTTTCATGTCGTTTGATATTTTTTGCTGCATATCAACCTCTGTAGGTTATTAAATGCCGAAATCTAAATACTTTGAATGTAATTGCATGTCTTCACCTACAGATACAATGTATTACTGGTGTTTTTTTTTTTACTACAGGCTGCCCCAGAAAAAAAGAAATTTTAGATTTACTATAAGATGAAAAAAATTAACTAATATATAAAAAAACTATTTTTTTAGTTTGAACACCACATCTAACATTTGTGATTTTGTTGTATGTTATTATATTTCTATAGTTTCATTTTTGTTTTAAATTATTGTAACAAAATTTCCAACAGTTAAATAAACTATACTAATCTGCCTGTTTTATTAGGTACCGTGTATAAATTATGTATACTTATACTTTCATAGTGTTAGTTTTTATTTGGGGGTTCGCTATTTACCCAAAGTTGGGACCCTATTAGGTGCTACCACCCAGGGTAAGCCGTCACCTATCGTACGTATCATCATAATCTGTACATACTTCCCCTCACCTCATAAGTGTGTACAACCACTTCATTTAGTAACGCTCTATTTTGAGTGACTCTTGAGCTTTGTGTTGGGTGAACATTTAATAAAAATATACCTTTCTAATATAAATGAATTATGTTTTTTTAAGCCGTACTCGATGCGGTTCAGGAATTTTATATAAAACTTTATCCTCTAAGATTTATTATCAGAATCTGAATATCTGGGGTCAGAATGTTTTGTGTCAAGATTTCAAAGAGGCTTTGATCATCCTCTCTAATCTTCTTACTCCGATTCTGAAATAAAGCATGCCTATAAAGCAATAATCTATTTGGAGCAGTATCATTTTGATTGTGTTTCGTATGAAAACGTCGCTGATTTCGTTCCCCACATGCAACCAAGAGTTAAATTCCTGGTCTTGCATAGTTCATTGACTCTTGATCTGCTCTTTGATACGCGATTCTTGTGTGACATCGAGGAAATAGTTCACTTCTCCCAGAGAAACTTTGATTCCCAAAAGAGGATAGCTATGTAAATCAATAAAGAGTGTTTCAGTGAAGTTAGTTCCCTTGGAAAGGTATCGGCCGCGAACAATGAGAGATTAGAAAATAGGCATGCTGGTGTAATAAACTGCACGAATGTGCGCCTGACTGTTATCACATGTGATGCGTATATGATAAATGTTTCACGATGTGTCAGCCGCAATGTTAAGAAAAATATGGGAAATAAATAACTGTTGGAATTCTTCGCTGTTGGTATTGTCGTTATGAATGTGCAGTTTGTGGAACGCATATCGGAGCGAAAATGTGGTATTGGAGAGCCGTGTTTCGTCATGAAACCGACTCTTCGACCACCGGTGGGTTAAATACCGGATACAACTAGGCTCAGTTCTGATGAGAGAGGGCCAATACGCCGGCCTAACTGTATTTTTTGTTCTTTATCCTTGGGTGTCAGACAGTCTAGGAGAACGAATACTCAGATTCCATTTCGTAGAGAAAACAACGGAAACCTAGTTCATATCGACATTAACGGAAAAGAAAAATCTGTGGAAAGTCATGATCGTCTACGTCCCGAAGAAGCTTAGAATAAAAATGTCACCATAATTCGATTATGTATTTCGCCTTTTAAGTCAGTATATCTACCTTGTGTTGTAATGGCGAACTTAGTGTTAACAAAAAAAAAAGTAGAAGTAATAAAACAAGAACTGATGATAAAACATGATTGAGATTAGTTAAAGGTTTTTATTTCCCGTAATTTACAAAGTTCGACCGCATTCTCGTTCCAGGTTATTATTGTATATCAGTTGTGGGAGAATGAGAGGTCATTCGGGCTGAAAGACATGCTAGTAGTTGAGGTAGACACGTGGAGATGACCAACACGCATGTGCAATCGCGTGAGATAGACTTATGGGATAAATATACCAAAAAATATCGCATTGTAATAGTCGAGAGTTATTCTACTGCCGCCGCCGGTCTCGATGTTTGAAGGTATCTCTGTTGATAGAAGCGCAGGGTGTTGCTACTGTTGGCCGAGGTCATCTTATAGTCTTGCCTGTCGGGTCTATCGCTAACGCGAACATCGCATGGGCTTTTCCTGATTTGTCAGCAAAGATATTTTATGAACCTGATTTTTTTTTTTTTTTAAACTCATTTCACTCCAAGCATGACAAAGACACTAGGGTGCAAGGAATTACCAAGTGTTAGAGAATGTGAGAAAAATACTATTAAACTGAGAAAACAATAAAAGAACAAGAATTAAAAAGACAAGCTAACGACGGACATTGCATTTAAACTTTTGAAGATCAAAGTTGACTGAGATGTCGGAAGAGCGTCCCACAAGGGAAAAGTGCGATATAAAAACTGTTAGTAAAGAAATTGTGGTTACATCTATCCGTTTCAACTGTAAAATGAGACCTAGCAGTCAATCTAGTACTGCGCTTAAATTCATAAAGTCTGCGTACCGTAGAGGAACTTTCAGAACAATTACCAAGTCACAGGGAAGCTACATTATAGCAGTGGAAAAGTGACTGTATCCAAGATGCTAGGTCCGGACAAATAACAATGCAGATTTTTTTTTTGATTTTATCAAGAATCTCTAAATATATAGCAAGAGAACCAAACCAGATATGGCACCACTATTCAAAAGCAATGACGAATGGTAGATTCAGAAATATGTGAGAGAGATTCTAGCGCGAAAAATTGTTTAGCACGATACAGGGAACCGAATTTCATAGCAGCAGACCTGGCAATTCATTCAATATAATATTTCCAGTACACGTTTGTCCAAGAATGGTTATTTTCCTGGAGGTTAGCATCAGCCATAATGCTGGAAGATAAAAAGTGTTCTCTCTGACAATTAAAAGACAGCAGTTTCATTTTGAACGAGTTAAAATTAACAAGCCATTCCTTGTCCGTTAACAACAAATTGCCGATCATATTTGAGTGGGTAGTGTTCTGAAAGTGGGTGCGCGGAACCAGACGATTATGGCCTGTTTTTGTCATATGCGTCGTGGATGTCAAAGTGAGCACTTCCGTTTGAGTCAAAGAATCGGTGTTCCAACAGAGTACGACAAAGTTAAAATAAAACTTGTGTTTTTTCATTGGCAATTCTAAAAGATCAGTATCTGTCATGAACTAAATTAAGCTTCTTTTATGTGCCATGACTTCAGGACGCAGGCAATCATGGCTCTCCACTTCCTCCTCTCCCTTGTAGTGTCCAATAAGTATTGTCCCTTTACTACTTCTCCCAGATCCTGTTCTGTCATCCACTAGACATGTTACACGTTTCTTTCCCTTGTCTCTCTTTCCCTCTATTCGTCCCATTAGTATCAGATTCTCCAAGCCGTCTTTTCTCATTACGTGTCCCAGAAATTTTCACTGCCTCTTCCTGATATTAAGTATAAGCTTCCTCCTTGTTTGTATCTTCCCCAAAGGCTCGGTTCACGAGTTTGACATCACTTTGGACCATTTAGTACAGATTAAACTCACTACTAACTGGTAACGACCAATCACTCGAACTAATTAACTTTTATCTCACATGGAATGTCGAAGTACGAGAGCAGTAGTAGCTTCTTTTATGTTCCAAGTTTTTTTTTTAGGAGATCATGGCTCTTCACAACTTTTCTTTTTCTAATCTAAGAAATTTTTGAAGCTTTACCATTCCACTTAATTCTCGTTCTGTTGTCGGTTTACACAATCTCGTTAAGTAGGTAACTTTGTGATTCCTTCTGCTTATTTTCTCTTCAATATGCGATGAGAGTGTTAAATTCACTCAGTACTCTTCTCATTAAGTGTCACGGAAATTTTAAATATCCCTTTTTGATTTTTTTTTGTATAAATTTCCTTGTTCTTATTTTATTTAATAATCGTTGCTCACACGTTTTTTCCTCGTAGTTTTCTTAGCCTTAGTCGGTAGAGCTCCATCTTTGTCCCTTCAGTTGTCTTGTTTATATCTGATGAAATTGTCCAGCATTCACAGTAAAGAAGACCTATGGTGTGAATAATCATAGGAAGAATGTCTAGCTTTTGGTACACCAAGAATATAATCTTCATTAATTAGATTAATCAAGATTATGTTTCTCGTATGCTAATTCCACTTTTTGTTTAGACCTCTCTTAACCATAACATTCATGAGCTAAATAGAACAGAACTGTGTCGCACTTTTTTTGTCACTAAGAATATTTTATGTCCTATTAATTTGCTTTTTTCTGAAAGGCATCTCCATTCCTACGTGCTTTCAGATTTTTCCAGCTTCTTTAAATACCAAATAAAAATGTTTTCTGTCTCTTTTACCTAAGGTAGTAGCTTTTAGGAGGTAATTAAAAGAGGTTTCACTCTTTGGACGTGGTTATATTCTTTTAACTTCCTCTTGTTGACGGTGATTATGAATTTAAACAAACCTAATGTATTTTTCCAGTCTAAACGAAATAGCCATTTTTGACGCTACAGAAATATAGAAATTTCTATTTTTGACCAATGAGAGACCTGCATTTTTTTTTCGTCTTGTAGACGATCTTTAGAAAAATAGAATGATCAAATCATTGTAAATTTTAATATATATTTTCCTTTTAAGTTATTAAATGAAATCCTTAAAGATGTATTTTAACCAGTGGTAATATAGAAAAGTCATTGTAAATTTTAAGTCCAGTTTTGACCCTATAATTTTGTACAAAGTTCGATAACATATAGTTATCCAGTGTTTGGTAAAAATTTCGTACGTTTCGCAGCTTAACGATTACTCACCGTCAACTTTGTTTAATTCTGAGTGCTACCTTTACAATTCTGTAACATGTCATTAACAATGCTTGAATTATTAGCTGAATTTCTACTATTAATATTTAAAATTCATAGACACTCACAAAGACGAAGGCGCCCAATGCACTCAACTGTTTATATTTTGGATTTCTGCCAGATGTTCTTGTCTTTCTAGTTGATTTTTTTTTTGTTTTGCAACAGTTTCATTATCATACAAACTTAATTTTTCGACTTGATTTGTTGGGCTTACAACACATTTTGTCGACTGTCAGTTGGCTTGAAAGTTATAATTTAATATTAAATCAGTAGATTTTCCTGTAATTCCAAAATGACCTTTCCCACCCAACAAACAAACCAGTAGGTCATTTTTATTAATCTTAGCAGTACCTATGAAAATTTCACGGCTTTCCTATTTGAATTTATTGATGAATCATAATTCTTAAATGTTTGAATAAGCTCCTTACAAGTTCCACGGCAATAAAATATATGTAGAAATTCCGCTGTTGCCTTGTTCGTTATTTGAACAAAATATTGCAATACGAACAATAAGCATGAATGTAGATCCTTACTTAGAAGTCACATGATATAAATTAAAGTATTTAAAATTGTCAAGATTCGGCGTTTAATTGGATAAGATGTTAAACCTATGACAGAGTTATAGCATATTCTTTCTTTTCATTATTTCACTAAACCCAAACAGTGTCTTTCATATACAGGGTGATTGAAAAGTAACTCGCTATTTTATGTATGATGGACTCTCCAGTCTTGTAAAAATTATAGTTAAAGAGGAGATTCCAACATACATAAAATAGGGTTTTACTTTTCATTCACCTTGTGTATTTTATCTGCATTTTTCTTGCAATCAAAGTCAAAGTCATGGAATAGTCAAGTAATTTATATTTGGGTTAATGGCAAGTGGTAATATAAGTACAGGGTGATTGAAAAATAAATTCCTTTTTTATGTATGATGGACTCCTGTCTTGTAAAAATTATAGTTAGACGGGAGAGTCCCTCATACATAAAATAGTTACTTTTTAATTCCCCCTATAGTTACTCAGTATAAAACTTAAAATGTTTAGATTATTTACTGTAGTTTAAATTAGACAAAGAAAACGCAATTCACTTTAATTTATTACTGCCATCGACTGTGTTCATGTTAACATTTTTTATCGATTTTTATCTAAAGTTGCTGTTTTACGAAACCTTTCAGAATGCAGCAATCATTATGTATTTCTAAAGAATACTTTATTAAATGAAGTTGCAATAATAAACTTAACCAAAATAGCAACCATTAAACGAGTTTGAAATATAAGAATAAATGACTATGTAATGTAATTTTATCAGATCTGCTTTTAACATCTTCAAGAATGGTGGTTGTAAAAATGCATTTGTTATTAAAAGAAACCAGGGGGTTAGTAAAATACACGATGAAATTCATTTGGTTGAATAAAAATAGTTAGAATTTAATCCCATATAAAAGCATTGGACGAGACTAAAATTTCATAAATAAAATATAAGAGGATCCGATATAATCTACATAAAGGTTACTAAATGCCATAAGTGCCTGAGGAAGACTGGAAAGCCTACCGACGGAATTACTTACGAAAGCAACAATATCCCGCCAAAAAAGAAACGTAAAAACAAAACTGAATCAATAATCTCTTTTCGAAAATTCCGATAAAATTTTATTTTGATGATGGCAAACACAGAAATAAAAGAGAAAGAACTCACAGAAAAAGCAGTAAAAGAAAGCGAGAAAGGTTTAATCAAATTATAAGAACGAAAATATACAGTCGTTATGCAGAGGGACAATGGAAGATGCATGCTCCACATAGAATCAAGAAAGTATAGAAATTTAACTATGAAAAAAAATATAACAGAGATCAAAAGACAGGTTAGAATAGCAAAAATTTCCTTCCAAAAGCTAAGCAAAGCGTTAAAAGACATGAAAATGTTATTAGAAATATAGAAAGAAGTGTTGAGAGAGTAAATATCGTTTCCGTAAACTAAAAAAAAAAAAAAAAAAAAAAAAAAATGAAGCTGCAGAGAATCTGCATCATATATCCATAGCATTCAATCTGAAAGAATAAAAAAAAATGATCCGATATAGACAAATAGATGTTACCTTTGATGGTTACTGTTTTTCATTGCACGCAAGTAACATTATACAATGTATTCGTTAAGATTATTGAAAACAGACAACCCAACATAGAATTTCTTTCATATTTCTAAAATATTCCAAAATAATTGCTTTTTCATTTAACTCCTTTTGAGATATATATATATATATATATATATATATATATAATTCAGTACTTACTTTAATAAGAATGTTGTTATATATTTGCTTTCTATTCGCACAACGCTTGTTCGATCTTGTGGTTCTGACCAGCCAATCACTAGAACCTTGTTTTTAAAGACTGAAAATTTTCGTAGACACCAGTGAGAGATGATTCGTCCTTAACTGCCCAGTAAATGCAAGTATTTATTATATGCTTTGTCCCCTTGTGATTAAATACATCAGTTTGAAACCTCCACCACTTTTCCTTTTCAGAGTAGGAGAGAAGGTATATAATATAGTTTTTCATACATTGAGTATTTTCTTGTGAAACATTTAATAGACATTAGTGGGTAGTGATTCGTCCCTGACTGCCGAGTAAAGGCGAGCATTTGACACATGACTTGCTTCCCTTGTGAATATATATACATCATCTTGTAACATCCACTAGTTTTTCTTTTCACAGTAGGAGAGAAGGTATGAAATAAATTTTTTCATACATTGAGTATTTCCTTGAGAAAAGTTTCGTAAACACTAAAGATAGATGATGAGTCCCTGACCGCTGTGTAAATGCAAGCATTTAACATCCGAGTAGCTACATCATTTTGTTAGCCACTTTTCCTTTTCAGAATAGGAGAGAAGGCATGAAATACACGTTTCTTCATACATACTTTTAGGAAATAAAAACCACATTATCGTTCTTCCAACTTCTATCTAACCGTCTTTATTTTTCATTATATATTTTTGGGTATTGGTCACA
>OZ010571.1:19524857-19584857 GCA_963932145.1 Acanthosepion lycidas
ACTAGAATGTTCAATAAATTTGTCATTAATATAGTTATAATCTTGTAGATCAATGTCTTTCAAACGTAGAAAGAATCATATTTGTATTTGACAATTTTCCATCCCATATAATGGATCGTATATTCTTTCTCTATAGTGATTTTCCAAGCGTAGCTTAAATGTGGCACAAGGCCGAAATTATGGGGAACCCAGTAAGGATCGAACTCACTACTCAGTCGTGATTGTTCTAGCGAAACAAGCCCGCTAACCATTACAACGCCTCGAGGTGCCCATATATTCCTTCTCTATATGAAGTAAAGTCCGTTTCTAAATAATTTTCATTATACAATTGAATATCAGATTTGTATGTATTTTGATGTTCCTACGTCACAGGGATTTGAAATTTGGATGTTTTCTTTATTTGTTTAATTCTTGTTCTTACATTTTTAATATCTTTACACTGACTAATAATCTTCCGACGCATACGAGCATTTTCTTGTAAAATAAATAAGTTAGGACGAACCGACTCACGTATAGGGCTTAAGTGTTAACCTCCAGAAGAGAGACTATTTTCAGGCTAACGTTTTCCACTGACATGAAGTTTGGTGATTATATTGAATAAGTTGCTGCGAAGGAAGTTGGTTCACTGTGTCCTGCTCGACAATTTCGTTCGTCAGAATCTATTTTACACCTTTATATGTCTACCGCTTATCCATGCATCAAAGATTACTGCCACATCTGGTCTGTTGTTTCTTACCTATTTAAAGACTTGTGACAAAATTCAAAGAAGAATCTGTACTAATATTAGTCCTTACCTGGTATTACGGCTTCAGTCACTTTCCCACCGCCATATTGTAGCTTCCCTGTATATTTTATATAAACATTTTCATGGTTCTGGTAATTTTTCCCCACCGTCCTGGGTAAGACGATATAGTACATCGGCATCCAGAGTAAGACGATAAACTACGCCCAACAGCAAGGCCTCTGATCAGGAGGTTTTGAGGAGCATGGAACCACCTATTAATTGCTGATGTTTCCAGGTCCACCCTGACCTTGGGTGGTAGCAACTGTTAGGGTCCGAACTATGCGCAAATAGTTAACCCCGAAACTGAGGTAAATGCATTATAAAACTGTAAAAATGGATTTTCATACCAGAAATACTTTGTAAAAAACTATTAGCAGAAATAAATTTTTGACAGAACAAATATTACCAGAAAAAATGTTGTCGGCATTAAATAATTCATTGAGGTTGATATACCGTAAAATACAACAAACCAAAACCAAACTTTCCCCACTGTTACCCAGACATTACAAATTCAAGCGCAGTACAGCCAGATCTCACCATTTTTCAGTTTGAATTCCTAGATATAACCACAAGTTCTAACAGTTAATTGTGCCGAACGTCTCGCTAATGGAAATCTCTTTCAGCTTCTTGCATTTTAGTAGAATTTGATCTCCAAAAATATATACAGAATGTAAATCGTCATCTTTTTTCTATTTAAATCCTGTTTTTTTTTTTTTTTTTTGGTCTTTCTCTTTAATAATGCTTTTTCTCTAAGATCCTTCACACTCAGTAATCCCTCGTGTCTTAGTGGTTTCATCAATTACTTGCTTGTTTGATTAAAAAATAACACACTTTAAAAAAAAAAATAAAAGTGATGCATGTACAATCATAATTGGTTGGTTGCATTTGTTTAGAAGTATATCAACCTCTGTGGATTATTTAATACCGAAATCTATATATTTTGTACGCATTTTTATATCTTCAACTATAGATATTTTGTACATGATTTTATACTTTCAGAGCAGACGTACGTGTCTTTTTTTTTTTTTTAAGATATATAGTGTCATGTCTCTTACACACTTCTTTATAAACCGGGTGTTGACTGCTTGACGACCCAAAGCAGAATACGAAAACGCGTCTCTGCGCATCATGGCTCGACGCATATTTTCGGTATTAAACGAAATAAAAAGAACTATATATTGGCCAGTAAAAACGACTCACGCTAAAAGACCCAAACTGTGATTTGGAGCCAATACGACTGATATAAATTCCCCGATTCAACGGCGCAAATGTCAGAGACACGGTTGAGATGTCGACAAGCAAAGGCTGGCCGAGAACGCAACAGGCACACTGAACGCGATGTTATCAATTTCAACTTTCAACGCTGACGCCACTGTCTTCACAGAACATCAGCCGACAGCCACCAACATTCTTTCTCCTTCTCTCTTCCTCTGTGTTGAGTTTACAACAGCGATGGTTTTGCATATATGTAAATAAATTATACATTTATTTACCTAAAATCCGATGTATTCCTTGAGTTCACGTTTGCTGAGGCGAAGAAGAAATTAACCTCTACAGCAGTAACAACAACAGCGACAAATTCGGTCTTCCAGGTTACCCATTCTTCACTTCCATAGCAATAGTCTCTAGGGGATAAAATGGCCTGCTGGTAATTTCTATTGATAAGAATGCATTGCTCGTAATTTTACTACAGAAATGTATTTTTTATACTTAAGTACTGCACTGATTGTCTTTTTCTATAAAATATATATTGTTGGTCTTTTTACTGTACAAATAAATATTTATTCTTTCCTAGTGTTTTGATTACTGTTTGGAGATTCACGATTTTGCCGTAGCTAGGACCCTAATAAGT
The DNA here is from genome assembly GCA_963932145.1 of Acanthosepion lycidas. Classification (NCBI taxonomy): domain Eukaryota; kingdom Metazoa; phylum Mollusca; class Cephalopoda; order Sepiida; family Sepiidae; genus Acanthosepion; species Acanthosepion lycidas. The sequence goes on from OZ010571.1 coordinate 19,527,494, forward strand.
GCTACCAGCTCGGGTTATTGTAGACCAGGGTAGAACAGCAATTAAGAGGTGGTTCCAAGTTCCTTAAAACCTCCAATCTGCCGATGAAATCCTTTGCTGCCGAATTTAGTTTATCGTCATACTCAGGACAGGGAATCATGATTAAAATAGTGCCTCTGTATCCTAAGGTAAAAAAGGCCCTTCACGGATGTCATTGCACCAATTTTGTTCAGAAATATTTAAACAATCAGCTCTATGGAATATCTCAGATCAATGGCTGCGAACGAATGACATCTACAGGTGTTAGTGATAGCCGTCCTTTTTTCGATCTTTGTGGATTAGCAGCAAGAAAATGAAAGAACGCTACTTCCATAAAAGAAACCGAATCAATTCAGGACTTTCATTAAGAGTAAAAACTGAAATATATGTCAAATGTAATTCAAAGGGAAAATAATGCCGTAGTCAAGATGTTGTCGCTTCACACTACTTCAAATGAAACTCAAGAAAGAAGCTTATGGAAAGAGAAATAACGGTTACTGGATTTGAGAAAGACTTTCCTGAAAAGTTGTTTAACCCTTTCCCGGCCTATTATTTCGGGGAAAATGATTTCTAGACGAATTTTTTTTTATTTGTTTTTTAATAAAGAAACTAAGAAAATGAGGCACCTTGATATACCCGACGCATGAGTTGATAATTGGACTAGTTTCAACCTCAGAAGGGTATAGAAAGAATCAAGATCGACGTATAAACACGCGTCCAGCTGTTTTTTATGGTTAGCACCTGTTTATTCATCAGTGTCTGGGGGAAAAAAACAAAAAACAAAAAAAAAAAAAACACTTTCGTTAAAAACGTATATACACGTCTACGCCGGGGAGGGAGAAAGATTTTATAAATTTCAACCGAATGTAGCATTGGCTGCTCGGTCAATGAATACCAAATATTTCTTTATCAGTAATGGTTACCATTACCAATCATTTATGTACAAAGTTGAGGTAAAAACTTGTAAAAATGGTATGATCAAAGAGGGAAACCATCAAATACTTTTTGGGTGTAGCAAGCAGACATCACGAGTTTCTTTAATAACTTACAGGTTAAGTTCAGTTCGTTTAATCTTAGCTTCGTGTGGTTTCTTAAGAGAAAAAAATCGAATGAATTCAAAATATTGGTGACAAATTAACACTGAAATATTAGTCGTAATATTTATGTGGTTACTAAGGCAACGAAAGTGGTTATATTATCAAGATTGTGGGAAGTAAAGAATTCAGTGAAAGAAGACTCACAAGAAACATTATTACATTTTATCCTCGTCTACCCCCATACCCTACACCTATCTCAATCCTTACACAATTGTCAACTATGTCAGGGCTTTTGTTATCGTTAAGCCGACTCATCCTAACACTGAATTCGTAAAAAAAATACATGCTTTTTTATGCCTTCATATTTTTTAAAAACTTTCCTTGCTAAATACAATAACTATGGTAGAATTTAATTTGTTTTACCGTTTTTTTAGTTAAACCTCTCTAATGCCAAGTGCATTTTCTTACTCTCTGCGAATTACTCCCTCTTTCCTATATGTGTTTTGAGATTTTCCGTCAGTTTTGTTATTTTCAAATCTTGCGAATCTCATTACTACTATCTACCACACATTGGAGGCAAGAGGTGACAGAGGAAAACAATGCATAACCTAACTAGCAAGCTGGATGGCAGAACAGGGTTTAGGGGAGAGAACAAAATACAAAATTTATTAAGAGCTACAAAAGAAAGGAAATTGAGGAGCGCCATGATCACCAACGTCTTGAAGGGACACGGAAGTGAGAAGAAGAATCAATACTCAGGAAGGTCATCTATAAGGCGATTTACCAAAATAAGGACGTTTATGAAAAGTAAGAATTAGTGATGATAATATTTTAAGATTAATTAAAACATACAAATAACTAAATGTATAATAAGTAAATAAGTAAATAAATATAGAAATGTGATTTCTGTCCTTTGTTTCAATTCCCAATAAAAAGGCGAAGATAAAGAGAACTGTATCCCTTTTTAATCGCTGGCTTCACAGATGGCTAGAATTGTGTCTTTCCAACTCTTCTGTGTGCGAATGAAAAACTTATTTTCAGATCTTGCAAATTCCATTACTACTGTCATACATCAAGTTGTCGCGACACCGCGGTTAAAAAGCACTGCCATAGAGATATAATCGGTGAATCGTAATCAAATTTGATTATCAACAGAAAAATAATCATGTTTTTCCGACAATTATCATAATCAACGTCATAGTTGATGAAATAACCAGGAAGAGAAGCATCACAATCTTAGGACAACATAATGCATTATAACCCCAAGAAAAGGCTCTGATTCCTCAAACATTTCGCCTTTATACGTTATTAGTAAGATTCCTCAGTGGTCATAATCATCTTATTCAAGACAAAAAATAGCCCAATATTTCGCAAGGGGTACGCAAGCGACAAAAAAATCCCCGAAGACAAAGTTCATTAATTTTTCGTAACTCTCCATAAATTTCAACCGAAGAGATTCTCAATTAAAACACTTGACAGTGCATTGTTTCTTTGTGGACTCTTGATTTTATTTTTAATATCAACAGTAAAACAAAAAATATTTACATGATTGCAGTAAATAAATTTACATCTCGTTCCAATGGCAGATTTTAAAATCTGCTTTTGAACTTCGTAATCTTGTTTTAGAAATTTTATTACATAACAAAATGTCACTAGAGCAAAAAATTACAGAAGGACGCATACCTATGCTTCATAAAACATTCGATAAGGTCAGTCAGCATAGATCTACTACCAGGAATACTTACCTGGCATATACCGGTAAAATATAAAAAAATATTAAGCCCAGACCGCAGGAGACCTTCCCTGCCAGGCAGTACCTCTACTTCTGAAAGGGGGGCTGGGTTTATTGCTCGGCGCCTGAGTCATCCCCCAAAAGCAATTTTTCCACAGTATTACCATTAAATCCACTTTAAACCTCGACCCTGTGTTTCATTGGGTAGCGAAAAATAGATACTACCTGGAAAACTTGATTTATTTGGAAAAGGTATTGGAACAATTCAAGACATTTATTGGCTGTATACCGGTCTCGTGAAGATAGAAAATGAATTAAGCAAATAGACAAAGAAATAAAAGATGGCTTAAAAAAAAAAAAAAAAAAAAAAAAAGGATCCTCTCACCGTATTTCACTTTTGCAGTGCGGTGATATTAAAAAAAAACAAAAACAAAAAACAAACTAGTACTCCTATCGTGATTTATTATTGGTAGGCACAATCTTAACATAAGATACCCAGATGACATTGTTGATGGCAGACATAGAAAGAAAACTGCATAAACTCATTGAAAGATCAGTAGACAAGCTCGAAATGACTAACCGTCAATTGTAAGAGAATATATGGTAATTAGTAAAGGAGACATCTAAGAGGCAAAGAAGAAATTGGAGACATCAAAAAAGTAAGTGCAGAAAATTAACTCCTTGAGAATTATTATAATCGCCAAGGGAAAATGTGAGACAGAAATCCATAAGGTGCACTGAAACAAAGAAAGATACCTTTAAAAGCGAAAAAAAAAAAAAAAAAAAAAAGTATGAAGAATCAGACAATGCCATTTAGAAAGAAAGAATATAGTACTGAACTACTATGTAATTTCAATCCTTAAATATGACATTGAAAGCTTTACAGTTTCCTCAAATGAAAAGATATCAGGTAACAGAACTGTACTTCTATAGAAGGATTCTGTGAATACAACAACGTTTAAACAACGACAATGTGTTAAAAAAAAATAAACCCAAAAAGATACTTTACTTTTTGGAACAGTGATGAAAGAGGGTTTGTAAAATTTGATACTCACTTACTGAATGGCAAGAGAAGCAGAGATAAAATCAAGCAATCTCACATCCTGTAAATGAATTGAAGAACTGCAACATAGAGGGAATACAAAGTGATTACTATTCCTTTTAGAGCTATAAATGACAGGAAGTTGTTGAGTGCCATGATCACCTATGTTTTGAAGGGACACATCGTATAGGAGAAGTAGTGACTAGTGAAATTTTGAATGTTTTCCTTGATCAATTTTGCGCTCAAAATAAATGTCTTAGTTGACACAAAATTAATACAGACGGAGAAATAAAAGAAGAAATAAAAATGAAAATCAGCTTTCATGAACGTTTTCATTTATCAAGCAGAAATCTATCCAAGGACAAATAAAACGGAAAAGAATTTCGTGTTTTCAAATTGTATATTATTATATATAGCAAGCCACTCGTATTCGAGGATACCTGTCACTAGGGCAGTTAGCCAGTCCTTATTGCAGACGCTTGCTCAGGCGCATTTGTATTTATGCGATATCCACAGAGCCCACCTGTGGTTTATGCTGCAACTATGCTGAACGGATCTTAGTTACAGTTTCTGGGAAAGATCGTGCTTTCTGGCGTGATCAATTTGAACAAGGTAAGCACGCTCTAGCCCTCAGCCACGATGACTTGTAACTTCGTGTTAGAACATCTATCGACGGGTTCCGTCTATCAATTTCACTCACAAGGCTTGGGTCAACCATGGTATCGTTTTCAGACACTTTCCAAAGGTGCGGCACGCTGGGATCGATCCCTCAAGTCCGATAACACCAGGAAGTTCATTCCTATCAACTTGACCACGGTGAGATTTGAACCCAGGTCTCATGGTCAGAATGGGAGCGTTCTAGCCCCTAGCCCATATATTATTAGGAACAGTAAGAAAAATTCTCTTAGTATAGTTACTGTGAGGCGGCAATACCAATAAATAATTTCTGATGAAGTAAACGGAATTAAAACTGAAGCGTTAGAAAGCTGATAAAATCACTTTTCATCACCACTGATATATCTTTTGGAGTTAGAATCCATCCACGATAAGGTGCCCATGTTTTTGCTCCATTGAAGTCATTCGAAATTGTTTCCCCTAACTTCGATCAAAAAGAGCCCATGAGAGAACGAAACAACACTGAATGCAACAGAATTTTGAATAGAAAGATCCAAATTCTTCGTCTGTCATTCTTCAGGTCTCGGAACCTTCTATAAACTGATTATTCCTCTTGCCATTCCTTCCCTTTAGATGGGATCAGCATGTTTTCCCATCTATTCAACAAAAGAAATTTTATGGATTTAGCATGAGGAAACGATTGAGAGCAATATAATTACAAGTGATGAATGCTGAGGGATATATTTGGGAGGATGTCAAGTGAGGCTCATTAATTTCACCAGCATTCAATGTAAATTGAAGCTGCGTACACAGTGACCAGGAGAAAACCAGTGAACATTCAGCAAAGAATAATGTGAGCAACTTAAGATGGCTGACAGAGATCTTTGAAATTCTGGTAAACATTTATCTTTTTGAATGATGCTTCATTGCACAAAAACGAGCTGATTTAAAGAATTATTAATGGAACCACATGCAGGCCACTATCATATTCAGTTATAGTGTAGAGAGAAATGGTTCCAGGATAGTTGCGTACTAGACATTTGCGTCCCTATACAAATAGATAACTGCGTACCTCTGATAATTTTTTGAAGCTTTTAAAGGCAATTACAATAATTTTGTAAAAAAAAAAAAAAAAGTTTGTAGTATTCATAAATTAAAAAAAAAAAAATAATTAAATAGAAGGAATAAAAAAAAAAAAAAAAGTAAAATGTTTATTTTTGTTTAAATTGCATTGACAGACTGTTATGCAAGATCGCTCCACACATCGTCAGTATGTTTTGTTTCATCGGTGTTTAATTTTCCTCGTTCGCAAATATTTTTCCACCAGCGTTTGATTTTCGGCACTTAACCATGCGTTTAAAAAAAAAAAAAAAAAAAAAAAAAAATGTAATCTATAAAATCCAGAATCTATGAAATGTCTGTGGTTCCCACTGCTAGAGTGAACAGAAACTGCTATCTTAATTTTCTCTTGCCTTAAAAAGGAAATTTTTGTGTTTTTTTTTATTTATGTTAACTAACTTTCTACTTGTAATTAAAGGTATTGGTAAATTTGTATATTAAACAACTCTTTAAAATGTTTTTTTCCTTTCAAAATGTACGTTAACTAACTTTTTGCTTGCTTAGAAGAATTCAAAGTTGATTTTTAATTAGAAACTCTTAGAGTGTGGTAACTTCCAAAAATTATCAGAGGTAAGCAATTACCCAGGGACACTACACTGAAAAGTGTATAAAATATTTAATATGCATACGTGTATTAGATAGTGTAACCCGGATATAAGAGAGTTATCGGGGCCGTAGAAGAAGTCTCTTATATCCGGGTTTGGTCTATGTTATATACATTAACACAGGCTCTAATTTGGGACCAGAGAAAATGTCTTATATCCGGGTTTCTCTTATATCCCGGTTACACTGAATACACAGAAAAATAACATCACGATGATCTCTTGCTTACCTACGCTCCGGACTCATATCATGATCTGCAACTCTACTCTCTTGGCAACACCGATCATGCCGTAGTGTCTATAGATAACTCTCACCGCTTTTCCATTATACAAACCCAAACCCCTCTAAAAAGTAAAAAAAACAAAAACCCCTCCCCACCAAAAAATACAAAAACAATGCCCCCCTCCCCCCCTAAAAAAACAAAAACAAAAAACATTTTTCTTATGAAGGTAACTGATTGGAATTCATTTCAAGATTTTCTTCGCGATGCCCCTTTGGTTGATATTTTTAATCATCCTGTTAGAAAGTATGCAACTGATATCTTTTCCTGGATGAAAGCCGGCATCTAAACTTTCAGCCTCTACAGCCCACAGGAATAACTTCTTCCGGCTATACCAGAGTAAGTCTCGATTGTAACAGATGTATCTTTGTCATCGCTGGAAGGCGTGTTCCCAAAGAGGAACAGTCAATATTTGCTGATGGAATGAGACTCGGTATAGCCTCTCACAAGTTTGATTCTAAAGATTACTGGCGACGCTGCAAGTGTGTACTGAACAAAAGAAAATCCCCAGCACCTCATGTAATCAATCAATTTGAAGTGTTGTCATTTACTGCAGATAAAGCAGATTGCTTTATTCGGAAATTCACTTCCTTTTTTCTTGGTTTTAAAATTTATCTATTTTTTCTCTCCCCCCACTCAAAGACATTTTGTCCTAATGATTCTCCCTTATTTGATAGTTTAGTAAGAAATCCCGGTTCGAAAAAAAAACAAAAAAAAAAAAAAAAAAAAACAAACAAAAAAAAACAAACAAACAAAAAACAAAAAAAAAAAAAAAACAAACAAAAAAAAAAAAAAAAACAAACAAAAAAAAAAAAACAAACAAAAAAAAAAAACAAACAAAAAAAAAACAAACAAAAAAAAAAAAAACAAACAAAAAAAACAAAAAAATGGAAAATTAATTGTCTTTGGCTAGTATCTTTTTGCTTGATATATTGTCTGAACTTGGAATTGTTCTAGCCGCTTCTTTCTCCTCTTCTAAATCTTATTGAAATCATATCTCCCAAGCCCAGTACTTGGTGAGGGCGGAGGATTGGCCGTTGATTCCCCCCACCCACCAGGTCGACGCTTGGACATAAGGTAAGCCGTACATTCAGTTACCATCACGAGGAAGAAAACAGACAACCACTTGCTGGCCCGTGTGAGTATAGTTTCGCTCTAGCAGAAACCCATTTACGTTTTTCTTGTTTTTTTTTTTCTTGGTTTTTAAATTTATCTATTTTTTCTCTCCCCACCACTCAAAGACATTTTGTCCCAATGATTCTCCCTTATTTGATAGTTTAGTAAGAAATCCCGGTTTGAAAGAAAAAAAACCCCAAAAAACAGGAAAAATAGAAAATTAAATGTCTTTGGCTAGATGCGATAATAATCCGGGTAACCTTATTTTCAATTTCTTTTTAGAATAGACAATGGGACTTATACAAGTTAAAACTTAACGTGATAGAGTATAACCAAGTGTGATCCAGGTCTCCTTAACCGTTATCTCCCCCCAATCCTTCCCTCTGTTTGTGTCGTCCTTTTTTGTGTTATCTGTAATAGGAGTAGTTAGTCTCTTCTACCGCCCGGTCAACACTCCTCCCCCTTCTATTGGACATGAGTAGAGGCTTACACCTTGTTTCTTGTCTAGGAAGGTGTTCCCGGTACTCTTTCTCTCTCCGGCCTCTGTATTAGTGCAGCTCTGTTTCTCCCATGATGTGTGCAGTCTGTGGTATCAGCTGTTCATTTTGAGGGTACACAGTTGACAGTTCTCTGGTTGCTGTTTCCGATTGGTAGTTAGGAGCCTTAACTCTTGCGTAGCGTCTTGAGCGGCCGCTCTGATCAACAGTTGTATAATACCTGGGTGTTTAGTGTCCCTGCAGTCACCTCCGGTGGGCAGCCCTGAGGCCACATAATGATGCAGATTTTGCCAACTCCTCTCTGCCCGCGTCACGGTCGAAACTGTTTTACATCGGGCCTTCTCATCTTACAAACATGAGTTACAAAAACCGAAAGATTAACCCTAAACCAGCCTCTCAAAAACCACCTAAACCCCTCAACATTTCGTTCTCCAACATCCGGGGCATTAGGACAAACTTCTGCAGTCTGGAATCTTTCCTCACTGCAAACGGCCCGAATATACTGGCTCTCTGTGAGACAAACCTTGTCTCGTCTATCCCCTCTTCTGATCTCTCGATCCCCGGCTATCTTCCTCTCCTCAGAAAAGACTAACCCATATGCACGGTCTTTGTGTCTACGTCAAGGAACATCTCCCTCTGGCCAGAGAGACCTCTCTCGAATCGCCAGACCAGTCATACATGCGTCTCCGACTCTCTCTCTCTCTCTCTCTCTCCTCAATGCGGTAAGCTATCTCTTCTTCCTTTACCGCTCTCCATCCTCTCAAGACTGAGATACTCGATAGCATTTCTGACAGCATAGACAACGCTCTCTCTCCCTCCACCCGTTTGCTCACATTTTTGTGTTTCGTGACTTTAACGCCCATCACACGTTGTGGCTTAAGAATGCTACTACTGACCACGCAGGCATTCAAACGCTCAATTTTTCAATCTCTCATTCCCTGACACAGATAGTTAACTTCGCCACTCGTTTTGCCTTCAACCGGGAAGGTAAAGCCTCTCTTCTCGACCTGTGCTTTACCTCCATCCCCGAATCCTGCAGCGCCTCGCAACTCTGCCCTCTTGGTAACTGATCATGCAGTAGAGTCAGTTAACATCTCCTTCAACTCCACCCCATATAAAGAACCTCCTACCACTAGAACTTCGTTCTACTATCAACGAGCTGACTGGGTCGCGTTCCGTGATTTCCTCCGCGATGTCCCCTGGGATGGAGTCTTTAAGCTCCCCGTCCAAGAATGTGCTTCTGTAGTCTCTTCCTGGGTTAAAGCTGGAATCGACGCTTTCATCCCATCAAGGAAATATAGGGTCAAGTCGCGCCCCTCCTCCTGGTTCTCGGTTGCTTGCTCAGCCGCCATCACCCAGCCATTGTCTTGAAGAAATGCGCGCCTGAACTGGCGCCCGCCCTTTCTAAACTATACAACTACTGCCTCAAGGAATCTTGTTTTCCTGACTGCTGGAAGTCCTCTTCGATCGTTCCTGTCTTCAAGAACTCCGGCGACCGCTCTGACACTTCCAACTACAGTCCTATCAGTCTCCTTCCCCTTTCGGCAAAGTCTTCGAAGCCCTAATCAATATCGAGGTGGTAAACCACCTCACATCCCATAATCTGCTCTCAGACAAGCAATATGGTTTCCGCTTTGCCCGATCTACAGCTGATGTGCTTACGGCCATCACTGAAACTGTCTACCGAGCTCTTCAAAATAAAGGGGAAGTCCGTGCCGTGGCACTAGACATCTCCAAAGCATTTGATAGGGTTTGGCATGCCGGCCTTCTTCGCAAGCTCCAGGGTTATGGCATTACGGGTCGATTATATAACCTAATACGATCATTCCTGTCAAACCGTAAATTGAAGGTCGTTCTCAATGGATTCTCCTCCAGTTCCTATCCCGCGAACGCAAGTGTTCCTCAAGGCTCCATCCTAGACCCCACTCTATTCCTTATCTACATAAATGACCTTCCTGACGCAATAACTTCCCAAGTTGGCATCTACGCAGATGACACCACAATTTATTCCAACCTCAAAAACAAATTTAGTCACGCTGACAAAACTCGCATGGCTGTGCGTCTCGAAAAGGACCTCCAATCGATTGTGAACTGGGGCATGAATTGGCTGGTCAACTTTAACGCTTCCAAGAAAAAACTGCTCTCTGTTAATCACCACAGAGATCCTTCCCTTCCCTCCATTAGAATGTCTGACGCTCAACTTCTCGAGAGCATCTCTCTGCGGCTTCTCGGTCTCACGTTGACTGCTGACCTGAGATGGAATAAATACATTGAATCAATTGCCTCGTCCACTGTAAGGAAAGTTGGCTCCCTGAGCCGCGCCAGGAAGTTTTTCTCCCCGAAATCGATCCTCCAGATCTACAAATCAACAATTCGCCCTTGCATGGAGTATTGCTGCCATATATGGTCTGGTGGCCCTTCTGTGCCTCAGGGTTCTTAATAAGCTCCAGAGGCGGATATGCAATGTAGTTGGCCCTCCCCTGGCGTCTCGTCTACAGTCACTTTCTCACAGACGCGCCGTCGCCTCCCTCTGTATGTTCTACAAATACTTTCATGGAAATTGCTCCGAGGAGCTGCATTCGCTGGTTCCCAGACGTCAGGAGTTCCAGCGTCTTACGAAGCTGGCATCCCGCTCTCACCCCTTCACTGTCGAAACTTCTAAATGTAGCCGTCTCTTCTACTCTAATAGCTTCATGTCTCGCACCTCTCGCCTGTGGAACTCCCTTCCATTTTCCTGTGAGCTATAATCTCCAGCTATTCAAGCGTAATGTCAATCGACATCTCCAGTTGCGTTGATCTATCCACTACCCTCATCCTTTTTTCTATCACTCCTATCTGATCTTACTCTAAGTTTTCTGTAACCCCTTGCGTCCTAGTGGCTTTCCGCCTTGCTTGGGGTGAAATGCTTAAAAAAAAAAAAAAAAAGCTCGAATTTGAACTTATCTGGTGTATGTCTACCTTAGCAGCCAGTTCTATTCTAATAGCTTCTTTTCTTGCATTTCTCACCCTTTGATCTCCCTTGTTTGTTGCCTCTCGGCCAGTTACAAGCTTCAAAAATTCTGTCTTTCTCATTCCTGATCCTTCATTTTCATCTTCCTCACTAAAGTCTTCTCATTCACTCCCTACCTGCGCCTTAGTTGAATTGTCGCATTACTTAGAATAAAACAAAAGAAAGGAAAAAGCGACTTTAACACATACCCTAAGAACCTGTTTTTTTTTTTACTATCCCTACATGAAATATTTTATTGGGCTCGTCTATTAGCCCAATCTTACCTTATTCGAGTAATGCACTATTCTAACTTTCATTCATAAATGTAGCCCTCTGATTGGTTCATTTCTACCAATCAGGTCGCCCGCACGTGCACTTCGAAGTTTTGGCGCAAAATCGCTCTGGAGCCTCCCCACGTGATCATGACGATTAAAGAGAACCCAAATCACGTGTGAGCACGCAAAGGCAGACCGTTTCTCGACCGCTTACTCAAGCTTAAAAATGTGACGACTACTAATTACTGTCTCGCTAATCGAGACGTCAAATCTTTCCCGTTCAATATCTTCTACGAAATTCATCATTCAAGAATCTCGAACTATACATTCTCTTTTTCCTCAGGCTTGCAGATTTGAACGCTCACAGATACAGCGTTCCCCAAATGCTGGGAACACGCTAAGCACAATATACGTACGTACGAACACTCACCACAACAACACACACACACACTGTCCATGTAACTTGTAACCTTTCTTGTTATTAATGCATATATTTGTTTACATATATTTATCGGTCTTGTGTTTGTTTTTCTTTGCCTTCTTTGGACTTAATTAAAGTCCAACTTTCTCATATAGTTGGACCGGCTAGCAGGAAAATCTTAACCCACGTGTATTCATCTACTTCTACTCAACAACATCGCCGACAGGGTCCTCTACAATGCCACCTTGTGTGGTTCAAATCATGAGGCAGTTTTCGTATCGCATAAAGGCATGAGAATATGTTTATGAAGTCACTTTAGTTCAGTGAGTGCGAATTTTAATGGGTGGCCACGTTTTAATTTCGCTTTAGAACTGCACGATACCAGTCAATGCACAATTTTGGTAAGTCTTATTTTTTTATATTTACATTTAGTCTAACAAAAACTGTTTAAGTACAAACATATGAAGAGTGTATTCTGCAAGTATTTGCGGTTAAAAATATCTGACAATTAAGGGGACTACATAAAGTATAACCACCACATCAAGGAGCGCATTTCATGGATAATTCAGGCAAAACATGAACGGTAAACATCAGTTTCCTGCATTTTTGTTTTCGAAAATGAAGATTAATAAAAAAAAAAAAAAAAAAAAAAAAAAAAATCAAAACGAAAAATTCGCTTATTCTGAAAAGTTACATGACAGAAATAACGTAAAGAAAATGTTTTCTCTCCCCATAAAGAATTAATAATAATAATAATTATAAGGCAGTCGCAAGAGACAGGCAATACAAAGTTCACATAATATAAAGCAAACCTAAATTTCGCAAAAGAATTTTCCACTGACGAAAAAGCATGTAGAAGAAAAAGGAAAATTCTAAATAATGTTTACGTTTTACTAGAAGAATTTTAATCGAGCAAACGAAAAGTATGTAAGACTCAAAAATGCTCCTAAAATCCGATCAAGTCTTGTTCTTTTAAAAATATTCTTTTGTAGATTTACCAAAATTTATTTGTTTAGCAGTTTCCAAAGTGACACATATCGACTAAAAATATTCTTGCTCTTCAAAAATATGCTGTTATTTTGGAACGACGCGTACTTCCAATATATCAAGATTTTCCAAAAAGAATCTATTTCTAAACTATACCCGGTTTATGGTAGTTCAAAATTATATTCACTTATGAGTTATGTATGCAGGTTAACCCATCTATACTAATTATATATATGCTGAGAGGTTTATTTTCAACCTATATGACAGAAGTATTTTCACACGAGAAAATCTTGTATATTTGTTGCCATGGAAACCGACTGCAACAAAATATCCATGTCCATATTGGGTTTGGTCGACTAAAAATGTCTTGTCTCCCAGGACAGTTTTGACTGATTTTATTCGAATTACGGTTTACTATATTTTGATTTACAATAAAATTTCTTCCCCACAGAAGATAATTCAAGTAAATATTTTCCAGACTAAACTATGCTTGGCACATATTTTCCTAGGGTATTCAAGAGAAATTAACTTCCTATTGGCTTGATAGACTTAAATTTGCCATCACTAAGTATTAGGTTGGTGCAAAAATAATGTCGGTTTTTAACAGACATTATTTTTGCACCAACCTAATATTTCCGACAGAACTTGGTGCAATGATTCTTAATCACTGTGCCGACATACACTAGTGTACTGAGCGATGCTCTTACGTGTAACGAGAAATATTGTCAGGGTATACATGTATCTTATTGCAAGTTTCAACATATTTATGAGGGTCTGCTTATCGCAAATTCAACCGAACATTCAAGGAATCACGAAAAAACATCAGGTACAGTTTCAAGTAAACAGCATAAGTAGTTGAGAAGAAACAGTGAAATAAAGTAAATGCATATTTGTGTGTGTGTATTTTTTTTTTTTTTTTTAAATACATGGTTTTATTTTGTTAGGTTGATGCAAAAATGACGTAATATCGTTTTTGACGTATTTTTTAACGTCAAAAAACTACATTATTACGTCATTATTTTTGCCCTAACCTATTATTTAAATGTATACACTTTACAAATTTTGCTACGCATTTTAATTTACTCCCAGGTATGCAGCTGCTTAAAAACGTGGAGAAACACTGCCTTAATGTAATGTTCAGATGTCGAAAACAGCCTATTTACATTACAAGTTTCGGTCGTTGCACGCTTCAGCCTTCAGGTAGTTGGAATGAAGAGCTGAACCATTTATTTCGCTCACTGAGGTAGACTGTTCTAGTTGTACGTGACATGTCTAATGGATGTCAGTTATATCCTTTTAAGTCCACTCTCAAAGTTCTCCACCGCCTAATCAGGTATTGAACTCACACTCTTTGGGTCCTGTCAACGGATCTAACTAACACGTTTATCTACTGTGCCATGTCTCCTTGGTGAAACGTTGTGATAAACATGGCGAAAAAGATGAGGACAATAGTCCGAATAATGTAAATAGTGTACATAATACCTCATCTCAGAAATATAGACAGATACTGAAAACTTAGCCGTTAGAAAATCGCTCTTCTTGAACAACGACGACTCTGTAGATTGCTAATGAATTTATTTCAAACCAATGAAATGATACAACTAAAAATTTTAGATTAAAATTCAATGAATCTATAATAATTATAATGAAAAGAAATCCAAAAATGAATATACTGAGAGAGAGGACAATAGGGGAAGAAGAATATTAGATACAAAACATATGATGGCACTTGGGTGACGTAGCTTTTATGAAACGATGAACAATATCCTTCACAAATGTTGCCTTTTTTTTACGGAATACTTCTGGTTATCAAGGTACCTATAGAATGCATATACTGTACAGTACTAGTGTAAGAAGAATGCATCGAATAATAATGATACAGATGTGTAAAAATGCCGGGAATCTATCAGTGTTGCGCAGACTCGGCGTAATAGCGATATGAAGTAGAATATAACTAGTTTCTGATTTATTATTCTTGAACCTGTAGATTCTCTGAGTATTGAACAACAGCTAAACCACACAAAGTGGTACATTTCATGAATCGACAGAAACAAAAAAAAATGAACGACGTAAAGAACATTAAAACATAACAAAAAAAAAAAAAAAAGACATGATCTCATAATCAGTGGAATGTGGCAATGTCCTCTTGCAATTAATTTTTGTCATCGTTTCACCACAGGAAAGATGTCAATGCTCCTAGGACAAGCGATTTACAGGAAGTGAGAGAGAATGCTAAAACCTTAGAGAGGAGATGAACAATAAACGAACAGGATTCAGAATGACAAAATGGCGATGGACGTTGCATTTAAATTTATGAAGATTGTAGCTGACAGGAAACCAAGAAACCAGAACAGCGTTCCATAGGCGAGAAGTGCGAGAAAATAAACTACTAGAATAAAATTAAGTTCAAGTTTACTTTCAAAAGTAAAATGGTGAGACCTAACTGCCAATCTAGTAGCACGTTTAAATTTAGGTAATCGGGGCACTAAGGAAAACAGCTAATCAGAACAATTGCAATAGAAATATTTGTAGAAAAAAAAAACAGAGGTTAAACCACGTTACATCGGTGGGAAGGGATAGAAATTTTCCAGGGGGAATTGTCGGGGGGGACCTTATAGATTTAACAGTAAGATGGCTTAACACTTTGAAATTTGATTAGAACAACTCACAATATTCAATTATACATTTATATGTATTTTTATTTACATTTTTGAGACGTATTAAAAATAACCGTAACTGCAGTATGTGTAGGGTGCAACTAATGTAGTGACCGCCTCTTGGCCGTTGCCACCGCAGCTTACTTCCGGGGATTGCCGCTGATATAAGATAGCAAAAGTCGGTTGTCCTTACGACGTCTGAGCATTGAGAATATTTTTTCTCTACATTTCTTTCTTGAATAAAAAGGTCTGGCTAATTTCACATCGTTGGCAATCTGCGAGCCACTGTGCTTGGTCGCTTGTGTCACGAGTACGCCATGTCTTTTCATTTCCTCTGTCTGATTCGACGTTGCCACGTTACCGAGCTAGATGCATTTGAAAAGGAAATTAATTCACTAAAAATGGCATAGATACAGTTTTTCTCTTTCTCTCGCTTTTCACACGCACACGTTCACACACATACACACATACGTATAGAGAAAGAGAAAAGGGAGAAAGTGAAAAACAGAGACAAGTGCGTAACAATAAGTCAGTCCACTATGAAACGATTATGAAAATCTATTGTATAATATTCGATCTGATTAACATTCATCGCTTAATTAAGCGTATTTACCCGAAAATAAATTACTTTAATAAATAAATATCATGCAAAATAAAAAGGTATTTTTTTAGGCTATGTACTTATTGATCTACTTAGACATATATATTAGGTTGGTGCAAAAATAATATCGTTTTTTGACGTTAAGAAATAAATACAAGCACACACAAAAATTCGGTTTGCCACAAAAGGGATTATTCCAAAAGTTTTATCAGTCGGATTTTGTCGGTTGGGCTGAGAACTTTTAAGTACTTATGTGTGTGTATATATATATATATATATATATATATATATATATATATATATATATATATATATATGTGTGTGTGTGTGTGTTAAAATGAGATGTCAGTGTTATTTTCATATTTGCGTAATTTCCTTTTAACATATATATTTACCAAAATTACACAAGAATGCCTTGAAATTCTAAAGAGTAAATTTGTTAAATAAAATCACCATTGGCTTCAATCACCGTCTCGAGACGACCCCGGAAACTCTTGCATCTCCTCTGGACAGTCTTCTTGCTTAAGTTGGTGAATACTGCCATAATTCTTTCCTTCAATTCATCTTTGGTGATACAAAGAGTTTTGTTGGTTTCTCGCTCAACTGCGCCCTGTACAAAATAATCAAGGGGGTTGCAGTCTGGGGAGTTAGGTGTTGAGATATAAAGAGTGACGTGGTCGCAGAAATTGTCTGACAGCCATGACAGGGTTCTCTTGCTTGCGTAGCTTTGGTGCAGAGTCCTGTTTTCAGACATAGG
This sequence comes from Acanthosepion lycidas, assembly GCA_963932145.1. Classification (NCBI taxonomy): domain Eukaryota; kingdom Metazoa; phylum Mollusca; class Cephalopoda; order Sepiida; family Sepiidae; genus Acanthosepion; species Acanthosepion lycidas. The sequence continues at coordinate 19,544,240 of OZ010571.1, forward strand.
GTCTTCTAGAAGCCACCTTCTTGACCGAGGGCAACACTACCCGCTCAAGGCACTTTATGAAGGCCTCTGTGGGAAAATGAATGGAAGCATAGCACCATCTTTATCCCCATTAGACTCATCCAACTCTTTCCGAATCATCTGCATTGTCCTCAGATTAACATCCAAACACTCTGAAATATTCGTATTAGAACTTCCGGCGCGAATGCCAAACAGTAGAGCATGCTGTTTCCAAGTTTCTAGCTGGGTAAATTCCGTCATGGCGCTATTTTTCTCACAAACTGACCCTACTATACTGTACAGTCTACAAAATAAATAAAAAAACAGCGCGCATGCGCGAAATTAGAAATATAAAATGGTGACAATTTACCCATCGCACACACACATATATATACACACATACATATATATATTATATATCTCATACATATCACGCATCCATACATACATCTATACGTGTGAGAGAATTAGGATCAAATATGGATCGGAATCCGACAGAAATATGAGATAATGAACAAACTGGAAACTTCTGCAAATGTAACAGTTTCACTTAAAGCTTCATCAGGGAATGAGATATGGAGAAAAAGAATTGTGATATTTTTTTTTCTTTCCTCCATCTCTGATGAAATTTTAATAAACGCGAAACATTACTTTCTATAAACGTTTCCTATTTGTTCTTTATCCTATCACACATCCACACACAATATATTATATATATATATATATATATATGAGAAATATAGTCTTAAGGTGTGCTATATTTATGGAATAAAGTGCTCAATATCAGAGATAGAGCGTGTATAAATATAAAAGTGAACATAGAAGTCGAAACTTAGAGGCGACAGTGTTTCATGCTATATGCAATCGTCAGGCCACCTGACGATTGCATATAGCATGAAACACTGTCGCCTCTAAGTGTTGACTTCTATGTTCACTTTATATATATATATATATAGACATGTGTGTGTATGTATATCAACAGTTTTTTACATTACAAGAAAATTATTGCAGATACTGAAAGATCATTCTTGTACATTATTCGTTTCGAGTGAATTGAAGGTTCTTGATGAAAATAATAGCCCTCGTATGTTACGAGGGTATGCGGTTGGTGAAATAAACAGCGACCCGGAATGACAAATCAGAGAATACGCTGGATTCAATTGCAAAAGGTGTGACACGATATAGTCTTACAGATATGGGTTAAATAGTAGGACTTGTATCTGGAAACGCATCGCTCTTCTAAAAAAAAAAAAAAAAAAAAATGTTGATGCAGTAAGTATTGATAAATCCCCCCACCGCAAAAAAATCTATTTTAAAGGTGTTTTTTATATGATACCAAGCCATTTGAGTAAAATACAGGAGTTAAGATATTCAGAGTTATTTGTTTTTTCTATATCTTTAAGTATTTTTGAGGAACGACGCAAACGATTCTGCTTACCAATTTCTTCTTTACAATGTCTTCACAATAAAGATTTCTATTTACCCGGTATTTGTAATGGTAGAAATTCTTAGAAGAGAAAGTTTAAGGAAAATCGTAGTGACGCATAACCTGAAGTTTGCTTCCGATGTGAAACAAATGTACATCATGTACCGTTGATTCCTATGTTCACACTGTATCTCTGACAGTGAGGACACATCCCTCATAAATATATAAAATTTTGAACAATTTCAGACTCTTATATGCATTCTTCTAGAACCACTTGGGCCGCATTTATATCTGGAACCGACTGAATTCTTTTCGGTTTGTGTTCAACAATGTTCTGGAGGTAATCTCTCAAAATTTACATCCCTGCTTTTATTATAGCCGGAGAAATGTGTTCAAATTCCAGTCGGATCCGTTACATTGACTGATGTGCAGATATTTTTGGGAAAGGTATGAATCAATCTCCTCCTTTTAGCTATGGCTTAAATAGTAGGACAACTGATTGAGAAAATCATTACTAGTTTCAAAGAATTGTCAATATTCATTCGCAATAAAAATATTTTTACAATCCAAAATATCTTTCTATTTTAATAACCATAAAATGGTTGATAAACCGTAACCCCACTCTGAAAAAAAAAAAAAAAAAAAAAAAAATTATATATATATATATATATATATATATATAATTAGTTAATATGGTATTCCACAATTTTCTAGATTAGTTCGTTCCTTCCAATAAATCCCAATATAATCTATATAATTGATATCCGGTAAGTGCAGATACCACTTTAACACAGGAAACTCATAACTATCTTTCCCGAATGAATTTGCCATCATGTTCTGTGCCACGGGATATTGTCTTACTGAGAGTGACCAAGTATGGGTGAATCATTCATATATTGAGACACGTGTCTGCGGCATTTAAACAATCTTTTTTGGAGCCAAGTATCCCAAGAAAATCGCAATATCATTACACCACCACCGGCATGTACCACTGAGACAAGGCAGGATGGATCCATACATTCCTGGTATTTTAGCCAAATTCTGACTAAGATCTGAATAATCGCAACAGTAGTCGAAATTCAGACAGGCAACACATTTAAAATCATCTATTTTCCAATTTTTATAAATCCTTAGCGAATTGTAGCCTCAATTTCTTGTTCTCATCAGAGAGAAGTACCACTTGGCCTGGTCTTCTTTTGTAGCCCATCTGCTTCAGGATTGCACGGGTTGTGTGTTCAGAGATACTTTTCTGTATATCTCCGTTGTAAAAGTGTGGTTATTTCAGCTATTGAACCTCTTTTTAAGTTTCAATCAGCCGGGTTATTCTCATCCGACCTCTTTTTAAGCAAGTGACTTCCTGTCATGGAATTACCGTTTAATTCCCAGTAATACTCAAACCCTTCCGTCTGGTACCAACGAACATTACCCGTTTACTGTTACTTAAAATATATTTCTTTTTATACTAGTTAAAGAAATGTATCTTAACGTAAACAATGACAATTATTTAATATATCTTCTGTTTATACGTTATTTTATAGATACAACTTATTTAAGTAAATGCTCTCTTCATAAAAAGAGGTTGGAAATAACCTACTCGGTATTGAGAACTCTTAAGAATAGTGTCTTTGGTTATTGGAATTTTATTTCATGTGTACCAACCCTGTACTTGGAGATTATATATATATATATATATATATATATATATATATATATATATATATCCAGACGGCTTGACGATTGCGTTCAGCATGAAACAGCCTGTCGCCTCTGAGTGTTGACTTCAATGTTCACTTTTATATTTACATACGCTCTATCTGATATTAAGCACTTTATCCTATACATATAGCACACCATAAAACTATATTTCTTCATTTTATATAAATGATAAATTTTTACAGTTTTAATAGAAATTTGTTTTCAGATAGAATCTGAGCTTTGAACTTTGCAGAAACTCGGGTCCGAACTGGAAGATATATTTCTGAAAAATAATGTTTTAGGATATGCAATTAATTTACACGGTCGAAAGAAAAAACGCAAATCACATTTCATTTTTTGGCGAAAAATCTTTCCCACCAGAGTGTGTTGTATCACTTTTGTGAGAACCTTATAAAAGAAATAGCAAAAACAAACAAATCCCTATTTTCATAACTCATGTAGATAAGGCCCTTATTTTTGCGATGTGATCACATTAACTTTGGACTCGTAAACTTTCTTTCATGGTGACATGCGTTTTCCTCGAAATAACCTGAACTAAACAAAATATCTATTTTTTTTTTATTGCAGTAGCAGAAATTAAAATATTTTTTTTAACGTTTGCATTGGAAATATGCATTTGAATTTTTCTCCTCGTAAAAACTTGACATCTGAATCCGTTGCCATTAGCACGGTCTTTATACAGTCTGTTTAAAAAACAAAAATTGACGTCATTTTGTAGTATAATAACAAAGCCCATTTCTTGTTCAAATGATCTCAAATTTTAACAAGATATGTAAAAAGCAAACTACATTGACGATAAGGACTTATCTTAATGAGAGTTTACCAGGAAGATGGATCAGGCGCGACAGTGATAATGAGATTGTGCTACTGAAATGTCCTCCACGTTCACCTGATTTGTAATATTTTTCTATGGGGTTTATATGAAAGGACAGGTCTATATCCTACAAGGAATAAGCAGAGAATCACTGAAGCGCTAGAGAATGTTACGCAAGACATGCTACAGCGTGTCTGGAAGAAGCTGGACTACTGACTTGAAACATTGTGAAGCTTTGTGTAATCGGTCATCAAATTTGCATTCATAGTGTTCAAATTTTGATAAATAAAGATTTCATTTTTCAACATAAATCCGATTTACTTTCGTTTGCCTGGGACTTGCAGTTACTCAGATATTCACATTTTAAAGGATGTATTTTTTTTAAAGACAGCCTGTATATTCAGTGTTTGAAAGCAATCTAATATTTGAATGAAATGTCACCGTTTTGTTTGTTTTACATAAATTTCTTGGAAAGCTTTCGTTACAGGCCATTTCAGTCGATAAAGGATTAACCTTAATATATGCCATATTATTCGGATTAGTAGGCTAATCTTGATTACATTACTCACAATACACTTGGTTGCTACGTGATATTAATCCTCATATACGACAGTGAATGTTGGACAGTTTCCTCACGGATGAGGATAAATACAAGAAGTAGCAGAAATGTTGTTCCATACAAGGACTCTGAGAATTCTATGGATGGCGCCAAAACGAGTAAACAACGAGAAATTCTTAAAGAAAATGGCAACAAAATGACCACTTATACACAAAATCATTAAAAGACAGCTGAAATTCCTTGGGCACAAGGAAGGAGGGCTTGGAAAACTTAAACCTCACGAGGGAAGAGAGATATAAGGCAACAAACCACTTAGCTGGTAAGCTTGTGTGAATGGATGGCGGAAACCTGGGACCGAGCCATTAGCAACTGAAGAAAAATTGCTAAGGTAACACGAGATACAAAGTTCTGGAAGCCATGTCACCTATTTCCTAAAATGACACGGACCAGATTTTTTGGTTGTTTAAGTGATTGAGTTAACGGCATATCAACACCTTTATGGGTCATTTAATGCCAAAATTTTATTAGGAGCTTGGAATTAATAAAATTGTTATTCTGCTTCCACAGTTGAATACATGGTAGATGATACTCAGATTTTGTGCATATACATGTTTGTGTGGATATAATTATTTCAGGCGGTGATGGGTATTTTATGTTTTGGTTTTGTTGAAATTATATTCGTGGATACAATTTGATTTATGAAATTGTAGAATAGTAGAGCATAGATTTTTAATTGAGTCGATTTGTCCCATCTTATTTGGGGATGAAAAACAAAAACACAATTCAAATCCATCGGCTCCATTCATGCAAAGTTGAAGAAATAAGCAGCTACATCCATAGAGTAGAAAAATCAAAAAGTATTGCTGGTATTAAAACCTATTTTATACGTTCATAAAGTTTTGACCGCTTTTGAGGAGGGGGCTAACTATTTGCCCATAACATGTGCTACCACCCTGAGTCAGAGTGGAGCTGGGAACTCCAGCAATTAAGTTCCTCAAAACCTCCTGACCAGAGTCCTTGCCGTGGGATGTAGTTTATCGTCTTACCCAGGACCCGGATGTAATTTATATTCATACTCAGGACGGGATACTGAAATAAACTTACACTTAAAATGAGAAATAAACAATCGAAATCAAAATAACAGACAAACCAGTAGGCTGAACATAGATATGAGCGACATATAAAATCGGTTAAGACAAAAAAAAAGAAAAGAAAAAAATGCCAGCTGATTTAAGACCCCAAAACTTCAGAATCTGAATATCTAAGAACATTAAAAGTACCATCAAAGATCTTCGAGTTCCCTGTAAGTGGTAATTCACCTAAAGCAGCGTAGAAATATACACCTAAATGAAAAGATAAATCAAAGACATGAAGAGAAAAATAATATTTATGATGCTTGAGAGCTCTCTAATATTACAGTAAAATGAACCAAGTTGGTTGGTACTATGACGTATAGAACGTCCTCAAATATCTCATGAACGACAAGGGAAATATTGTTCGAATCAATTAATGTATGTTTATATCCCAACACAAATAATACTGATTACAATAGTAATTGCGTCTCTTCTATTCTTTTCGTTTGATATTTCCTGTATTATAATCTATTTATGATTCGTAATAGGTTGTAATTTCCAGATTTAGTGATTATCAACATCCATTTTCCTAACCACTTTACCTAAAATCTTTCCATCTTTCCGTTAGAATCGTTCATTTTCGGCGTTTCATTGTGAATGAAAGTGGATAGATAGCTAGTGTCAAATACCATTTCACTCACTAAATTCACTGATATATACGCGAGATTTATTTGAAGTATTTTCAGTAATAACAGTTTTCACTATAACTGAATCAGTAGAATAGTTTATGGCGACGATATCTTTGGAGTCTGTGGATCAAATAATGTCAATTTCCGATCATCGAGTTCCAACAATTATATCAAATATAATGTTGCTAGACGGAAAACGGCCACTGATATCCATATGTAAATTTTCTTATGGCTGTCCAACTATTTGTTATTTCATTTGTTCTGGAACACGTGATGTGGAAATACTTAGACATGATACTGTTCTTTATCAGCCTTTTCGATATTCATGAATATGTCTGGCCCAAACGAGTTTACATCCCGTAAAATCCATGCTTCGTGACGACAAAATGAGTAACCCTAGCAATGAGATTAGCTTTGTATGTAAATTAATTGCTAATACTTGTATAATGTCGAATCGAGTCCTTCTTAAGCCATGAATTCTTCTTAATGCATTGCACAACTTATTGAGTAGTGGCTTCCGCGAGAGTATGTTGAACAAGTGATAGGGATATATAGCCTCTGGGATGGTGTTGGCAATTATCTGATTAAAATGTGCTTCAGCAGAATCATTGTTTCCAGCATGTTATTCATCGATTTGTAATGGTGTAATTGGTAATATATTACCCAAGTCTCAAGGGATATACTTAATTTTAAATGAATAGCTTTGCAATCGCAACGCTTATCGTTATATTATGGTGATGTTCAGTGTGAATGGGGTATAGAATTTTCACTGATTGATGATCTTATAAGATCACGAAGTTACAGCCATACGAATACCCGTGAAACCTTTAATAGCACTAAACAACAGCTAGGGTCTCTCATTGCTCGGACTATAACGACCTTATTGTATAAAGACTTTACTGGACTTTGCTACAGACTGTATATTATAAATTTTCTTCAGTCTAATAAGCATAAAATCTGATCGGAGCAATATTCGCAGTCGGGATTGCTTTCAAAGATGCCTTAAAATGAATAACATTAACGTCGCTAGTGATAAAATATTTGAGCCCGTCTATCAGTAACCCCCTTATCTTTACAGAATATCTTTTGCAACAACTGGTGCAAAGTTTGTTTCAGAAGATAATTTTGGTAATAATCCTAACAAAAAAGTTAAGTACACCACGGAAGCTAACATATTTAGTATAAATGTGTCTACGGGATGCTTTAAATAGTTGAACTGTTAAGAACAGAATACTTTTGGCGGAAATGGTATGACCAACAAAGTGACTTGATAAATATAAAACTGACGCTTTTCACGTTTCGATGACGTTTTCTTGTTGAAACAACAAGAAATCTTTGAGATTTCGATCATTGTTGTATTTGATTCTATAACACCAAAAAGAAGTTCATCTGAAATATTTCCCAACATACTTAGATAACCAACCTATACAATACTAATATTACTATAAGTCTGAAGTTCTATTACTTGCGAAGGGAAACATCTATAATGAACGTAATAGTGTTTAAAAGAAATTTTCTGTAATAAAAGGCGGCCATTATATGTAATTCTATAGCTATTTAGTATCATACGGCCATCATATATCCTTCTACATTACATGCCAAATGTCTGAGGCGACGCTCTTGGTTTCGAAGAATCGTCAAAAATTGAAAGTTGTGTTTTTGCAAAACTAATTTACTAGTTCATTTCGAGCTAGAAGGATTCTCTCTTCCCGAAGGGTTTTATCATATAGCCAACATAATAATAATAATGGCGGTAATAATAACAACAACAACAACAAAGGGATTCCTGGAAGTCCATGCCTCAAGGAGATACAAAAAATTGTTCTGACAAGTACAGCCCACACTTCACGAAGGGCTTTATGTAATGTTTTTTTTTTTTTTTTTTTTTTATCAGTGGAGTGTCATGATGCCATTTCTAACCTTAGGTTCCTGGGCGGGACCCGGAAAGAAATTTGTAAACGCCAGAAATCAAAGAAAATAATAATAATAACAACAACAACAATAATAAAAACAATAACAATAACATTAATGTTAACCATTCAAATATTTTCAGCAAAAAAGTTCCTTTAAATTTTTAAACTTTTGGCCTAATCTAGCTTGCTGGCTGTTGTGATGAGAGCCATTTACTCTCCTCACTATCATGAATGAACTGATATTTTCATAAGTAGTCCTGGGTAATTTTAAAAAGATACTACTGCAGTGACTTGTCTATCACGTCTGATTGTCGAATTAAGTGTTGTATCTTGCTAGACCCCACATCACAACAGTCAGCGATGAGAATGACTCACTATTTATTATAATAGTAGTGGACAAAGATTCATTGTATTGAAGTTGTGAAGTAAGTATATCGAAAAAAAAAACAAAAAAAAAACTTACGCCGTAGACAACGGAACATTAAAACATCTGAAATATACATTGGAAGCAAATTTTCAAGTCAAACAATTAAAAATAGAGGAGTTGAAAGCAATGATGTTGGAATTAATAAAACAGCAAAAACAACAGCAACATCTATCCTAAGAAACTTTGTTGAGACAATAGCAACAGCAAAAACTGCTAAACCTTTTTATGAAGAGTAAAAATAACGAAAACATGTCTACTTTTTTTCTCACAAGACTCAGTAGTATATGCACCTGGGGAATTTAAATAGAACACTGAAAAGCTTATAATTGCGGTATACTACGGACGAAATCTTTAAAAAAAGACTGTACAAGATGGCCGGACGAGAAAAAAGTGGCCATGTTGCTTAGAGAGTTAGGGCCCAATGAACACGAAAAATATGAGTTTTGGGGCCCAGAAAGAAGAAAAATGTATAGCCATAAAAATAAATAGGGCCAGATTTGACTATTATAAACAAAGAAACGTGAGAAAGGATTGGTAAACCAATATTAACATTACCAAAAAGTTTCTCGTCACGTTACTGGGTAGAAATTTAAATTTAAAGGGCTGTTCACATCACATGTATCGTTTTATGAGAAAACGGTGGAGGCTAAATCATTAGTAATGAAAAGTACTTATAACTTATACGGAACACATTGGATGTAATTGTTCAATTTATAGAATTTTCCTATAAACACTTTTTGTAATAACTTTCTAGTAACTCTGAAAGGATAAAGTTTTTTTCGAAAAATCAATTTCCAGAAGTTTTTTCCTGAAGGTTAGGAAGATATACAAAAACTAACGCCTATTTTCAGTTAAAGAAAGCTGTGTTACCAAGTTTTAGACCAAAAAGGAATATGCCGTTTTCAGATTTGGTTACAAGAAAGGAATTAGATTAGAATACGGAAGTGATCTCCAAAATGTGTCATAACCGTCTACGTGAAAACGAAAAATAGCACAATCCGTGTATATGCCTATTTCTCGGCAGGGAATGATTGCCTTCAAACTTACAATTACAACCTGCCAAGCCCAGAAGAAATTTTAGCAAAGTTAAATGGTGGAAAGTACTTTTCAAAGTTGGACTTGTCAGACGCATATATGTAAATCCAGGTTGACGAAGAATATTCAGAACGATTAACAATCAATACCTACAAGAGGTTATAAAAAAGTTTGAGAGACTACCTTTCGGAATTAAGGTAGCACCCAGAATTTTTCTGCAAGAAATGGGCAATGTTGAGCAATCTAAACTTCGCGATCCCCTACTTAAATAACATTTTAATACAAAGTGAAAATGGAGAGCAGTATATTCAGCACCTACATGTGGCATTCAGAAAAAATAAACGAATATTGGTTTAAACGGAGTGATGAGAAATGTGAATTTTTCATGACGAATATTAAATATCTGGGATAAATCATTGACGAAAACGATAGGAAACCAGACCCAACCTGAGCAAGTGCGTTTAAAAATATGCCCTCCCCAAATAAACGTGTCATCTTTCAAGCATTGTTAGGTTTCGCAAATCATGTTTTAGTCAGAACATGCATTTTGTGCGAGCATCATTAATTTATTTAAAAAAAAAAAGATTAAGTAGAACTGGAAGACCAAATGCCAAAAAGCATTCGAGAAAAAAAAAAAAAAAAAAAAGATTCTAACGTTAGACGTATTTCTCTCATTTTGATCCAAAAATTGAAAAAAAATCGGAGCGACCGACGCTAGTAATTCCTCCGGTATGGTGCCGTAATTTTGCATAAACACAAACATTTCTGTATAAGCGATAACACATACGTCCAGAATAGTTTTATCGGCTGAGAAGAACTATAGTCAGAAAGAGAAAGAGGCGTTAGAAATAATTTTTGCTGTAAAAATTTCAGAAATTCATCCACGGTATAAGGTTCACTCTACCAACGAAACACCGTCCATTATATCTGTTTTCCGGTCGACAAAAAGGATATCCAGACACAAACAGCGTTTCGGCTATAGCGAGGGGGTGGGGAGCGGCGGCGGCAATTCTGTTGAATTACATTCTTCAAATGGAACTCCTGCCATCAACAATGCTAAGGCACGGAGATGGTTTGAGACTTCCACCTAAATTATGTGAACCATTAGAAACGGTAATTGCAGCGCCAAGAGCTGAGAATGAAATTAAGAACGTGCTCTGCAATACCCTAGGGGATCTACTAGTGACGCTGTATTAAATTAAAATGAATCCCCAAGTATATAGTTTTATTCTTAAAAAACAGGTGAAAGTAAGGCGGAAATAGAAGTGGAAAAATAAAATTAAATCGAAAACTGACGGTGTCAAAATTTTCTCTATCTACGATGAGGTTTTAATGTATCGTGAAAAAGTGGTCATGCCTGTATCTCTTTAGAAAAAGGTTGAAGAAATTTCATACATATACAGGTATCTGTAGAATGAAATCCCTCATATGCAGTTTTGTCTACTGGCCCAATATGGCAAAGACAGAGAAATTAGTAAAAGCGTGCAGAGATTGTGCCATGGCAGCAAAGTTACCAGTTAAATTTCAACCTTGGCCAAAACAGACACACATATGTCTAGTTTATACAACGATTTCGAGGGACCGATAAATGGAGTCTACCACCTAACATTTGCCGACAGTTTTTCTGAATGGCTAGAAATTTTAAAGTATCAGTGCCCAACTTCTATAATTACAATAATCTTCTTTCATTATTTCCTAGATACGATAGCCCGCATGCCCTTTTTTTTTTTTCGAACAACGTCACGCAATTTACTACAAAAAGAATGATTTTTTTTGTAAAACATTTGCTATACAACATATCAAAACTCCCCAGAACCATACAAGATCGAATAGGAAAATATAACGTTTTGTTGATAATTCAAAAGGGCATTAAAAAAAAAAAAAAAAAAAAGACCTAGGAGGTGAAAGTAAGGATATGGTATTAAAGCAGTTTTTACGTCTCTATCGGCTGACACCTTATCATAAAACTGTTTCACGTATGTCCCCGCCAAAACTAATGTTCGTAACAAAAATTAGATCGGTGTTTGACAAACAGCTGCTGAAAAAAAAAATTCGAAAACAAGAAAAAAAAATCTGATAACCCAGAATTACATCAAACCCGGCGAAAAAATATGCTTTCGAAATTACAAAAATGGAAAGGAATGCTGGGAAGATGGAATAGTCGGGAGACGTATCGGAAAGTTATTGTACATGGTAAAAGGGGTTTACCTGCGTGCATAAAATACATCTAAATCCAATAAGAAAAAGGTAATCGGACGAACAGAGCACCCGTGAAGAGGATGAGCCAATGGTGGTTCTGTAGGACGTTCTCGATGTAACTCTGCCCAGGTAATTCCGGAAACGACACGTTCTAGTAAAAGGAAGAGAAAGCCGACAGAAGTTTTGGATCTTACCCCCCAAATAAAAATGTATAACTTCTATAGGAAGTGAGTCACAAAAGGGGAGATGTTGTGGTAATGGCTATTCTCCCTCCTTACTATTCTGAATAGACTGATCCATTCATGAAAATAAATTCTGGGTAGTTGTCAAAAGAGGAGAATATGATACTATTGTTCATCTACCTTCCCTCTCATTTTTTTCATCAAAGATTTTTATATATAAATATTATTATCATTAAATTTTTATGTCACGGGGTGCGTTTTGTAGGACCTCTTTGAGAGGATGTGTTATTATGGTGCATAGAGGATTAATTGGTGACGGACGAGTTTTTGTGGTGAATGGGTAAATTGTAATGAGTGAATGGGTCATAAATCGGATTAGCTTGGTATAAGAAAGTTAGTGACGACCAGCCTCAACACCCCCTCTCTTGCCACGTGCCGTAATTGTGTATTTCACACAATAAATATCAATATGATACTATTGAGTTTGTTCTTGGGTTCATTCCCTCCCCTCTCATTTTTTCATCATAGATTTTCATATATAATTATTTATTATCATTAGATTTTTATGGCATGGGCGCATTTTGTAGGACCCACTTGAGAGGATGCGGTATTATGGTGAATAGATGATTGATTGTTGACGGATGAGTTTTTATGGTGAATAGGCAAATTGTAATGCGTGAATGGGTCGTGAATCAGATTAGCTAGGTATAAGATAGTGTTGACCAGCCTCAATCCCTCCACATTTTCAGCCTTGTGCCATAATTGTGTATTTTCACAATAAATCTCAATATAATACTATTGAGAACAGTACCCTCAATATGTTACCTTTGTAAAGGAAGTCCTCTTTCACAGACCAGGTTGACCAGTGCTTAGCGCCTGACTTTATTTTTGCTGCTCCAAACATGGAATTATCGTTTCGAAGACTGGAGCTTACGTAAAGTTCTAAAAATTTAATGATCCTTTGCTGATTATTTCTGGCTAAAATTTTTGAGTTTTCTGGCCTTCTACATCCAGACAGTTGAGGATGTAAACGAAAGCCCTGCGATCTATCATCAACTCGAAGCTTCATCCCCCACTCCCGGTCAGTTTGTCAGAGGAAACACTGAGTATCTGTCCGAATTAACACAGATAGTTTTTAGCTTACCTGGCGACTGATTCAGAACGTTCTCTCTCTCTCTCTCTCGATGACGTAGCATTCAGAGGGTGCGGAACGGATTTGCCCGATTGTCATCGTGTGACCTTGGTCTAGAGGAAACCGCTTCGCAAGTCTTCTAACATTGTCCTCAGCTGTGACAAGAATAGTAGTTTGAATATCGTGGAGGGAGGGAATCTAGCGATACGAACCCTATTCTCAGCATCTGGTCGGATTCTTTGGGCATCAGCTCAGGATGAAGATTAGAACTAATAGAAAGCGTTTTTCATCGATAGATTTCAGCGAAAGGTAGATAAACATGACGAGCGTAGTTCGTGTGAACAGGGTAAGACTTTTTTCTTTCTTAAGACCTCTTTGACGAAACGGGGGCGTTTCTTGTAAACCGTCTCCTGGTTAAGATAGAATTTCTTTGTTTAAGTAAGTAATTGTTGTTCCCGGCATTTGCTTTTGCTATGATCCATGTTGAGATTCCCAACCTTTCCAATTTTTGCTTCTTTCGTATTTATTTCATCTCGACTGGGCCAATCTTTTATTTTCCCACCACGTCATTTAAATTTTTATCCTTCTCTCTCCTTTAGTAAGTGAACTGTTTGATTCTGTTTAAAGGCAGAATACATCGCTTCGTCATCCTTTTTCTGGGATGGATGGTTCCTACTAACATATATTATTTTTAGTTTGAATATCTTATATTTTAGCTTTGTTTATAGGTTCATCCCTTCCATTTTATTTCATGTTCATAAATATTTATATATTTGTATAAGAAATAAGAAAAAAGGAGAAAAAGAAAAACAAAAACAAAAAGACATTTGAAATGTTGATATTTTGATATAATGTGGTTTTTGGAGGTTCCTTTTGAATATGTGATATTGTGGTATATGTAGGATTGGATGGTGATTGATGAATTCTTTTACTGAATGAGAAAATTGTAATGGATGAATGGGTCGTGAATCGGATTAGCTAGGCTTAGGATAGTTAATATTAACCAACCTTACCCCACCTGCTCTACTACCTTTTGCCGAAATTGTGTATTTCACACAATAAATATATATTCCCAACAGAAACTGAAATCAACAAAAAGCGTTTTTTAATCATTAATACTTGTATCACTGTTGTGGAGTGATTTCGCAGTGGAGGCTTGTATTTGTACCAAATCGGCTCTAAAATAGGTTCGACGTACAAAACGTTAGGAACTTGATATAATAGATATTAAGCAGTGTAATGTTGTTGTGGTCGCTGATACTTTCGTATTCGACTAACTGTCGTCCGACATCGACGCTATTTATTAACTGCCCCACGCAGTCACATGTGGCACAAAGCCGAATTTAATGTGGGGTTCCCGAGCCTGTAGGCTCGGCCAAAAAATCCCCGTAGACCACGCAAAAACGGGATCGGGTTTGTCTACCTCCGCGGACGAAACTCTGCCCTACGGCATAGCCTCGTCCGGGTTCCTCTCTGCCCAAAGGCAGAGAGTTCGACTGTCGTCCGACATCAACTGACGATATTCAGTCACCCTCACCCCACGAGGGTGTCATGTGGCACAAGGCCTTTTTAACGTGGGATCTCCGAGCCCGTGGGATCTCCGAGCCAAAAATACCTCCCCGAATACCAAAAATTACCTCCTCGAACGAGACTCTTCTCTTCGGCATAGCCTCGTTCGGGTTCCTTCTCGCCCGAAGGCAGAGAGTTCAACCTTTCAGCCAGTCGTCCGACATCGACTAGTATTTAGTAACCCCCCCCCAACGAGGGTATCATGTGGCACAAGGCCGGTTTAACGTGGGATCTCCGAGCCCGTGCGCTCGGCCAAAAATATGCCCATTGAACCGGTATAAACGGGTTCAGGGTGGGTTTACCTCCCCGAAAGAGAATCCGCCCTTCGGCGTAGCCTCTTTCGGGTTCCTCCACGCGCGAAGGCGGAGAGTTCAGCCGGTCGACCGGCATCAACTGACTGTCGTTTCTATTACTACTCCTACTTATATTAGGTGGGAAAGTCTATTAACTATAGAATAGGTGTGTTTCACCATAACAATCACTTCTGTCCCTTTCCCCATCATATAGTGGACATAATCGTTTAAGAGTGCTCGAAAGCTGAGATAGATTAAAATGCTTTTTTGGTTAATGTGGTGAATTTTGACAGTGAAAGTAGTTAACGCAACAAATCAAACGTTTCCTCTATTTAGTCACTGAGAAGCTCTTCTACATGAGTTGCTGTTTGAGTAGACGCCTTATTACTTGCCAGATTAACCGGTTTTTCTTTTGTCAAGAAAGATGCTCATCTGATTTCGTTTGCTGTTATGTTATTTAGCTTCCTTGCCTTGTATGTTTGATAATTCTAGAAGCTAGCAAGTTGCCCAACATTTGCAAATGTCAACTTCTTTCCTTTTAATAACGGACATCTTAAACACTGAGATGAACATCTTGAAGCGAACTGATCGATAATAACATCTTCAGAAGAATGTTCATTAAAATTGCAAATATAAGGGAAAGAGTCTTTGGAAGCTACGATATACATTACTGTATTTTCATGTGCTTCGTGCGGTCGATCTTGAAACTGTTGCGGTTCATAAGTCACATTTTTATCATTGGAATGGATATTAAGAGCGTGTATCAACAAATGTTTAATTTTCATTATCTAGCATTTTATGAACATCCTCTTCGCTCTGGTACAAAAGAATGGCTCGTTTCTGCTTTGTGTTCCTAAGATTTGTTGCAATAAAGCATAATTCCACAGTTTGTATCCATTCTTTCCATTCAGTCTATCGATTGACTACAGATAAGCTCAGAATAAATGGATCAGGATGTGGTATAAATCTCTCAACTCGTTGCCATTGTTGAATTTCTCCAATCTGTATATATAAAACAGAGGATGTCTGCGTTTCTGTGTACCTTTCTGTTTGTCTGTCTGTGTGATACCTTTTCACTCGAGATCCATCCAACCGATTTTGACTAAACTTGGCACATACATTGTACACCGTAAGAAATAGGATCTTAGCGTAAAAATCGATAATTTAAAAAAATAGATAATCGATAAAGCCGATCAAAAATCGATAAATTCAACTTTTTTCTTCCGATTTATTTCAAACTCGGTACGTAGGTTACTTACATCATGACGAACTCTAAGATATCTCATTTTTATTTCTACGCCACTGCGTTTAGCGAAAAACGAAAAATCGATTTCAACACAAATCGATTTCAACACAAATCGATTTCAACACAAATTTTAAACTAAAATCTCCCTCAATTTTTGAACTTCTATCGATTGTAGCCAACTATACGTTGGTTGTTTAACATCATATAACTTGATAATTGAGTCCACCCATATAGTGAAAACCTGCGTAAATAGCGAAGAATGGCGATTTTTAATGGTTATTTTTATATTTCGTTGAACTTTTAATCAATTTTCGTCAAACTTAACAATTGCGTTATAAATGTATCGTCTTTTACATATCTGGTAGCACACTGACAAACTAAATTTCAAAAACTCCAGAATAACTATGGTCTGAAGTGGGTCTTCCTGTTGCCTGTTTTACCCCTTCATGTGCTCGGCTAACTTCGATTGAATAAATACAGACTACTTCTGTTATATCAGTAACTGCATTAATTCAATGCGTTTGTTAATGAAAGTACTTTAAAGTAATGGAAGAAGAGAGACTCTGTTACATCTAAACATGATGCTGTTTTTACTCCATTCTAATTGAACGCTTTTTCTGATTGACCAGCTGGGTATGGCTGCTGGTATAGTATAAACGTCATTTTTGAAACTGACTTGGATTCTAGTTAATAGCACCCGAGGTCTAATAATTATTTCTGTGAAATGTACAAAAAGTGGGGCAAAATTAAAAATTAGTTTCAGGGGAAGGTGCCAGTCGTCCCTAGACAGTCATGAACTTCGTTGAATTTACTGAGCTAAACAAAATTTATAATTCTTTCACAAGAATCGCATTTATTCCGAATCTTTCATGCAACAATCACCAATCTCTCTTAAATTCTAATTAAATTTATAATCTAATATGGCGAGAGGAATAAAACAAGTGATTTATTATAAAAATTAAACATTTCCCTTGATGATTTAAATTTATAAATAATGTTGCACAAAATTCTCAAAGAAAGGAAGTTAACCACTCAAAAAATATTGGAAGATTTAAAGAAAATTAAATCAAATGTACTCACATCGTCTTTATAAGAATTATCAACATTTTTTATGCTATTTAAAGTCAGAATATATTTTAGATTGTAAGAATTATTCTTTCTTTGCAAGCGAGTATCACATTACCAATTTTGGGAGAATAGCAATGATTTTTCCAGTTACTAGTTAACCCATAGCTGGCGATTGATTCTTAGCTTTCCTAAGTGTATTTGCGCGTAAGTTGATTGAACGAAACACGTCTCATAGGGAGGACAGCGGAAAATGACAAAGGGAAATACTGTTAATTATAAAAGTACAAATATTCTAGTTAAATTTAATTTTAATATATGAAAAACAGTCACAATGTCTGGGTCAAATAGCAGAGAGTTAAGTTTAAGGATTAGGAAGAAAAAATCTTTCAACTAAAAAGACCAGACATGTTTTTTTTTTTTAAATATATATTCCTGAAATAGAAAATATTTGAGAGGGAGAGTCGAGGTTTCAAGAAAAATAAGAAAAGAATAAAGAATGGAGCGGTGACATTTAATTGGCACGTGAATTGAAAAATAATTAATTAGCGAGAAACCAAAATTTCCTGGTAAAATAAAAGTATCTCTCTTCAAAAGTTTTAGTGTGACTTTTCACCTGGTGGACCATCGCTCAGCAAATACTAGCATTTGGATGTCCGTTTCACTCACTTTTCCCTCTCCGTTACGGACAAGTTGTCGGCAAAATTTCCCTAATTGGGACAATTAAAATAATTGCTACACATCATGTTCATATTTTTATTTAATATTAAATAAAAAAAGAAAAAGAAAAAAAAAACTCCTCCTGGTGAAAATCCGGTTAATTAGATTTTCACTAAGAGACAGAGATAGTGTGACTTACGACAGCTGTGGACACTAGCGTAGCGACAAAGACGCTTGTAACCAGGACCGTGGTCGACAAACACCATTTTCAGTCATATATTCAATTAAATAGGATGTTGTAACCATGTCACAAAACAACACACTTCTATCTTAAATCAAGTTGGGAGGACGAGTTTTTCTCAAAAGCGCAAAATATCTAACCAGTTTGTTTAAGATGCTATCCTAATTTAACCGTTCTCACTTGTCACAATCTAACCACATTCACTTGTTTTCTTAATTGTCTAACGAAAACTGCATTTCGTCCTTCCCCAAGAACATAAACTTAAACTGATGCGTAAAGTAAATGACTAGATGATGGGCAGCGAGGGGGGGGGGTCACATTAGACTTTATTTGCGTCAGCCAAAAGCATTATTCACTTAATGGTTAATAAACAGAAAAACACGCATGGTTTCTTTCTATCAAGTGACAAATCCGCCTTGCTAGAAATAGAAATGTCTTCAACGGCAAAACCTGCCCGTGAAGCATGAGAACAATATATACTTCAACAAGCTTGTCCAGACACACACTGAAAGAAATAATACTTGATAGACATCTGCATATTGCTCAAGACTTGAAAAAGAAGGGACATACGCTTTGAGGCAAGGGGAGGTATTCCTTGTTTATTTTTGTGCACGTTACCTGATATATTGCTTACAGAATTCATACCCGGCTTAGACAATGTAACCGTAATACACGGTGTCCATAAAGTTCGCGTGAACTTTAAAAAAATTATAACTTTATTTGTATTTGCGATAGAAATAATCTGTAAAAAATATCATAAAGTTTAATGTACCTAGTTTTAAGTATAGCTAAAATGACTAATGTAATTTCAGGCATTACTCTAAATCAGTTGGCAAATATTTTCCGTGAACTGCCAAATCGTATTTCCCTTTGTATTGCTAATGATAGAGGACATGTGGAACCTTAAATAAAAATTTCAACAAAACCTTAAAAAATATAGATTTACTTCTTTTTCATCCTTTTTAAAAATTATTTATATCGCAAATACAAATAAAGTTATAAATTTACCGGAAATTTTTAAAAGTGCACAAGAACTCTATGGACACCCTGTATATAACAACAACTCAAGATAACTGGCACCTCTCGACCATTTCTGGAGGAACAGATACGACAAAACACGTGACGCAACATTTTATCTTCGTGACTCTAAATAGGTTTAAAGCGGGAACTCTAGCACAGCCAATTTGGTAGATGGGAAGAACTCATAGATGGTAAAGTGTTATTGGATAGATATATCAAACACACACTTCGGCCTTCTCCTTTTAAGGAAATATTCTTTCAAGACTATATACTATGTGCAGCCTCAAATTTCAGTAACTCTGAATAATGCAGTAAACCATGGGTCCAGTTACTTGCAGAGTTCGTGTGTTCAGCTAGAGGGTTGCGGAGGGGCTATTTTAATCTCGAGTTTATTTTAGTCACTGTAACTGTTCCTACAATCGGATTTCTTTGCCTATCTCTTACATCTCAGCAATACTCGTTACAATCTTGTTGACATGACCGGAAGACTGCATGATCTAAATGGTGGCTCCAAAATATAGGGGCGTGTTTGTCTACAAATTACTCGGGAAATTTCCAGAGTAAAGACTTGATGAATGGATGAAAGAGGACACCCTTTACGAATAGATAAAACCAGCATGAAAGACATCTATAGTATCTCGTGCACTTCTACCATAGCTATGGATTACAAGAGTCGATAATTGCAGTGAATGTGTAGCTTGAATCCCAGCGTGTACAAGAAAGTTATCAATGGGTCTTATGAAGAACGTGGACTAATCTAAATTGATCAGAAAAGTTTCGTCTTTGATTTTCTCTATGATCAAGCACGTCGGATGTAGGTTGACTTTTACGTTCAAACTGTTTGGTAATATTATGTTTTCATGATACACTTTTTAACATTCAGCTCACATAGTTAAATAACGAAGGAAACTAATCTTATCACCCATCATATTTATCCACTATTCACTACACTAGTTGGGAAATATTCCTCTGCATTATACACTTGTTGAAATCAGTGAATGCAAGAGGAGAAACAAGTGCAAAAATCAAAAGTACACTTCTTAAGGAAGGTCATAGATTCCGGGAATCTTGTCTTTTTTAACGCTTCCCAGATTTTATCTTCTGTTATGGGGCTCAGATTTGATTTAGCTGCCTCGGTGCGAAAAAGGACAGTTACAGTGGCGCCGCAGTAAGAAAAAACTTATAATTGGTTTCCTCATAAAAAATAACTTCCTGTAGCAAATATCCTTACATATTCTTCCGCTTTAAGTCAAACTTTGTTCCTTGTGGAATATTATACTGGTGGTGTGTCGCTCATTGGCATTTCAAAGTTTTTTGGCACGCAGTTCTGTGGCCAGTTCAATTACATCGATAAATATTGGTTTAATTTAACCTTATTTGTCTTTGTTTTTGTTTTTTTATAAGCAATGATGTCATCTCTGTCTTAAATGTTTCTACTTTAACAACATATCCCGATTTCACATTTCTGTCCATTTTAGTTTCTAGTGTATTGTGGCATGGCCTAATATTATTTTGAGGTGGGCCCAAGATTTTATCCCAAACTCTGCATTAGTCAATACTTGCCTTAGCGATAGTAAAAAAAGTTTTCTAGAAATCACTCTCATCCGTCAAGAATACGGTAAACATTTCTACTAAACATCCATCTTAAGTGAAGTTTATATGAAACTTGACGAGCCTAGAGTTTGGATAAAATATGCTTTGAGACCTTGGAAAAACTTAAAGTCCAAAGCCGACCCTCCTAATACACGGTCGATGAAGCTAGAACCCTGTACCGACAACTATCTTTACAAATTCATTCTATCTCCTTCTAATGTTAATTTTTCAGTCGATCATCCAAATCAAGTTTAACGAAATATTCATGTAAATTGTTTTTACATCAGGGAGTAAAGATGCCGATATTCTGTGCCATAGAAATTTGGCTCATCTTACCTCTGATTATGTCACCGTAGGACAAATCCCCAATGCCTTTCAGAGAAGTAACCTTATCGATCTGTATAAGTAAGGGTGAACAAAACATGAACCGACCTTGTAAGAATGTTTCCTTTATTTGTTTAGTTTTCTCTTTTCAAATTTTGCTTCTGTGTATTCAACCAGAGAAGGATATATATTGTTAGCTTCTAACAGAGATTAAATTGTCCTTACCAAAAAAGAAAAATCTGTTTGATCTTCCACACTTTTTTCCGTTGTGAATGTTCTTGCTCGTTGGTAGGTCTGTTTGACTTCATTTCTTTAAATAAAAATGTGTTAGCTCCTCATTTTTCTTTCTAGACAGGAGCTTCTGCATTTCTTTAAGATTGCAATGATAAACAGGAAGGAACGAAGCGTAGGTAGAAAGTTTCCAGAGGAAATGGTGGAATTTAAAATGCTTTTGTTTGGCTTGTTTTACGATATATCAAACTATTGGTTCCTTTTTTTTTGTAAATAAAACATTGTATTTAAAATATCAAAAAAACTACTTTAAATAGACTGTTTTTACAGTATTTACATTATTCGGACTATTGTCCTCATCTTTGTCGCCACATTTGTCACAACGTTTCGGCCGTTGTACGCTCCGGCCTTCTTCAGGTGGTTGGAATTTCGAACTGATCCCTTTATTTCGATCCCTGGTGTAGACTGTTCTAGTTCCACATGCCATGTTTGATGGATGTCAGTTATCAGTTATCTCCTGTTAATTTCCCTCTGAAAGTTCGAACTGAACCCTTTATTATCTCCTGCTAATTTTCCCTCTGAAAGTTCTGCCTTAAGGCAGTGGAGAACTTTCAGAGGGAAAATTAGCAGGAGATAACTGATAACTGACATCCATCAAGCATGGCACGTGGAACTAGAACAGTCTACACCAGTGATCGAAATAAAGGGTTCAGTTCGAAATTCCAACCATCTGAAGAAGGCCGGAGCGTACAACGGCCGAAAAGTTGTGACAAATATGGCGACAAAGATGAGGACAATAGTCCGACTAATGTAAATACTGTACATGGTGCCTCATCTCAGAAATATAGACAGAGACTGTTTTTAGTTATAGACATATTTTCTTTAAATTATATCTTTGAAATCAGTTGAATTTTTCTTAGAGTCTGGAATGATGTCAAGTGAATCATTATTTTCAAAAATTTCTAAATTTGTTGTTTGGTAGTATTTTAAGCGAATTGACATAACCTTGCTGCAGTTTGTCAGTATGTGTTTTATGGTGAATATATCTTTTATGATATATATTATATAGAATATATAGAGATAGTGTCACTGCCGACACTGGAGTTTGAACATAGATTGCCAGTGAGCAAAAACAGACAATCTCATTATTGAATTAAGTAGATTAAGTGACCACAGAGGAAACGCATATATGGGAATTAGTGTGATGTCTAAACGATCACGCTTTCTATTCTATCTTCTATTACTATACGGGCGGCTATTCTATATTCTGTTTCTCTATACTATTTCACTATATTGATCACTATACTGACCACTACGCGGATTACTATTTGGTGGTTATTTTTGAGCGAGTATTATCGAGTAAGTACTATTAGTTCGAATGTTAATCGAATGCGTCGGACACCAGTATTGTTCATCGGCGTTACTATAGTCTGCGATTAAAAAGTCTCTAATCCAGCGGGCATTACGAAAGTGACAACGAGTATTCGTCGATATTACCAAAAGTGGCAACGAGTCTCAATTGACATCACAAAAATATACGAATAGGTTATGGTAGTATGTTCAATATGAAGCCTGGGCATAGTCCCTTTTCTTCTAGTTTGGTGTTTATGATGCATTCTAGTATAATTGGTTTAATTTTGTACAGTTTATTTTTCGGATAGGAGTTCCATAGATTCTGCTACACCTCGCTAATATATTTATTGAATGTTTGTTTCACATATATATATGGACTTTTGGTATTTAAGAGGTCAGGTGTGTTTTGATTCTTTTGTAATCGAACCTTTTCTTGTGGATTCTGCTGCGTCATTCCTGGGATACCAATATTATTGGTATTCGGCAGAAGACAATATCCCTAAACTATTGGTCCTGTTGAGTATTTTAATGATGAGTGGATTTGACTTTTTTTTTGTTTTTTAGTGCTGTAATCACCGATAGGGAGTCAGCATATATAATATATTTTTTATGCTTACTTGAATTTACGATGACGAGGGCGAAGTCGGTAGCTGTGAACTCGACACTAAGTATAGAAGCTTTGTCTGAAATTATATTCAGTAATTTTAATTTGTGGCTACGGCTGCATATCCAATGTTATCATCATCTTTAGACCCCTCCTTATAACTGGACCAGATGCTATGCGTAGACATCTCTCATGGAATGTGATAGGATTGGTTTTGGATTTTAGAACTCAGTTTTAATATGTCGTTTGTTTGTTTCATCATCCAAGGGGATGATTTAAAGTTAATGGATTCGTTGATTTGTGTTGTATTTATTTGAATTTCTGGATGAAATGTGCATTTACACGTAGGATTTAATGGTCAGGTTGAGATTTCGATATAATATTGAAGAACTAGCTTTCTTTTCTGTCGTATTATTTTCTTTCAGGTGAGTTTCCTGTAAACATTGAATTGTTGGACTGAATGTCGCGGTGAAGATAGTTCATTCGTTGATATTAATTTGGGCGGTTCTTATGTTCTATTGTATTATTTTATTTCATTATTTTTACATTTTGCTTACTTGTATATAAATAAGTTTATGTGGTGTTAATGGAATATTTTATGTATAGGATTTTTGAATTTGTTTTTAGAAATGCCTAAAGGGTCTATGTCCATTTTTTTCTAGAGTTTCAATTCTATTTTTTTTATTTCAATAGTGTTTTTGATTTGTGTTTGTCGAGATTTTTGTATTTTCTTTGGGAGATTTTTCTCACAATTTTTTATTTATGGAGTTTTCTTCGGTGGCAGTTTGGGTGCAGGTTGGAGATCATTGTGATCTTTGTTTTATTAAATTAATTTTGTTCCGTGACCTTTGGATAACCTGCGGGGAGTCTCCAGGTTTCACTGCTGTTTTGGCATCGGTTTTATTATAAAATCATTGTATTATTCTCATTCAGACTTGGTCTGATTTCATTTATAAATTTCAACCAATCATTTGGTCCTAATTGAATTAGTTTTTTTCATCAGCTTATTGTATTTCTGATGATCTTCTTGCGTATTAATCTTTCTTATTTCGACATAACACTTTTCTTTTATATATCCCTCTACAATACTATTTGCTTCGGGAAAAGAAATGATTTTGACATGTTTCATAGTCATTGTTTCTTTCTTTTTTATCCGACATATGCCAGATGTCATTTTCCGCTACTTGCACACACACACACACACACACACAGACACATATATATATATATATATATATATATATATATATATATATATATATATGCATTCACGACTACATACTGCTTTACCATAGCATCCATTCTCATGACATCGAAACCTTTGGGAGTTGTAACAACGGAGAGATTATGAGATGAAGGATTCTGCCTTTTCTACGTTATTTCTATCTCTTTGGTGAGTACATTGGTACATTGAATGTCAGGATGTAATTGTTGGTCTGCACATTTTCATTATAATTTTTAATTGTAAATCTTCTGACATTCGTGACTTCTTGCTTTTTCAATAAATTCTTTACTTCTTCAAATGTATATAAGAAGAGTTCCCTATTTTGTACC
Source organism: Acanthosepion lycidas (assembly GCA_963932145.1). Taxonomy (NCBI): domain Eukaryota; kingdom Metazoa; phylum Mollusca; class Cephalopoda; order Sepiida; family Sepiidae; genus Acanthosepion; species Acanthosepion lycidas. The sequence goes on from OZ010571.1 coordinate 19,569,155, forward strand.
ATCCCACCGTGAGGAGTTCAGTTTTAATTAGGATAGACTTTTTTTTAATCCTTTTTATTGTGAAATGCTGTCATTTTCAGAAATGTCTCTGCTTGTCTTTCCTTATCTATCTCAACCAAAATTTCTTGGATTTTGTCACTTCTTAGATTTTTGGGGGCTTTACTTTAAAGTATATAAGTTTTTCTATAAAGAAGAGAGAAACATTTGTGAGTGAGGTTTCATCTGCTGATTCGAAGAAGATAAATCTTAGAAATTATCCCCCTGTCTTCGTTGTCAGAATTCGTATCCATGTCAGGTCTCTTGGTGGTTTTGTTCCTCATCCACCCCAGAATCCAATTTAATGGGAAATACCAAAGGCGAAACTCACTCACCTTTACTAAAACAGAGCTACAGCAACGGTACACACATATTTGAATTAAGACCACTAAACCCTCATTTCCCTTTCGTTTTATCACCCAAGAACTAGTGAAATGTCTGGAGTATCTAATATGCGTCCTGTTTTTTTTCCTTCCAAATTCATTGGCACTACAGCCATCGCCTTCTAATTCAATCATTTTATTACATTTTATTACTTTTGAGGTACTTGAGTATGACCAAATTTTCTTCCCTCCATTTTGGTTACTTGAAATTAGTGCTTGACACGACCAGCCGATTGATCGAATTGGGCATCTCCAACCTCCCGCCAGGTCAAGTGACGGCCAAAGCAGTGTGTTGAGATCAGAACCAGACTCCTGAAGCTTTCAACCACCAGGAACCTGTACACAGACATTACATTTCGTCATCCCCGGTAAACTGGTGTCTTTTTGGCTAAGGGGAGGTACCCATCTGCAGTGCTGCAGTCGGCGTATATTGAAGCCCCAGTTAGCGTATACTGAAATGAGACTGCATGTTTGTGAGAAGGGTAAATACAATAAAGATATTTAGAGTCAGTTTATTTATTTCTTTTTTTTTACATCGGTGTTGTTTTGGCTGAAGTCTTGGTAGCGGTAGTAGCTGTGGGAATCTTGACTGTTTTGGGAGAAGACGAAGCAGAAAAATGTACTGCCCTCTTTAGAATGGCTTCCATTTTACCCAATGCGTTTTTTTCTTTGCCCCGATTGAGACAAACCTTTCCTTTTCTAATAGTCACTGCATACAGATGCAGGGTATCACCTTGCGGAATCACAGCTGTATCAAATATGGGGTTCCAATGTGAAGAAGATCATTTGCATCGGCCATTCTGTTCAATACCTGTCTAGTGTTAACACAAACATTTTTTGGCGATAGTGGACTGCGGGAGAGGTGTGTTAAGGATGTTTCCACAAGTCTGGCTGAAAAAGAGGTGGTAGTGAGAGCAGTTACTTTTTTTTTCCACGGCTAACGTAAGTAGACAGGTATCGATTTTCAAAAGGCCTTCTTCCCAGAGAAAGTGGAATTGACCAGTTTCCATACAGTTGCTATGCTGGTCTTCTTCGAGAAACAAAGATTAACAACTTCCAGCCCTCAAAATTCCAACAGCTTGGAATACCGTTGAAGGCTTTTAGATCGCTGATAATATCAAAATTCCAATCAGTAGGTATTCAATCTGGATTTCTGGTTACGCAATATTCTATATGAAAATTATTCCGACATCTAATGACGGTTCGAAACTATTATAATACTTGATAGAGATTTAATCATTTCGTTCATTGTGAAATTGGCGATTTCTTTTCTTTTTCTGTCAATCAAAATGACATTCTTTTCGATAGACTGAAACTCGGTTAAATCCACAAGAGGCCAATCCTCTTTAAATAATGATAATACCTGCGCCAAGAAATTCAGACAAAGATTATCGAATCGGTACGGACTCGATATGATACACCGATAGAAACATGATAGCAAGAACAAAGATGAGGACAACAGTCTGAATATAAATAGTGTATAATAATGTCATTAGGTTGACACGGATTTATTAACTGAATTTCTGTGTGAAATTATCACTGTATAATACTCGTCTTTGCAATGAATATTCACCAGGACATGTTCCAGGGTTTCGGGGTCCCCCATCGAATCTTTGATACTTAGCCCCTATTCTACTACTTTTCAATTTTCATAAGTATAAGTTTCATAGTATTCATATAAAATATAAATTTTATTGTAACCTAATTATGCACAATAATGGCTCCAATGCTAATATATAGGTGAATAATTCAAATAGAAAAAGTGAAAATAACTACTGTGTATTTAAATATAAATTACAGACATGTCATAATAAATCATTCCATCATAAATAAATTGTCAATGTTTTGCGGCAATTTTTAACGTCAACTTGAAATTTTTCTCAGTAGAAAAATGAATAATTTTAACAGATTCAACATTATAGATAAAAACTAGTTAATTTTATATTTCTTACGAGACTTAGCATAAACAAAACAAATTAATGGATTTGAACGAAAAAAATAAGCCCCCTGAATGACGTCAAAATCTGTGAAAAACTTTTGTCCTTTAATAGTCAATTTTGGTTAGTTTAATTTGAACGTATATTAAACGTATATAAATTTAGGTAGAAAAAGAAACAAATGTTGATAAGATAGGGTGACAAAGCACAGTCTGGGGCCTCCAATCAGGCTCCCCCACAACCACAGTCGGTGGATTCGGGGCTAGTGTGCACCTGCGACGATATTCACCATTGCCTTTATGAGGATGTATATTAAATTGAAAAAATAATTTTATATTGTGTATAAAAAGGTTGATGGTCATCATTACACTACAAACTTATTTATTTACAAACGAATTTTTTCAGTTGATTAAAATCTGGCAAGTTGAACTTTATCTCTTCTCAGTTGATATTTTCATTATTTTTAAACTAATGTTAGGTAAATTATTAGGTATTTAAACCTATATCGACCTTCTACTTATTTAATATTAGGTATTTAAACCGACAATCCTTCTTTTTCTTTCAAACATTATACACATTTAGGACACGAGTAATACTAACTCTCTACAGATTCCTACCTTTTTATTCTTCTAAGTGGTTCTTATTCCTTTACCCATTCACCTATTCGTCCGCCCTTATCACTTAGTTTAGCCGCTGATTTTCTCTCCTTCGCGTGCCTTCAGTTTGGTCGATGAATCTTACATTTGCCAATCGTTCTTTAGTCAAGAATTTGAGAAGCCCCATTCTGATTATTAGCAACAGTTTCCTTCTATTCCTCTCCTCCATAAAACTTCCTCACGAATTACACAATCTGCGTATGGTATTCTTATCATTCATCGTTATGGCCCACTCTGTGTCGCTTCAACTCTCTTCTTCATCTTCTTCATCTATAAACCTTTACCGGACTTGTACATGCTGTACAGCCAGATGATTCCGAGATGATCAAAAGAACCATCAGTATTTATTATCGGTGGACGTAACTTTAACACACTTTTACGCAAACGACCTTGTGGTGTTGGTATATTCAGAACGAAACGATTTATGAAGACTGATATATGGCTGTCATTAAAAGAAACAGCGAAAGGTTTGAGTTACTTATCGGGAACTTACAAATCAAGCAGAAAATTTAATTAACTGGATGTTATAGTAACAGATGAGAGCTAGTAACTAATCTCATATATGGCAGTGAAAGCTGGATAATTTCGTCAAAGAAGAAAAACTGCAGTGATGTTATTCTGCTGCAGACTGCTTAGAATATCATGGACATAGGATGTGAGAAATGTAAGATTTCAAGCAAATACTAAGAAACTGCTACTAAAAATCAGAAAGAGTTGCCAGAATTATATATATATATATATATATATATATATATATATATATATATATATATATATATATATATATATATGAAGAAATATAGTCTTAAGGTGTGCTATATTTATAGGATAAAGTGCTGGATATCAGATATAGAGCGTGTGTAAATATAAAAGTGAACATTGAAGTCAACACTTAGAGACGACAGTCTGGTTCCTGATAGACGCAATAGTCAGGCCTGACGATTGTATCTAGCATGAAACAGCCTGTCGCCTCTTAGTGTTGATTCAATGTTCACTTTTATATTTATATCTACATACTAGAATGTTCACTTTTATATTTATATCTCTATCTCTGATATTGAGCACTTTATCCATGAATATAGTACACTTTAAAACTATATGTATATATATATATATATGTGTGTGTGTGTGTGCGCGCCGTTTAATCGTGTGTTGCTTTCATTTAGTCGTAGTGATTTTTTATCGATTTTTTTTTTTACGGCTCATCAACCCTTTCGTGGATTACTTAAAGCCGAAACATATTTTGGGGGTTTATAAAAATAATTTTTTTCTTTTTATGCGAGTTTATATTGTATTAACACTTTTGTGAGAATAACAATGATTTCTCAAAATACACACCCTACTATTTAATCCATAACTGGGGGTAGGATATTCAACCCCTGGGACATATAGTGAAATAATAATATTCTGTTTCATCAAAAACGTACAAACAACGGCACCACATAAAAAAAATACAATAAACAACACATATAAGATATCTCATTTCTGACAAAATAATTCATGCCTGAAGATGTCAAGAGGATATTTGGTCGAAATATTGTGCATGCAATAAGATCTTTGATAATCCGGATGTGGACAATAGTTCGATTAAATCAAATAAGTCATAGTATATTGACAATTTGCTAAGAGACCAGGCAACTGAGGCCTAGATATACAGATTGATTGATTTGTATTTTACGGTTTGTCAACCTCTTTGCAGGTCATTCAAAGACAGAAAATATTTTTATATTGTCATAAAATTTTTGAGATAATAATGATATACTGATACAAGATCCACTAATCAAACCATAGCTCGCGGGTTGGGGGGAGATGAGCGGGATTTATAACCGTCCCCAAATGTGCCTACCCGTAAGTGAATATAGCGAACTCGATTAGAATTGAAACAGGGTTCTCTGATTTCGAATTTTGAGTCGGTTTTTATTACAACTACCGCATATTAAAGCCTACAAAACCTGGTATTCCCAAGCGGTCCTCCATCTAGGTACTGAAAGGGTTCGGCGTTGCTTAACTTCGGTGATCGTACGGGAACCGGTGTTTCAGTGTGATATGACTGTAAGCCTTTAGATATAATGAAGAATCATAAGCAAATCATGGACGGAATATAAGACGAAAAAAAAAAAAAAACGTTGAAGTTTTAAGAACAGGGGTCAAACTGAGACTTATAATTAGAATCAGAATTCTTCATTTATGGACCTTTACCGGACTTGTACATGCTATAGAGTCAGATGATTCCGACAGGATCAAAAGACCCATCAGTATTTATTATTGGTGGACGTAAATTAGAATTTATGGAACACTCAATCAGAAAAGAGCGTTTGGAGAATTTCATGCCCATAGGTTGCATTGAAGACAAGAGAGTCAGAGATAAATAGAGAGTAATCTACCTAAGAAGATTATGTAAACGGCTTATAGTACAGGGAGCGTGAAGAAAATAACGGGACAAGCATTGCTTAGATCTAGAATAGATAAGGAAGCTGTGGAAAGCCATGATCACCTATATAACAGAAAGCGGAAATCCGTAAGCACAGTGTAATAGCGAAATAAACTTTTCCAGAGACTGAGCAAGGTAATGAACGCTAGAAAAAACATTAAAAACAAAGAAAAATATGCTAGACTTTTATTTAACGTCCAATCTCTTGTATGATTATGAACACTGGAAAATTATGTTAAAAATATTAGGTTGGTGCAAAAATAATGTCGTTTTCTCACATAGTAACATATGTGAGAAAACGACATTATTTTTGCACCAACCTAATAAATAAAAACTAAAAGCAACTGAGATGTGGTTTTACAGACAAATGCTGAGAAGTTGGACAAATCATATCACAATTGAAGAATCTTTAGGGTGAATGGATATTGCTTACAATCAGGAAGAGTCACTTGGAGTTTTTGAGAGGAATAATGAGAAAGGCAGTTTTGGTGGACATTACTGGACATTCACAGTATATACAATCAATGCAGAGAAAAGCTGCGGATTTCCAACATAGATAGTCTCTTTTTATCTGGTGAAGTGTTATCATGAAGAACACCTCATAGGGGTAAAGTGACAAAAACAACAAGGATAGGGTTTTACTCAAGTTAATTCCTCAATATATAATTAATTCCCATTTAAAGTATTTAGCCAAAGCATTTTGAAAAATTTGGTCATATTTTGTTTTCCGATTTAGAAATTTCGAAGAAAAATGAACTTAAATATTCCGAATCCCAAAGACGTTTAATTTTCTGCATTAAAAAAGTAAAATAATCAGATTAAAGATTAAATTAAATAAAGAAAAAATTTAAAGTTCTACAATTAATACCCTTCATCGAGAAATTAAAATGACAAGCCTGTCTTCCAGGAGTATTCTCCCCTTTACATTACTTTTTTTTTTAAAGAAATATTTTAAAACAACACTATTGCTTTAAAGGCATGTATAGAGACTAAAAATAGGGGGTGATGTCTAAGGAGGATTAATGCGACCACCCACCGCATCAACTAAGTTTGCTTTCCGGCTTTCCAACGGCAAACTAGACTTTTCTGTGTGTGTCAAGATATTCAATATTCAGATTGAAAATTCTGGTTGCCGGGGACTGAGATACTTGTCACAAGTGGGTGGGTACTATCGATTTCCAACAGCACTTAACATTGTAGAGTGTCGAGCGAAACACAGTAAACATTTTGCCTGGAGGTAAAATTTAGGCATGCCAGTTGTTAATTTATATTTGGTTGATAGAAATGTGAGAACTTGAGAAGAAAATGAAAAGAAAGAAAAATGATTTAGAATTGTGTGAAAGATCTAGCGGGAGAAATAAACAATTAATAGCATAAGGACCTAAAACGAAGGAAATTAAAATGGTTAAAAGAAATAAAGGATTTGATATTTCTTTTGTGTTTTAAAAAGTAGACGTTTCATGTTACAAATAATAAATAAATTTAAAGATTAAAAGAAAGAAAAAGGTTAAGAAAAAGTAAGAAGTTTAAAATAAAATCAAAAGCAATAATGAAACAAAGAATGAATAGCATTTTGAAGGCAAAGAATAATCTTCCAGGCACGCGGACTTATAAAGAAAGAAAATAGAAAATAGTCGAAAGGAAAATGTATAAAGGAACTAAAGAAAATGTTTTTAAAATCTTTTAGAAATAAAGAGCAAAAAGTAAGGAAATAAAAACAGATAAAAAGAAATCTATTCAAAACTAAAAAAAAAAATGTTAAATCTTACATAAGAAGAAAAGGTTATTTTTGAAAATATATAGACGAAAAATGTATAGATTTAAACAGATATAAAAAAGAGAATTGAACATCAATGCGAAAAAAACAAAAAAAAAACAAAAAAAAAAAAAAACAAAAGAAAAAACAAACGAACGAATAAAAAGTGAAAAATAAACTGAAAATAAAATAGTATCTTTAGTCGTTCACCGTCCAAATGCTTTCAACAATGGCGCTGGTATTTTCTAATAAAATCAAATGGTCTTGTCCTCTTAACAGATTAACACAGAAAGTAAACACAAAATACAGTCGTTTCGTTTTTAATAAGACATCTCTGTTCCCTACACTTATCCCCACTTAAGCAACACAACTCACAATGCTACAAGAGATTTTATAGACACTATCACTGGAATATTAAATTTGTGTTTGCTTGCCCCTTGAGTTCCACTCGATGGTAAAAAAATCAGATTCAATTGCAACCAGCTCCAGAGCAATGGTAACATTGGTTCCCATTTGATCGCTGGTGTGGATCAAATTTGTTCCCGATAAGCTTACAAATATATTAAAAGTAACTGCTACATTTCCGAATAGAATGACGACATACTTCGGGCTCGAAGTAATATTGCCGTATCATGCTCAAGTGGTCTGTGTTTAAGCGGAAACGAAAATTAAGGAATTTGAATTCTAAACCTCCCGTACTGGAAATTCGGTTGCCATATAATCTGATTATCCCACTTTACTTCACATTTGACCACGTCCCAGACCAAGCTAAGCTAAATAAATATGGAAAAAAGCGACTCCAAAAAATAAAAGCATGCATTTTAAATACACAATTTTTAAAAAAATAAGCTGACGCGTGAGGAAATTATCAAACTATATAGTATTATATTATCGTTAACATTTTTCGACGGGATTTACAAACTCTACGTTTCATTCAATTTCGTAAACCAATCGATTAAATGTGAATAAGCTGATTTATTTGGAAAATACTTAGACAAAAACCCTACTTTGCGGTTTAATAATTTGTTTAATTTAATTCAATTTTATAGGACTTCATGGTAAACAATAATTTTAATTTTTTTTTTGCTCTCTCTAAAAGCGGGGAATGAATTCTTAGGATTTCTTACCCTTGAGCATGCAGCGTACAACTGGCCATGTGTAAATATTTCTTTCTGAAAGCAAATGCCAAATTTTTTAAGCGTTTGGCGTTATGGTTTGTTTATAGTTCTCGTAAACGTAGAACGAATTGAAAACTAGATTTTTGTTATGTCTTAAAAAGGTTCATCTGATGTTTTGTTCTTCTTCGTAAGAATGATCATTGCGTGTTCAAATTCATTCTTATCCCAAATATGAATAGCTATCTAAACGGTATAGCTCACTTAAACCTCAGTAAATTAACCTCGATCAGGCAAACAGGAACGTTGTTTTCTATTGGTAGATTCATTTTGGCTTTAGTATGGAATTTTTAATTGGTCAGTGTCCAACACTTCATACCTGTGCTTGTATATGGGCAGGGTATAGTCAATGAAGATATTAAACGGTTTGATTCACTTGTCCACTCCTTGTTGTAGTTCTGATGAGGCCTGATTTTTTAGGTATTGGGGTCTTCACCAGAGATAACCGATTTTGTGGACCGGTATATTTCCTCTATCAGTAATAGACATCCATTGGAGTCAGTTTGGAAGACGATTTCCAGTAGCTGAGAAGAGGAAGTCTATATAATAATATACCACTGTGAGGTCAACATAGCAGATATAAAATTTTATATTGGAGAGGTATCCAATTTTCTACAGTTTTTCATCAAATAAATGCCGTAATTACAACTTTATCAGAATGAAAGCCAAATTGTGTAGTTTATATACATAGGAAATATTTTTAGAAAAAAAGAGAAAAAACGTGCTGAACTAGTATCAATACTACTATATGTTAGAGATGATTGGATTATTTCTTTGCAGATGAAGAGGACACTTGAGCCAAAAATGGTGTTGTTCTATCGAAGAATGGTGAAAATGCAAAGGACGAAATAGGAAAAAAATATAATATAAATTAGAAACAGTAGGACAAAATTACATGCAATCAGAAAGACACAGTTTACACAGTTGAAAATTCTTAGACATATAATGAAGAAAGTGGGCTTGGAAAATTTGACACTCGCAAAAGATACAGAATAGACAAAATGGACTATTGGGAAAACTACCGAAGAAACATGTCTCAACGGATTAGGTATAGTAAATATTGCTTAAAGATACAGAGGATAGGAAATTGTGGAGAGATATGATCGCTAACGTCACGAAGTGTCATCACTTAACAGAAAAAAAACAGAATGACAATTATTGACAGCTATTTTCTTTAAATTACAACTTATTAAGTGTTTTTTTAAATGGCACAAACTATTTTATAAAGTCATTTTAAAAATAATCCATTTAAGAGTATAAAAAATTAAAATTGGAATAGTTTGACTTTTCCTTAATATCATATAACATTTGATTAAACTGTTAATTTCAGCAAGATATTTCATAGCCAATAAGTTCCAATGCATCACGAATAAGACATTCAGATTTAATTTTCTGTCCTGTGTGTGGTGACGCCCTGAAAAATAAGAAATAAACTAGTAAACTTCATACTTGAAATGCGGTCATATGTCCAAGAGAATAATAATTTAATTGTGCTTTGCCTAAAACTTAAGTATTGTATAAAAACGGTAAACACATAATTTGGATAGTTTCGAATTATTATTACAAAAATTCTTCCCAGAATTCATTCTACCCCGTTTTGTTGGATATGGAATAACTAGCTTTGCATCTATAACCCTCAACAGTTTAGAGGTTTCCAAGGATCGATCCTTATTTATCGTCAACCGATTTTGTTTCTATAAAAAAGTAATTTCAGAATGTTGTTTTGATTTTATATTTTTGAGTACTTCTGTTAAACAGTTGAAATTTAATATAAACAAAATATCAAGATTTCTATTTCAACTTCAAAAACATCACAATTCATACAACTGCAAAAAGTTCTGCATCTGAAGGAGAAATGTATTATTTCCAAACATAAAAAGATATAATTGCTTCGTATTATTTAGAAAAAAGAATGGACAAGTTATTATATTATGCATTATATTTCTGTTAAAAAGATGAAAAGATAATCTTTGAAAATCGCTAGTCTCTTGACAGTTGAATACAATGCTTGAGAGTTATACATGGTATGAATAAAAAAGCTAACACAATTGAAACGGAAAAAAAATCCAGAAAAAAGCAAAATGAAATAAAATGAAACTCTTTTTTTAAAGAAAAAAACGGAAAAAATTGTTAATAATATGGTTTACCCAGAGAAAAAAACAACTGGAAATCAAGGGATTTCAAAAAAAAGAAAAAAAAAAAAAGAAAGATAAATAAATAAAAAAATAAAATCGGTGAAGAAGAGGAAGTTCTAATAAACTTTAAACTTAAATTGATAATAATTGTTCTGCTGAGAAGTACAAATATGACATTTTGTTTGATTTGTTAATAAAACTCTTTTATTTCTCATTCTTTTCTGTTTCAGATTTGGTAGTTATTTCATTTACACCCAGTATTAAAATTACACATTATTTAAGATTCAAATAAACTTATATTTTTACCTAAACTTATTTGAAACTTAAAAAACAAAAAACAAAAAAACAAAAAACAAAAAACAAGCAAAAACCAGCAAATCATATGAGAAACAGAATTTGTCAGCACATACATAGATTAATATGTTGAATTGATTACTGAAAACACCTTTTTATGTTTTGTTTAATATCAGTAACGGTATTTATTTGAGACGTTAATTAAGTAATGGCTTCCTGCAGTAAACGTTTAGATTGAGTTTAATCCATGATTTTGTAAGAACAATGAAGAAAAAAAAGAATATAAAAATATGTTTATTTTTTCTTTATTTAATAAAATGTCAGCCATAAGTAAACAGCGTGTAATAGATAAAAAAATCATTTAATTACATCGACACATTTCTTTTTTGCATTTCATATTTTTTCACTAATTTCAATTTCTCAGATTAGAATAATCTGAGAAGTTGAAACTAATGCAGAGATGTATGACTTTCCATGTGTTCCCTCTATTTTAGAGAAAGTAAGGGAAGACAACTCTATTATCTTGCCCCAATTATGGTAATTCACAGCTAATAAATAAAATGAGTCATTAGTGATCCATGAACAAATAAAATAAATGAATAATTTCCCGCAATTCAGATCCACCGAGAAGGCCATTTAAAATCATTTCATAATCTTTCAAAAACTGCAGGGCCATTTACTAATAAAGAAAATTAATCTGGGAGCTTTGTCACTTTCCTGCTGAATAGACATGGCATTAAGAAATCTTCTAATTACTCTTAATTTAAACCCATTGGAATACCATGGAACTTCACAAATAATAAAGAAAAGGAATCAATAGAAGGCCATGACTGCTCACGCCCTGAAAAGAAGTGATTAAAAAATCTAATTTCCCTAAATACACAACCGTGGAGATGGCAACGGAAACTAATCCACTATCTTTCCCAACAAGATATTGCAAGACACTGCTAAAAAGGAAAAGGTATCCATCGAGAGCTATGTCTGCATACATCTTGAACTGACATTGCTCATAGAAATCTAATTACTCTGAATTCAAGTTCATGGAAAACGTAACGGAATTTACACCACTTTCTTTCCCCAGGAAATCATGGAAATTCACAGCTAATAATGAAAAGAAGTCTGTAGAGGTCCAGGGTCCTTTATATCCTGAAAGGATAAAAACATTCTAATTTTTCTGCATTCAAATCTGTGGGAATTTCAACCGTTGACAATATCACTATCTTTCCCAAGAAAACAATTCACAGATAATAAAAAAAAAAGTAATCCGTGGAGAGACATGATTGCCTATGTCCTAAACATGTCAAATGTCTCCGAATTCATACCCGTAAAGAAAGCAACGGGAAACAATTTCACAATCTTTCCAAAGAACGCACAGCTAATAAAGAAAAAAAAGAATTCGTGGAGAACCAAGATCGCCAATGTCCTAAATAGACATGGCTTCATAAAAAAAAAAAAAAAAAAACCCAAAAAAACATTGAATTAATATTAATCAAAATCCATGGAGAATGTAACAAGAGACAGCCTCTCAAAATTTGCTCAGAAGGCACAATTCGGAGTTAATAAAAAAAATGAATCCCTATCGAAGAATGATCGCTTACATCATCACAAGATTTTCTAATTTCTCTGGAACGTGGTGAAGGCAACAGGAAATCATTCTGTTATACGGTGAAGAAATCCTGGCAGGCCACAGCTAATAAAGAAAACGAATCTGTTGGAAGTCATGGTCACCTACGTCCTAAATGGATATTTCATTAAAAAAAAAAAAACATCCATAAAACAAAAACAAAAAAAAAACAAACAATTATTCTGAATTCAAATCTGTGGTGAAGTAATGGGAAACCATCCAACTATCTTTTCTAAGTAGACATTGATTGTCACATATAATAAGGAGAAGGAATTTGTGGAGAGCTTTGATCGCCCACGTCCTCATAATAGAGAGGGCATAAAAAAATATATTTACGATCAAAAGATTCAGTTGTGAGTTAATGTTTATGGCACTTGTAAGCAGTCTAGATCATTACTTCAAAGTAGGACGTTACATTTTCATTAGTTGCTACAAACATTTCTTTTAATCATTTCAGCCTAAGCAAGGCAATAAAGCCGCTAAGACGCAAGACGGTTATTGAGTGTTAGAGAATATGAGAACAATTACTATTACGGAATGAAGGCAATAAAAGAACACGGATTAAGAAGACAGAAGATAATGATTAGAAGATAACTGAGTAAAAAAACTAATATATGCTGATACTCAAAAGCTTTATATTTTACATTACCTTGAAGTGCCGGTTCCCATTCGACTCTGGTACGTACCTAGATGGATGACCGTTTGAGAATACAAGTTGCTATAAGCTTAGATATATGGATGTTTAATGGATAATGGCTCGGAATTGTCAAGCGGAGGGCCGGGTTCTAATTCTTGTTGGTTTCATTATATTCACTTACGAGAAAATACTTTTGGAAAGGGTATGAATCCACCTCAGATCCTCCAGCTATGGATTAAATATTAAAACTAGTATCACGAAATCAGTATTATCTAAAAAAATCTTATAATCTGAAATATTTTCTGTCTTGAAATACCATGGAAAGTGTTGATAAACCGTAAAAAACGAATTAGTCACTTCAACATCACGTCCTTGCCAAGAGTTTCGTCATTTTAATTTTTGAATTTTTTTAACCATTTTAACGCAGTGGGTCACCGGAAGAGAAAGTGAAAGAGAAGAATCAAAATAAGGAGGATTGAGGAAAAAACAAAAGATGAAGGGGATTCCAGAAGACATAAGATGGCGATTGACATTGCATTTAATATTTTGTAGATTGTAGTTATCAGGGAAGCAAAATAACAGAAGAGTGTTCAAAGGGAGAGAAGTGCGTGAAAAGAAACCGTTGTAGTAGAGGTGGTGGTTGCATTTAGTTATTTCAATACTAAACGTTTAAGGCTGCGACTAGATTGGTATCTAGGTCCCCTAGATACCAATCTAGTCGCACACTTAAGTTCATGTAGTTGATCGCTAGGGATAATAGCTCAGCAGTTGCCATAAAAAGACGGAGGGAAATCACTTCCTGTCGGTGATAATGTGACTGAACTCTAGATGCCTGGTCGGGATCGATTACATTACAGATCTTTATTTTCATTTCTTTTGAACAGTGACGATTCTCAATAAACGGCAAATTAAGTAAACCGTGGATAAATCTCAGTAAATTGAAAGTCCATCGAAATAGAATTTCTTAATTCCAGATAGGGATTCTAACAAGTTAGCAGTCCCACAGCGAGTCATCCTCATTCCTTTTCTGTTTCCGTTGTATGAAAGAAATTCAACTTTTTCCCTAGAACCATTCGTGGAAGAGACACTTTAAAAGACTAATATCTTCGTTTATGATCAACCGTCATCTTACATGTCCTTGTAATATGCAATTGTTACTTCCCTTTTTTATATCCTCATTCCGTAACCCTCTACCTTCAGTGTCTCTTGGATCAAGTACTTGGTAAACGATAGTATAGAAAAATCATCGTTATTCTATCATAAAACTTTTCTACCTTTCTATTTAAATTCGGACTAATATCCGTTTTATTGTTTAACACATGTATAACGTTGTTTATTTTGGTGTATTTTCGGCCACCCTCAGATGTAAGAGATACCCCACAGTTACTGCCAATGAACTTAACGTCCGCTAGGTGGCATGGGAACCGGCGATATAAACCAGCTTCCTCTTCTAGAACGAGATAGTGTCAAGACACGTCTCCTTCTCATTCAAGGAGATCGTGTGGAAAACGAAGAAATAAACAATATTCAAACCCTGCTCTAGAAAGTTTGAATAAATTTTATTACTGAGTGTTTTTTTTTTAATTTTAAAAAAGACGAATGACAAAGAACTTTGTGAAACAAAAATATTGTTTCCTTTACAATACAACAGAACCAATATTGTTAGTATGATAGAAGAAACAAAATGTGTCTACACAAGGACACGTATTTATGTTGCTTCATGAATGCGTGTAATTTCTCTAGTAGTGAGCATGACAGCAGATGGGAAAGCTGTATTATAAGTATTTCTAACGTTTTTTTTCATAAAATTCTGTTAGTATGTTACAAGTTTTTTAATTTATTTAAAAGTCGGTGCGATTTTGTAATACCTTACTCGATAAAACGTGTGAAAGGTTGACTAATAAAGTGTGCAAAAAGTTTTGAGTAATTAGCTGTGTAGAACCCGATGCAAAGACTTACGGAATAAAACGGAAAACTAAATACTAACTTAACGACACGAATATTTATCGACAATAGTCTCGAAGAAGCTAAAAATTGGCTTGCTAAACTGAGATTTATAGGCTACTAACTGTTACTCCCAATTTTTGAATATTTATTTTAGTGGGGAGATGGTTGTTGATTATTTTCTGGAGCGATTTATCAATTTTTGAAGCAGGCAACAAATATAATTGTCTGAAACTTCTAAGGCTTCAGCGCGTTTGAAATGACGGCGCTGTTTGGTTAATATATGCGAATGTCGAAATTAAAATTAAAGCCTATGTTTTGCACAAAAATGAATTTTAGAAATAATACATAAATCTGCTGAATTTTTCGACAGTTTTTGCCCGGATTCCACAGATCTCTTTTCAAGATAAAACCGACAACATAATTTCAACGCAGTCACCTGGTCCCTGTTCTCTCACCCACACACGCACTGTGCTGATATATATATATATATATATATATTTTATTTCCTTTTTATGAGTTATGCCTTACTGGGTGCATACAATTGCATTTTTTCTTGTATTATAGTGTTCTATGAATAAGTATGCGAGGTGTAACAGCAAAATTGTTCTAATCGTGTAACAGCAAAATTGTCCAAATCGTGTAACAGCAAAATTGTCCAAATCGTGTAACAGCAATAATTATCCATCCACAAA
>OZ010571.1:19594857-19659857 GCA_963932145.1 Acanthosepion lycidas
TGTCCGAGTATGGCCATTATTACATATATTTTGGAAAATATCTACTGATGTACTGAGCGAATGTAGCTCTGTAGCCGAGCAAGGGACCCACACACTCTGGCATAAACAAAGCAATAAGAGGTGCAACAGTGGGGCTTACATTATCATGCAATTTAAAATGTCGCATGAAACCACTTCTGGATCCGCATATCTTACCACAAATATCGTATTTCAGTTGCCACTCTCCTTTGGTGCGCTCTCTAGTGACTCCTTAGACCAGCCATCGACAAACACATTCTACCACAATCTGTAAACGTCTAGCCATAATTCTACATTAAGATGACTAGTGCAGAAAAGATCCCAGATATTAAGCAATATCTGTGCATGAAGCATTTATAGTGGGAAAAGGCAGTGTACGGAGATAGTCCAACTCTCTAAACAAAAGATGATATTTACCAAAAAGTAGAGCAAGTCGACTTCATTGGATAGCATCAAAAGCCATAGGTGTTATCTTAGAGTTTTCCTTCTCCTAGATGTGTCTCCCTTGTCTAAAGACTAAGACAAAGGAGGATATCTGTCCCGGCGGTTTAAACGCACCCTCAAACACCAGCCTGGGCATTTCTATGTCCCGGCGCCGTAACATCATACATGCCCACTTACACTCGTATGAAAGAATAATGAGCAAAACATTCTCCCGTCCACGCGAATATTGGACGAAAGAAGTTAATTGTTAATATTTTGGGCTCATATATCAATACATCTCTTATATAAATACAAATTATCATCTTTTTTTTTTAAATTTCCATATCTTACAAATAAAAATTGCGTTTCTTAGTTAACATTAATCATTTTGTTAATGTTGCAAATTGTTTAGTCGATTTGAATATTTATTTACTCACCAGTTTATATCCGTTAGTATTATTAACATACAGAAGGTATGTGAATTTACGTCTTCTATTAATCTCAAGATTTCGACTGGGGGAAAAGACACACGGCAATGCTTGCAAATGTGTCCACATATAGGCGTATCCTTATAGATTAGATGAAGCATTATATGAGGTGATACATAACTTCTTTCAAGTTCTTGTTCATTCTTCATTAGAAATTTCACTGAGAAAGCAGGACTAAGCATCAATTAGTAAAAGACAGAATGCATGGTTTTCAGCAAGAGAAACGGTACAAGATGGGTGCTACAAATTGAAAATATTGAAATAAAAACAAGTACAAAAGTTTAAATATCAGGGTTTTAACAGAAGATGGCGAATTTGACACTGAAATCAGGCATCGTGTTGGAATAGTAAAACTTTCTTTTTAAGAATTAAAGCAAAATATTAAGAATCAGGAAATACCGTTAGAAACAGAAGAAAGACTACAGACATTCTATGTAGTATGATTCTTGCAATATGGCAGTGAATGCTGGAAAATTTCCTCAACGGTGAAATGGTGACTTTTTCTACAGAATGCTAATCAGAATACCAGATCAAGGACGTTTCAAGGACAACTGAAATAAAAACGATCATTTATATCTAGAATGAAAAGGAGACTATTGACATTTCTAGGACACATAATAAAGAAAGAAGTAAGAAAATTTGACACTCCGAAGATATATTTAAACAAGAAGATATCAAGAGATATAACGACTAATCCTACCTAACAAACTTGTGTAACTGGATAGTGAAACAAGGAATGAGAAGGATAGTAAGGAGACAAATATTTTAAAACCTACAAAGCTTAGGAAATTGTGGAGAGCCATGACCAGTCGATTTAATAGACGGATGATGTCAAACAGAAGAAGAGTTGTAATTTTGTATTTTTTTATTCCTTGTTTGTATCTACTACAGTTTTGTTGAAAAAGTGGTAAGGCTCACACAAAATATCATTCCTCATACTCCGTATATTGAAATACCAGGAAATTCGTTTGGCTTCCTTGTAGCCTTTTTGAACTACCAGAAGCGGGTGCTATGTAACTCAAGCACTCATCGATCTCACAGGACCCTTTGATTCTCATTTATCTTAATCAAGCATATTGAGAATCTAATTATAGTTTATTTTGTACAGTTCGCGGTCTCCTCATATTCACATCAACATCGATACAAACGTAAAAAGTGGGAAATTGACGTAGTAATGAAACTATAAGAAAGATATCTACATGAAAACCGGAAATATCACGAAATAATTTTCACGAACAACAAAGATCTTTGACTTTATAAAGGAATCCATCTTACGGATTACTTCAGGATCTTGTTGATTTAATTAGATATGTAAATAAGTCCCCAGTTCCATCGCATTTTTTTTTTGCTTCAAAACTAAAAAAAGACAGGTGAAATCCATTAAAAAATCCCTCAAGTGCAGAAATTTAAATATATAAGAAATGTTTTAATATTGGAAACTGCAATACAGAAATTCAACACAACGACAGCATTTCAATAGCTTTCATCAGATTAAACTTATTTGCTGAAAGCTATTGAAATGCTGTCGACCAAAATGACTTCCGTCTCGTATACTAATTTCTTTTCTTTTCTTCCGCTGTTTTATCGAGTTGCATTTGAGTATCCGTAGTTATTCACAACTATCCCCTTTTGTCAATATCCCGATTACTTTGATACATAGCAATCAATTCCATTTCACCAAAATTATTTAACAGTTACAGAAAGTATCCTTTTTATATTTCTGAGATGAAGTATTAGACATCATGTGTATAATACCCAGAAATTCATATACAGATGTCCTCAAGTAGCACAATGGATAAGAACGTTCGATAGATCCAGTGACAAGACCCAAAGAGTGCGAGTTCAATACCTGATTAAGGCGGTGGATAACTTGGAGAGGGGAATTAACAGGAGATAACTGATAAGTGACATCCATTAAACATGGCACGTTGAACTAGAGCAGTCTACTCCAGTGAGCAAAATAAACAGTGCAGTTCGACCTTCCAATCATCTGAAGAAGGCCGGAGCGTATATCGACCGAAACGTTGTGATAAATATGGCGACAATAGTCCGAATAATGTAAATCATTACAGAAAGATCTTCTTCTTCTTTGTGCCATGTTCCTAAAAGACGTTGGCGATGATGGCTCGCCACAATTACCTGTCCTTCGTAGCTCTTAATAAGTTTTGTCTTTTTGTTATCTTTCCTAAACCTTGATCCGCCACCTATTTACTCAAGCTCACTAGGTAGGTTATGCTTCGTTATCCTCTTTCCCTTCTGACCACAATCGGCCATGTGAGCATCAAATTTGCCAATACCTCTTTCCTCGTTACGTGCCCCCAGAAATTTAATCTGTATCTTCCTGATGTTAAGTATGTGTGTTTTTTTTATTTTTTTTTATTGACATTTTCTCTAAAACATCGTGGTTGATCATATGTTCACTCATGGTATTCTAAGCATCCTTCTGTAGAGCCACATTTTTATTGCTTCGAGTCTCTTCTTCATCTGAGATACTACACAACAAAATGGAGATGTCAAAGTTCAGAGCGTTAAATATCTCTCGAGACGTGTTCAACAGATATTGGAAATGTGACAACAAAATCAGAGGCGCATTCGAAATGATGCCTTCCAAAAACTAAAAATATTAAGAACACCAGACATTTAGTTAGAAACGAAAAAGAAGATGATCTATGTAATATTAATTCTCTTACATGACAATGAATTCTGGGCAGTTTTCTTTCAGATGAAGAGATAACTTCAGGCAACTGAGATATTCTATCGAATGATGCTAATAATGCTATGAACTGAACATTTAAGCAAAGGCGAAGGAAAATTGTAACCAAAATCAAAATTATACTTAAAATCAGAAAGAGACAATTAAATTTCTGGGACCCAGAAAGAGTCCTTGGAAATTTTAACACGCACAGGACAGGCGAGAAAGGGAGAGGAAGACAATAGGTAACCTATATAAAAAGAAATGCATAAATTGATGGTAAGACTAGGGATGAGGAGAATGGATAAAAAAATAAACATTGCTAAGAGCTAAAAAGGAGAGTAAGTTGTGGAGAGACATAATTGCTAAAATCTTGAAGGGACGCGGTACATAGAAAAATAATGTAACCTTTTTCTACGTACCCACTGTAGTTAATTACCGTCATAATAGTTTCAATTAAATATTTATTCTCACTATCCTATGCTAAATTTCATAAGAGATAACCATTTGCGTTTATAACTACTCAAACTTTCAATAACTTTCCTACTGTTGAGTGCCTAAAGTATTTTTTAAGCGGCCATTGATTTATAAATTGTTACTTCAATGTGTATCATGGTATGAAATATTTTGATTGGAATTGTTAAACATGAATAATTGAAAGCGAAACATGTTACTTGACGTTGAAACGGTATCCGAGTTGATTGTATTATAAATAAATAAACAAACAAGCGTAGACAAATGTCAGAATCATTTCCTTAAGATGAGAATCTTTCTCTGAAATAACATCGACTAATGTCATAACAATTGCCTTTCTTTTCTCTAAATGCTTTCCCTTTGAAATTTTTCTTGATCTTCTCGGCCTGTAGAATCCCGTTTATAAACTTTATTCCCATTTAACCAAATGGAAATGTAGTTACACAAAAATATTGTAACACCAGAGTGTTCGCAGCTGCTTATCCTTTCCTTGACATGGAGTCGGGAAGCCAACCTCCAAATGCCCAAGTGTTTTTTTTAGACTTAGTCCTAATAGAGGCGGCACGGTGGAGTAATGGATAGCGGCTCGGAGTGAGGACTCAGAGAGCTGAGTTAGAATTCCAGGTATTAGCACGTAAGTGAATTACATTCACTTACGTGCTACTACCCTTGGGAAAGGTATGAATCCCCTTCTTCTCTCCCCCGCCCAGCTATGAGTAAATAGCAGGACAGACCGGGTTCTATAACCTTGTATGTTAACTGGTCTACCGCAGAAGAAAATGTCAACCAACTTCAGGAAAAAAATCTTCCTCGTCAGTCATGTATCTAAAGATACATAATTGCCTACGCGTATACCACGCATGGTACATAATCCTAATAAGCAAAAGTTTACAATATTTTACGTAAAATGAGAAGAGAAAAGCTGAAAAAAGGCGATCTAGATAGACGTAACTCCATATCCAGTCATATGCCATGTCACTTCAGCGCGTTAGGAATCATGACTCTTCACGGCTTCTTATCTTTTCCAGCTCTAACCTATGTTTATACGCTCATGATCCATCACAGTATATGTTAAGCCATCCATGTACACCTTTTAGAAATGTTACTTGTGTGTCGTTCTGTCTCTCTTATTTGGAGTATCCTATTATCATTCTGTTTGTCCCCCATTCTTTAATTTTCACGACCGTTACGTCCTGCCAATGCCTCATAAATAATCGACTATTCCGTTTGATCAAGTGGAAAGACAAGATATTTTCGAACCGCTACTTGGTTTCAGTGAAAAGAAAGAAAGATAGATATATAGAAGTGTTTAACATTTCCTGTCAGTACATTATAAATAATGGACTATTCCGTTTTGATTCTCGTAAGGAGACAAGATACATGAAAGTTGCTACTTGGTTTCAGTCAGAAAATGATAGCAAGAAGGTGAGATAGAAGTGTATAACAGCTGTTTCAATGAAATGGAAAAAAAGTTGTTAATTTCAAAGCATTTCATTTGTACCCCCTTACTTCTTAAAATAACTATCAGCATTCATATTTATCATTGTTATTGTAATATTTTGTTAATGATGTTAACCTCAAATATTTAACAATGCGACAGGGCAATTTCTACAGATATTTTATTGTCATTGAACTCGCTATAAGCTTATTCAATCATTAAGTGAAGAATTAAAATTTATCAGTTATTTAAAATAAGGAAAAACTAAAATTTTCACGAGTTAAAACTAATATAAATTCTCCAAGAATTGGCACATTGATAAATCCTGCATCTTTAATATAATAATCATGTTTATTTCTTATTTTTGATTTCTTTTTGTCATATTTCTAAACATAATTTTCTAATCTTTCGAAAGGAATTTGCATGAAGTATATCTTAGGTATTAATTGATACCAAAAACATTCTTTCTCTTGCTCTATGTGCAATATCCCTTCAGGAAGGGAGAGATGAGATTCATTTGTTTCAATGCTTTTAGTAATACACGTTTATTTAGTACTCTTTTGTTCTAAGTACACGTGCTGCCTCGAATAGTCATGCCGGTGATCATTTTTCAGCTACAAAATGTATATGTTTGACTGATTGGTTGATTGAATTTTTAAGGCTTATCAACCACTAGTAGGTTATTTAAAGACGAAATATATTTTTGAATTGTAAAATAATTCTTTTTTTCTGCAAGTAAATATTATTAATAATATTTTTTAGGATATAATAATGATTTTAAGATACAAATGCTACTATTTAGCACGTAACCAGAGACGGAGATGATGTGGAATCATAAATTCCACAAGGTTATTTAAGAGTAACTGAATATAATGAACCCGATTGGAATTCAAACTCGCCTTTCCGATTTCTCATTCTGAACCATTATCCATTACACCACCAGCACATTTACAGCAACTGGTATTTCCAAACTGTCACCAGTCTAGGTACTGATCAGGCTCAGAATTGCTTAACTTCAGTGATCGTACGAGAACCAGTGTTTACGTTTGTCAGAAGTTACTTCTTCAGCTGTAAGGACATTGTCCAGCATTTAGCACCATATGGGGGAGACTGATATTTTATAGCAGTTGGTGCACCTCATCGTGATGTAATGGTTAACAAGCTGGTCTCGTTAAAACAGTTACGACTAAATAGTGATTCACTGGGTACCCCATACTTTCGGCCTTATGCCACATCTAAGCTACCCTTAGAAAATCAATATTACATACCAATTGATCATTTTTTTTTTATTTGTTTATAACTAAATATTTCTTTTTCTTTATATGTTGCTTAGTTTTTGGAAGGCATATTTCCTCATTTCAATGCGTCTTCGGATTTCATTGCCACATTTTTCGTCATCTATTAACACAATTCACAGATATGAAAATATTCGTCCTTGTTTGAATTGAGCATCTCCAATTCATACTTCGCATTTTGGGCTGTTTCTCTTGCAGACAAATATACATTGCGTCTTCTTCCAATTGTTGATTCGTCTTTGTTTACTTTTACAACCTTATTTAGGAGGTCCTGGCATTTTCCTTTTGACAACCATATGAAAGTATAATCTCTTAACACACCTTCTCCCTATTTGGTTTTGTACTTACCGGATTAGGCTTAGTAAATATCAATAAACCAAAGTAAATAGCAAACATAATAATCAATCTCACCATTAGAGTGATGAGATCAACTCCAGAGAGAGAAAAAGTAGAATTTTTATAAGGCCTGTTGACCGAAGTAAGAAAACATTTTGTATCATATTTAAAATCATGACAGAGTGATTGATGTCTCTTGTGCAAATTTAAATGCATTCTGCTTGATAACACAAGAATTCTATAGAGCTGGACCCTCACATTTAATAAACCACAAAACTGTTGCCCAGAGAGATTACGACTTTCTGAGAATATAGCAAGGAAAATGCATGGAAAATATTATTTGACCGGTCGATATATAAGACGTAAGGAAAATGGGAAAGAAAAAGTTAGCGGGAACGCTGGATTGGGATAAAAGCGAGAGAGATGAGTCAAGAAGAAAAACTGGAAAAACGAATTAAAGCTCTGTTGTTTAGATTTAAAATTTAGTAAGAAAGACATACTAAAATTGAAAAGTTAAAAATAAAGAGGAAGACGGAAATAGAGAGAGGGAGAGATGAAAGAGAAATTAAAGAAATGTAGAAAGCATAGTGTATAAAAAGGCTAATCTAAAAGTGATGAAGAGGGTATATAAAAAGAAACTGGGAAGTGAGAAGCGAAATTAACGAGAGAGACAAAAAAGAGAATGTTGGTAATAAAATAAAGGAGTGAAGGCGATAGCGTGAGTGAGAGAGAGAGAGAGAGAGAGAGAGAGATAGAAGAGGGAGGGAATAAAGTAGAGAAAAGGGTGTAATTAATTGCTGTTGAAACTGGAAACAGATCAAAATAAGGAAAATGTTGTGTCAAAAGTATTCCCTTTTAAGTAACACATTGCAATTAATACAAACATTATAATGTACATTTATAAGCATAATTCTGCAACATTTGTAGTGAGTGATGGTCGCTTAAAAAGACAGGCATGTTTGACATAGGATTCTATTAGAAAGAAAAAATGCTGTCGTCGACTTTATTCTGCATGTTCATCTCACCCTCTCCCTCTATATATATTCATGTCATTCGTAGACATTATTGTTTCGCAGCTCCTCAGTGAGACTAGACAAGTGAATGTCTCAAGCCAGGACAAAAACCCAACAGATTTAGTGTCGGTCAGAATTTCTACCACTGAGCCATCATCATTTGGGAGAGAGAAACTGCTAATTCTAGCATATTGTTTTTACGAATGTAACAAACGCTAATCAGTCATAGTGCTCCAATTTATTTTTATGGAGAGCTTTACATTAGCTCAGGTGGTTGTTGTTTATAGAATCAGCCCATCTTTCAACAGTGCTCAGTTGAAAATATGAAAAGATTACTTAACTTTTAAATATCAATTTTATCCCGACAGCGACGTTTCTTGGTAAAATTTTCAGAGGTTCAGGTTATAATCGGTATTTCTATTTTTTTAAAAGATTTTTCACTTTGTTTCGATTTTTTTTCAATTCGATTTTTTACTCCGTTTTTTTCATGGGTTTAAGGTTCTTTTACAAGCATACTTTCATGAAATTTAGTTTTTGTTTATGTTTTTTTTTTGGCTGTAGATTTTTCTTCCAGTTGTAATTTTTATTCTTCGAAATTATATTATTTTTTATGGTTTATATAGAAGTTGTTATGTTATGTTATGTTATATTATTAGTTAAATTGTTATATTTATTAATTTTTTTATTATTAATTAAAATTATAATTTAAAAAAAAACTATTACGGTTCGCGTTGTGCGTTTATTTAATTATTTTTAATAATAAAATGTTTGGAAATTATTTAGCCCGGATCTCCTGAAGATATCGAAAGGTTAAAACCAAGATAGCGTGATCGACTGACCTCCTAAATTTTGATACATACATATATATATATATATATATATATATATATATATATATATATATATATATATATATATATATATATATATATATCTGTTTGTGTGTGTGTGTGTGTTCTGAAAGATTCTCGAACCAATTCACTTTTCAAATGCCCATATCCGAGAAAGTAATTTAATTTATTGCTGCTCTTATATTAAAATAAACCTTACTCATTTTCCTTACAGATAGTTTAATATTTCATTAAAACATGAAAAAGGCGACGTTAAAAAGTTTTTTTTTCCAATTTCTCGTATATCCTCGTATTTTTTGTTTCATATACAATTATTTACGCCCGCCCGTCACAGATACCTGCTGGTCTAGTGATATGGTGCTAGCGTTGTTTCGTAACGGTCCAGGTTCGATTCTCAGTAGTGCGTGCCCACTGCTGACGAGTCCCAGACAGGATGAAAAGGCCGTCCATTGATCTCTGCAGTCCGTTGAGTATTCTTGTTCTGGGTTCGATGACTTATCATATATATATATATATATACATATCTTTTCTTGGGTTTGTATAAGGGTAAAAATTATGAAAGTTTTAATAACAAAAAGAGAAAAAAAATCAACTGAAAAGAAAATAAAGTATGTACACGGTAATAGTCTGCTGACTGTGTTTGAAAAATATATAATCCCATCACTATAGATAAACGTATATAAGAATCTACATATTCAGTTAAAACAAATATCCTTGATAATGCCGAATAGAATAGCCAAAAAGCGTTCGTATATACAGGGTGTATCAAAAATATTTTACAAACGTTGTTACAAGTTCTGCACACCAAAACAAGGATAAAAGTCCATATAAATATATGTCGACAAATTCTATATTTTTGAGTTATTAAGTTTAAAGAAGATTTACTGTAGATGGTGCTGTGTTGTCTTGTAGACTAGGTTACATTTGTCATTCGTGTACATTTGTGTCTTCAACGTTTAATTTGTGTGGTAGTGATTAAACTGAAAAGTTCCTATTAACAATGGCAGGGTATTCATATTGTGAGTAGGATGATATGATTTTTATATATGGCCGTGCGAATATTGATGGACACGAAGCTGCACGGCTGTATCAGATCGAGTTGCTCAGATAGGGTCCGTGGCACCACAAACTATGGAACGAGGAAGACTGAGATCCGCTCATACGCCTGACCACGAATAACACATTCTACAGGCTGTGGAAGATATCAGTACATGTCAAGTGGTCCTAGCATGTTGTGCATTTCATAGTACTATAGGGAAGGTACTTCTCCTGTATCCATATCATTTTAATTTGTGCAGGGTCTTTCGCCTTCTGATCATTCACCACAGGAAAACATTTATGGTTTATTGCACAAAATGCCGATCTTTTGTTTGTTTCTTCAGTCTTATTTACGGATGAGGCAACATTTGGAAAAGATGGAATACCATATTTACACAACCAACATATCTGGGCAGTTTGGAATCCTCACGGTGTAATACAAGCTACACACCAGCATCAGTTTACGATTAATGTGTGGGCTGGAATTGTAGATGACTGATTGGTAGGTCCATATGTTCTCCCAGCGCGTTTTACAGGAGCTTTCTACAGAGATTTTATTTCTAACTCACTTCCAGGCCTGTTAGATGTATTCCTGCTAATACGAGGACGCATGCGGAACATGAATGATGGGGCTCCAGTGCATTTTAGTCACATTGTTCACGATGCACTGGCTAATATCTACCATGAAAGATGGATAGGTAGCGATGGACCGGTTCCATGGCCAGCAACTTCTGCCGATCTCAATCTTTTGGATTTTAATCTGTGGGTCCACCTAAAAAAATGGGTTATGCAAAATACATTAATAATGAACGGACGCTACATCAACGTGTCATGGGGGTCTGCGAAACCATCCGATACCATGTGTCCACCAATCAATGATCCGACGGGTGCATGCATGTGTAGAAGTAAGCGGATGTTTTGAACATTTTTTAAGAGTTTTTGTGTTGAGGTACAACGATGGTTGTTTGACTAGATGCTTATATAGACATTTTTATTTTGTTTTGATATTAGGAACCTGATCCAAACTTTGCAAAAGTAATTTTGGATTGTATGTTGGGTTGTACATTTAAAAACGTCTACCGTAAACAAGTTATTAACTTAATAACCCAAAAACGAAAAAATTTGCGGACATATGTTTATATGGATTGTTTATATGTCGTTGTTTTGGTGCGAAGAATCCGCTCCCAAAATTTGTATTGATATTTTTGATACAGCCTGTATCACACATTCGAACAATTTTTAAACACTTTATGTCCAGAAAAGAAAATACTAATACGAACGCAAGAAAAAAATGAATACAAGCTTCATCGCAGTACTTTGTGAGTCACCTTTAATGAAACAAGTATAACCGATGGGTTGCTGCCCAAATACACAATTATATATATATATATATATATATATATATAATATATATATATATATATATATATATATATATATATATATGCAATTATTTATTTAAAAATATGATTCCACCACGCTACATGAGAAGTCTCATGTTTCAAAAACAAGAGCCGAAAACTTCTACTTTTGTATCGAGCA
This sequence comes from Acanthosepion lycidas, assembly GCA_963932145.1. Classification (NCBI taxonomy): domain Eukaryota; kingdom Metazoa; phylum Mollusca; class Cephalopoda; order Sepiida; family Sepiidae; genus Acanthosepion; species Acanthosepion lycidas. The sequence goes on from OZ010571.1 coordinate 19,606,466, forward strand.
CTATTTTTTAAAAATAATAATTAAATACTAAAGAACCTTGGATTACTAACTTAACCCGTTCTTTCCTATTTTCTATATATTTTAACACACACACACACACACGCACACACACACACACACACACATATATATATATATATATGTTATAAAATCACTACAAAAATACTATTTTTTTTCAACACTTCTGGTGTCTTATCAAGTGAATGTGTTGAATGTAGAATAAAGGATTTTAAAAAGGTCAACTCACTCAAACACCCCTTATTAAGTAAGGTAAACGCTGTTACGTAAGATAGAATGACCAATCAAAATACAAGTATATGAGAATTAAAAAAAAAAAACTTGACAACGAACTTTGGTTACAATAATTATTTTATGCTTTAATGTTAGGGTTAGACTAAAATAGAATTCATTGTAACTAATTAATATTAAATTATACTATAAAATTCTAAATTTAAAATTATCAATTTTAAATTTAATCTATATTAAGTTTAAAAAAATTATAAAATTATTTAAAGAAGAAACTGTGGAAAAAATACATGTTTTATTATTTATTTTGTTTTTATTGTAAGGCCAAAAATTAAGTTGAAATAAACGTTGAAATCTAATGTTGCTCTGAGCTCCGTTACAACTTAGATACATTTGAAATAATGATATGGGTAGGGTAGGATGAAATCTTGCAAAAGACAATACATCCACAATCAGATTATAATACACAAACACGTGGACATATTTAGATATATAAACAAGCAAAGAGCGACGAGACAGAAAATAGGTGTCCACGACCATTAAAAAAACAAAAAAACAACATATAATAACAATGAAAAGCACATATAAGCGTTTATACACACATACATTGATAAAGACACGCACATATACTCACCAAGAAATGTTCAACTTTGAAGGTGTTAGTAAACGAATTCTAACATACTATTAAAATGTAACTTATACGGCAAAATATATAGATAAAAACATTTGAATAGATAAAAGTTAATATGGATAGAATAGAAAAACAAATATTCCCCATTGAACAACATAAGGAAAAAAGGCACAAATATATATATATATATATATATATATATATATATATATATATATATACTTTATTATAAACAGAGCATTTACTTAAATATTTGCATCTATAAAAAGAATGTATAAACATAAAATATCTTAAAATAATTGTCGTACTTTGTCCATTTCATAATGTGTGGCGTCATCTGTCTACATTTGATACGCCATGAGCAGATATGAATGTACGTGAGAGATTCATGGAGGAGTGAAGTTTAAAAGTTAAATTCGACCTCGCTAAACGGACGATTCTCTGTGGCCGAATCGGTTAAAAGGCACGTCAGGCTATATGACGGTTCCGTATTGGATGTCGGAGGACGAATATTTACTATGAAAATTTCCCGGACATTCAGGCCGGTAAATGTTGTTGTTTATTATAAACAGAGCATTTACTAAAATATTTGTATCTATATGTATAACCATAAAATGTTTTAAAATATTATATATATTACACTGAATCATTCATATAAAAATAATGTTAATGAGATAAAATGGCGAATTCACTTCGCTAACTAAATTTTTAAAATGTATTAGCCCGCTAACCACCCTATGAATGTTATGATCCTTGTTTTTTAAAATTATAAACTTTATTAGGTCTTCATTAAATATGCAAGTACATTCGACGGGCTCTCTGGAAACTATTTTACTTTTGGTAAAATTTAGGTAGCATCCGAGACGAAAAAAATATAATGTAAATCGAATATATATATATATATATATATATATATATATATATATATATATATATATATATATATATATATATATATAGGGGTGTGTGTGTGTGTATTTGTGTGTGTTTGTATTTATTTATTTGATGGCAGGTAAATATTAATTATGCATATATACCGGCAAATATTTCATCAAATGTGCTAGTTGTTAGCTTCAAAATTCCAATTTTATATCATAAACAGACAAACATTCCCCACCCTAAAGACAAACTCGCTAATGTTGAGCACACGTAATAAATGATGCTAGATATTTCCATACTTTGTATAAATTATGGAAACATAATTACACTGTTTATATGCATGTAATTCTTGAAAGAGTTGGCAGTTCAAATAGCCTGTCGGGAACTGAATTAATGACAAAGTGACAGCAACTTTATGAACAGTGTTCTACACAGATTTCACGTAATGAACAAAGTTTGAGTTTGTAGTCACAACTAAAGAAATAACGTTTATCTGCTGTAGAAACCTCCTAGAATATGACTTAAATCCAATTAAACTTTAATTAAAAGTTGAATAAGAATTCACTAGTTTTATCTTTCTATTGATGTGCGTTATATAGCGTTCTTGGATAGTGTATATATAACATGAGGGTCAGACGAGATTCCAATGAGAATACTATTGTCTTAGATGGGTTGGCTTTGTGTATAAAATAACAAAATAGATAGATACATAGATAGAAAGAAAGAGAGAGAGAGAGAAAGAAAGGGAGAAAGGAGAATGAATGAATGCAAGAAAGGAAGGATAATAATGAAAGAAAGAAGAATGAAGGGAAAGATAGATATTGTACACTGTCAGATAGATAGATAGATAGATGTACACTCTTGGATAGATAATGTACAAGGCTCTGATAGATAGAAAGAAAGAAAGAAATAGAATGAAAGAAAGAAAGGGAATATGAAAGAAAAAAGAATGAAGGGAAAGAAAAATGAATGGAAGAAAGAAGGAAAGAAGATGAATGAAAGAAGAGAAGAAAAGAAACAATAAAGAAAAAGAATGAAAGAAAAAAGAAAGAAATAAAGAAATGAAGAAAGTAAATTGAATGAAAGCAAAAAATATGGTTGGTTCAAAAATAATGTCGTTTTCTCACATAATAATATATGTGAGAAAACGACATTATTTTGCGCCAAAAGATAGATAGACATGCAGATAACGAGTAAAAAATATTTTGAAAAGTAATGAGAAACTAAGATTTGATAATAAAAGCTTTCAAAAAGAAAAAAAAAATGTTAACTCATTTTAATTTTGGCATCGGTGTCTAGGGAGAAATTATTGTCTTAATTGCTCTCCATCCAAAGGGTTCGATTAGATTTTCTTGGCAGCCGTATATCTTTCTGCGTAAATATCTAAAAATTCCTCGCATATCATTTCTAATGAGCTTTTTCGTTGTTTCCAAGTCGTGTTTCAGTCTTATCAATGAAATTATCGATACGTTGGAAACAGGTCGATACGTGTAGAAGCAAATTAGCAAAAGATTTTACTTATCATCAGATATGTGTATCGAATATGGCAAAGGAATTGTTGAACTTCATGACTTGTAATGAAATCAGCCGCGCTACCAGCGCCCTTAGGAGTTCAAAGCAAACATAGATTTGATGAAAAGTTTGTTTCTGTCGAACAGTGTGGCTTACTAAATCATCTTAGATGCAATACTTTTGCATATTTTCTATGCATTTAATGTATAATCAACGTCTATGAATTTAGATAATTCTACGAAACATTTATGCTCTAAAAGTACTTCGGATTATAATATATAGGGTGCGATGGGTAAATTGTCGCCATTTTTTATTTTTAATTTCGTATATGCCCATTGATTGTTTGATTGTTTTCGATTTTGTCGTTTGCACAGTATAGTAGGTCAGTTGGGCACCGTCCACGAGAAAAAAAAAAAAACAAAACAAAACAAAAAAACCCCAGCTCCATGACTCAATTCACTCCGCCAGAAATTTGGAAAGAGCACATTGCAAGTTCCAATGCAAACATTTCAGAATATTTGGGTGTCAATCTGAGGACTGTGCTGAGGATTCTGAAAGATTTGAATGAGTCTAATGGTGATTACGAAGGTATTTGAAGTGATCACTCGTGATTAGCGACGCCATGCCTCCATTCATCTTCGCATCGTGCGTCAGACTTAACACGTAGGCCTAATTAAAGTGTCTTGAGGAGGTAGTGATGCTGGAAATCCCTATATCTGGCAACAGGTCTCTGCACCATGCCAAACAAGCAGGAGGATTCAGTCATGGCTGTTAGATAATTTTTGCGGCTCCATCTGGCCACCTCACTCCTTAAACTGCAACCTCCTTGATTATTATGGGGGTGGGGGCGCAGTTGAGCGAGAAACGGACACTTTTATTGAATAAATTTATAAGTTACTTTTGCGTAATTTTGTGCACTTTTGTAATATCTGTTAAAATGAGATGTCTGTGTTATTTTCATTTTCGCATAATTTAGACGACAATTTATTCATCGCACTCTGTATATGTAATATAATAAATATATTCTCTGAATTTCTGATATGAGAAATTGTCATTATATAATTTATATTAAGACTAATACACTCACCCTTGTTATTATTTTCACAACGTTTTAGTTGTTGTGTCTTCCAGCCTTCTTCGGTCGATCCAGGTAACTGTCAGGCAATTTCAAACGGAACCATTTACATAATCTACGGGCGTGGTTAGATTGTTATCTCTCCGCCGTCCATGTTTAGGCATGTCTCGTTCTTTTCAATTATTGCTAAGTACGATCACCGAAGTTAAGCAACATCGAACCTGTTCAATAAATAGATGGGTGACCACTTGGAAATACTCGTTGCTGTAAGCTTGGATGCGCGGATAATAGGTCGGAACTGTTAAACGGAGAGCGGTGTTCCAATTCATGTTGCGGTCGTTATATTAAAAAATACCCTTGAGAAAGGTACTAATCCTACGTTTCTCCTCCCAGCTATGGATTAATTGTATCACTAAACGGTTTATTACCTCAAAAAATTCGTAGAATCTAAAACTATTTTAACTTTAATTTACCTGTAATTTACACTATTTATATTATTCGTACTATTGCCCTCCTCTTTGTTGTCATATTCACAAGGTTTCGGTCGTTGTACGCTTCGGTTTTCGTCAGGTGATTGGTATTGCAATAATAACAACAAATTGTAATATGAGCTCTGTTAAAAATGGCGACTCAGGCATTAGGTTTATAAGTCCCAAAAATTTACTCCTCAGGGACATATGGTTTAGTAAATAAAAGCGTTGGTTGAAGTAATCCAATGACTTGACCCAAAGAGTTGTGAGTTCCATACCTGACAACAGCATAGGTGAACAAAAACCTGGAAAATTGAGTTAAAAGGGAAATAACTGAAACTGTGTTATCCGGAGGAGGCATGGCAAGTGGAACTAGAAAAATCTATCCCGGTGGATGAATTAAAGGGTACGGTTCGAAATTTCAGTCACCCCGAAGAAACATCGTAAATATGAAAACAAAGATGTGGATAACAGTCCGGACAATATAAATAGTGTAAATAATTATAATACCTCATCTCAGAAATATAGATAGATATTAAATACTTGATAAGCATAAAAAGCACTCTATAAAAATGTCATTCTCAAGTTGTGTTTCTACAGTGTCGATGTATATACAATCCAGCTCTCCTATTGAAGTCAAAATTACTAAATGCGCAAAGCATTATTTTGATATTATACGTTATTTCCTGTGGGACAATTCTGAAGTTATATGCTAGGATCAATAAGAGTGTTAGATTTAAATCACTAGGTTTTAGCTTATGTTGACGTTTTTGAATTTAGTGACATAATAATTGTGAATTCAATCACTGGACGGGATAATAAAAACATCGACGCAGTTAAAACTGTAATAACAATAACAGAACTGTACTAATAATTAACATGACGATATATTCCTAAATTCTGACTGAGAACAATCAACTTTTTTTTTTTAATCGATTCACACCAAGCAAGGCGGGAAGCCACTACTACGCAAGGGGTTGTAGAAGATTTGGAGCGAGAGCAGATAGGAGTTATAGAGGAAAGGATGAGGAGAAGGATAGTGGATAGATCAAGGCAACTGGAGATGTTAACTGACATTTCATTTGAATTGTTGGAGATTATAGCTCTCAGGGAAACTGGAATAGGGAAGGGAGTTCCACAGGTGAGAGGTGCGAGATATGAAGCTACTGGAGTAGAAGAGACGGCTACATTTAACAGTTTCAACAGTGAAAGGGTGAGAGCGGGATGCCAGCCTCGTAGGACGCTTGAATTCATGAAGTCTGGGAACCAGCGCAAGCAGCTCATCGGAGCAGTTACCATGAAAGTATTTGTAAAAAAAAGACAGAGAGAGGCGACGGCGCGTCTGTGAGAGAGCGATTGCAGACGAGATGCTAGATCAGGGTCATTTACATTGCATATCCGTCTCTGGATCTTATCAAGAACTGTAGATTGAATAAATCGTTCAGTTGGAAATTCTCTGAAAGTTACCCAGATCATCAGAAACCTGAAGAAAGCCGAATAGCAAAATCTTTAGATAATAATAAAGAATGGGACGGCATTAGTCCGGTTGAAAATAATGGAAAGATGCAAATATAAAATTGGCTTAGTCTACGGAAAAAAAAAAGTGAAGAAAAAAGAATACACAGGAAAATTGTATTGTTCTAATTTGCTATTTATCTTTGTGTGTGAGAGTGTGTGTGTGGGGGGGGGGGCTACCAAACCTGAAATTCGGTGGCTAAAATGCTGGCATTTATCTTGATGTTTAACTTTTGCTGATCGGAAATACGCATTTCATTCAGTCAACAAAATATTCTACTTATAAAGATTAGTCTTTAGGTGCTTCGACGTGGAGTCATGATTAGTAAGCTTGTCCTTTCGATCCATACCGTCGGTATTGTGCCACATCTAAGTTACGCTTGGTAAAGCTTAGTTAAGCTTTATAAAGATTATAATGATTGTGAGATAAAGAAATCTTCATTGGACACGATATTTATCACTGGAAACTTTTCTCACCTGAAGTAGGACGTCTTAGATTTCATTTAATACAGGTAATGAAGTCAATTTAATCGCTGACAATGATATTGAGGAATATTTTACTAAAATCCACTATAAATCTATCAGATCACATTCATTAAAAATTGCTTCCTTATCGTCTGAAAAGTCGAAAATATTCTTTATCATAGCGGGCGGTGAGTCAGTAGAAATATTCCTCTCTTTCGTCGGTTAATACCAAGATTTTAGACGTCTTCAAAAAGATCAAAATACATGTTGAATATTCGTAGATTTTAGCTGCACTTGTGTACAATGTGTCGCTTTCACTGTCTTAATCACATTTGTAATTCAATGTTTCTATTATTCTTGTATTCTGCATGTTGCCGATCGTCTTTGTTATATTGTTGAACTTCCCTTTGTTTCCTTTTTTAGCTGCTCTGTTAATAATAATAATAATAATAATAATAATAATAATAATAATAATAATAATAATAATAATAAATACATTTTTTTCTGAGTTTTGTACATATTGATAGTAGAAAAAAAAGAAAAGGTGTGTATTTCCTCAAAATAAGCGAGCAGGAGTAAAAATAAAGAAAAATAACCTTTATAATTACTGGTTATTCGGTATGCATTTGTCAAATTCACAATGGCTAAAGAGAAAATAAGTTTTGATGGGGAGAATTAGCACCTACATCTGACAAAACACAAGACTCTATATCACATTTTCACGGTAGGTCCTCCAGAAATTGATCGGTTCATTGAATATTTCACCGATAGTAAGTTTGTTAGTTAACTTGTCTTTCTATTCCCTAATTAGTATGAACGAAGCTTGGACAGCCAAGTGACACTTAACCGACACTGAATGATAGGCCAATCGGTAAGGCAGAGAAAAGTTTGGAAGAAGACGCAGTGAAGAGGAGATGTTTTTCCGCCATGTGAGTATAGCACAGCCTTTTACAAACTGAGTTGCTTGAGTTGTGAGTAAAGGCATCCTTTTATAATAAGGATTGACCTTTTCTTATTCGGGTATGTAACATATTTCTAAACTTTGTTAGTATGTTTTGTTTGTATAAAATGAAAACTTTCATTTAAGTTTTCCAATTTCTTCCTAGACACTATTTACTTTTTTCTGGTTGAGTGAATTCCTAATGCAGTCTCTCTTAGTTCAAAGGAGAAGTGTTGTCTTTGAGATCGTTCTGTAACAAGGCTACAATTTGGTGAATCCCTAACGCAGTCTCTCTTAGTTCAAAGGAGAAGTCTTGTCTTTGAGATCGTTCTGTAACAAGGCTACAATTATTTTTAATATTACTCATCCAAAGACAAAATACGAACCTACTTCACTGGATATAAGCAAGATATCAATATTTATTTCCATCAGGGTATTATTGATTTCAGGCATTTATGGCTTTTGTATTATTATTAACATATGAACGCGAATCATTCAGTTAAATTTCCGTGTCAGATCTAGACTTATATATGGATATCATTCATGCCGGCAAATTCGTTCAGAAATATCTAAAGTATTAGCGATATAAAACCATTTTCCCAGATCAATGCTTAAAAATAGCTTCAAGCGAATGAAACTTCCAGATAATAATGACAATCTTTTTTCGGATCTTATAGAATATCATTACAGAATGACAACAAAGAACTGACAAGCCCCCACGTTACTTAAAGACTTCCACCATCAGCAACAATTAAATGCACATGCAACTAGATGAGAAAATATTGATATAATCAAAAATTTGACTTTCAACATTCTCTTAAAGAAACTCTAATTACTAGCAGAAAGAACGATAGCAGTAACACGAGAAGCCTATTTTCCTGACAAAAATGATTTAAGAAAAATCTTTTATAAATTTCATTCTGTAGTATTTGGTGAATGAATGACAAGTGTTTCCTGTAAGGAAACGGTTAATCTCACCATCGCTATCAACATTTATTTTCTTTAGACTTTGAAACTTTTCTAACAATCTAAGATTACACTGAAAAACAAAAAGTTTATTTAGCGTGTGTAAAGAACGTTTATCTTTTAGATCGTCCTCAGTTTCCTCACTAAGATTTGGCTGAGGACACTGATTTTCAATTTGTCGTTTTCCCCCACTCCTTTGGTGGTGTATTACTTTCATTATAAGTGGACAGGGATCGAGACAGACACGTCCACTTTGAAGAGCCCAAGGTGTCAAGTTTAAAAATGATTGCTAACGAAAATGGTATCTGTGTTGGCGTAAAACTAATTAATCACTCGCAGGATAAACGCCCAGCAAAACAGTTCACACAGACAAAACCCCTGCACAGAGAAGCATCTAGAAATAGGTAAGCTTATGATAATCGTACACAGTAAAGATTCCTCATATTATTTAACCAATTTGCTATGTCACAATAATAACAAGGAATCTTTTACAAATGGTTAATATTTGTATATTAACTTTTATTTCATATTGGTATATCATGACTTTCATTTGATTTGCATTTGGAAGGACATGTTTGATAGATTGCTTGTGCCTAGGTAAATCACTTAATCTTAATGCGAAACAGGTGAATGTTTAGTACGTTTATGGTAAAGTGAAGTATCTGAGTGTGAAACTTGAACAGTAATTCCACGTACGTTGCGTTTTCAAACCAATAACACTGGAAGCATTCCCAATAAAATCCTTGGTGAAATAAACTTTGTTTTTATGTGCTATGTTATTTTCGGACGTAAGGGATCATAGATATCTAAAACATACCATCCTTTGTTGTTTGTTATAATGTTTATCTGTTCATTACCCATCCAGTCTCTATTCTGTAATTCATTTACACAAAAACGTTCGGTAGGTTTCTTGTTATTTCCCTCTTGCTTCAAATACGTAGAATGCCAAATTTCCTTATTAAGTACCCATCAAATTACAAGGGTATCTTTTTTATTACAAGTATACGCATCCCTTTTTCTATTCTCATAAAATATCCCTTGTTGTTTTCATCCTTCATCCATGGTTCTAAGTATCCTTCTGTAGATCTATATATTTGCTACTTCCTTTCATCTCTTCATCTGTGAATAGCCGTTCAACACTTTTCTCCGTTTTTGATGATATTTTCCGGTTTCTTGATACATTTGTTTAGCTTTTAGAAAGCATCTTTTGCTATTCCAATGTGCCTGTAGATTTCGGTATCACATCTTCTGTCTTCTGTTAAAACGATTCTCTGATAATTAAACTTCTGTACATTCTTGATTTTGCCATCCGCTATTCCTAGATCGTATTCTGACCGGTTTCTCTTGCTTCTTCCCGTGTTCATTCACTTACTATTAATTAACAACTAGGAGTTCCTGCAGTATTTTTCTTTCCAAACGATTGTTACAGCTTTTCAATTCCTTACTATATTGTCGCTGGAATATGTTTGAGATATTTTCTGTATAGGAATGATAGGAAATCCACAGAAACAATATAACTTTAATACAGAAAGTATGTTATTTTCAAGCACAGGATATTAATAGTTTGTGTCCAGAAAACCTCCTATTCTTTAGCATCCCATTGTAGCATTATCTATACAGGTGTCAAAATTTTTCTTACGTCGAAGGAAAATTGTAACCATAACCTACGTTACTTGGTCTTTCAATTGCTTGTTGTCATTATTAACACCGGGCAAACGCTGCTTCGTAAACGACAAATGTTTTCTCGCTACAAAATTGATTTAAAGTTCCCTTTATTGGGCAAATGATTTTGTTTCTATGTCCTTTTAGAACGTGATAAATAAGAGCACACAACACGCTCCTTTTCTGTATTGCCTGGGAATTGCCATAGCCACTTGGTGAATAAAGTGGTGCGTCTTCTTGTTGTCTCTGCCACTTTTCTGAACTTAGAATTTTAATCCTCCGCGTGGCGCTGTTATGTGTGGCGAGAGGGCGTGGAATTTATACCTTACTTGGCTAAAAACCGACGGATTCATGACTTTTCCAAGGACAACAGTGCGAAAATTAGATTAATATAAAGTAGTGAAAGAATGATAAGCTTGAATAAATATATGGCAGAAAAATTATCACAAAGACAAAGTGGAATCGAAAAAAGAGCAAGAATTTCTAAGAGCATTAATAGACAAAATGCTAATGCCTTGAAGAAACATAGTATACAGAGAAAAAGTGATCACAAACTTAAATACTTTTAGCCCTTACAGTTTTGAATAATGTCTGCTCTTTTGAGGTGAATGCAGTTATTTCAATGTATACAAAACATTACACATTCATGTAGTTTGTCAATGGTCTTAATGGAGTTGATTCTCCAAGTCCCATGTTAAGCATTATTATATCCGTGATATATTAACACATCAACACGGCGGAAGGAAATATTAGAATAACAATGAAATTTATTCCTAAAAACAGTAAGACATAAAAAATATATTACATACAATACAGAAACAGTATTATATTTATCAGAATTTGACACTTACAAACACTTGTAACACACACGAAACAAACAAAAACAACAAACAGTATGTGAAAAGAGAAATGTAAAAAAAAGTCAATGTAATTGTACTAGCGTGTATAAGACAAGTGACATATCTTATATTTCCTATTTAAGATGCATGTCGTTCGATTGTTGTTCTAATCACCACTAGCTATCACATCTATTTCCGTCAGATACTCATCAGGAAATAAACTTTCGGCAACCAGGACTATTATTACGCGGCTCTCAAAAACTTTGTCATTTCTAAATTCGTACGGTAAAAAGAGAGATAATCGACTTCTGCATCTTAAGTGTGTAATTTTACAATTATATTTCTTCTGGCTCATTTATTAGTGCTATTTGATGAAGACTAGAGAGAGAAATACGTTTTAATATTGCCTACAATCCAATGTCTCCTCTAATAAGCAATGCGTTATAAATTTGCTTGTAACATTTAATACGTCAGAAATCAAACTTGTAACTTGAATTCTCACCATTCACATAGAATGGTCGCAATCACAAATATGCTTCTCGCAGTGAATGCCAGTTGAGTCTTAAGCTGACCAAATACCACGTGGATATCATATAATTGGTATAACAGTAAAATTATCCAAATTAAGTTTCAGCATAATTGTCCATCCCAGAAAATGTTTAATATCTAAAAAAAATAAAATAAAATAAAATAAAATAAAATTGAGTTTCGTTTTCTATGTTTTCAGATAAGATATTTAGTTATCTTGACACTATTTGTTGTAAGAATCACCGAAAAAGATTTGTTATTCAGCTAGAAAGAAAACACATTAAAATAGTTTTATGTCAGTTCCACTGTCTTCCCAAATGAGCAATAATGATAGAAATATCACGCAGGCCTTCAGTAATGCTACGAACATTCATACTCTGCCTTCTGTCTTCCAAGTCTATTTACGATACTTCAAGACCAAAAATGGAGAAGTTATTTATGAAGTCAATCCTACATATTCTCATAATGTACAATTATTATCATGCAGGCTTTCAGTAATGGTACGAACATTCATACTCTCGTTTCCACCTTTAATATCCTTTCAAGAAACATGAAGAGAACGGGGTGAATAAGTTTAAAAAGAGGGAGCAATAGAGAGGAAAACTGAATCAAGTGATCACAAAAGGAAGAGGGCTCATCAGTTCAACTTAGACCTAAATCGATGTATTAGAAAAGATCGAACACAATTCATAAGACGTTTGGCACACGATAGAGGAGTTTCAGCTATGACAGTTCAAATAGCAGTAAAAGAAGACTTTAAAATGTAATCGTAAGTGAAACGTGTGAGGCATCATCTTACTCCAGGATAGAATGCTAGAAATTTTAGACAAGGCGAAGCTCATCTTGAATAAGTTGGAAAATGATCCTGTAATAATAATAATAATAATAATAATAATATATATAATATATATATATATATATATATATATATATATATATATATATATATATTGAATTAAGTTAAGGATTGAAATTAAGTTCATATATATATATATATATATATATATATATATATATATATATATATATGAACTTAATTTCAATCCTTCATGAGCTTCCGATCCTGAGCTATGTTTAATTAATGCTGGACGTCATTTTCGTTTATGATTGATTTCCACACAATTCTTCTGTTAAGTTTGGTGAGTAATTATACATTCATATTGCTCAAAGTATAGTCCAATAATGTTCTAAAAACCTCAGAGTATTCTAGTAAGATATCTTTAATCATTTCTAGGATACAACGGCACAAAGCTTAATTTAACAATTGGACAATTTTTCTGTTACACGATTTGGACAATTTTGCTGTTACACCCGATATACGATTAATCGATAAAGTCGCTGGAAAGACGTACGACTACTTATACTGCCACCTGTATATAATACCCTCTGCCGTATATCTATACAAGAGTCAAATAAGACCAAAAATGTACAATTCTTGCGTTAAAAAATCAACTCCATTAAGCAACTGTTATGGGACCTTACCCATAATAACATCGGTTGAACTCTCTGCGTACGGGCGGGGAGGAACCCGAACGAGGCTACGCCGAAGGGCGGAGTCTCTTTCGGGGAGGTAAACCGACCCTGAACCCGTTTATACGAGTTCAAAGGGCATATTTTTGGCCGAGCCCACGGGCTCGGAGATCCCACGGGCTCGGAGATCCCACGGGCTCGGAGATCCCACGGGCTCGGAGATCCCAAGTTAAACTGGCCTTGTGCCACATGATTCCCTAGTAGCAGGGTGACTAAATACTGTTCAGTCTGAAGTCTGGAGTGAAGTCCGTCAGAAGTCTGTCTGTCAGTCAGTCAGAGCGAGCGAGTCAGTCAGTCGAGTCAGAGGCAGTCCGAACAGAATCGCGTTCAGACAATTACTACTAAACCTGATTGTTCGTACTAACACTTTCTACTTATCTGTATATATTCCTGTTTGTAATATATCTGTGTTATTCCATATCCGTATTCGAGTTCTTCTTGGACTATCACCGTGGTACAAGAGACCGGACCATAACAGCAACCCTCTGCCTTGACAGGAACTTGAACTCTGTATTGACTTAATAATATCGTCAAAAAACAATTACAGAGGGTTGAATGTGAGGCGGATAAGGCTTCAACCTTGCTCAGCTACTTCATTTTTTTCTGCGGCTTGCTTTATTAACCGATGTTTTCTCTCTCTCTCTGCTTTCTACTGGATGTGAGTGAACCTACCAGAGATGAGTGTCCTTTAAACGAGTCATATTTCTTTCAATTTCACTTCATTCATCGGCTAGTGAGTCACCTGTAACTTAACTTCCATGCTTGTAGATTTAGCAGACTGGAAAATTTCAATTTTACTAATATTTCGAGATTAATTAAATTCCAATAACAGCTAATGTAATGGTAGCCAAATGTCTATGTGAAATAGAATCCCGCGTTCATGTTTCCTTGAAAATACAATATCAACGTCTTTATGTCGGCAGTCAATCCTTACCTATAATCTTTATACATATCCATATAACACTTCTCATTCACCATCAACAAGTTAACAATAATCTTCTACGTTGAGTATCTAATGATCATTGCATTGAGTTAACCTTTGTATAAAAATGGCTCCTTTATCCATAGTCCATATTTATAGGTAGAAACCAGTGATAAAGACTGTATATTATCTTCAAGTCTGAGGATAATGTTCAACATTAAAATAACGATGACTTTGATTATAAGGAATATACTAAACGTAGATTATAAGAAAAAAAGAAGAAACACGAGTCAATGTGTTTGGTTAGCATCAAAAGCATTGCGTATTTTTACAAACTAAAGCACAGAATGCATCACTCGAAATTAAACCTACATCACTCTGAAATAATATACGTTATGCTCTTTGCACATTTAGTGAAAGAAAATATAGATTATAATAGAATAAATTTGGGGGCAAATGCTTGAACAGAAAAAATGTATATGGAATTAGATAATCGAAGAGAGAAAACTTCGGTCTTCATCAACAGATATAGAGCGAATCTAATCTTATAGTACGGCCTCTTGTTTACCGTTGTGAATTTGTTGATTGTTAGCAAAGAATATACCAATTTAGAATAAGAATAGACATCATAAATACAAAGTGTGCATAAAGTATGTGTGCAATTTAAAATATACAAACATTTTAAATTGCACACATACTTTGTAACTATACATGATAGAAATAAACTGTAAAAAAAGATAAGAAAGCTTATGTCGAGTTTTTCTTGTATTCAAAAATGTATTTATTACTAGCTTAAAAGCCGCCCTATCGAGCAGAATTTAAGCTAGCTCCTGGGGAGGATTCTTGGTTTGGGCATCATCACAATAGTTAGGGAGGAATAGATTCGATAGGCATCAATAAACTACAGAAGAACTCAAAATTGATCGCTGCATTTAAGTATTGAATTAATGTTTAAGCTTACCTTTTAAAAATTCAACGATAATTCTTCTGCTTCCACTAAATTTAAAGATGATTTGATGTACATAGATCCTTATTTTCCGTACAAAGAATTATTTTTATTTCATGGTTGACAAAACAGGGGGAAATTTATAAGATAAAATTAATATAATGTAAAGATGTGGAAATTAGAATTAGTTATATATTCTACATTTGAAGAGTTAGAGAAACATAATAGCTAATTAAGTAAAACATATATTATGGAATATAATATATTAATATATAATTTTAACCTCGCATAATCTGGCAATCCTGAATCTGAGCTCAATATAATATAGGTTTTACTTAATATGATTACTTTTACCTGTTAATTTTTTTCTATGATTTCAAACTTCAAAATTATTTATTTTGCAAAATTTGTTTTGTTTTCACATCATTAGAAGTAATCATCAATCTTTAGAGGAATTGCAAGCTGGGATCATTGACGTGATCGAATATATTACTGAAAATCAGCTGCAAAATGTTTTCCAAGAGCTACAGATTCGTATTTCGCTTTATATGCATAATAATGGGGGACATGTTGAATATTAAGAATCCCAACATTAAATTTAAATACTTTTTTCATATCGATTTGACGATTGTTTCTATCATGTATATTTGCAAATCTACAAGTATTTTAAATTGCACGTGGATATTATGGACACCTTGTGTAAGTTGGAACGACAAAATATCAACGACATCTCCCATACTTGTTTGTAATCACGAACTGTTTAATTAAGACGAAAATACATGATGTCTATTATATATTTTTGCTCGAAAATGATTATTTTCAAAACTTGTATGCGAGATGTAAGCCTTTTAGAAAAATAGTTTTGATATGAACAAAAAATAATGTATATAAAGCAATGCGTGTATATATGATCGTCTAAATACTCCTTCTCAATTACATCAGTTAAGGGCCATATATGATACACGCTTGGACAAACTTGTTTTTTTTTTTATTCATGACTGACCAGGCAGAAGGTTTTTCTGCTGTAGGTTGTCTTTTCTTTCTGTCGTAGACTGGTTGCAATCTGTCCTGCTATTCAACCCATACCTGCAGGGACAAGATATGGATACATACCTTTCCCAAGGCGCGTAGGTGAATATAACAAACCCGACTGGAATTCAAACTCATCTCTCTGATACGACATTCAGAGTCGATACCTCTTACACAACAACGCACATCCATGACATACATCCATATAAAATGTATTTTCGTCAAGATATAGTTGCATATAATATGGCTATATATCAAGAAAATACCAGTATTTCTTTTATGAGCCATATCCTTTCATGTCGATCATAATAGGCTTACTTGCTATCCTTTCAAACATTGTTAAGAAATCTTGTCTTTTTAATATCCCTCCCATTCTCGGATCGGTCAGCCATTTACACGAGCTGGTTAGATATGTTACGTACTCGCATGCAGTATGCTCTGCGGGTGTCGAAATTATCGAACTCTATCCGTCCTGGGTATGACCATAGACTACATCTGCGTCCTGGGTAAGTCGATAAAGTACATCCAACAGCAAGGCCTCTGATCATGAAGTTTTCAGGATCGTAGAACCACCTCTTAATTGCTGGTGTTCCCAGGTTCACGCTGACCCGTGTGGTAGCACCTATGGGCAAATATTTAACCTCCAAAATGAGGTCAAAACACTTTGAAAGGGTAAAAATAGGTGTTAATACATTAAATACTTTGTAAAAAAAATATTACCAGCAATATATTTTTGAAAAAAAATTCCAGCTATACATTTAAAAAAAAACAAAAATTACCAACAATAAATATCTTGTCGGCATTAAATAACCAATTAAGGTTGATATGCCGTAAAAGAAACCAAACCAAACCAAGCCAAGCTTTTTATTTATTATTATGTAACTTACAAAATTCAGCTATTTTTTTTGTGTTTCTAAGTATAAGCAGCCTTTTTGTTTCTATTACCTTAAAACTTCCTCGTTACTCACATGCTCAGTACATGGTTTTCCTAGTATTCTTCTGTAGTATCTGTTGCCTCAAGCCTCAAAAATAACTCCGGAAATAAAAAGTAAAATTTAGTGAGACTGTATGTATGAGAGTGGGGGACGAATGTGAGAAGTAAATGAAAATTCTAGAGAGGGGTAACAGACGAAAGAAGAAGAGGAAGGCCTAAAACTGAAGGTGGGGATTAACATTTAACAGAAATAAGTTTTAACTAGAGGAGTTAAATGACGGTTTAAATGAGTGAGATACAGATAAATATGAATTATTTTCTG
Organism: Acanthosepion lycidas; assembly: GCA_963932145.1. Taxonomy (NCBI): domain Eukaryota; kingdom Metazoa; phylum Mollusca; class Cephalopoda; order Sepiida; family Sepiidae; genus Acanthosepion; species Acanthosepion lycidas. The sequence continues at coordinate 19,623,877 of OZ010571.1, forward strand.
ATGCATAATTCATTACTGAATCACATACCTAAATTAAATTAAAACCCAACACCGGAACCGGGTGTAAACATTTGTGGTGATACTACGCACAATAAAAGACGATATAATCTAAACTTAAAATTCAGAAGATGAGTGGCGACAAGGATGAGATCACTGATGTGGGTGCCAAAGTTGGGCCCACAGAAGTAAAACACGGAACACGGATTAGATGTAAGAAAGATATATTAACAAGTTACAGAGATAGTGTAAGCAGAGCTTACTATAAGTTAGTGTCCAACACTGGTAGTCGTACTAGACTCTCACTGTCGGTCTCTATCACTCTCTATCACTCGCCTGTACAGTGCTATGTCGCCTACTTAATATAGGCCTGGAAGAGTCTATTGTGTAGGTAGTTTCCAGTCTCACAATAATATATATATATATATATATATATATATATATATATATATATATATATATCCATACACATAGACTCCTGCGTATATATACATTTACACACATATACATACGGATATACACATACGTGCTCATAAACATATATACATAAAACCTTACACACCTCCATGCATTTGCATACACACACATACACACACACACACATCTAACCAAATATACAACGTATCTATCTATTTATCCATCTAACTATACATATACACATATATACATACATATACACGTACACAGACACACACATATATATATATATATATATAGACCTAAACATACACGCACACACATATATACGTATATATATATATATATATATATATATACACACACACACACATATATATATATATATTATATATATATATATATATATATATATATATATATATAATTAAAAGGTAAATTTAAAAAACCCACATTCATCCATATATACATTTAACATATAAAAATAGATGAGTAGATTAAATTAATTTGTACTTAAAGAATACTGAGGAAGAAAACGTTAACAATATTACACATATATATATATATATATATATATATGTATGTATGTATACGTAAATTAAATATTAGTCTACTTTCTAGGTATTGAGCACTTTTTACAATCTACTGGAATTGGTCGATTTCAGTGTAGATCTCGTAGTTGATTTGTACAAGAAGAAATTGTATATATATATATATATATATATATATATATATATATATATATATATATATGCATGATACATATATTGATGCCTACATAGAGGCAATCTTGACAACCAAACAAAGTGGTTGAACTTGTATATGCAGGTTAGTCTGTAAGAAATTGAAGACATCAAGATTGGAGTTCTATACCTTGTGTCAGATCGATGACACTTGATTCACTTCAGAAAAGAGAAAGGAAATCGATTTTATCCAATTTACAATGGTTTCAGCGCATGCACCCGTACAGGCATACATGTCACCACTCTCATAGCCTTTTACGGACAATGCACATCTAACTACTCATCAAGTATTACATATAAATATGCACACACGGACTCATGACACATAATGAGGTAAACACAGACGCATTCACTCACGCCTGCATATATGTATATACATATCTATTTATCTATAACTCTCTCTCTCTCTCTCTATATATATATATATATATATATATATATATGTATATAAATATATATATGTGTGTGTGTGTGTGTGTGTGTGTGTGTATTAAGAGGAACTTCAGGAAGGAATGACGGCTTAACAAGTTCACATGAACTATCAAAGGATCTCAAATTCCATTAACAACAACAACAAAAAAGAAAAAAAAACATGTAAACGCTAAAAAAATAATAATAAATATTTAATCTTGAAACGCATCTTTGGAGTATACTGGCAGTAACTTGAAAATTTTTTTTCCGGATTCCGAAGAAAGTATAAAAAATAAAATGAGTAAGGCTTATTGATGAATCCCTTTAAGATAAGATGGTTCGGTGTCCTGGATGCTATCACTGAGCCATAAAAAATACAACAGTTTTAATCACGTGACATATCGATCAGCGTATTTGTACCAAAAAATCGTGAAGTACAAAACCGAAAGCAGAAATTGTTCGAACGTGGAAAAATAAAAATATATTTTAAAAACCCTATTTTAATCTAGGGAAGCAAATATAAAAAAAAATAAATAAAAATACTGTAAATTCTGCTTTATTTTATTCAAATAAATATACATGCCTCTTCTTTATAATACGAAGATGCACAGAGCACACATGGACAACACATGTGCTTAAAAAAAACAAACAAAAAAAAACTATGTATAAAATCATCAAAACGTATGCATATAATAATGGCTGATTATTCGTTTTCGTGTGTACCAATCAGCTATGGTGGCAAGGTAATCCTTATTGAAAACGCCTGTTCAGACATAGTTGTGTTTTCTCAACACCCTGATAAATTTGTGGTTTATATTGCAGACACTAGTTATAGTTTCTGGAAGTGTGTATATAATCAGCATTTGGCATAATCTGAAATTGAACAAGGCCAGCACTTTCAAGCCCTCGGACACGATGACTTGTAACTTCGTACTACTACAATAAATAATGTCTTAGAAACAGTTTAATTAAACCTTACAAAGCTTGGCACGACCTGTCGTTTGTTTTTCAGGAATTTCTCAACAGTGACACTGGGATCGCATACCTACACTGATATGATCAGGAAGAAGCAGCCTTGACAAATTGGTCATGGTGATATTCGTATCCGGATCTCATCGTCGAAAGATTATCATTCTAATCAATGAGACTAGACAATCTTCAAATAAAATGACGGAATCTTACAAAACATTATCAAAAATTCATTAGAAAACAATGATACACTCATCTGTAGCCTCTATTTCTCAAGGCTGACCCCAAAGTTGTTATTTTTGCTTTATTTTCGTGGAATTTTCGTTGTAATAAGATTTTCTAATAGTTTGTTCGAAAAATAATGTCTGCTGTTAGAATCAACATTTATTTTTGAATTAATGTATTGAAAAAGAGTTTAAATCAGCCAAAACGGAACATCGTTGCATTTCTACCATCGTGTGACAAAATCGATTTACGATAACATCCTAAGGAAAGTGCATTGAAAGTTTTCTTGGCCACTAAAAAGCCAAGAAAGGTTTAAATACTGTTTATGAAACTGCGGAATAATTTTTGGTTTAAGAAATTGACAAAATGCTTGAAAAAGGAGTAGTCAACGGGCGAGGGATCAAGGAAAGCTGGTGAGTGTGGCAAATTCTCTATCCCAAGTAGATGAGCTTCTGCATTGTCATTCTGACAACATGTGGTCGAGCATTGTCATGAAATATAAATGGACCAGTGTCAGTTGCAGTTTACTTAACTGAATGGACATCCATCTCATTTCGTTGCCGGGAGTAAATTTAGGAAGTGATGCCCTGATTACCAATACAAATAGAAAAAGAATCGAGTAAGTAAAGAGTTTATTTTAGCATTTCTCGGTATCGAGAGACCACGAATTTGCGCCTGAAGAGTTATACCCTCTCCGGGGCCGAGGCCTGGACTGTTTTCATTGAAAGATCGGCAGTTTCCCATGCAGCACGTCTCCCCTATCCACGCCACCAATGTTAACCAAGGGAAAGGCAGTGGTAAATACAGCTTGACACCGGAGTCGTTACAGGAGTGAACGGAACGAAACTGAACATGACACCAGACAGTCTTCGTGACTCTGGCTCCGAATTTGAATTCGTGGTTGTCCTTCTGCTAGTGTTGTTGCCAAACATGGCTATAGAGCCGAGACTACTCTAATATTTACTTTTAGTTGGACTTTTTGTTTTATAATTTGTCATTCTCCTAAACCGGTTACCAGCCAAGGCTATAAAACACACTGTGTCCTGTTATATGTCCATAACGGAGATTCATACCTTTTTCTAGGTTATTAGCACGTAAGTGAATGTGATGAACTCGACTTGAATACGAAGTCGACTCTTCGATTCCTCAATCTGTGATGCAATTTATTACTCCATCTAGCCTCTAGAAACAAAAATAGAAATGTGTCAGCATATGCCTTGCACAGGAATTATTCAACTATTACAGCAACGCTATCCGAAGAGAATGAGAGGTGCTCCAGGTATTATTATCCGTGGGTAAAATTTAACAACATCAAATGTGAAGATGACAGCATGTTGATGGTAGACACAGAAAAAAAAAAAAACTGCAGAAATTCCTAGACAACGCAGAAAAGGAATTCGAGAAGAAAGGACGAACCATCAAATGATATGTGGTTGTCAGCGGGAGAAACGTCCAAAGATGCAAGCTACGTATTGGAGATGCCAAAAGTACATCAGTTTTAATATCTGAAGTTTCCTAACAAATCAAAGAAAATTTGACACGAAAATCTGAAGGCGAATTGGATGAGCGAAATATGCCCCCCAAAAGTTAAGCAAAATATTAAGAACCAGGAAATTTTTGTTAGAAACAAAAAAAGTGTCGACTATTTACATTATTCGGATTATTCTCCTCATCTTTGTCGCCATATTTATTACAACGTTTCGGTCGTTGTACGCTCCTGCCTTCTTCCTGTGGTTGGAATTTCGAACTGAACCCTTTATTTCGCTCACTGTGGTAGACTTTTCTAATTCCTCGTGCCATGACTAATAGATGTCAGTTATCAGTTATCTCCTGTTAATTCCCCTCTCCAAGTTCTCCAACGCCTTAACCAGGTATTGAACTCACACTCTTTGAGTCACTGGATCTAACTAACGCCTTTATCGAAACGTTGTAATAAATATGGCAACAATGATGAGGACATTAGTCCGAATAATGTAAATAGTGTACATAATAACTCACCTCAGAAATATAGACAGATAAAAAAAAAAATGTCGAATTATTGTTTTATATAAATCCTCAGATATAGCGGTGAATGCTGGATAATTTCCTCATGAAGAACTATTGAAGGAAAGACGGGCAGCAAGACGGGCGGTTAGTAACAAGGTTATGGAGACGGAAAACAAAACAGGACATGGGAGGGATAGTGAGAAGACAAAGATTGCCAAGAGCTACAAATGATAGAAAGATGTGGATAGCCATGATTGCCCATATACTCTAGGGCCACATTATATAGAAAAATATAAATAAATGTAAACTAACTGAAAATGTTGATTGGATTAGGGAAGGACACGTAAATTCTAATAAGGAACTATGATCGTAACATCGAGATATCCCAAGGTGAGCAAGTTCAAATTCCTTGATATTCTGTTGCGTTCACTTTCGCAGGAATGCCTTTGAGAAATGAATGAAGACACCTCTTTTCCCCTCACTCATGGTTGAGACATTAGGTTGGAATCGACTGCCAAGCATTAAAAGAAGGAAAACTTTTAATTCTAAACCTCGAATAAAGTAACAGGAGGCCACTCTTCCAAGAATCGTGACTATTCACTGATAATCAAGAAAAAGGAATCCGTGCAGAATTACTATCACCTAAATCCGGAAAAGACATGACATTTTTCGAAAGAACACTTTACAATATGAATTGTTATATATAAATGTATTCTTTAAAACATCATACAATTCCATGGAAGGCAGTGAAGCCATTATGATATATGGGTTTATTGACCGTGAAAGAATAAGTGAAAAACAGAAACATTAGAGAGTGAGAAGAATAAAAATGGGTTGCAGAATTAATTTCAACTCGGAATTAATTTCAACTCAGAACTAATTTCAAGTTGGAACTAATTTCAACTTCAATTTAGGGTTAGGGTTAGGGGTTAGGATTAAGGTTAGGGTTAGGGTTTTTAAATCGAGTTGAAATTAGATACCAGGTGAGATTAGTTCAGAGTTGAAATTAGTTCTGTCACCGACAACAGACTGCGATTAAAATTGCTTTTATGGAACCGGAAGAGAGATCCACAAGCTAGGTCTCATAGCGAAGAATTAATCTGAACAATTGCCTTGAAAATATTTCTAGAAAACCCACAGGAAAGTTACTTTACTACGATGGGAAAGTGGCTGAAGCCGAGACGCCAGCTCAGCACTAATGATATTGCTGATTTTTATTCATATGATCAAGAATCTCTAAATATACGGCGTTCGCACCGGACCAAATGTGGCAGCTCTATTCAAAACAAGGATAAATGATAGAATTATAAATATGTAAGATAGATTCTGGAGAGAATAATTGTCTAGTACAACAGAATGACACGACTTTCTTAGCAGAAAACCAAGTAATGGATTCGATAAAATCTTTTCACTTCATATTAGTTGGGAATGCTAGACCGAGAAGTCACAGAGATTCCTTCTCATGGAGGTTAACATCAGACATGCTGTTGAGAGGTAGGAAGGGCTATTTCAGGTGTTTTATTAAAGAAGTTTCGTTCTTTGAAACGTTGAAATTAACAAGCCATTCCTTGCCGTAGAAAACAACAAACTATAGGTAAGTTTTTTTGAAATCACCGGCTAATTTCATATATATATATATATATATATATATATATATATATATATATATATATATACACCTAGTGAGCCAGACTAATACACACACACACACACACACACACACACACACACACATATATATATATATATATATATATATATATATATATATATATATATGCATTAGAACTATTGACATCGTTCGGAATTTTGTCCTCATTTTACTGCCATAATCACGACGTTTCGACCGTTGTACACTCTGGTCTTCTTCCGGAGATATACATTTGAGTTTCTATCTGAAATCTTTATTTACATGCTCTCTTTTTTTTGGAGGGATAACTCAGTTTCAGTAAATTCCCTTTATTAGCTCAATACTCCGGGCGTTGTTCCTTCTGCTGTGGCACGAGGGTAGATAGTTCTAATGCCACGTGCCATGCCTTTTTTGATTACACAGTTTCATTTAATTCCCTTTAGTAACTCAAGTCTCCAAGTTGGGACAGTTATAGTTGAAATTCCTCTCTCACGTGCCAAACGTCTTATGGATTCAGTTGGATCCTTTCATTTTATTTCTTATTTGAAATGATGATGGCCTCCTGATCCCGTTTTCGTCTCTACTGTTCCCTCTTCTTTTTAAATATATTCACCGTTCTCTTGATGGTTTTTGAAGACATTGAAGATGGAAACCAGAGTATGAATGTTGGTACCATTACTGAAGGCCTGAATGATGTTTTCCTCTCAGCATTGCTCATTTGGGGAGGCAGTGGATCTGACACAAAACGATTTTAACCTGTTTTCTTTCTAACTGAATAACCCAAAGATTGTTTCAGTGATTCTTACGACAAATGGAATTTAAGATGGCTAAACATTTTCTCTGGAAACCCCGAAAAAGAAACTCAATTACTTTAGTAGATTTTTTAGATATTAAACATTTTGTGGGGTGGAAAATTAAACTGTATCACAATTTGGGCAATTTTGCTGTTACACAGGATATATATATATAATTATACTTAAATATGAAAACAATAAACAAAAACTAAAAATTCTTGAAGCTATATACATAAAAATGTTGAAACCTTACCTGAACAAAATAAACTATGAAATCTCCACAAATATTCTTAAATGTCTATAATTGGTAACAGAAGTCATTGGTTTATACCAATGGCTTCCCATACTTAATAATTCTCGATTCACTCTCGCGTGGTCATGTGTGAAGTCATAAGCTGCGGTGCGATTTTCGCTTCCAGCGTCTTATATGCACGTGTTTATCGTTGCTTGGAAATCATCCATGTAAACAGAAACTGACTATCATCATTTTCTTGACCGTGTATTGCTTAATATATTGTACTCTAATTGTCATCTTTGATAAGAGCTTATGTATATATATATAAATTCATTTAGTCTAGAAGAAACCGACAGAATGTAGAAAGCACTGGACGGCCGTTCCGTCCTATATTTGGGACCCATCAGCACTGCGCATCCACTACCGAGAATCGAAACACGTACAGTCTCGACATGAGGCAAACTTCATACAAACTGTACCAACGGTCCTCGGTATAGGACCGCTCGATCACATATTTCGTGGCGGAAATCATCCGAGTTTCCCTTACCCATAGGACTGTGCCTCCACGAGCCACGACTACTATCCCCAAGTCGCTCCATCTAAAGCATTAGAAGCCGGTTCAAGCAAGGATATACAAGTGATTAAAATTATTAGGAGGATTTGAGATAATCATAATTAAGTAATTCATCTAGTCTAGATGAGTCCCAAATTTAGAACGAAACGGTCGTCCAGTGCTTTCTGCATTCTGTTAAGGTTTCTTCTTAGAATGTGAAACAAAGAAAACAATTAAAACTAAAGAAGCTACGGGAAGGTGAACTGATTTAAAATAGCAACAGGTGGATGATGGTTCGAAAAATTTCTAAATATATGATTACTTATCAAAGCAATATATACATCAGATAGTATTTACTTCAGATAGAAAAACTTTAAACCAACAAAGTTTTGGAAGCAAATACACAGAAAAACCAATGAAGAACTTTATTAATACCTTGCAACACTAAGAACTCAGTAGCAGGAATGAACAAAGTCAATTAAACAATTATCTGAAAGGTTAAAAACTATCGCGAGCAAATTAGGCGAAAAGGTTTTTTTTAAAACCTTTTTTTTTCATAAAAAACTCTGGTGTGAACCTGTTGATATATTGATAATTCGATAGCCAACTTTGATCATACGAAAATGGCAAGCCACTGCAGTGATTAAAAACGGCGAAAGAATAATACAAAAAAAATGAACTAACAACCTTTCTATTCTGCTTTCTTCTCTCAAATTCTGAAGATAGAAAATCGTGTGAAGAAAAAAAAATCCTCTTCGCCTCAATCACTAAAATGTTACTTAAAAAGGAACCCGAAAGCAGATTTGCTTCAAATCAAGAATATCATAACGAACGTGACATAATTGAATCGACTCGGAGTATCATCAGAGCTCTTCGTCTAGAGTTCTTTTTTTTTTGTTTCCTTTCTTTTTCATATTGGCAACGTTATCCAAATGCACCTGGCATTGACAATAGCAAGCGAGATTCTCTCATTACTGATAGACTTAGATTCTGTTTCAACAAGAGATAAAGAATTTGGATGATAAGAAGGAGACGGGCGGCTCTGAAATTAAGGCCATCAGCGCCGGCAATTAATTAAATAATTGCGCCGATAAAAGAGGGCGGGAAGCTATTTAGGAGGAGAAATGAAAGCGAAACGGATTTAAGATGGTCTGTTATTTTTCCTCATTTTTTTTTTTTTTTACTGTCTTGGCATCAATACTACAATGTCGATGCCAAATTGATTCGCACATTACTTGTCGAGAATTTGATCAAAAGAAGAAAGTACGAGCGCGCACGCGTGCACACGCACACACACACACAGAGAAATACACAGACACATAAGAAAAGAGCAAGGTTCGAAAAAGAAAGTTATAAAAAAGAGAAAAGATCTGAACATAAAATATACGTGGGAAGTAATATTAAGAACATAAATGTAAATTAATAAAGAAATATAATTAAAAATATAGCAATAATAATTAAAAAAAATGATAAGAACAAAACATACCTCTACATACATAAGTAAAATATGTAAGTATTTATAAGCATATATAAGTATTTACTAACCTCAGAAATGTTGAACATAAGGAATCATATCTCAGTTAACCATTGAAAAACACTCACTAAATTATTTCTGATTTACTACATTCAGTTTAGTGTAACACATAGTCAGGTCTATATAGCATTCAACAACTATCATACTCGCTACAATGGTTTATATACATTAAACTCAGTTAAGTCTTTCACAAGGTCAAATATGCGGAGTATCTAATGTATACTTACAGTAATTCATATTTACGACGTCCAGCATTCTTAAGCACAACGTCACAAATTTGTATAACTTGTGATAACAGGTTGATTGATTTGTTTTCTCCTGCTTATCAACCCAAGAGAAGGAGAAAAGAGTAAATAATATTTTACCCTATTTACATTATTCGGACTGTTGTCCTCATCTTTATTTTCATATTCACAATGGGTCGGCCGTTGTCCACTCCGGTGTTCTTTAGATGATATACGTTGTAATTTCGAATCGAACTCTTTATTTAGTCCACGGGGTTAGATTGTTCTAATTCAACTTTCCATTCCTTTTGCTATCTCAGTTTTAGATAATTCCCCTTGATGACTCAACTTTCCACGATTTTCCTGTCTATGATGCAGGCAAGAATTGAACTCACAGCTCTTTGAGTCAAGTTACATTTGGATCAATCGACAAATGTTTGAATAAAAATCCACTGGGTCATGTGTCTTCCGTGGACTAAATAAAGGGTTCATTTCAAAATTGCAACAAATATCACCTGAATAAGACCGGAGCGTAGAGCAGCCGAAACGTTATGAATATTGCAATAAAGATGAGGACAACAGACTGAATTAAGTAAGTAGTTACGATAACTTATCTCAGAAGCAGAGACAAATGAAAACAATAAGAAAATAAATGGCAGAACAAGGACCAGAAAAACAAATATGTGTGGCAAACGGATAAAATTAATCAGCGCATCAGAAGATAAGAAAATAGTGGAGAGCCATGAATGAGATTATCCTTATACGGAATAGCATATAAAAGCACCCAAAACGAACGAACAAGAATATTATTTTAAACCTTTTGAAGGTTCAACCGATATATATATATATATATATATATATATATATATATATATATATATATATACACAGACATACATACACACACACACATATATATATATATATATATGTGTGTGTGCGTGTGTGCGCGTTTATAATGTGTATGTATATATATATATATATATAATTCCATCTCTATCCCTTTCTATTGATTAAATAGTAGGACTTGTAACTGGACAAATAATTATTCTCAAAAGTCATATATATATATATATATATATATATATATATATATATATATATCCATAGAAAGGGGTAGAGATGGAATCATACATTTTCCAAGATTATATGCTCCTAACTAGTCTCTCCGACATTTTATTCCTTGCTGTAATCAATTTGTGATAATCGTTCATTCTACATTCCATGTGACCCATTACGACCAGCAGTTGCGTCGAAAGTAAAATGAATATATATATATATAAATGAATATAATGATATCAAAGTCTAGCAAAATTCTGTCTTCTCCCAGTGACACAGACAAAAGGAAAAAAAAAGATTAATCCTTGTAATGTTTTGGGAACGTATGTACGAGCTTTTTTGTTTACACTGTCTGGACAGAAGGGCATGTTGACCAAGAAGATACTCGTTGCCAGTCAATTGAATAACTGTCGTTAAAGATGTGCGAAATGTGAACCAAAAATAAATTGCTATAATAACTAAAATAAATGAAAACTGTAACCAGATATTGACATTAAATATTAAAGAAATTGTAAAAAAAATATCACAGAATAAACCAGAAAATAAATTTTGTTGAAGATGAATAAACATGAAAAACAAAAACTAAAATCTAAACTGAAAACTATAATAACGAAATACGAAGGCTTATTGGAATATCGAAATATACGTTCTAAAAGATAAAAAAAATATTAAGAAATATTAAAATTTCTTTAGAAACAAAGAACAGTGCTGAACTGATATCAATGCTTCGATATGACAGTGAATGTTGAATAATTTCTTCACAGATGTTGAGAAAACTAGAGTCAACAAATATTTTGTCCTGCAGGAGGATGCCTAGAATAACAGTGATGGAGCATGTGAGTAACGAGGAAGTTGTAACGGAAATGCAAATAAGAATATACTTAGACTCAGAAAGAAATGTCTGAGATATATAATGAGAAAAGAAAGTTTTGAATATTTGACATTCACTGCACACACTAAAGTAATGTCGACAGAAGCAAACAGTGTGTAGCATACCTAACAAGTTAGAGTAAGTGGATGGCAAGGTAGGGATGAGGTGGGGTAGTAAACAAAGAACCATTGCGAAGAGCTACAAACAATAAGAAGTTTTGGATAGCTATGATGGCCTAGGTCATGAAGCAACACGGCAATAACAAAAGAAATATACTGAAAAAAACCCCAAAAAACAATTAGCTTAAAACCTAAGACATAAACCTAAGCAATGTAAGAAAAACAACTTTTAAACTCGTTGGATATTTTAAAATTAAACATTTAATCCCAAGCAAAGCAATAAAGATACAAACACATATTGGGTAAGCGACTTTGAAAGAATATAAGAAAAAATTTAAGGAGAAAGAACAATGATATGAAAGAAGTCAAGAAGACAGGAGACAGATTGGCACTGGATTTGAATTTTTGAAGATCAAACTTGATTGGAAAGCAAAAAGCCGAAATAAAATTCTACAAGCGAGAAGTGTGTGAAAAGAAACTGTTAATACAGAAGTTACGGTTACATCTAGACATTTCAACTGTAACATAATGAGACATTTTTTCTGCTAATCTAGTCTAGATACCATAGAGGAAATTTTATCAGAACAACTAACATGAATGTATTTATAGAAAACGCACATAGATTTTACATTACAGCGGCGAGAAAGTAACTGACGTGGAGATGTCAGATCAGGGCCAATACACTTGGAGAACCTTAGAATTTTTTTCAAATATCTCTAAATTGCAATAAATGTAAAAAAAAATAAGAAAAAATATATTGTAACGATTTAATAAGTTACAGGCGCAAAAACAACAACAACAATGATATGTCCTAAAAAGAACAGAACAAAGAAGAGTACGAGGTTCGACCGTAAATCTTTAGCATACTACACACATTAGATCTGCTGGAGTTCATATCGGCAGCTATTTTCGCATTTCATTGAAGTGTTTTCTTTCTGATTGTATCTTTTAGAAAGCCTTCCAATTTTACAAATATTGTTCTTTTGCCAGACTTAGTCTCTCCTAGAAATTATACATAGCCTATGCAAGTCAATGTTATCTGGCTGGTTCATCGTGTTAAGAGTGTTCTTTGCCAATAGAGAAGATTGTATCACGGTATATTTATCAACTAAAATCACTTGTCTTTGTGCTCAAAGAATTAACTTGACAGACAATTGTAAACAACATTTAGGCCTAATTTATATTAGCAGTATTTGAAAACTAAACGCAATATGCAAATTAACAAGAAAAGAAAACAGTCATATTTGTAACATCTTAGATGAATAATTATTTTTAATTATTCATATTTATAGAGGAATAAGAGAGTTGATATCGTAGAGATGTCATGCTACAGTTAAATGCGGAAAATACCATGGACATAGATATTTTTGTGAAGAATAGGAAAAATGTAACTACTGCTAAGGCAGTTGAAAGCTTTCGAACATAAAATAAACAAAGAATGTTAAGAGAACATAACACTTATAGGGAATACTAAAGGCAAGTATAGCAGGAGAAACAGAAGGAAAACTGATGATTTTTAGCAAATGAATGATATAACAAGAAACACAAATAAAAAGGAGACTCATAAAGGGATATGAATAAGAACAAGAGCAGAAATTGTGGAGAACGATAATCGCCTTTGTTATGCAAAAAGTGGTATATTAAAAATTTAGTCTGCGTAGTGAGCATAGAAGACGATGAACACTAGGAAAACGAAGAAGAAATTAACTGTCTTTTTACAAACAATATTTGTTCTTTAGCTTTTCTAGCATAGTAGGTAAAGCGTTGGTACTGTAAGATGGGCTTCTAAGACAATGGATGCTAAAACCTTTCTGGTCGTACCCAGTGTTTGTACAATAGCGATTTGAAACTTACATTAAAAATCAATAAAGTAGAAAGAGAATAAATCTTCTTTTTCTTTTTCGTGCCATATTCCCCCAGTACATGGGCGATCATGGCTCTTCATGACTTCCTATCCATTGTAGCCTCTAGGATACACGTCTACTAGGGCGGCTAGCCAATGCTTATTGCAGACACTTGCTTAGGTGCATTTGTGTTTATTAAACAGAGCCCACCTGTAGTTTATACTGCAACTATGCTGAGCAGACCTTAGTTACAGTTTCTGGGAAAGAGCGTGTTATCTAGCGTGATCAACAATTTGAACAAAGCCAGAACGCTCAAGCCTTCGCCCACAGTGTCTTGCTACCGACGGCTACCAAGGGTTCCCTTTACCCAATTTCATTCACAAGGCTTGGGTCAAAGCGAGGTATGGCTTTCAGGCATTTTACAAAGATGCCACATGCTGGGATCTATCTCCTCAGTCGAATAACATCACGAAGTCTCCTTCCTAACAAATCGACAATGGCGGGATTCGAACCCAAGTCTCATCATCAGAATGCGAACGTTATAACCACTCATCCACGTGCCCCTAGTAGTCATTATCATTTTACCATCTCTCCCAACGCATGTTCTGCCGTCTATTAACACATGGTCGCCCGGTGGCCCGCTGCCTTCTTTTATCTTCGATATATCCTGTGAGTGTGAAATTTTCCAAGTTGTTTTCCTCGTTGTACATCATTATGATTATGAGTATAACTGCCCTTTATCTTCTTACTTTAATATATATATATATATATATATATATATATATATATATATATATATATATATATATATGGTGGTACCGGGAAATAGTGGATAGCGGCTGGGATTGAGGAATCGGAGCGCTGAGTTCGAATTCCAGTTGAATCGATTCACTTACGTGCTATTATAATCCTCTTCTTCTCCCTATGGGTAAATAGCAAGATAGACTGGGTTCTATAGCCTTAGATGGCAACTAGTCTAGGAGAAGGACAACTCGGAGTGTTGTTTGGGGACCTTGTGGAGCATAATGCAGCATGTCTCTGTATTCGGCACTGGTTAGTTCTGGACGAAGCCTTCACCACTATAATAAAATCATATGTGCCTAGGTTCCTAGGCTCAGCTGCTTGACTCTCATATTACGAATATATATATATATATATATATATATATATATATATATATATATATATATATATATATACATATATATTTCAATTTGTGCGGCCTTTTATGTCAACAAAGGAAAAAAAGAGTGGATAATATTTTCTCTCTCTCTCTCTCTCTATATCTCTATATCTATATATATATATATATATATATATATATATATATATATATATATATATATATTTAATAACAAGACCGGAGAGAAATTCATACCGAGTAAAAAACATTAAACAGAGTAACTGATATAAATGAAGAATGTACAGAAAAACAAAAAAATAAAATCATTACAATTTTTAATTGCTTCGGACTTATTTCAAAAGAAAAGAGATCTTATTTCTTTTATAGTTTAATTGCTTGTCTAACTTAACTTATATGTAATTCATCTTAGCCATCTTCAAATATCTCTTTGGGAAATTTTCTAGCCAGACATCCACGGTATGAGTTTATTTTGTATATTACAATAATCGATGACAGTTCTTTATTCGGTGTTGCTTCAAGTAATATTTCAAGTGTGAATTGTTTTAATGAGAAAGTGTCAAAAAAATTAAACACATGCTACGCATTAGCATATGTTTACCCAGAGTCATTTTGAATATATACATAAAGAAAGTTTACGCCATCCCGTGCAGCTATGGTAAGAAATACAAAGGAGAAACAGGACGCCCCCCACCTTATGGTAAGACTGCAAGAATATCCGTAACAAGAAGGGGAAAAAATCAGTCTTAGCTGACCACATATGGATGGAAAAGGGAGATCACTGCCCCCTGAGGGATGAGGTTGAAATAATTTACAGAGAACATCATTGGAAAAGACGATAAGGAATCAGTACATATGCTAGGCCACAAAAATCTCCTGAGCCGACCAAGCATAGAAATGAATACAATATGGGGACCAGTAATACGGAGAGCTAGGGAAAAGCAATAATAACAAAAATATTGCAATACCATCTCTGGTAAAAAAAAACATTACGTTTACAAATCATACACTAATGAGCAAGGACACATATCCCAGAGGTTGGATCCAGTGACTTGAACCAAAGAGGTGTGAGTTCAATTCCTGACTGCGGAAGTGGTAAACAGAATTTACAAAGTTGAGTTAAACTGAGACATGACACGTGAGAATAGAACAATCTAACCTGGTGGAGGAAATAAAGAGTTCAGTTAGAAAATGTATCACCTGAAGAAGGCCATAGAGTACAAAAGCCGAAACGTTGGATAATATAAATAAAGTTTTGTAATATCATTGGTCCTGAGCTCGTATCTGGATTAAAGAGAAGTCAACCTGCAACATTAGTCGTAGTTCTATAAAAGACAAACTCTTCAGTGATTGGAAATTGATCATCTGCGATGAGGCGACAATGAGCCATAAGTTTTCCATCGGGGCTACTGACACGACCCTTCAGGATCTTAGACACAACACACGGATCATGGGAGTTGCAAGAGTTTTGCTTGCGATAGACTTTAGATAAACCCTTCCAGTGGTTCCAAAAGGGACAAGAGCTGACGAGGTAAACGCCAGTATAAAGTCTCCCTACCTGTGAAGCACTGTAAAAAGCTGAAACTCACTACCAACATGAGAATGCCGTTCAGTCATGATGCGGAAGCTGTTACTTTAAAAAAAAAAATTGAATGTTGGCAAAGGCACATTGGTTGGTGAAAAGGATGACTGCGTCAGTTTGCCTTTTGTGTATATGGTATCTGATTTAAAGGAACTAATGATTTGTGTTTTCTAACCTGAGAAATCAATTTACAGCCCCAACTGGCTGGGAACCCGTGCCATTTTAGCTCCAAAGAGTGTGGCAGTTCATGATTTGAATGTCAAATTTCTCGAAAAGTTGCCAGGTGAGCGTCGTAACTACAATTCTATTGACATTTTACTAAATGCCAATCAAGCTGTGAATTATCTAGTTGAATTTTTGAGTAGGCTAACACTAGCAGGCCTCCTACCTCACAAATTGCACCTCAAGATTGAAACACTAGTGATGCTGCTAAGAAATCTGAATCCACCGAAGCTTTGCAATTGCACACGACTTTCAATTAATAAGATGATGACAACAGTCTTGGAGGCGACAATTTTTACTGGCAAAGCAACCGATGGGGTTGCATTCATTCCTAAAATTCTACTTATGCCCTTGGATATGCCTTTCCAGTTCAAGCGACTGCATTTCCTGATAAAACTGAGTTTTGCAATCGGCATTAACAAAGCTCAGGAGCAGTTCTTGGATGTGGTCGGTCTTAACCTTGCAGAACTGGTTTTCTTCTATAGCAAACTATGTAGGATTTTCAAGAATCACTAACATTTATTTATTTATACCCCACACGGAAAGACCAAAATATTATGTTTAATCAAAAGGTTCTAAAAACATTATAAGGAACACGCAATCATCAGGTTTTTATGATTTAATTGTACTATTTGTCACTGTTGTAAATCTTTCATCTATGTTATTCTGTTTTTAAATCTATATATAAATCTATTTGAAGATCTATAGTGAAACTATATATTAGACTATTTGTACATCTATTGTAAATTTATTTTAACACTAGCCATCCTAAGATCTATATTTTCTGTGGATGCACAAAAGCCATTTTCAGGGCTCCTTACTTTCTGATAACCGATTTGCCTGGTATTACGTAAGTCGATTTGTGATTTTTGTATTCATAACTTATAACTTATTGGTATTTCAAAAATCCACGGGTAGCAGTTGAGTATTCTCTGAACGCATAAAAGCCCTTTTCAATGATACTTACTTTGAATTGAAAAGGATATGAGAACGGGAACTGGAAATAAAATCCGCTCTCCCAGGAATTACCGGTTACGTCAGTTAGTGTCTGATGCAACCAATCAGAATAGAGATTACAGCGCAAGCGTGACTTGACGCTCTACAGTTACTCTGTCAGCATTGGGACATTTAGTATGCTTCTGTGCAGTGATATGCCATAAAACAATCAACCAATCAACCAACCACTTCCTAAGTATTAAATTTCCGTGTGTGCCGAGAATTTTCACCTGTGTGATTTTCGGATAGTATTATTAACTAAATTACTATACAGTATTTTTATCTTGTTTTTTCTAATCGTAAACATTTTTCTAGAGTCTAGTTCGTCTGAAACATTGACAACATATAGGGAAAAATATTCTATCTACACATATACCCTAACAATTTATTGGGAAAACATTAAGAGGTCTTTAACTAAGAGTGAGAGAAACAAAAATAAATCTTACATTTGATTATTTTCCGGACAAATCTTGTACACGTAAAAACCATGATAACAATTTTATTATGAATATTAATTAAATAATGTTAGTGGTATAGGTAATGGTAAGGTTATTGATAATGATGATAGTACTGATAATGGTAATATTAGCCGTGTCCTTAGTACTGAAAATGGTAATATTAGCCGTGTCCTTAGTACCGATAATGGTAATATTAGCCGTGTCCTTAGTACCGATAATGGTAATATTAGCCGTGTCCTTAGTACTGAAAATGGTAATATTAGCCGTGTCCTTAGTACTGATAATGGTAATATTAGCCGTGTCCTTAGTACTGAAAATGGTAATATTAGCCGTGTCCTTAGTACCGATAATGGTAATATTAGCCGTGTCCTTAGTACTGAAAATGGTAATATTAGCCGTGTCCTTAGTACTGATAATGGTAATATTAGCCGTGTCCTTAGTACTGAAAATGGTAATATTAGCCGTGTCCTTAGTACCGATAATGGTAATATTAGCCGTGTCCTTAGTACTGATAATGGTAATATTAGCCGTGTCCTTAGTACTGAAAATGGTAATATTAGCCGTGTCCTTAGTACTGAAAATGGTAATATTAGCCGTGTCCTTAGTACTGATAATGGTAATATTAGCCGTGTCCTTAGTACTGAAAATGGTAATATTAGCCGTGTCCTTAGTACTGATAATGGTAATATTAGCCGTGTCCTTAGTACTGATAATGGTAATATTAGCCGTGTCCTTAGTACTGAAAATGGTAATATTAGCCGTGTCCTTAGTACTGATAATGGTAATATTAGCCGTGTCCTTAGTACTGAAAATGGTAATATTAGCCGTGTCCTTAGTACCGATAATGGTAATATTAGCCGTGTCCTTAGTACTGATAATGGTAATATTAGCCGTGTCCTTAGTACTGAAAATGGTAATATTAGCCGTGTCCTTAGTACTGAAAATGGTAATATTAGCCGTGTCCTTAGTACTGATAATGGTAATATTAGCCGTGTCCTTAGTACTGAAAATGGTAATATTAGCCGTGTCCTTAGTACCGATAATGGTAATATTAGCCGTGTCCTTAGTACCGATAATGGTAATATTAGCCGTGTCCTTAGTACTGAAAATGGTAATATTAGCCGTGTCCTTAGTACTGAAAATGGTAATATTAGCCGTGTCCTTAGTACTGATAATGGTAATATTAGCCGTGTCCTTAGTACTGAAAATGGTAATATTAGCCGTGTCCTTAGTACTGAAAATGGTAATATTAGCCGTGTCCTTAGTACTGAAAATGGTAATATTAGCCGTGTCCTTAGTACCGATAATGGTAATATTAGCCGTGTCCTTAGTACTGAAAATGGTAATATTAGCCGTGTCCTTAGTACTGAAAATGGTAATATTAGCCGTGTCCTTAGTACCGATAATGGTAATATTAGCCGTGTCCTTAGTACTGAAAATGGTAATATTAGCCGTGTCCTTAGTACCGATAATGGCAATATTAGCCGTGTCCTTAGTACTGATAATGGTAATATAAGCCGTGTCCTTAGTACTGAAAATGGTAATATTAGCCGTGTCCTTAGTACCGATAATGGTAATATTAGCCGTGTCCTTAGTACTGATAATGGTAATATTAGCCGTGTCCTTAGTACCGATAATGGTAATATTAGCCGTGTCCTTAGTACTGAAAATGGTAATATTAGCCGTGTCCTTAGTACCGATAATGGTAATATTAGCCGTGTCCTTAGTACTGAAAATGGTAATATTAGCCGTGTCCTTAGTACTGAAAATGGTAATATTAGCCGTGTCCTTAATACCGATAATGGTAATATTAGCCGTGTCCTTAGTACTGAAAATGGTAATATTAGCCGTGTCCTTAATACCGATAATGGTAATATTAGCCGTGTCCTTAGTACTGAAAATGGTAATATTAGCCGTGTCCTTAGTACTGATAATGGTAATATTAGCCGTGTCCTTAGTACTGAAAATGGTAATATTAGCCGTGTCCTTAGTACTGAAAATGGTAATATTAGCCGTGTCCTTAATACCGATAATGGTAATATTAGCCGTGTCCTTAGTACTGAAAATGGTAATATTAGCCGTGTCCTTAGTACTGATAATGGTAATATTAGCCGTGTCCTTAGTACTGAAAATGGTAATATTAGCCGTGTCCTTAGTACTGAAAATGGTAATATTAGCCGTGTCCTTCGTACCGATAATGGTAATATTAGCCGTGTCCTTAGTACTGAAAATGGTAATATTAGCCGTGTCCTTAGTACCGATAATGGTAATATTAGCCGTGTCCTTAGTACTGAAAATGGTAATATTAGCCGTGTCCTTAGTACCGATAATGGTAATATTAGCCGTGTCCTTAGTACTGAAAATGGTAATATTAGCCGTGTCCTTAGTACTGAAAATGGTAATATTAGCCGTGTCCTTAGTACTGAAAATGGTAATATTAGCCGTGTCCTTAGTACTGATAATGGTAATATTAGCCGTGTCCTTAGTACTGAAAATGGTAATATTAGCCGTGTCCTTAGTACTGATAATGGTAATATTAGCCGTGTCCTTAGTACTGAAAATGGTAATATTAGCCGTGTCCTTAGTACCGATAATGGTAATATTAGCCGTGTCCTTAGTACCGATAATGGTAATATTCGCCGTGTCCTTAGTACTGAAAATGGCAATATTAGCCGTGTCCTTAGTACTGAAAATGGTAATATTAGCCGTGTCCTTAGTACCGATAATGGTAATATTAGCCGTGTCTTTAGTACTGAAAATGGTAATATTAGCCGTGTCCTTAGTACCGATAATGGTAATATTAGCCGTGTCCTTAGTACTGAAAATGGTAATATTAGCCGTGTCCTTAGTACCGATAATGGTAATATTAGCCGTGTCCTTAGGACTGATAATGGTAATATTAGCCGTGTCCTTAGTACTGATAATGGTAATATTAGCCGTGTCCTTAGTACTGAAAATGGTAATATTAGCCGTGTCCTTAGTACCGATAATGGTAATATTAGCCGTGTCCTTAGTACTGATAATAGTAATATTAGGCGTCTGCTTAGTATTGAAAATGGTAATATTAGCCGTCTACTTAGTACTGAAAATGGCAATATTAGCCGTGTCCTTAGTACTGAAAATGGTAATATTAGCCGTGTCCTTAGTACCGATAATGGTAATATTAGCCGTGTCCTTAGTACATGAAAATGGTAATATTAGCCGTGTCCTTAGTACTGAAAATGGTAATATTAGCCGTGTCCTTAGTACCGATAATGGTAATATTAGCCGTGTCCTTAGTACTGAAAATGGTAATATTAGCCGTGTCCTTAGTACTGATAATGGTAATATTAGCCGTGTCCTTAGTACTGAAAATGGTAATATTAGCCGTGTCCTTAGTACCGATAATGGTACTATTAGCCGTGTCCTTAGTACTGATAATGGTAATGTTAGCTGTGTCCTTAGTTCTGAAAATGGTAATATTAGCCGTGTCCTTAGTACTGAAAATGGTAATATTGCCGTCTCCTTAGTACTGATAATGGTAATATTGCCGTCTCCTTAGTACTGAAAATGGTAATATTAGCCGTTTGCATAGTACTGATAATAGTAATATTAGCCGTCTGCTTAGTATTGAAAATGGTAATATTAGCCGTCTACTTAGTACTGATAATGGTAATACTAGCCGTCTCCTTATAAAGAAACATTCGGAATTCATTCATCAAGGAGCAAGTGTTATTCTTATTTGAATAATATTTAAGGAAAGATAAGTTTCTCAAGAAACAAATATAGTTTTTTCCAGTGTTTATGGGGGTTCCTTGTAATCTTTTGTTCAATGTGGTGTGCAACGTTAAAATCTTGATTATGCCGTTACTTTCTCTTCGAGTTACATGTACAATCCATTTTAATTGTTGCTCCTGTTGAAAGTCTTTTTCAGGTGAGGTGGTTTATGTCATTTGGTATAATTCTTTGTGAATCTGTAGCCCAAGGACACAGGTTTTGAAGAATAATGGTAATCGCTAAGACAGACAAGATTCGTTAACAATGATTCATTAACACGTTACAGTATCAAAATGCCAGAGGAATATGTAAGAAAGTTGTTTACCGTCCTTCAATGTGAGCAGGGAACGCTGGGTTTGATAATCCTAATTTTTCACCTTAAATATCGACCACTTACGTGGGTCGATAATAGACAGCTACTAATTTTATTAATCATTAAATTCTTAACGAATTTTTTGTGTCATTTTACCGTGCATGTCATCTTTCTTCTCGTAGCGATGCGGAAATAATTTGATGTTCAAGTATTAATGGTTAAAAAAGGCATTGAGCGAATGAGGTCTGGGGATAATCCTTCTTTGAACGGTGTAGACTGGAGATACAGAATCACAGAGAGCTGTACCAAATAACAGAAACCATATCACTTCAGAACTGTCAATATCAACAACAATTTAAATGAATAGCATATTTAATTCGAAGGGAAAATAAGAACATAGTGAAGATGTCGGCATTTCACACTACTTCAGATATAAGGTTATGAAGGAAAAACCCATCATAACCTGAAATTGTAATAACAACTGCTAAAAAATAAATTTCATAGCAGTACCGACAGCCTTGGTTAATAAACACCAACTTTTTCCTTGTATGGAAACGGATGAAACGATCATTAAAATCATCATAATTATCTGTCATTGTCTTTGGCAGCTTTTTAGGATTTCCATTACATTCTAAAGTATTTTCCTTCTCCTTCACTTCCAGTAGCCAAGTATTGTTATCGCTTTGGAGTGTAATGATTAAAAACATATCTTTGTTTTCTTGAGTGATATTAAGTGGAAAAAAAAAAGACCACATCCATATTGACTGCAATAATAAAAATTGTGGACTTCTGTCAATATTTATGCATCACTGATTGCAATTATATTTCAAAAGATCTGTTGAAGGAATGTCTGCGAATTCCTTAATCTTCACTTTAAATGATAAATGGAAACGTTAATTCGTTTGCAGCTCAGAAAATTAAATATGTAAATGTTCAGTGTGTCACATTCCACAAGCCCTCTAAACACACACACATATATGCACACATACATGCACATACATACACACACGGCCATATCACGTTGAAATACTGGTTCTCGTGGGATAATCGAAGGTAAACAACACCAAACTTGCATAAATCATTTGATAAATGGATAGATTGATCAATCTGTTCTATTTCTTCAAACTTTTGAAAAATAAATTCATATAAGTGTTTAACAATATTTACAAACAGGGCACTAATATTTCTGCAAATGGTGGCCCAGCATTTTAGTTAATATAAAATTACATATGAAATCTTCTATCAACATCTAGCATGATCAGTACCTAGAGTAGTGACGGCTTGGGGATACCTTGGATGTGCGGTAGTGTAAAGAGTAAACATTAGGAAATTATAAATCTGAGAGTCGAATTCCAATTCCAGGCGGGTTCTTTATATTCAATGATGCGCAAATAAACCGGGAAGTTTTGAATCCACCTCTTCTCCCCCAGCTATGGGTTAATTAGTAGGCTTGTATCAGTAAATCATTATCTCTCAGAATTTCTTACATGGTAAAAACTGCATTATTGCTTTAAATAACCTGCGAAAAATTTATAAGGCGTAAAAAATGAAATCAATCCATCACACACATGGAAAAACATACAAAAATATGCACACACACACACACACACACACACACACACACACACACATATATATATATATATATATTGAATTAGAACAAAATTTCTTAGCGTTTCTCAATAGGTAGCTCCTGAACATGTGATTTCCTTTCACACATGACTGAAACATATGACATATACACATATTTCTATCAGATTTGGATGTGGATTTTGATTTTTAAATATTTTTACAGATTCATTTATAAAACGATTATGTTCTATTTTTTTCCTACTAAATCGACGAGAACAAGGTATATTTTAATAAATATATTACTATTTCTGTCATAATTTCTGTATGAGGTGTTATCATTATTTACAGTTTGACTGATGTCCTTATATTTTTTGTCAATATAACAACATCTCGGCCGTTGCGCTCTCCGGCCTTATTCAGGTGGCTGTACATGTTTATCGATGTCTTGTTCTTTTTACTGCTGTTCTGTCATTGTTCGCCTTTATTTCACCGACACTTAATCTGTGCTACCCGGCACAGGAAATGAACTCATATTTAATATGCAATCAAATTTACGAACCAACTCTTTATTCCACTGGCTTCTGCTATCCTCTACCTTAACCAGAGCCAAATCAAACCGAAAATGAACTACTGCTGCTACATATGAGCAGGAGTTGCCTCGTCTTCACTTTCCAGTTTCGAAAGAATTTAAAAGCGTCTCCGAGTACTTTTGTGTGATGATTTATTTTCCACCCAAACGGCTTTTTCTAACAGACGGAACATTGCAAGCCTCTTCCTATTCCGTCGTCATTTCATTGGAAACTGTTTAAACGAATTGCATTGCTCAGTTTCACCAGTTCTAACCTCCACTACTAAGGCTCGACATGCCATGCACATTGTAGCGAAGCAAAGTCATTGCTTTCGTATTCCATTGGTCAGATGTAAGTCGAACATCTTATTCTCACGAAACTCTGTGGTACCAACACTCAAAAGGATGCTTCCCTGAACACTAAAATCTTAATCTGTTCAAGTCTAGGGTTAATCGTTATGATCCCTACATATCCCCATAAATTGTGCATCTTATTGTGTAACCCTCTACCTCAGGTAGCTCTGTTGCCTTGAACAGGGTGAATATTATTGTAAAAACAAAAAAGTGATCAGTAGGCCAGGGAAAAATAACCTATGGTATTGAGAGTTGTAGATAGCATTAGCCTATGGGAACTCTCATCCTTGAATATAATACGATGGGTGATGTTTGTAGCCATTTTGTTTTATAATGTACGACAAGAAAGTTAAGATTTTGCCTATATAATATAGACACCAAAATAACATATAAAAAAAACGCGTTTTAGTCTTCAGTATATCCTGAGAGGAATTTGTTACTATGACAGATACTGAGTAGGAAGTAATATATATATATATATATATATATATATATATATATATATATATATATATATATATATAGTGCAAACTATCAGTAAAGGTTTCTGTCCGAGTTTCTGGGATCATTTGATACCATTATATATATTGTACCCATCCTTGTTAGGATCACATTGTTTTGTCCGTTGTGTTCTACAGTTTTAACCAGCCGTGTGTCGATCTACGTATCATACAGTGAATGTCGATCTGGGCCATTTATTTAATCTAGTGCGGTAGTTTTTTATCGTTCCACTGCTCATGTTCAGGGGAGATAACTCGTCTATTTTAGTACTGCTCCGTTAATCCTCACTCCGTTTACAATGAGCCTCACAATTACTATGTTATGAACCAATGCTTTAATCAACAAAGATATAGTGCGCATTAGTAGGGAATACTAGTTGGCAAGAAGCTTCGACATAAAACTATATATAACAGTGAAATTTTAATTTTTGTGTAGACGAGATAGTGAGCAAGATAAGAGGACGAAATACTGTAGCATTGTGTGTAGAAAGGTTGTTTTTCTTATATATGTTGGTTGTCACCAAAATGTTTTGGCGGATTTTTCACTTAAATCATAGCAGCAGAAATTAGCCTTGTATTCACGGAGATAAAAGCATACTTGACAGGAAATAAAC
Source organism: Acanthosepion lycidas (assembly GCA_963932145.1). NCBI lineage: Eukaryota > Metazoa > Mollusca > Cephalopoda > Sepiida > Sepiidae > Acanthosepion > Acanthosepion lycidas. Next base: position 19,649,564 of record OZ010571.1, read on the forward strand.
GTACACAAATAACAGGAAAAGCATGTAAATTGTTTGTCAATTTCGCTCACTTTCTTTATATTTTTGTGCCTATTGTGTGTGTATTCTTTAGGTTACAATTGTTTCATGGTACATGTGATAAAGAGGATAAATTTACTTCGTAGTATTACAAGTCACATCACAGAGAGTAGTTGAACACGTGTTGTCCGTACTAAGGTCCGTGGTGAAAACACTGAATTTAACGTCCTTTGGCGGGATGTCCGTATTTCCGGGGGAACAGTTTTTGTTGCAAGCTGGAAGTGATTTTATTATTTTTTATTTAATTTATTTTAAACAATGTTTTATATTATTGTTTTGATTTATTTTATTTATAATTTTCATTATTATTATTATTTTATATTTTATTTATATCTATTTATAATAATAATGCTATTTCTACTGTATCTAAGTTGATATACATCTTGAGACTAAACGTTTATATCACGTATGAAAAAGAAAAGTCGAAGAAAAAAACCCCAAAAAACAGTCATTGTTTTCAATCAAAATATCTTTTTTAAAAACATCATTTTATTTTTCAAATTAAATCTGGTAAATGGTTTATTAGTTGGTCATAAAGAATTTGCATTGTATCTCAAATTATAAGATAGGCTTGTAAAAAATTCTAGAAGTTTTTTTTTTTATTTCATGAACCAAAATCCTTTTCATGATCATAGCCATCAAATTCTTTTTGATTTTGGTTTTGCTTTATGCGTGAAATTTTATATTTTATAAAAATAAATATGCTTTAGTCTAAATGGCTAACAGTGTCCGTTAAAGATAAATCTTGAATACAAAATTGTTATAGGGATTCTAATCGCTTTTCCATACATAAAACAGAATTTTTTATTGCTCCTCAACTTAAAACCGAAAATCCGATATGGATAACTCTGGGATACAGATTGTTCAAACAAAATTCTTCAATCAGCGATCTCCAGTATCTGAAAAAATAAGAACATCAGAACTTTGAGTGTCTGTCTACATTTCATGTCATCCACAGCTTTTTTTGCTGAATGATAACTCAAGAAATTAATTTATTTTGGTTAATCCCACATTGTAATCAATGTGAAGAAAATTCGATACACTCGCTTTTGGGATGATTTGAACAAGGTTTACCATATTTTCAATGGCGACAATTTACCCATCGCACCCTGTATATTTATCATAAATAAACATACTTATCCATGCTTCAATAATTCATTTTCTTCTCAACCAAAAGTAATGCTTTATTATTTCCTTTTCTAGTTTGAAACTCAACTTTGTTATTTAATTCAGAGCTATAGGGAAAATGGTGGATTCATATCGTTACCAAGGCTATTTGTGCGAAAATGAACATAAAGACCTCGGCCCGATTTCGAACTCAAAAAACTGATTTCTCTCGTCAAATTGCTAATAAGTACACTACCATCACACCTAGTGGAATAGTGGACAATTATGAATAATTTATGTTAAAATCTTTTTGAAATTCTACTGCAAGATATATGAGTATGCTACTGTCTCGAAATGAAAACAACGCTTTAAAACATTCTTATTTATTTTAATAAAATCCCGCTAGATTAGATTTTCTATACAAATTAAAATTAAAGGAGTACTCATTCACAGAGAATATGATATTTACCCACATAACTGAAAAATATTTTATACTCAGTTTTTTTTAGCGTTCAGCCCTGAAGTTGTGAGTAACCACTAAGTCTGGAAATATTACGGGAAAGAACATCAGCGCCACATACAACAATAGTATTAACGATGAACCATTGTCTGTTTCTGTGGAATGAATCACCCTTAATTCTCTTTCCCGCCAGCAAGTTCAATCATTGCTGGATTCATTGTTAAACGAACATATCCTCAACTGTGTTCACCGCTCAAAATTAATTTACAAGACACTCAACTGTCGGCAATAAAATCACCCGTAAGGAAAGTTCTTTGTTCGGTCCAACCCATTGGTCGGATGGAACACAATGGAAAGTTGATCTCGGCTCAGTATCAGGCATATTCAGTGGGAGGATCTGGCCTTACATTGATCAACAAATCTTATGTAAAGCACCAGAGGGAAGAGTTGCTAGCTATCCTGCATGGAGATTGCAGCTTTTACAAAGATCATACAAACTGAATATAGACAAGAAATATTCAAATAATAATAATAATAATAATAATAATAATAATAATAATAATAATGCCCTGATGTTACACCAGGCATAACTTTCATGGTTTCTAATCATTATTGATTTGAGGTGTTAATATGTACAGGTTTTGTCTTGATCAGTTAAGATGGGCTACAATAATTATCCCATTCAGTACTCCAGATTTTATTTGTAAATTGCTTGATATTAAACATTGAGCATGCTGCACTAGGCATAGGAGGACTGTCGCATCTCTAGCCATCAGTGGCAGTACTGAGAGAGCATCATTGCTGTATTTTGAAAAGGTTGTAAGTTGTACTCTGTGGGATAAAGTCAACGTAATTATCAGGGCACAACACTGTAGAATAAGAGAGTTAAAAGAATCAGTACACAAAATACGCAGAAATCACGCGATTAGCACGCCAAGAAAATATATCATTTATATATGCGAACCACTGATCAGAAAACAATGTTGGAGTTTCAAAGATGTAGACAGACAGCTTACACTTTGTTTTTGAAAATGAACGAACTAAAGCCAATAGAGAGATGCAATTTTAAAAGAAGTATACCAACAACAGATGTGTCTGTGTAGAGAGACAAAAAGTTATGAAGAACAAGAGCATCAAAGGAATATGAAGAATAACTGTAACCAAATAATAACATTACTAATACATCGCCATGACTAGTGCTGAAAGTGTTTCAAATATTGTGTAGATTTGTTGCCAGTACTATCACACAAAACTCGGTAATAATAATATCAATTGATGACCACTAAATAGATCTGGTGTGCATAAAATAACAGATGTGACACCATCGTGTCTTCTAATAGTAGACTATAGTTTCTGGCCGTTTCTCTCATTATTTAAAAGCTTTCCATTTCAGTGAAGCAGACGTTAAACACATGAGAGCGTTATCTTTTCCTCTATTTTACCTCTCTTTCTTTTTATATTCTGTCTCTCATATATTTTCTTTCTTTCTTTCTTAATATTATGTACGTTTTCATTTTCTAACAAAAAACAAAAACAAAAAAAAACTGCGTTTCTGATGTACCTTTATTTCCACGTTTATCAGGCGTTCAAAAGGAAATGGGAAATTATTTATCTGATATAATGGCAGACCGTAACACACGTGCTAGTTTACTTACTAACTGTCATAGGCAGAAACGGAGTTATAATATCATACTATTATAAATAATAGTTAGTGATTGTTCTCAGTTCATCATTAACACTACTACTGAAGTAAATTTTCTACTATATTCTCTCTCGAAAACTCTCGAGATTGCATTTAGTATTATCAAATAGAAATGGAAATCGAAATCCAAAGACAAAAATAATGTCACGGGAAAAAGAAGAAAACTAACATAGTCTTTGGGTTGCATAGAGTACAAATGCATCAAGGAGAATTTATCAAAGCCTTCGCTTTTTAGTCTCGTCTTATGCCTTTTTTTTTCTTTTAAACTTTTGATTGAAGTTACCTCCCTTGATGTTCCACTTTAACTGTCAAAGTTGACGGTGACTGCTTCACGGTAATTTGATTGCTGTTGGTTGGGACATGTGCGCTGAAGAATAAAACCAACTTGACTGAGAGAAGAGTAGTTATATTGAAAGGTAACGGCAATAAGTTACGTTTTATTTACCTATAGGTTTCTATATTTTTAAGATGACTTTTACGTTAGCTTGATTCGCTACACAGACAGTACGCAAAAGGAGATGTTTACTTTCGCTTATAGGAAATACTTCATTGATATTTAATGACGGTGCGTTTCTTTAAAGAGGGTAAGCTTTTATGTTTAAATGTTAAAGAGGATTGGGCTTTTTAAACAGTAATGGTCCTCGGTAGGATTGATTCAGTGGTTACAGTGCTGTTCAGATAAGTCCAAGGTCTGAGATTTAATACTGAATGTTTGAATATATATATATATATATATATATATATATATATATATATATATATATATACATAAAACTATATGCGAAGGGGGGGAAATATTAATTTTTGGTTAGTCTTTATGTTTTTATCATAACCCTTTTTAGACCGAATACCCACCAAATATTAAAGAAAGCAGCGTCAAATTGAACAGATGCTTCTGATAAAACTCAACCCGTATACTATAACAGAAACACTCGTCTTACATACGCAACGCCTTAGCATGGGAAACTATGACTGGAAATATCAAAATCTGAGGTCACATTGTCGTTCTTTGATTGATAAAAATTCCTTTGTTTTGAATTAATTAGTGAAAGTAAAAATATTTAACTATTTCTTTGGGACGTTTTAAAAATATTCGCTTGGGAGGTAGTAATCAGCCGAAGAGGAAACAGGACGCGTCTTGCTTCTACGGAATCCTGTGGGCAAAGAAAGTAAGAAATAAAGAGAGAGAGAGAGAGAGAGAGAGAGAGAGAGAGAGAGAGAGAGAGAGAGAGAGAGAGAGAGAAAGAGAGAGATTGACAGACAGTGAAGTGAGAGAGAAATTTAGCTGAAATTATATGGGTTTGGTTTGGTTTGTTTTACGGTATATCAACACCTCAATGGGTCATTTAATGCCGACTACTTTTTTTTCCTGGTACTATTTTTGTTTTGTCAAATAACTATTTCTGGTAATATTTTTTTCCTCAAAAATGTATAGCTGGTAATTTTTTAAAAAATGTACTCCTGGCAATATTTTTTTTTTTTTAAAAACAAAACAAAACGTATTGCTTGTAATAGTTTCTCTTCTTCAAAAAAAAATATTTCTGTTAATAATTTTTACAAAGTATTTCTGGTATTAAAACCTAGTTTTACACTTGCATAATGCTTTTTACCTCAGTTTCGGGGTTAACTATTTTCGCATAGCTGGGACCCTAACAGGTGCTACCCCCACCCCGCGTCAGGGTGGAGAAATTATATGAGAGACAAGCATGATATACTTTTTAGTCCTCACCATTTCCACAATCCCTAAGTGTTTAGAACGAGATTGGGTGAAGAACGGAACGGGAAAATCTATCGACATAGATTAAATAAAGTGTTCAGTTCAAAGTTCCTTGAACAGTAATGGTAATATTAGCCGTTACTATATAATGAAACATCCGACATTCATTGACCAATCTGCTGCCGTCTTTAGGAACTTTAAAACGATTTTTGAAAGAAATTCGTTTCTCAAGTCGAGTAGCTGTTATCGTTCTTTTCAGCATTAATGGGGATTGCTTCCTAACTTTTTATTTCAAGTAGTGTGAAGGATACTCAAGAATTTAAACACCTGAAGATGGCCCGAGGGTACAACGACTGCAACGTTGGGATAGTACCACTAAAGATGAAGACATTATTCCTAATGTAAATAATGTAATTAATAATAACGCGTCATCCTAGAAATCCAGATAAGAAAATTTGATGCGAAATTAAGAGAGGCCGGAAAAAAATAACCTATGTATTATAAAATATAATATTTTAAACTGATATGAAATGAAAAGAATATTGAATCAGTTGCTAGGTGTGCTGGTAAGAACATTTGCTCAGTGTATCGTGCTAGACATTTTTTCTCGTTAGAATCTATATTACTCGTGTATAAGTCTACAATCCATGATAAGTATTAGGTTGGTGCAAAAATAATGACGTAATAATGTCGTTTTTTGACGTTAAAAATACGTTAAAAACGACATTTTTACGTTATTAATTTTGCACCAACCTAATATACTGCTCGTGCATTGGATATTGCTGTTATATCTGATTTCATACTTGTGTTATGTATTTAAAGATTCTTGATAGGATCGAAAGGAGAATTAGCAATATTATAGGTCCTGACATGGCATTTCAGCTTCATCACTTTCGCGACGCCCTAATGTGGCTTCTCTATAGCTTTCTATAAATACTTTCATGGGAATTGTTCGAAATATCTCTTTGTTAGTGTACCTAGAATTTATGGATTTCAGCAACAATGTCTCATCAACTTACAGGTGCTTTGCCTAAATGTAACCGTAAGTTCTATGCTAATAGGTTCTTCTCACGAACTTCTTGCTTGTACAACTCTCTTCCGGCTTGCTTTTTTGCCTGTTCGATCTTCAAAAATTTAAATAGAATGTCAATATCTACTGGTTTCTTAATTCCTCGCCTTTTAGTGTTCTCTCTCTCCTTAAAAATGTTTTTCTTTTTCTCATATTCTTTCATACTCAGTTATTATTTGCATCCCAGTTGATTTATTGACCTGCTTACGATAAAATGATAAAATGCCCTGTAAGAATATGCAACATTTGGCTTAATGTGAAACATTAGTCTAAGCAAAGAACTATCAGTTTTATATTTCTTTTAAATTACTCTCTAAATTCCAACATTTATGTCAGCAATTTTCGATTTAATGAAGAATTACGCAGTGTACCTCAAATACAAAAGATACACTTAGTATACATGCATGTGTATGTATTTTTGTGGAGAATTAAATGAAGTTTATCGTGACTTGAGTCTCTCAATCGATTTTGCACCTGAGCGGATACATATCATTGATGCATTCAGTTAATATTAAAACAATTTACATTTTAAATTGCATTTTAAATTTTTTTTTTTTTTTTTTTTTTTTTTACAATAATAGGAAAAATCTATTATTGATTTTACAAGATAAAAATGAACAAACTGCTCGAAACTCTCATGAATAAATGTGTGTTATTTTAAATTGAACGGGGTTTTTTTTTGTGATTGAGGAAAATACCAAATTCGTGAAAACAATTTTTTCATTTTATACATAATCTGTATGATATGATTTTGACCACTCGTCCGCGTAGGACCTCCTGATCCCACCGGAGGTCGAACACATCTATATATTTCTGTCGGAATTACTGGGACGAGAAATTATTATTATTATTATTTATATTCGATCTATTTTCCTCATCTTTCTTGTTGTTATCACAACGTTTCGGGCGTTGAGCACTCCGGGCTTTATCAGGTCTATATCGATTCGGGTAACTGTTGTGGTGTCCACCCTCTAATGAATCTATTGTGGACTCATCCACTTACTATAAAATTAGTAGGAAAGTAAGCCTCGGGGGAGCAGTAGTATAGATTGTTCTAACCAGGTTGTGACAGTTCGCAGCTGCTGTCGGAATCTCTGCCTTTAGGCATAGAGGAACCCGATCGAGGCTGTGACGAAGTGCAGATTCTCGTTCGGGGAGGTAGACAGACCCGAACCCGTTTATGCAGATTCTACGGGAACTTTTTGGCCGATGTTACGGGCTCAGGTGACCCACGTTAAACTTGTGCCACATCTACCCTCGTGGGGAGGGGGCTACTAAATATCAACAGTAGTATCGCTTGAACGCTGGTCAACCGACGCACACACTCCCAAGTCGTGTAATACACTTTTGTTTTATTTACTGTTCAATACACGATTTATCTGCAACCTCTTGTTTTGTTATTCCTTAACTATTTACTTGGTTACTGTTATGTAGTGGTGTCACAGTGAAGGCTTGTATTTGTACTAAGTCGGTCCTAAAATAGGTTCGACGTACAAAACGTTAGGAACTTGATATAATAGGTAATGACGCAGTAATCTAGTTGCGGTGGCTGATACCTTAATATCCGACTAACGGTCGTCCGACATCGACTGACTGACCAACTCCCTGCCGACTCTGCGACTGCTGCTACTACTACTTATTATAGGTGGGAGAGTCTATTAACTATAGAATAGGGGTGTTCCAGTATAACAGTTACAACAGTAACCCACAGAGAATTCCAAACTATTGATACTGCTTTTGAAGACTTGCCGTTAGAAAGACAAATGACAGTAAGCTTACAACAGCAGCAGCAACTATGAGAAAAGAGAAAAGCTTTAGCAAGTACAGTCAAGAATGAAAATCAGGGACAAGAGTAGCACTCACCAATAGACAGGCCGTTTAGATTTAAGCCTCTCCACAAAGAAATGTCCTACGGAATTAAAGCATTGGTTCGTGAATTTTGTGACACAGCTCAATTACTGGGCTAGGTATTGTGTCTTTAGGCTCAGTAGAAAAAGAGCGAACAATAAATAAGCAGTACTAAAAATACGAACAAGACAACATATATCGCGAGACATGTGCAGTGAAACGAGAACAATTTACACCCGTAGATTAAACGATGGTTCAATTTCGGAATTCACAATGTACGCATTGTGAGATAAACACGTGTGCCTCCTGAAAATGCCCACAACAGACATGGTAGACTCGGAATATGAGTCCACCTAAAAAAAATTCGTAAAGAAACAACAAAAACCGATACATATGTACAAATAATAATATATTAATAAACAAAGGTTTAAAGGTAACAAAAAGAAATGAATGTGTAAACATTTTGGTGTAAAGTATATGAAGTGGGTGAATGTGTGTACGTACGTACGTGTGTTTGTAACTGTTCATGCGTTTCCCAAAAAAGGGAAGAGAATTATCAGCGAGAGATTTACATTGTTGTCGTATAAGCGGAAAAGTAAGAAGAGAATGATAAAAAATGATCGCAGAGTATTTATAATGTTGGAGAGCGTCCCTTAGGATCAGTTTCGAAAATTTGGAAGAGTTACTCCGATATACGGATCGACACACACCTGATGAAGGTCGGAGGAGAGAACGGTCCACTTGTTGTGATGACAACATAGATGTGGACATAGATGTGGACAATAGTCCCAATATAAATAGTGTAACTAATAAATCAGTGTTGGGAATATCCACAAGAAAGCGAACATGGCCGTTATCTTTTGAGGCCAAGACAATAACAACTGGGATACTCGATGACCTGACTGACTTTTTTAATGTATATAATTTAAATGATGCATTTCTTAGCTATGGACATTGTTTTCGCGGTTTTTTGAAATTATTAAGTCGTTTTACATGTAATTTAACTTCGAAATTAGAATAGCTTTAATCATCCTAATTGCTTTTTTCTGCCACTGACTTCAATGTAATTTGGAACATATTTACTAATTAAAGATATACTTCGTAATTACGCATCGATAATCAATCAGAGTGCAAATTATTGCGTCGCCTGCACATCTTCAATGTTTATATATGTGTCTGTTTTAAAGGAAACTAATGCCTATTAGAAACGTCCATGTGAAGGCTTCGTAATAATTATCAGCGTATGTATGTGTCTGCGCATGCTCAGTGTCTCAGTCTTGTTAGCGAGTGTAAGTGTGGAAATCACTGTTGTCAAATTGTCTTATATACATATATACATACATACATACATACATATGTTTATACAAACAGGTTAGTTTAAAATAATCGACAACGTCTGTCTGTTTAATTTTTTATTATATTTTTCAAATATTGTATTGTGCTCAAATTTCTGGATAAACTATACGAAATTCATATTTTGTTCAAGTACATTCGACGATCGCTGTCATTGCCAAAAAGCAATGTTAGAATTCCTTTGTCTACATCGTAGTGACTCTTTGTGAAACAAGACATTTAAAATGGTCTTCCTTAACATCATGTGTAACGTCCATTGGGAATGAGGCCGGCCAAAAAGAATGCAATTTATTTTTAGGAATAGTACAATATATGCACACATTAATTATATCATATGCATTTCACGATACCGTCTCCTTGGGTGAATATTTTATTTAATGTGGGATGTTCATTTTGTATAATATAATAATACTTTGTAAGTTTTTGAGTCTTTCCTTGGATTATCCGCTGTAGAGAATATTGGTATTATCCACTAATACTTGACTAATGTTAATAGTTTATATATATATATATATATATATATATATATATATATATATATATATATATATATATATATATATATATATATATATATATATATATATATATAAGAGTTGTCCTACTCCTAGACCAGTTGCCATCCAAGGCTATAGAACCCAGTCTGTCCTGCTATTTACCCATAGAAGAAGAGGATTCACACCTTTCCCAAGGGTATTAGCACATAAGTGAATGTAATGGGTTCGACTGGAATTCGAACTCGGCTCTGCGATTCCTCAATCCAAGCCGATATCCATTACTTCACCGTCCCTCCTCAAAACCTGCGAGGGTCGTTTGGGGGCCTTGTGGCACTTAGTGCACGAGGTTTCTGAATTCGGTTCTTCAAAAAGTGTGGCTCGTCCTGCACGAAACCTTCACCACTATGATCAAATCTTAATATATATCCTTATCTCATAAATGATATATCCTTATCTTATATATATATATATATATATATATATA